>CM067312.1:17578609-18778609 GCA_034231615.1 Meghimatium bilineatum | reverse complement strand
GGTCTTCAATAAGGTGTCATGTCTTTTAATGTGTCCAAAATAATGTAATCATTATCTAAGCAACATTTACATTCAGTAGATTGTCACTGAACGTTCAGAACTTGAAAATGTAATAACCAGCGGAAAGATGAAGGGGAAGAGAGACAAAGGAAGACAAAGAGAGAAATTGCAGGATTCGTTGTCACTTTGGCAGGAGAGAATGTCGCCAAATAAACTTATTAACAACACAAGAGACAGAGAGTTATGGAGAAACATGGTCGCAAACTCTACTCGACATTGCACTTGATTGAGTGAGATTGTCATTGTTATCTGAATTATCTGGATTCTTAACTATCTGCAGCTAACATCGACCGAGGTGCATTTGTCGCACTATACAATCTCATTATCTCTCAACCACGGAGTTGGACACTCTGGGATTTTCAAATTATCATTCTTGCATTTGCTGCGTATTACCATTTATGTATGAATCGCTTGTTTGTTCAGCTAAGTGTCAGCGATAGTGCCCAAACTCTCTAGCTTTGCGTAAATTCTAATATAATTTATGTTTTTTATAATGGTTTCATATCTGTCTAAATAACAATAACAATAATAACAAGAGAAGATTCCCTGTTTTTTCTTCTTTAATTTAAAGCAGAAATATATACATGTAGAAGATCACACAAGTTAGCATTTTGTCACAAGACGCCAGTCCTTGTCTAAAGTCAGCACATATTCTAGAGGTTGGCTGAAGATACAAATCGAGAAACGAGTGGGAAAAATTAGTAGCCATATCAATTAGTTTCACTGAGTACCTCTACAAAAAGCTGCTTTCATAGTTTAATCACTGACACCTACAAAAAGATGCTTGCATCGCTTAGTCACTGAGTACCTACAAGAAGATGCTTTCATAGCTTAGCCGTTTAAATACTCTTTCCTGCGACTTGATAATGTGGACCCAGTTAATTCAACACAACGAACATACTCCTGATTGACATCTCTTGTAGCAGGACAATATTTCTGCTAGATTGACGTAGTCTCTTCTGGTTCTGGTTGTTGCTTTTCTTAGACATTTTATTTCACAAGTAGCAATCTTCTAAGAAACGATATGTGCAGTCGAAAAATTAGTTCGTAACATAGGATGAATAGTAACTCGGCCAATAAAAGCAGAATGAAAACCTACAAGCAGGATGGAAAAAAGCCCTTCATACATCATGTTTTTCTATTATTTCCATATTATTTCACATTTGGTAGGCGACACAAAGATATACCTAGTGACCAACTAAAATAACTGTAGTAATCATAATCGTCACGTATGAAGGCTTATTTTGACTGCTGGTATGTCTTCTCTTGGCGAGAGTCACGGGTGAATATTAATTGGATCGTGGTTACATCAGTCTAGCGGAAACAATGGTAACCTAGCAACATAATTGTGTACTAACATCCTGCCTTTCTGTCATATTAATCACACTCTGGTACTGTGTGTATGATCTTAAACTTTGTTTCTTTCCAATGTGGAAATAATGCTCACTGTGCCATGAAGTTGAAATGTTGACTTTCAAGTGAAGTATTCTCATTTTTTAATATACACGTGCATATATAATGTGAGTTAAAACAAATAACGAAACAATAGTGTGTAGATTTGTCAAAACTGCATTTATAAATTAAGTTATTATGTTCTGTGACCAAAATGTTTTAGAATCGATACATCGAAGGCAATTTAAGGTTGTGAAGTATGTACTATTAAAGAATACTGTAGTGTCTAAATTTTACATACTTAGCATCGCCGAAGTCGCATGTGTCCTACCATTTTTGCAAATAAAACAACAACACACAAGGAATTTCCGCTCTCTCGACTTCATCCTACTGGAAATCTAGTAGAGCTATTGTCCTACTACAAGTGAGATCCATCCGGAGTTTTGAATGATTGCTAAATAAAAAGAATACATACTTAGATAGGACAAATTTCTTCATATTAGGATATGGTGCATCAGACGTGCGCATGTAATTTAGTTATATATAATTGCATCAGACGTGCGCATGTAATTTAGTTATATGGTGCATCAGACGTGCGCATGTAATTTAGTTATATGGTGCATCAGACGTGCGCATGTAATTTAGTTATATGGTGCATCAGACGTGCGCATGTAATTTAGTTATATGGTGCATCAGACGTGCGCATGTAATTTAGTTATATATGGTGCATCAGACGTGCGCATGTAATTTAGTTATATGGTGCATCAGACGTGCGCTTGTAATTTAGTTATATGGTGCATCAGACGTGCGCATGTAATTTAGTTATATATGGTGCATCAGACGTGCGCTTGTAATTTAGTTATATGGTGCATCAGACGTGCGCTTGTAATTTAGTTATATGGTGCATCAGACGTGCGCATTTAATTTAGTTAAATGTTGCATCAGACGTGCGCATGTAATTTATTTATATAGTGCATCAGACGTGCGCATGTAATTTAGTTATATGGTGCATCGGACGTGTACATGTAATTTAGTTATATGGTGCATCTGACGTGCACATGTAATTTAGTTATATATGGTGCATCGGACGTGCGCATGTAATTTAGTTATATGGTGCATCTGACGTGCGCATGTAATTTAGTTATATGGTGCATCAGACGTGCATCAGACATTCCCATGTATTTAGTTATAATAGTTTTTTTTCTTTGTGAGTCACTATAGTTAATATTTAGATCTACCTGCCGCGCCGGTAAACCAATACATCATTCATGTGTGTAGTGAGACGTTTTAAATAAATAACGTCAGGACTGGACAAAACTTAAGCGATAACGAGTTCATAACATTGAGTACTAGGATATAACATAGAGTACTAGGATATAACATTGAGTACTAGGATATAACATTGAGTACTAGGATATAACATAGAGTACTAAGACGTAACATTGAGTACTAGGATATAACATTGAGTACTAAGACGTAACATTGAGTACTAGGATATAACATTGAGTACTAGGATATAACATTGAGTACTAAGACGTAACATTGAGTACTAGGATATAACATTGAGTACTAAGACGTAACATTGAGTACTAGGATATAACATTGAGTACTAAGACGTAACATTGAGTACTAGGACAGAACATTGAGTACTATGATATAACATAGAGTACTAGGATATAACATAGAGTACTAGGATATAACATAGAGTACTAGGATATAACATTGAGTACTAAGACGTAACATTGAGTACTAGGATATAACATTGAGTACTAAGACGTAACATTGAGTACTAGGACAGAACATTGAGTACTAGGATATAACATAGAGTACTATGATAAAACATTGAGTACTATGATATAACATAGAGTACTAGGATATAACATAGAGTACTAGGATATAACATTGAGTACTAAGACGTAAGATTGACTACTAGGACAGAACATTGAGTACTAGGATATAACATAGAGTACTAGGATATAACATTGAGTACTAAGACGTAAGATTGAGTACTAGGACAGAACATTGAGTACTAGGATATAACATTGAGTACTAGGATATAACATTGAGTACTAAGACGTAACATTGAGTACTAGGATATAACATTGAGTACTAGGATATAACATAGAGTACTAGGATATAACATTGAGTACTATGATATAACATAGAGTACTAGGATATAACATAGAGTACTAGGATATAGCATTGAGTACTAGGATATAACATTGAGTACTAAGACGTAAAATTGAGTACTAGGACATACAATTGTAATCCTATATTCATTCATTCATTCATTTTCCTTTTGCGCTGAAGTTAGCGCATAGGGCAGAGGTCAGATCTCTCCAATTCTGTCTGTTCAAAGCTAATGACGAACACACCAATTGTCAGATCTGCTTCTCTAGGCAGTATCTGGCAGTAAATCTATGAATAGTCTAAACAAGATGATCAGTGATGCTTCTATAAGCCTGAATGATACGTCAATAAAGATGTTTGGTTTAACGAAAGTCTTGGTTATAAATTCGTTGGTTTTGATCATAATAACTAGAGAAATAAGATACTCTTGCGTTTTGGACAAGACCTTACCAACAATTCTGACTTCCTGTTGTTACAAATTATTTTAATAAACAGAAGAGTTTCGTCGATGTTGCATAGCAACTGTAAGGCTGTATATTTCAAATTGAATTCTGAGAACACATGCTGCTGATTTCTCTTATTCCTTTCTCTATTAGTTGCGTTATCCACTCATCTCTAATATGTATCTACTTAGACATTGACTAGCGTCTTGTGATAATAGCTTGTTACTGAACTTTCTAGGTGGACAAATTGAAAGGTATATAGAGAATTGCATTATTGGTAATGATACGAATATGATACAGATCAGTGGTTTTCAATATGGGTTATATGGCACCTTCGAGTTCACATCGTTTGATTGGCATGGAAGAAAATATTGAAAATTGGATGGTCATGTACCCAACTGTATTTCCACAGCCCATAGAAAGCCTCCCTGCACTCATTCACAGGAAAACATGCAGTAATGAAAGTTGTATGTACCCAACGTTCACATAAAGTAACTAATGTAAAAAAATTGGAATGATGTTTAATAAAGCTTTAATGTATCATATTATATTACTGTAATATAAATGTTTTTCAAATATTTCTAATAATATTTGAATAATATCGGCATTTGAAATCAGATGAAATTTTATAGAAAGTTCCTAAAAAAAATATCGCGGAGAGAAAAGTTCCAGGGAGTAGAATAAGAGGCAGACTAAGACTACGATGGACACAGGATATTAAAGAACTTCTGAATATGACACTGGAAGAGGTTGGTCAGCTTGAACAAAACATGGAGGTTTACAGAATGGCAAGGATGACAACATTCTGTAAAGGACACTCGCATACACAGATAGTTTAATGAAGCCTAATATAATAAGTCTTTAGAATTGAGAAGCTTTTTTTTATTTAGATCAAATGAATGTTACGGAAGGCAATGTGTTCCAAGAGGGAGTGGGGGGGGGGACACAGAAAAAAATGTTTTCCAGAGAAGGGACCCCGAAGATAATTTGTTCCACAGAATGAATATGGAAGAGAATTTGTTCAAGAGAAAGGACACGGGAGAAAATTTGTTGCAGAGAAGGGACACGGAAAAAATTTGTTGCAGAGAAGGGACATGGAAGAAAACATTTTTCTCAAAAGGAACGGAAAGAAAATGTGTTATTAAAAAGTGGCCACGGAAGAACATGTGCTCTAAAAGGTGTTACCGTTACTTATGTTTTTTAGCTAAATCCCTTTTAGAGAAGACGTATTAACGAAACTGCATTCAGATAACGACATTTAACGTTGTTAAACTGTAAATATACAAATACTAGATATACCCAGGATTGGTTATTAGAAACCCTGAGAGTCTTACCCAGTGCCGTATTTACACTTGATAAGACCCTAAGCTATTTGAGATATGGGGCCCTTTATAAGTCCAGTTATTATATGTCAGTACCAAATATAACTTTTTTGGGGGGCCCCCAGCTATAGCTTGTTTAGCTTATACGTAAATCCGGTCCTTGTCTTACCTACACATGTGTAACCTGAACTATCATAACAGTAACCCTATTCGTGCGTTACCACAGTCAGCGAGGAGAGAAAAAAAAGAGCGACATTGTTACATGCCAAGATGTAAAAAGAGACTAAGTAGGTTTTGGGGTGGAGTTGGCTGTCCCATCTGCATTCCTTATATAATCAGTGACCCCGAAGCCATGCTGAATTTGGATGTCTCAGACTATGGAGATAAAAAAAACTATGGAGATATTGCAGCTAAGCTGTAAACCATGATACAATGCACTCAGTCCATCTGCAAGAGTTTGAGAACGAATGAAGATGACTAATAATAAAACAGTAACAATCTTACAAGGACAAAAAGAGACGTACCTCGAGCCTAGATCACTTTTAATAATTACGTAAGCAGAATCCAACCTCAGAACATTCCTTAGTGACAGCTATGTAAACAGCATCACGCCACTATTGACGTCCAGCGTTTGAAATCCCAAACACTGTAGAATATCTGATAGATTGTTTTTATATTTGTTTAAAGGCCAGATAAATAAATATTTAATGCAACAAAGTAACATCAACTTATACTTACAAACAAGTTGTTGAAAAATACAGAGCTAACAAGCACAGCATTGCTCGGTCTATGGCAGGGTGGTACAGAGCTCGTCTGTAACGGTCAAGGAAGGTACCGAGGACAAAACCCACCTATGTGCATTAGAACTGTTTAGAAAGCAATGGCAGACTACAGAACGTACGTAAATACTGTAAAGAAAATCACTACAGCCAAAACATGTTGGGTTGATGACTACATCATGTATGTGAGATGATAACAATATTTTTTCTAAACACTGCATTCCTTAATACCCAATAGCGTGGCATGGGGAAACTACTTGTCATGTCATTGAGTCCCTGCATACAAAGTAATGGAACGTGCTTATACTAAACCATATCTCTAAGTAGGTTTCTTCCAAAAGTATTACATACCAATGAGAGTGCGGAGTCTTGTGCATAAAGAAAGATGTATAGCACATGATTTTTCGAGTCGCGACCCCATTCTATAGAACAAAAGTGAGCGGCAACCCCATATATTCAGATATAGCTTCTAGCGATAATGAACTTTTGCATCTTTACCGTGACCAGCCTCAGGTATTACAGACCTGTATGTATATAGATGAAATGAAAGACCAATTCTGATTATTTTCGTGAATTTCGTTGGTCGGCCGTTGCTATTTGTGGCAGGCAACTCCGAGTATATAAACAGTGACCAATGAGAAACATGACAATACTAAAAAATGCAAGCATTGAAGTCCTGTTTTTTTCCTGTGCGGAGGTCTTCTGCTGGCGAAAGTCACGGTACATACGGTCTGGAAGCAGACCTGTCTAAAATTTAAAAAGGGCTGTGATCCCTTCAAAAATTTCACACATGATTGCATGCCCCAGGCAGGTTTTATGCAGAAAGTGTCTTGTCCATTTGTACTAACCCACTCTCGGATCTGTTGATTATCTTCATGGGAAAGGCAACGTCAGTACGCTTGAAAACAAGCAGAACTTCGGGAAATGGAAGAAAATGGTTTAATGCATCGTCAACTGCATTAGGGTCTTCCGTCTGGAGTTTGTTTAATCCCTCAGCCTGGGACTCTCCCATGCTAACCCGCTAGAAAGTGGTGATTTTATGTGGCAGTTAACGCCCTCAGCCTGGGACACACTTGTGTTAACCCGAAAGGCAACGGGTGAATAAGTGAGGCAGAAATAAATATACGAAATTAATACAAAACACTTAATGACAATTATTTCACAGATGCCAAGTTATCAGCCTATCCCCCAGCTATCTTTAGAGTTTTAACACCATTTTCAATAGAGAAGAACAAAATACAGTACATCGAATAGGCCTATACATTTGTAGGTAGAACATAATTATGGCGTCATACAAACTTTGTCACCGGAGCCCGATACGTCTAACCTGTCATGTATGTCGCAACATACAAATAAGGAGCCTTGGTTGGAGTCGGCTGTCCCATTAGATAGAGGGCCAACCTGACCCAGAGGCCATGCTAAAGTCGATATCAGAACAAAAACGTGCAGATATCGCAGCTGAGGTGTACACCATAACACAAATCAATCCATTCTCAGGATTACATCCTGCTAAATCTGCAGGAGTTTGAGAACTAATGCAGAAGAAGACAACACCGATTTAAAATGAAACGTGTTTTAAAATCAATATTTTTAATAAACAGAAAATCCTTCTTGAGCACATCTTGGATCGCGACACATGAGTTAGAAGCCGTGCTCTAGAGGACATCCTCGACCTCAACCCCCCCCCTTTTCCACTGAAATTTTACACATGAAACAAGAGCTTACTTATTCTTAATTATTGGGAACAGAAACAAACACACATTACTGAGTAACGTTGCTTTCTTTACTCCATCTTGTTTTACTTCTGATTTTTTGAAGATGGATTAGATTCCCATTTTCATCTCTAGTTTCGTATATTTTATATTTGTTAATCGTGGGATTATCATCACTACACACCGGACAAATTCATAGGTGATCCGATCTCTTCCTGGGTGTATCCGCCATTACATCTCTGCTGACAGTTCCGGTTCTATGTTGATTGACCATCAATCTTCTGCGAACTGCAAACACTACACTACGAACATGTCTAACCACCGATCCATCTGTGCATATAATCAGTTCTCATTAACTAACGCCTGTACCTCGACCTCCACCGCCAATTGCCCCCATTCCTTGCTTGCCCCATCAAGTGTTATTATAACTATGAAAGAAGTTTTGCAATCCATGGGCGGGCGTATCCATTCCGCACACGCAGCTATATCCTGCAACCTACATACACTTTGTATGATCCTCTGCCCGTCCCATCCACGAATTTCCTTTCTTCTGTCTACTCCCTTTCTTCAGTCTACTCCCGTTTACTTTAAGAGATTCGGGATGCAAAGGACGTATTTTTTTAACATTTATTTGAAGGCACCCCCTTGCACGGTAATACTGTATTCTATGTTCTGCCGTTGGACAGTCGAGCAAGTATCGCTTAGCCCGTACATATGTGTTCTTTGTGCATCCCAGAACAATGTGCATAGCTGCATTCTGTATTTTGTCCAGTCGTGCCGCCCGAGTCTGGCTGAGCGTCAGATTTGCCAGTGCATACTCTACCACTCCCCCTACTAATCCCTGGTACAAAAAAAAATGTAGCCTCTGCCCAAACTGGGCAGCACTCATAGGCTAATCATCGTTGCTTCCATTCATGTACCTGCCCTTGTGATGATGTTGTCTATATGTTCCTTGAAGCTCAGACTTCTATCAAAAAGCACCCCCAGGTATTTCAGTGTACTAATTCTTTCAAACATGATCCCACCCAACGAGACACAAAAGCATGGGAGCATTTACAATATGATTGTTCAGAGAAAACGCCCCTGTATCCTTAAACCACTTTCCTATTCAGTCCACCCCCTTCTGTATTTCCGCGTTAGGGAGCCGCGTTAGCGCAGTGGTTAGCTTCGCATATGAGTGGTCCTGGGTTCATTCCCCAGCTGAGGCGGAAATGTTTTCAGATCGCAACGGCTCCCAGGTCGACCCAGCCTTAATGGGTACCGGATTAATCCAGGAAGTAAAGACTGCGAGGGAGAGGAGATGGCTACCGCCCTCATTTGCAGAGCCTGTGAAATGTGTGATCGCTAACATCTCACACCCCTACGGCATTAATAAATGCTATGGGTTACTTTACTTTTTTTTTTTTACTTCTGTATTTCAAGGATGCAAATTTCCCAATTTTTGCCATGCCTATACACTAAGATGTCATCGGCATACGACACAGTTTTACCGGACCCTGTGATTTGACTGCTGGTGATTTCTACCGTATAAACAGCACTGGAGACATTTATGTTATGACTGTCAAGCCCTCATTCGTTTTATTTGTCTCTTTACTTCTCTTTCTTATCAAATCTTTCTGTCATAAAGCATTTCATTCATTTTGTGTCTATTTCATCGGTTTTCTCACTTTCTGAGCTTGTAAATATCTTTTTAATTTCACATTAATTTTTCTTTCACATCTCGTTCATGTTTATCTATGAATTTTTTTTATTTACCCGAACTCTGCTCATAAAGTACAAACAATTGAAACAAAAACTTAGAATTAACACTAAGATCAGTTGTATTCGTTCACGTGAGTTGATGAACTGTTTTAGAAATATCATAGTAAGTTGGTATCATTCCGATCATCTGTCTGCCATCAGAACAGTAAGGTTTAGATCAGCTTTGTGTATTGGCAGCACGAAGAAGCATCAATGTATATTCATGGGACGCAGGATCAAATTTGAGTGTTCCTGCTGCACAAAAACATGCATCAACTTCCGCGCAAGAGCCGAGTTTGTAGTCAGGAATAAAAGACATTACACTCTAAAGTTTGCCAATGGTAAGGATAATATATTTTCGTGTAGATCAACTCTATGATAAATCTGTATGTTGCACTTGACATTATATGGAATAAGTTCACATTTGCAGGTGTGTACTTTTGATTTCATATAAATGATGACGATCGCTTCTGTACATGTGTTTTCAACATATTGCTTCGGAGATGCATATACAAGTGAAATGTTTGTGGTATATGTGTATTCTTTATTCACTGCATGACCATAAACGGATTATTAAGAACTGACGCAGCGTTCAAAATACTTAGTTAAATTGGCATATTTCTGGAATCCGTGGCTAAGTTAGTAAATTGTTTGTTATTGTTATGGTTATTAAACGGGACTGACAGGGTTTAAATAATGTCTTCCAGCTTATGATCTTTATAAAAGTTCATGAAAGTTTCCAAATTATTCCTTGCAAATGTGTTCCTATTTTTTAGACGTTTTATTTAGTCGAGTAGATCTTTAATTTCTTTAGTTGTTGGATCTTTTTAATTTTTTTTTAAACCGGAAGATATCATTAGCGACATATGACATGTTGGCTAATTGAAAAACAGCTTTCATAATTGACACATTTGACGTTTCCCGTTATTTTCATCGGCTATCGGCAAAGGTATACTTTAATTGATCAACCGAAAACACAAGAAAAGTCACAGATATCATTTTTAAAAGGCTGTTTTTCAATTAGCTAATATGTCTCATAACAATGATGGTCTTGTATCAGCAATGTAGGTTTTGTCGCATCAATCAAACCAAGCTGTACGTTTCTTCCACACAAAGCAACAAACGTTGATGATCGGTCCTTGCAATTTGCAGAATGTGCCTTTGCATTTTAAAAGTAAGCCGTTCATCCCACATTGAATGAATGCTCAATTACCTAATAGGCAACTCTAATATGAGTGGGTGCGCCATCGCTTACGAAATTGAATACTCTTCCCCCACAAAATCTCGAACTGCGAATCTAAAATTGTTATCAAGTGCCACCTCAAGAGTAATGTGAAGAGATTGTGTGTATGTTCCCCACACGCAGGAACATATTCAGAGGGACCTAATGAGAGTGAACGCAAACCAAATACCAATAAGAGTATATAACAAAAGAATATCCTGATATAGAACCAAAGGTATTCACCAAAAAAAAACAGTGGATAGAACATTAAAAAAACACCTAAAGCATACATGGACTAAAACACGACCTTCCCCAGTAAGACCTGTTATTTAGACCTGTTGTCGAGGTCCTTGTCTGGATTTAGGTTGGTCACTATTTATATACTTGGAGTCGCCTTGGTTATTTTTGATATGCGATTCCAAGTATGTAAATAGTGACCAACCAAAATCCAAACAATAATTTTAAAAACGTAACGAACTGGGTCATAATTAATTCAGGTGAAAGGTCTTTATTTGAGACGGTCATGACTAAACAAAACCAAAGAGAC
The DNA here is from genome assembly GCA_034231615.1 of Meghimatium bilineatum. Lineage (NCBI taxonomy): Eukaryota > Metazoa > Mollusca > Gastropoda > Stylommatophora > Philomycidae > Meghimatium > Meghimatium bilineatum. The sequence continues at coordinate 18,767,262 of CM067312.1, read as the reverse complement.
TAGATTTGTGGTTCTCAGACCCTTGTGGTCCTGGGTTCAATCACTGTTGGGACAAGAATTTTCTCCTTTCGTAGGTACAATCAAAATCCTTCATGTACATATCTTCATGTAAAAAAGCTAAACCTTTTGCCAACTCAAGTACTACAATGGACAAGATATTTCCACACCCATCCGTATCGCTGAGGATATAATTCGCTGGAGGACTCTGTGTGCTGAAGCATCCAATGTGGTACCCCTACGACCCTGAAGGGCTACGAGTTGATTGATTGATGTACATATCGCGGCGTCTGCTATGACATAGCGGCCTTTATTTCCACAGCACATAGAAAGCCTTCCTGCACTCCTTTACAGGAATACAGTAACGAAAGTTTTTAATGTTTCATCCTTGACATGAAGAACCTTTCAGATTTTAACAATGAAATGATGTTCATTAATTAAATTTGGTTTGGATTTTTATTATTTGCGATTAGGGCCTCCGTTTCAGTAAGGTGTATGGCCCTCTCAGGCCTCAATCAGAGAATGACTTTTCCGTGACATGGATCAAATTAGTTGGAGATTGACTGGAGCCACGTTTCGCTGGCGGAGTCGTATGTGGAGTTCATCGCACAAGTGTTCTATGGGGTTCATGTCTGATGATATGGCTGGCCACAGAATTGTCTGGACATTGTTGTCATTGAGGAACTGGATGGTGAGTTGTGTCTAATGAGGTCGGGTGTTATCCTACTGAAAAATCGACACTTGTGCAGCCAAAATTGGAGGGACGCGATGGCGAACAATCTCATTGACGTATCGTTCGGCATTTAGGGGTATTTCAGTTTGCACCAGGCACTCCTTCCCATGAAGTTGCTCGCTTCAAACATCAGTACACCTCCACCATAATGTGGAAGATAATCAACGCTGTTCTTGGATAGCGCTCACGGATTCTGCGGTAAACACTTCTCCGTATATCGTATCACTGGAGCACAATAAAGTTATTAATCACTAAACCAACCCCATCTTAAGTTATTTCCGATGGTCCATAGACGATGCTGATTCGCCCACTGCAATCAGTTCTGGCGAATCCGGTCCGTAAGAACAAGACCTCTATAGAGTCTTCTAGCCTAAAGACCAGCATCTTGCAACCGGTTCCTGACCATTTAATGTGAAATTCGACAAGCTGCTGGCATTAGTGGACTGTGGAGGACACAGATGCAAATCGATACCAGAGGTGGTGCAGCAGTATGAAGCGGTCTTCGACAGGAGTTGTGACTCTGGATCTTCAATTGCGCGGCCATTCACTCACTGAGCCAGTTTGTGGAAATCGCCTCCAACGGCAACTAATTGTGCTTCTAACACATTAAATTGTCTGGCCACTACACTTTGTGATTTTCTCATCTGTAAGCCCCCAATGGTGATGTATCGTTGTTCTGTAGTGAGATGAGCCATACATGCGCATTGAATTTTCAACTGAATTTATTAGAGGACCGTGTCAATCTTTTATAGGCATTCAATCATTTATAAGTACACACCCTTGCTTCGTATTTTTATAATTATTTATGCATACCTCTTCTTTTAACAGCAATGGATACCACCAACGCTATGGTTAAGAAGCAGGTGGTAGAGTTACTCTCTGCTCTGTGCATGTACTCCCAAGAAGGTTACGAACTAGCAATGGATGCTCTGGATACTTTCAAGGTAATGTCCAGCTACTTCTAAAGCGCAGGGGACTTCTCTAGATCATACATTGAATTATATATCTATCTATTATCCCTACATCCGATATATTGTCCTTTCCAATTGTGCTGTTAAGCGTCGTGGGGGGAAGTTGGAGTTTTCCATCTTTGGCCATTTTGGTACCTTGTAGTCCGATCTTCTGCTGTTGTATGCACGACGGACTGGTTGTGTTTATTCCGTTACATGGGGCCACGTAGCGCAGTTGTTAGTGCACTGGCTTCGCATATGAATGGTGCTGGGTTCATTCCCCAGCTGAGGTGGAAATGTTTTTCAGATCGCAACGGCTCCCATGTCTCTAAAATCTTACACCCTTATGGTATTAATAAATGCTATGGGTTACTTTACTATTCCGTTCTCATGATGTTACCATACTTTACTGCTCCCAAGAGCAACCACTGTGTTGTATTTATGATAATATATGTTTATTTTTTTGATAATTGTCACAATCTCCGCTGCACCCCTACCAAGCCCGGAGATAAGAGAGAGGGTCTTCAAACCCCCCTCCCCTCTGTTAGGAAATTAGAACACGTTATTTAGTTTTAAGAAGGATGGGAAAAAATGAGGATCTCTACTTTCCCCTCCCTCTTCCTGACCTCTTGAAAATTGTATTTCCAAATGTTCATTAAAAAGACCTACAAAAACCTTGTCGAGGACAGAGATAGGTAGCAGTAAAATGGAGAATCAATGACTTTTAAAACCAAAACTATTTAACCGTACCAAGAATCTTGTAATATAGGTCTCAACACGAGCATTGCACACTACAAATCATACAGAGAATGGTGACTGCTAGACTGTGTCATACCTGTTGTGTCCTGCCAAGAATGTTGTATAGATGACATCTTCACTGGATTGATTGGACTCAAACATGAATGTCATAAAAGATGACATCTTACACTTATACTCACTTAACAAGTCACTTCTTACAGTGACATACTCCTGTAAAAAGTCACTTCTTACAGTGACATACTCCTGTAACAAGTCACTTCTTACAGTGACATACTCCTGTAACAAGTCACTTCTTACAGTGACATACTCCTGTACCAAGTCACTTCTTACAGTGACATACTCCTGTACCAAGTCACTTCTTACAGTGACATACTCCTGTACCAAGTCACTTCTTACAGTGACATACTCCTGTAACAAGTCACTTCTTACAGTGACATACTCCTGTACCAAGTCACTTCTTACAGTGACATACTCCTGTACCAAGTCACTTCTTACAGTGACATACTCCTGTACCAAGTCACTTCTTACAGTGACATACTCCTGTAACAAGTCACTTCTTACAGTGACATACTCCTGTACCAAGTCACTTCTTACAGTGACATACTCCTGTACCAAGTCACTTCTTACAGTGACATACTCCTGTACCAAGTCACTTCTTACAGTGACATACTCCTGTAAAAAGTCACTTCTTACAGTGACATACTCCTGTAACAAGTCACTTCTTACAGTGACATACTCCTGTACCAAGTCACTTCTTACAGTGACATACTCCTGTAACAAGTCACATCTTACAGTGACATACTCCTGTAACAAGTCACTTCTTACAGTGACATACTCCTGTACCAAGTCACATCCTATAGTGACATAGTTGTTGATCATGAGACTCTTCAATCAATTTCTACATTCCTAACTTTATCATTCTTTTACTCATTCATTCCATGAAACACAAACTGCATTTAAATTCACTGATTTGTTGTAATAAGACACCTATTCTTTCATTCACCTACCTGTCTCAATTCCCTTGACTGATTCACCAAACATACATTCAAACTTAATTCTCTAACTCATCTATGCATTCACCTACCTGTCTCAATTCCATGGACTGATTCACCAAACATACATTCAAACTTCATTCTCTAACTCACCTATGCATTCACCTACCTGTCTCAATTCCCTGGACTGATTCACCAAACATACATTCAAACTTAATTATTCACCAACTTGTCTCAATTCCCTGGACTGATTCATCAAACACATTCAAACTGAATTCTCTAACTCATCTATTGTAATACTTTTTCAGAGCATGAAACAGATGAGATATCGTTTCTCTCTAATCATCAATGAGTTAAAGACATGTGAATTACCACCATACAAGACAACGCTAATGGCTTTCATCAACTGTATCTTGTGTGCCAGTGAAGATCTCCATGAACGTAATAGGATCAGACATGAGTTCATTGGTTAGTTTTAATGTCAATCATAATTTTTGTCCAATTAATTGTCAACTAACTTTTATTGTAGCAATAAATTATTGTGTACATGTTCTTTCCTGTTTTGACAAGCAGGAGACAGTGATGTTGTTTATATATGTGTGTTTTGTATGGAGTTTGAAGTTGAGTCCGAATTTTTTTTTTGTCCTTTGAGAAAGTGATAGTTGAGAAAAGTAGAACGTAAATATTAATATGACATGTGACAATGTCCAGTTTGAGAGTGGAGATTGAAGTGGTTATGGCAGGCATTGAATGGAACCATCAAAGTTGTTATTTACTTGATTATTGATTGTTAACAATCAAAATTGAACCATCAATATGATAGACTAACAATTATTTTCGTCCTACCTTCCTGGAGGTGTGATAGTTATTCTCTGGCTCTATCCCGGGGTGGGCCGAAAATCCACAGACTTCCCAGCAATATAATGCCATCTAAGGGCATTAGGTCAAAGGGCATGAGCCCATGGACCGCTGGATCAGCAACCAACAACAATTATTTTCAAGGTATAGACTGGATGGTTGAGACATGCAGGATGGAGTTGATTGTGATTTCATGATTACAGGAAACTGTGACTCTGCAGTAGTAATAGTAGCAGCTGTCTCTCTCTACACCATTTAGATGTAGGCCTATATGGGAGTTAGCCTGCATTACTCATTGATCAATGGAATACTTAGGAATGCTTTGATCAGCATCATGCCACTGTCTTGACCTTCCCATAAGATCTGGTACCATTTAGTACTTTAGGCTTCATTGACCTAGAAGTCATTTAGGTTCAAAATATTTTTTAATGAGGAAAAAAAAGTATTTTCAAGCATTACTGAAAAAGCCAGTGTACAACGACTGGGATACTCCAGCTCCCAAGACATATACATATTTTAAAAATGTTACTTAATACATTCTTTCTTAGAAATCAGATGTTCCACGAGCCATCAAATGTTCCACACACGATCAGATATTCCATAAGGGTCACAATATATCTCATGAATATTTGTTTAGGTTGAGCAGGGCCTATCTCAATCTCAGCAAATGATTAAATAACTACCGGTATTGTTTTCCTTGTCAGCAGGTCTATAATGAACAACTATAGCACAGCAGATATTGTTTGGTGAACTTTCAGAAATGAGTTAGAGAAAGAACACTCTTGACATACAAAACTGCATACAAGGCTTCTAAGACTTTTATATATTGACCACAACTGCTGGGAGATTGTAGTAATAGACAGTGGTACATGGAGATCGGCATGGGACAAACGCACAGAAACATTTGAAACACTTTTGAAGGATAGGCAAGAGCACAAACAGCACACACAAAGCAAAGATCAATACAAAGTAGCAGTAACTGATTCATCCAACTAACTCTACCTAAACACATGAACCTGCGACAAGTAAATAACAGTCTAAAATATGAAACAAGTAATACATTTATCAGACAAGAGAACGTTAATATGGGAAATACAGTTATTGAGAAAGACTATTTACATTACTGGATTAGACTAAATTAAATATAAAAAATATAATAGACATTATATCTTGCATTGAATATATCCAGAGATGACAAATAGTTTGAACATCATATTAGAATGGAACAGGCCCAGCTCCCTACAAATACACATATCATAAAACATGACCAGGTTATGTTTTATGATTCTTTATAGCAAAGAACCATTGAAAGATCAAGAAAATGTATAGGGCCTAGATAATATCAAGGATATTCAGAATAAACATATCAAGTGCTATCAAGATGATACATCTGGCCTTGGAATGAAATCTCCCACTTCTACGTTAGATGGTTAGTGTGGACCAAGATGTAGTATTATCCACCAGGGATGAGATAATAGACCCCAAAAATGCACCCCTCCCCCCTCTCTATTATCTGATTTCCTTTGGGATTCTGGTTATTAAATATATTCCATCTAACATTTCATGTATTTCATTTAGCATTTCATTTATTCCATTTATTATTTCATCTATTCCATCTGTTATTTCATCTATTCCATCTGTTATTTCATCTATTCCATATCTTTCATTTATTGCATATATAATTTCATTTATTCCATTATTAAATTTATTCCATTTGCTATTTCAAAATTCCACATTTTATTTTTTTCCCTAGGTCTTAACTTGCTAGATATCATTCCTCTCTTACGCAACGATAACGACAAAGAACTGGATATTCAGTGTGATGTCTTCGAGGATGTCAAGCATGATGATGATGAGGAATTAGCATCAGCATTTTCAGAGGGTGTAGATATCAGCAGTCATAGAGAATTGTTTGATGTTATTTTTAGCAAGGTACTGTATTAGAAAATTCAATTCAGAAGTTTTATAATACCAGTACTCATTATCTTAAAAAGATTCTGAGTTCAGTTCTTTCTCTTTATCCTGCCTGCCTATCATATCATAGGACTCTTAAAAGGTAAAGGTAGGTCCCATGGCATCAGCCGTCGGGGATGAAGATAACTCTTCATGTACTAAGCCGCAGCAACTATTAGGTGGGGTGGCCAGTTCCCTTCCTTGCTGTTTTTTTTACCTTCCGTAACCCATGCGTCAGGTACTCATTTACAGCTGAGTCGACTGGAGGAGTGGTCGTGTCAAGTGAGAAATCACAACCATGACATTTTTTTTTTTAAATGTCCAGACATGGTTTCGAACCTGGCACGCTGTAACCAGATGATAGCAAGCAAGCTCACTATCCACTAGGCTACCGCGCTCCTCCATAGAACTCTTACTGCTGTACTGTTTAGAGCAAGTCTCTTAATCTCATTAAGGAAATAAATGCTCATCATGTTCACTTTTCTTGACAGTGTTGTTCTTTTCAATGGATTAGTCACATCAGTCTTTTTTTCTCTTCCCTGTTGTTTCCAATTTAAAGACTTGCTTTGTATTCTTTTCACTGTTTCTGAAAGCTATGGTAGTGAAGTGTTCATTCCACTAACCAGCTGATTAAATTGAGCTTTGAGTTTATTTATTAATCGCATTTGAAATCATAAAATAAATCCCATGATGCACCTAACCACCTGGAAATAGGTATCAGGTAGAACATGCTCTGGGAAGGTCAAGAAATGTCATCGTCACTACAAAGCAAATGTTAAAGTGGCATTAGTGAGGTGGTTTCTAGTCAGTCACTGACTAGGCAGCTGAGCACTTATTAAAAATCGCAGGTTCTCAGTTGTGTAACTGAAGCGGCACCCAGACTCATTTGGTTTCAAAGACATGGATGTGTAAGAAGGGTTTATGGATACATGTTTAGTTCTCAAAGGTATCAGTCCTCAATCAAGTATCCCAGGATTACAATGTCCAGTCTGGAGCACTTCTATGCCAATTATCTTATCATTCTTTTATCAAATTTGTTGACCTGTCCACAGTGATGGCACATCTAGCATTCTCAATGTCTTAGGATTCTGCCACAAAATGAGAAAGTTTCAAGGTCCACTGGCCTGCATCTCTTCGTTAACCATGAAGATTATTTACTTAACATAATTGTATAGTTAATTGTAACAATTTATTAATTAATTCTTTATTATATATTTTCTTCTGAACTATCTCTATCTGTTCATTTTATTATACATTCAATAATTATAATTTTTATGGAATTTATATTTTTTCAACTATTTCTTATTTTGAATGAGAAGCTCTTGCATTATTGCCACATTAGTACTTATGTAGAACACAGGTTTTTTGAAAGTTTCACCTGAATACGATGGACTATTGCTAAGGAGATATGAGGTGAAAACACGAAACTATACAAATGACAAGACATTTTCAGCGTTTCGAACTGTTAGATCTTTCTCAAGAATATATAAAACAAATAGTGAGAAACACTGAATTTTCTTAAGAAAGAAAATTACCAGTTCAAAATGTTGTAAAAGTCTTGTGTATTGTCATTTGTATGTTTTCGTGTTTACACCTCATAACCCCTTAGCGATAGTCTGTCGTGTTCAAGTGAAACTTTCAAAAACCTGTTTTCTACGTAAATACTATTGTTTTTTCATTTCACGCAGTATTACCTTATATTGATTGTTGCATTATTGCCCAACATCTGTGTGAGAAAATGTTCACATTGGCTGTCAATAGTAGCTTTCTTGAACAGTCACTATTAGGGAGATGTTAATAATTGATGGTTTCAGTTTAAAACAAGTCCGTAGATAGGGAAGGGTGGGATGGGCGGTTCAAACCCCTAGGATTTCCCTTATGAAATCAGATGATATTTACCACCAAAGACGGATGTGTCGGGCAATTGGCACAAATAAAACGCCGACACAATGCATTACCATTCTCTGGACGACATCCTGCTGGAAATCTAGTAGGACCATAGTCCTGCTACCAGAGAGATCCAGCAGGAGTTTGAGAATGAACACTGAAGAAGAAGATGATATCTAGTACTACAGTGCAAGTAAAAAATCTGGTAAACCAACCAACTCTCATTTCCACCCCCAATAGTTTTTAGAATTGCCCGTGAGAAGGAGGGAAATGATCTACCATTTTTGTTTAGTTATCCATTCCCCCACCCCACTGAAGTATTTATGGCTCTTATTTTAAAATACTTTTTCCTATATTCAAAAGTTTATTTAAGATAAAACAACAGAATGAGAAGTTCTTAGTTCCTGCATTCCTTGAGTGAGAAGTTCTTAGTTCTTGCATTTCTGGAGAGCATTTTATTTTGTAGCTTAATGATTGTGATAGTAGTATTTGTCATCATCATGTGGCCTAACCTATCAAACTTGTGGTGCATAGCACAACAAGATAAGTAAGCCAATCCTCTCTGGCATTCACTATTTTTCTGTATATTGTTTCAGCTGTAGTTTATCCCTTTCAATTTCTTGTCCATTTTTTTCCCTCCATTTTATGTTATTTTTCCCCCACTATTACCTACAAGTGTCCACATTTGAGCAGTTCTAGTGATGGAGCTAGTTTCCATGCACACCACTTCTCTACATCAATATTAGAAACTCTTCAATAATGACATTGTTATTTCTTTAACATGAGTTTTCAAACTCTGTTGTATATCTCTTGTGCAGAACAATGGTCATATTAGATTTCCAGCATAATGTAATCTAGAGAGATTTGTTTCACCATTTTATTTGAGACAATTATCAGACACATCCAACTTTTATTTGCATTTTCAAGTAGTGTTCGTAACATCAGAATCATAGGTGCCTCTCAAGCCAGGTTATGTACAGAATCAGATGTGCCTCTAAGCCAGGTTATGTACAGAATCAGCGGTGCCTCTCAGCCAGGTTATGTACAGAATCAGAGGTGCCTCTCAGCCAGGTTATGTACAGAATCAGAGGTGCCTCTCAGCCAGGTTATGTACAGAATCAGAGGTGCCTCTCAGCCAGGTTATGTACAGAATCAGAGGTGCCTCTCAGCCAGGTTATGTACAGAATTTTACATAGAAATATTTCTGAAGATTGAATATTTGGGCATATCATAGTTTAATACTATTAGTACCCAGAGATATGTCTTTATTATTTGTTTTTCTGGTTATGTTGATTGTGTTTAATGTTTTCCAGGTCTACAACACTCCTCTGTCAGATAAGTTTCTTACAATTCTCCAGACATTGTTACAGATTGACCCGGACACAAAAATCAGGTATTGACACTAATTCGTGTATTCAGTTTTACAACATGTATATTAAACATTAAATACTGAAGTTCTTTTTTAAAGAGATTCTGTCAGAATTTGACTTTATAGACACCTGCACACATTCCATGAAAGCAACAATATAATTGTCTATTGTCTTTCCCCAGGTAGGTTGTTATCCACTCTTGCCGTTTAGAGTAGGGGTGGTTGAAGCTCGAGCTTGCACTCTAAAGCCAGATGTGTGGCCTAGCTGTGCTATGACCATGTCTGTTCAGGATGTCCCTGATGTTTTCTATCCATCTTTTCCGTGGTCTTCCTCTGGCTTTGTACCCTGATCTCATTTGGTTATATGCTTGTATGGGCAACATTGTGTGATGCATTCTCCTGATGTGGCCAAACCACTTGATCTGCTGCCTTTCTATGTATTCTGTCAAGGTATTATAATTATTCTTTCCCCAATGTCTTCATTTCATAATCTATCGACTCTGGTGACCCCTGCAGCTTTCCTCAAGCATTTCATCTCACATGTCACTATCTTTCTGTAATGTGAAAATGAGAGAGACCATGTTTGGCACTGGTAACACAGTGTTGGTAGGAATAGACTGTTAATCATTTGTCTTTTAACTTCCATCTCGATCTTGGGATGAAGAGGTAGTGGTGACAGTTAGTATGTTACTGCATTGAGAACAACAATATAATACAATATAACAACTATATATATATATATATATATGTACAATATAATACACTGTTATAATCATCATTTGCGATGTACTTATTGTTATAATTACTGTTACTATTCCTCTTATTATTGCTGTTCTTGTTATGACTCTAGAACATCATGGGAGGAGGTGATATAGAGAATATTATGATAAACTGTTATTTCCCAGGAAGAAAGACACAGAATAAATCAGATTTTGGACAGTCTGTTGAGGTGGCATGGATGAGATTTGACAGTAAAATTTCTAGCCAACACCGGCAGTATGAAATTCTTGAGATTCATGGCCACCCATAATAAATGCAATCAGAAATATTACCTTCATATTCATGCCCAGACATGTGGCTGTTGAAGGCAATTAGCCAGTTGATATGCTAGCAAGTATGCCACAGTAGTGAAAGGCACATCAGTGGATTAGTTTGAGATAATTAATACATTACGGTTCTTTATCTATTTAGATTTTCAGAAGTGTGAATCATGACTGCTTTAAAGATTAAAAAAGACAGGAGTAAAGATTGGAACAGCCTGAAAAGAGAAACATAATAGATGTACAAAGAGACTAATAAATCAATACTGAATTGGAACTATAATTCCACTACACTTTGACGAATTTATTGAGACAGAGTTAAGGGCACCTATAGGCTTGTCCATGGTGTGCTAATGCTGTTCGTCTGCTGAAGTCAATTAAGTCAACGATGACCATTCAACACAACTGGGATGATTATGAAGATGTCTGCTGTGTGTCTGGCTGTGAATAATGAATCCTATGCATGCTTGGAATTGTCTACCTCATTTGGGGCATGTGTGGGAGGAGTCTGTTGGACATTGAGTAGCTCTTGCCTTTCTTCTAGCATGTTTTTGTTGCACAGTTTGATATCTGAGGTTCTCTGCAGCTGCTGCACCACACTTGATTCTGCAATGCCAGTCGGATCTGTCTTGTGCAAGATTCTCCCATGAATTTGTGTCTATTTTGAAGTGAGTCAGTGATGTCTTAATAGTGTCTTTAAAACACTTCATCTGACATCCTGCTTTGCAGGAGCCAGTCTTGAGATCTCGATATAACAACGTTTGCGGTAGATGATTATATTTCATGTGGACCATGTGTCCTGACCAGCGTTTCTGCACCTTCATTAACATTGTATGTATACTTACAGACTTAGATCTTATCAGTACTTCACTGTCTGGTATTTTATCCCACCAATGGATGTTGAGTATCTTACAAAGGCAGCTTAGGTGGAAGTGGTTGAGTTTTCTAGCGTGGCTATAAAATATTATAACTTCATTATTTTGTTATATTTAAGTTTGGGAATTGCAGGAGATAATGATTCTGTCACTACATCAAGCCAAGCATGATTATGAACCTTTAATGATAGTTCACAGTGGGATACATAATCCAGTAAAATTCATAGCATTCACACTCTGCTCAGGCTGTGAACTGTTTCTTCTTGAAGTGAACCAGATCTGTATTTTTTTAAATCTCTAAGCTGTTGTCTATTGTCTTTCCCCAGGTGGATGATGGTTTATATTATCCACACTTGCAGTTAAGCGTAGGGATAAGAGCCTCAGTTTTCATTCCAAGGCCAGATGTCATCTTGGTTGCATTGAGTCCATGTTTTTTCAAGCGTAGGGATAAGAGCCTCAGTTTTCATTCCAAGGCCAGATGTCATCTTGGTTGCATTGAGTCCATGTTTTTTCAAGCGTAGGGATAAGAGCCTCAGTTTTCATTCCAAGGCCAGATGTCATCTTGGTTGCATTGAGTCCATGTTTTTTCAAGCGTAGGGATAAGAGCCTCAGTTTTCATTCCAAGGCCAGATGTCATCTTGGTTGCATTGAGTCCATGTTTTTTCAAGCGTAGGGATAAGAGCCTCAGTTTTCATTCCAAGGCCAGATGTCATCTTGATTGCATTGAGTCCATGTTTTTTCAAGCGTAGGGATAAGAGCCTCAGTTTTCATTCCAAGGCCAGATGTCATCTTGGTTGCATTGAGTCCATGTTTTTTCAAGCGTAGGGATAAGAGCCTCAGTTTTCATTCCAAGGCCAGATGTCATCTTGGTTGCATTGAGTCCATGTTTTTTCAAGATTATCTAGATGTTTTCTATCCACCGTTTTCTTGGTCTACCTTTGGCTTTATGTCCAGATATTCCTTTGTTATATGAATCAATACCTGATCTATTATTTGAATTTCTAAGCACTAATCAATAAATCAATATAAATTTTCACTAAATAAATATTATTAATTTCTTTCAGTGATATTCAGTGGGATCTTATGGAGCATGCTGCTCAGACAGCCGTCATTCTTGATGATGAAAAAGCAGACAAGCTTAATAACTCCTTCTCCTTGGACAAGATTTTATTAGACAAACTGAGATTGTCTACAGATAACATTCATGGAAGCTTTGGCAGAACTTTACCTGTGAAAGATTTTGGTGTTCAGACAGAAATTAATATGGCAGCATTGACAGGGAAAAACTTTGCTGATACTGGGCTGCTGCTTGATGTTTCACTATCTCATACCCCGGGAGAAAGGATTTTAAATAATGGAGACATTAATCAAAATGTGAACAAAATTGTTACTGCTGATTATACTTCAGATGTTAATATACTGCCAACTTCTGCATCACTAGATGCTTCTGCCATTGGTGCTTTCAACTCATTGCCTTCCTCAAGCCTGACTGTGATAAACAATGGTGTTCCAGCACCACCACCTCCTCCTCCTCTTCCAGGGATGGGAGGGCCACCTCCACCACCACCACCTCCTCTTCTGCCAGGGATGGGAGTGCTGCCTCCACCACCACCACCTCCTCCTCCTCTGCCAGGGATGGGAGGGCCGCCTCCACCACCACCACCTCCTCCTTTACCAGGGATGGGAGGACCACCACCACCACCTCCATTGCCTGGGATGGGAGGAGCACCCCCTCCACCGCCTCCTCCACCAGGAATGGGTGGACCTCCTCCACCACCTCCTCCACCAGGAATGGGTGGACCTCCTCCACCACCTCCTCCATCAGGAATCAGTGGCCCACCACCACCACCGTTCACATTTGGCTCTGCACCAATACAACGAGGTATCAAGAACTCATCTCTTCACCCTATCACAACTCCTACACCCAAACATAAAATGAAAACATTCAACTGGTCCAAGATTCCAGCCCAGTCTTTAAGCAGTAAGTATAACAAGTTCTACTAATTTCATTTGTTTATTTATTAGCATTCATTCTTAATCTCTCTCATAGTAGAACAACAATCTTTTTAGATCCTGATTAATGGTGTGTTCTGTCACTGTTTTATTTAACTAAATGATCTGACACATCCATCTTCAGCAAATATAACTTATTTGATCCTTTGTGTTAAAAACTTAATTACTCATAATTTCTATTTTATGAATTACAATAATGAGACATACTATAGCTCATTGTTTCTTGTTGAGGAGGATTTCATACCCTGTGAGGGTGTTTAGATTGTCATAAACTCTACAAAAGAATAAAATTTAATGGAAAAGACAAGACTTCAGATAAATTCACATTTTTGGTAAATGAAAGAAGAAAAAAAACCAGATAATTATTTGTGATGAATTCTGCCTTCAGGAGGGTTGATTCTGATTTGGAACCATGTTGTTCACTGTAGTTTGGAAATTCAAATAATTGTGGGAAAATATATAGAGTAGACTCAAACTTATTTAAACAAATATAGTTTCAAATATTGAGCAATTAGTAGAATCAAATAATACACAGAGATTATCTAGAGGAAACTGAAACTTACACAAATATAGTCCCAAATATTGAATAATTAGCAGAATCACACAGCCTACTATATAGAGATTTTATCTGATATATTTTGTAAATGATACAAATGTGCATACGTTTATTGTGCCTCGTTACTGTCATTAGACTTCTTCTGTTTACATTTTAAAACTCCTGCTGGTTAGCAAGATGTGGCCTGGAGAATTAATACTTTGTGTCTTAGGTTATAGCTTGTTTGAAATATTCTGCCCAGCACATCTGACTTCTGAGGAGGCTTCTGAGTTACTTTGAACATTTATGGGATGGAATAGCCATCCCCATCTTAATCTTGATGCTCTCTTATGATATGCATGGCAGGGAACAGTGTTGCTATTCTTTATTTCCCCTCCCCCTTCTCCTGTTAGATATTGGCAATACATATGCAATTATCATTCTATATTTTTTGTTTTGTTCTAAAATTCCTGCTGGAATCCTCTTTTTGTAGAACACTTATGCCACTGCCATCATGATGTAGCCTAGACATTGGAAATGCATTGTTCCACCATTGTTTTTTCACCAATGGCATAACACATCTAACTTCTGCAGAATTCTATATTTCTAATCAAAAAGATTTATTTGTTGTAAAATTATTGAAGATGGAGATCATAATTATACCTTATGTTGAAACACATAGGCCTATTGTAGATTGTGTTATGCAAACTGATATATACTACCTTTTATTTTGTCATTTAAGTGTTGTGAGTAATCTAACTTTTATTGGAACAATTATTCTATGTTCTAGGTAATGTACACATGAAGGAATGTTATATTTGTAATGGGGGAGGGAGGGGATGTGTGTGTGTAAAACAATTTATTTACTTTTTGAAAAATTTGTTAAGTTAGACTTGGGAAACATTGTATTTGTCACAATCACAGATATTATTGCAAATGTTCCCTAATCTTGTTCTGTTTTATAACTGTCATGTGTCACTGTCAATCTTTGCACCACCAAATCTATACAATATTTTCTAAAGCGATATGAAAGAGGAGTCAGCATTTCATTATCATGTTTTAATTTGAAATTCTGTCTGAAAGAGGAGTCATTCTTGATTAGGAACAAGCGTCACAGCACTGGGGGCATTCCCATATATGCTCTGCTTGCCGTTCTGTCAGCCATCTAAAAGTGTATAAGCTCAGTGTCTCAGTCAGTTGCTGATTATGCGTTCTTCTGATTTTTCCGGAGAGGGGCACTTTCTCCCATCACTTCTAGTCACTCCTATTTCTACCATTCTCTAAATATGTACATTGTCACGTTCGACTTCCTCCTTGTCTTCTCGTAGGGTATCCATGACTGCTCTAATCAATTCAATCCTCTCTCTACGTATCTCTGTGCCATTCATCAAAGCTTTACCAGCCAACACATTGGCTCTTTCATTTCCCCTGACCACAGCATGACCAGGACAGTAAATCCATGTAATGCTCTGTGCATTGTCGAGAAGAGTGACTCATTCAGTTCTGATAATACACTTTTCTATCTTGTGTAGCATACTTTGAGAGTCCGATAGAATCACTGAGTCTGTTATTGGTTGCGTCACCAGTCAAGTGAGAGCTGCTGTCACCATTTCTATTTCCATTCTCATACATGTTGTAGTTGGGTAGGCAGCTGACTTCTCAGCTAATTACTTGCCATTTTGGTAGGCCACGAAACCCCAACCACACCTGTTTGTTTCTTGCATTACTGAGCCGTCTGTGTACATAATTGTATCATGTGGTTCAGGTGCTGCAGTAAAAGTTCTTTGATGATTTCCTCTGTTCTGTTGGCAGCCCAGTCGTGGCACTCTCTTCCCATCTGTATTACCACTGTTGTCAATAATTTAATAATGAAAGAGGAGTCAGTATTTCATTATCATGCTTTAATTTGAAGTTCTGTCTGAAAGAGGAGTCAGTATTGCATTATCATGCTTTAATTTGAAGTTCTGTCTGAAAGAGGAGTCAGTATTGCATTATCATGCTTTAATTTGAAGTTCTGTCTGAAAGAGGAGTCAGTATTTCATTATCATGCTTTAATTTGAAGTTCTGTCTGAAAGAGGAGTCAGTATTGCATTATCATGCTTTAATTTGAAGTTCTATCTTCCCAGATGAAGATAATGTGTGGAAAGAAGTTCTGGATATGGAAGATCAGGTGGTTGTTCAGTATGATAAAATAGAACAGCTGTTCTGTCAGAAGACAGAAGAAACTGTCAAGAAGGAAGAGCCACTCAAAGCAAAAACTAATACAGAGGTATGTCATGAAACATTAATAAAGATAACATAAGAAGGAGAAGCAGTACCCCCGGTACTTGTCTTCAATTTTCCTACAAATAATACGATTTATTGGCTACTTCCCTTTAGATACCTCTATTATGTGTGTAGGATTTCATTAGTACACTGGACAGGTTCATAAGTGCTCCGATCCATGTCTTAGTAAATCTATCAGAGTGCAGCACTCAGTCTCAGTTGATGTTAATTTATCTCTCTTCATATATCTATTATGTTTCTCTTTACAGGCCATTCTATTCATCTATCTATGTTCCTTCAGCGCCGAACACTGTACATAGGAAAGAAACCATAGCTCTCCAGTTCTAGTGATATATCAGATTGCTTAAACATATCTCTAGCTGTGACAGGTCAACTCGTCCAGAATCATTAAGTTTTCATGATTCATAAAGAAGACTATGTTCTAGCACGAATACATCACATGATGATGATGAGTTATGTTTCTTGGATTTTATGAGAATAAAAACAAATCCTAACGCAATCAAAATTCTTGAATCTAATGGGAATTTAACCTGTCCGTTTACGGCACTAAATCGCCTAGAAACTCATGTACACAAGATTTTCCGTACTTGACTAACCACATCTAAAATAAGATGCCTTTTTGTCAAGACATTCAAACTGTGCACTTATGTCACTGAGAACGGACCAATCAAGACAAGGACTATTACAACAATAACAAAAATCCTGTACAGGTATTGAAGTATCCTCAGTAACAACAAACATATAATATCCGTATTAGTTCTACAAGGGTCAATAGGTCTTCTTGTAAACATGGATAACATATATAGACAGTACAATTTTGCTTCAAATAATTATTATACAAGTAAGTTCAAGAAGGAAGCCAGATGATAAATTAAAAATTCTTAAGTCTAATGGGAATTGAACCAGTCTGTTCAACGGCACCAAATCGCCTAGCAACTCTCTTGTACACGAGATTTTCTGTACTTGACTAACCGCATCTCCAAAAAAAGATGCAATTTTATCAAGACATTCAAACTGTGCACTCAAGTCACTGTGTCTGCTGAGCAAAGCACTTTGTCTGCTGAGAGTATCACTCAGAGCATGTAATCCATAGCTCTTAAGTCATAAACCACATATAAATTTCAATATTTCTCTGTCATAAACCACATATAAACTTCAATATTTCTCCAAAAATATACACTTGTAAACTAGACATTATGATCAGATATAAAACCTGCAAGCTCTTGTACACAGGAGAAATAATTTATTCTCTAGGCCACATACACTGTTCCTACCCTTGTATTTACTTATCAATCAATCAAGTGCCATGCCAAATGGCGTAGATAATCATGTTTCTCCACGACTCTCTATCTCTTGTGTTGTCAATAAGCTCTGTTGGTGAGCTTCTACCATGCCACAATACTAGTCCATCTAGTAACTTTTCTCTTTGCTGTCCCCTATCTCTTCTCCCCTTGATCTTTCCAATGGTTATTAAGTGTTCAAGCTGTGTTCTTCTCAGCACATGCTCTAGAAATCTTGACTGTCTGCCCCTAATGTTTGATATGATTGATCTTTTTATGCCAGCATCAATGAGACCCTCTACAGTAGTTTTCTTAGCTATCCATGGTACTTTCATCATTCTTCTCAGAAACAACATTTCTGTAGCCTCTAACTCGCTTTACATTTTTTGTTTACTGTCCATGCTTCACATCCATAAAAAAGAATTGGTTCGATATAACATCTCAGCACTCGAATTCAGGTCTGCATTGATAGTCTTCCATTGCACAAAATGGTTTTCATGTTTGAAATGCTGATTTGGCTTGTGATATTTGGCTCTTTATCTAATTTGCTTATGCAAGTGTTTTATATTATTATAACAACCTGTTTTGTAACTAGTGGTTGTAATATGATGTTAGATATTCTTGACTCAGATTCTTCATTCTAATTTTTCTGTCAAGGTAAACCTGCTTGATATGAAGCGTAGTATGAATGCCAACATCTTCCTGAAGCAGTTCAAAGGTTCTCATGAAGACATTGTACAGATGATCAAAGATGGTGACAATACAAAAATTGGTGCAGAAAGACTAAGAGGATTGCATAAAATATTGCCAGACAAGGATGAGGTAAATTTTGATTAGTCTTGCTAGGACATTTTTTAATGTTTTATGTCAAATATTAATTGTCTAATATTAGCTAATTTATGTTGAGTCAAATATTCATTAATTGTCTAATGTATTACCTTTTTAATGTATATAATAACCACAGTTTTTAATGTATATAATAACCACAGTTTTTAATGTATATAATAACCACAGTTTTTAATGTATATAATAACCACAGTTTTTAATGTATATAATAACCACAGTTTTTAATGTATATAATAACCACAGTTTTTAATGTATATAATAACCACAGTTTTTAATGTATATAATAACCACAGTTTTTAATGTATATAATAACCACAGTTTTTAATGTATATAATATCCACAGTTTTTAATGTATATAATAACCACAGTTTTTAATGTATATAATATCCACAGTTTTTAATGTATATAATAACCACAGTTTTTAATGTATATAATAACCACAGTTTTTAATGTATATAATAACCACAGTTTCGCAGTAATACAAACAGGAAGTGCTAACACTTAAAGGTTAGATAATACAATGTTACTTAGGCTTGTACCTATGATGTTCCTCCTTCGCAAGTGAAGATGAGCATGGCATGAAAAACATTAAATGCGATGAAAAAAATAAAATAAAATTGGTAATTAACTCATTTGGTTTGTGAGTTCGTAGATGCCCGATGAGTCCGATTCATGCACGGAAAGTTCTATTGCAGTGCATGCAAGAGTGCTGAAGGTTCGGGTAGGAGAATTTACGGATTTGTCCTTCCGCTTCTTGCGCTTAAGAATGCCTATGCCTATACTAGAATGTTAATAAATAAGTGCAAATAATAAATGGAAAGAAAATGTAAAAACAAAAGATCAAAAGTATTTTATTGTATATCTGTTTTTCCTTAAAGTTAGATGCTTGTTAGTGGTTGCTTTCTAGTTTTCTACTATTTTTAAGTCATCAATATTTTTTTTATTGTTTTTTTAAATTAATATTTTATTATGTACTATTTTTATAATGTAATTTTCTATTTTATTAATTTTCTAATTTATAATGTATTTTTTTTAAATTAGAAATTTGTTATGTCAGTATTCTGTCACTTGAATATCTCTCGATTCAGTAACAATGTTGTTTCTGTTGCAGTACATGTACAGTGGAATCCTCTTATAATAAATTAGTCTAGAGCAATAAGATATTCATGTAACAACCAAAATTAACCATATACAATTATACATAAGAGAATAAGCTAGTATTCTTAAATATGGAATTGTGTTGTAAACCTATACTCTATCTATGAAGGGATTCTATTGTATTAAGATTGTGGCTTTTTCATAATTGTTTAATCCATAAGGTTTCCCACAGACTATATAGAATATTATGTCCTGATGGAACCTCTCTCCCTGCTCATCACTGATCATTCCCTGATCCAAAATTCTCGGGAAACTGATCCATATGCACAAATAAATAATTCATTTTTATGCTTATGTTGCATCCAAGGTTTTTGAAAGCAGTCAGCATATTGTTGACAACTTCTTCATAGTTACTGGCTTTGGTGTTGCCCAAAAAATTCTTCACAACCAGAACAAAAGCCTTCCATGCTTCCAATTCCAATTTGTTCATTGATTTTTCAAACTCAGGATCTCTGATGAACTGATGAACTTGAGGACCATCAAAAATGCCATCTTTCAACCTCTCTATGGTTAACCCTCTGACTGCATATTTATTTCCGGAAGTTCTGTTAAAAAAATGTATTGGCAGACACGTAATGTCAGACATGTAATCGCTATCATCATCAGATTCCCCTTCAATTTCATTAGTCCTTCAAATACATATATAGCAACTCTGTTCTTACCTCAAATACATATATAGCAACTCTGTTCTTACCTCAAAGCAAAATTCTGAATATTATCAGTATTTTAAATCGTGGGATAGGAATGCAAAGAAACATAAATTATTGCGAGCATGCGGAAATCGTAGGATGTATAAAATTAAGCCAGTAGGTACTGAACGGGGAAATCGCAGGATACCCGGTCGGAGGCTTAATCCTGGAAAAGCGCTGCACAAGTGAAGCAGCCACCATCCTTGTCCAGGGCTTTTGTGAACTGTTTAATCAAGCCAAGTTTGATATGCAGCAGTGGGAATAGTATCTTGTTTCTGTCTACCAGAGGATTGTTGACAATGTTCTTTGATCTACCCGGCACCAATTCTTCTTGTGCAGGCCAGTCCTTCTTGGTATAGTGCTGAGACCTGTCCCTACTATTCCACATGCACAGAAAGCAGGGGTACTTTGTAACGCCAGACTGTTGTCCCAATAGGAAATTCCCCATCTTCAACACAAATATGCTACTCATGCTGATAATAAGAAACTTTCTCCAGCACATACTTCACCGCTTCATACTTCTCCATCAGTATAGTTGAATGAGCAAGGGGTACAGAAGCAAGCTGATTGCCATTGTGAAGCAGAACACATTTTAGTGATCTCTTGCAGCTGTTGATGAACAGTCTCCAATATCTGGGTTCATAATGTTGCACTCCAAGCTTCTGCAGAAGGTGAACAATATAGTACACCAATATAGGACATATATTTCTGTATAGTACACAAAGTCCTTCTTATAAAAAAAACATTGAGGAATTCTTAATGCCTGTTGCGATAAAAGAAATTTTGCAACAATATGGCGTGAAAATATCTATACATGTGTTAATAAAATACTTGCTTTCTGTAACATTTGTCCTTTTAGAGAGAAAAAAAAACACATTTTTGATGAAATGTGTGGAAATAAATTTTTGTTTTATTGAGTTGACATGGAATGACCCACCTATAAAAAAACCATCATGTGGTGCTAGATATAAAATATAACCTGATTGAGCAAAACCAATGAGATTTTTTGATCCAGCACAATAGAATTATCCCAAAATCTTTTTTTTTTAAACCATTACAGCAAATTTGATGTTGACCAGTGTTGTCATTGAAAACACAACAATTTTGTTGCCATGTTCATTGTAAAGGGTAAATAGTGAAACAAAAGCAGAATTTATTGAGCTACAAATTGAAATCTTCTGCAGATTGAGATGATCAAAAACTATGATGGCGACCGAAGCAAACTAGGAAATGCTGAAAAGTTTTTCTATGTGCTTTCACAGTTGCCAGGATATAAAATCAGAGTAAGTGACTTCAATCATTCTGTTCAACTACACCAAGTATTTAGATAAGTAGTGTTTTTTCTTTGATATTACTTAAGATTTTTTTTATTTTATTATTTTTGCTCTGCTGCTTTTCCTTTTACTCTTCTATTTTTGGCGTATTTGTCTTTTTTTTCTCTTTTTCATTCTCTCAGCTCCTTCATTATCTTCTTTTGCTCCTCTCTTACATCTTAATTCTCTGTTTGTAATTCATTTCTTGTTTATTTTTGTCCTAATGAAGACATTTTAGTCAAAATTTTGTTTGTTTCTGTTGATGTCATTATTGAATTGTGCTTCAACACTCCCTACATATCTCTGCTTTTCCCCTCATTACTCTGTATATCCCTCATATCTTTAGTATGTTAGGTTGCTCCCTAACTGAGGATTTATCCTTTTAAGTAACTCTTAACTAATTATATATGATTTTTATAGTTGGAGCAAAGTATGATGTAAATTAATGCATATATTGTTTAATTTTTGTGTGGATCTCCTAGATTAACACTATTAAGACTCCAATATGTATGTAAGTTGTGTACTGTAATTTATTGGTTCTCTTTGTAACGGCTCAGTTCTGTATGATTAATTATATGCTATCTCTACATGTGACTTTTTACTTTTAAGTGAATAAGTAAATATCACTACAGCACATGCCTGATTTAGTATTAGTGTTATTACAGAGCTTGTCCGATTTGGTATTTGTATTAGTATAGCACATGCCTGATACAGTATTTGTGTTACTACTGTCCATACTTGATTGTTGGATCTACTCTGACTTTTTAATTATACATTAATTTATAAAATTTAGCCAAAAAAAAGTGGATAAAACCTCTCCCTTTACAAAGAAGGAGAAGAGGTGTACAGAAGGCATCTATGGGCACCAGTTGGTTTGTAGTGTACCAATTTGCTGAGACAGAAAGGTTGGATAGTGATGGATATGTTCTGGAAATTCACATGGGAGGTGGAGATCTTCGATGTGAACTTGATGGCTGCGTGAAAATTGTCACGGAATTGTATAAAACATGCCAGATCAGCCTCAGACATGTCAGTGATACCAATTCCATCATCGATATACCTATGGAACACCGATGGGAAGGGACCACCCCCCCTAAAGGATTCCCATACCTGGTGATCAAGGTGGCCCATGAACAAGCAGGCATCTAGGTCCCATCTTAGTACCATGGTGACTCCACTGATGTGGACAAAGAAGTGCCCATTAAACAGATAGGAATTGAGAGTGAGCAAGATGGATGAGGGTAGAGGTATGCACAGAGGGATGAGGCTGCTGGTTGAGGAAGAACTTCACGTCTTTGAGGAGACCCTCTGAGTGTGGTATGGAGTATGGAAGTGTAAAGGCAGCAGGCATTAAGCAGAAAGAGACAATAGGTGTGAGCAGGGGACAGTGAAATAGAGGCAAAGATGGACAGTGCATTGTTAGTATCTTTCAGGAATGTAGGGAGTTGCTCCACTCATGGTTGAAAGACACTATCCAGGAAGTCAGAAATGTATTCAGTAGGGCAGGAACACGCAGAGACAATGGGTCTGCCCATGTTGAAAGGTTTGTGGATTTTGGGCAGCATATAGAATGGTATATTATGGCATATTATTCATTACATTGTTTCTTCTTGTTATACTTGCTGTTATACCTCTATTTTTGCATGTAGTAAACTTTTCTTACGTAAAACACAGGTTTCAAGAAAGTTCCACTTGAGTACCTGTGTTTTACGTAAGCACTATTGTTGTTACGTCTCACGCGGTATTACCTTATATAAACTTTTCTTGATCTTTAATTAGTGTCCATGTCTGAAATTTACAACACAATGCTGGTATTAAGATTATATTTACGATTTGCCTTTTATTTTCCATTGAGATAGATGTGTGTTTTTATATTAAGTTCATAATTTATGTAGTTGACTTTTTGAATTCTTGTATCAATCTGCCCATTTATCCGTTGTCTGTGAAAATTCTTTCAAGACATTTAAATTCCTTCAATTTCACAAGGCAACACACAAAAATCATCACAGATAATTTTATATGGGTTTTGTAGTATTTGGTTAGCTGATTTCAAATCTGTCTTTAGTTTTTTTCTACCACGTAACATTTTTTTGTAATAGCTAATTATAATATCTTTCAACAGTGGTTATGACCACAAATCGAGTACAATGTTTTATTTAGATTGGTATCGATACTTTATTACTGGCTGTTACAATTTTGTTCAGTTTCGGGTCACGTGATTTAGTATCGATGCTACCATTTTTGTGTATTCGATAGGATAGTAAATCCATTTATACACGTGTGGTGTTTGTATTTTGTATTTTGGCTGTCCACTGGGTGATCAGGATAAATCTTGGGCTCCACATATCATATGTACCAGTTGTTCAAGCGGACTATGTGACTGGCTAAATGGCCGCAAGGCAGCTATGCCATTTGCAATTCCAATGTTATGGAGGGAACCGCGAGACCATGTCAATGATTGCTACTTTTGTCTGGTGAACACAAATGGATTCTCTGCTAAAAATAAACAGAACATTGTATATCCTAGCTTAGATTCTGCCATCAGGCCTGTTCCACATGACGATTCATTGCCTATTCCTTTACCTCCTTCTGGTGGACTCGTATCTATGCAAGATGGGGAGGAATGCAGTGAAAACACAGCTGTTCACAATGCAGACTCAACTGATCCAGATTATACTGTTGATGAATGTTTAGAACCTAAGACTTTTACACAGGCAGAGCTGAATGATCTTATTCGTGATCTAAATCTGTCTAAAGATAAAGCAGAACTTCTTGCTTCAAGGCTTAAGCAAAAGCATTTGCTTGCAAGGGACGTTAACATAACTTATTATAGAAAACGAAATCTCAACATGACGACGTTCTTCAATGTTGCACTCCCATGTAGATTTCTTCCCAGAAAATCTTGGTATGGTGAGTGAAGAGCAAGGAGAACGTTTTCACCAGGACATTCAGTTAATGGAGCGCCGTTATCAAGGTTTGTGGAATGAGAGTATGATGGCCGACTTCTGCTGGATGCTATTCCGTGATAATCCAGGCGAAGAATATAACAGAAAATCAAATTCCAAGCATTTTTGAAGAAACATTCTACATATCTATGCTGTGATGTGAGTATATTTGATTTAGTCTAGAAGATGTGAATCATTTGCTTAATTGGTGTTTGCGATTCTCGAAAAAATACAGCCAAGTTCAGTGAAAACTAACATCACTCATAACTTTAAAACTTGACGTGATAGAAAAAAACTGATACCAGATCTGAAATCAGCGCCAAAAAATCCTTTAGAAAAGTGTATTTTGGTTTCAGATGATTAAAAAAAGTTTTATTTTGTTGCCTTGTGTTTTTTAACAGTTGATAATCTTGTTAATATATCTGTGGAGATCAGAAAAAAGGATTTCAAAGACTATCTGAACACATGCCTCAAGCATAGCAACATTAAACAAACTTGTTAGAGATCCTAGTACTTTTGATCATTATAGTCATTATAGAATTTGAGAAAGGTAGAACACAGCATACAATTTCAAAAAATTTGAAATAATTTTTAAAAATTGCAGTAATATTTTCTGTTCTTGGTTTCAGGTTGAAGGAATGTTACTCAAAGATGATTTTCGAACTGCCATGGACTCGCTTAAACCAAATGTAGATGTTTTAATTAAAGCGTGCAACAAATTGTTGGAAAACACATCTTTGAAAGGTTTTCTGAGATATGTCCTGCATGCTGGTAACTTCATTAATGCTGTAAGTAGCAAGTGTATCAGAATAGATTATTTTATTCTGCTTCTTTGAATTCATTCTAGTTTAGCTGCTTGAGATTTCTTTGTGATTTGATCAATTTCAGGTTAGACATGATATTCTATCATACGCTGCTATTTTTCTTCTTCTTCGTTCATTCTCAAACTCCAGCTGGATCTCCCTTACAGCAGGACCATGGTCCTAATAGATTTCCAGCAGGATGTAGTCCAGAGAATGGAAATGCGTTGTGTCGCCGTTTTATTTGCGTCAGTGGCCCGACACAT
This sequence comes from Meghimatium bilineatum, assembly GCA_034231615.1. NCBI lineage: Eukaryota > Metazoa > Mollusca > Gastropoda > Stylommatophora > Philomycidae > Meghimatium > Meghimatium bilineatum. Next base: position 18,741,718 of record CM067312.1, on the reverse strand, counting down.
CTGTCTTCGGCGGACTATTCTTCTTCATCTTCTAGTTTATGCAGTGTGGCATGAATTATCAAGACTTTCCAACAACCTTATGTTTTATGTGCCATCAATCATTTCTGACACTGATTGTTTTCTATGCCACAATATCATATTTTCTAGCATCTTTATTCTTGGTCTTCCCCTACCCATCTTGTTCTTCAACTTCCCTTTTGTTACGTGTTCCATATTTTCTATTCTCATTATGTATCCAAAAAAATATGGACTGTCACTTTCTGATGTGAGTGAACAGCTTTATTTTTCAATTAAATTCTAAGATATATTCATACACTTCTTATCTGTCACTGATGTTCTTAACATTCTTTTATAAAATCATATCGCTCATCATCATGTGACATATTTTTTTCAGAACATGGTCTTCCTTATGGATTCTCGGAACACTCACGATTCTGGGCGAAATTGACCTGCCGCAGCTAGAGATGTGTTTAAGCAATCTGATATATCACTGCACCATTGTCTCTTCCCCTGTTGCCATTAACTCTGCCTTCAGCTATTAATCTTTCCATGCTGTTATGTCTCTTTATATGACCAAAAGAAATACAGCAATCACATCTTTACCGCTTTAGTATATTTTTTCTCTTGAATGATTAGCAAAATGTAATGATAAGAGAGTAATGATAAGAGAGTAATGATAAGAGAGTATAGCAAAAGAAGATCCAGTTCTTTCTGGGCAAAAAAAAAATGTGTGATCTGAAAAAATGTTTAAATGTGCTAGCAATGCAAATAGTGCTAATTAATCTCAGATATTGTTAATTTGTATAATTAATAATTGTAATAATTATAATTAAATTATAATAATAAAGATGTTGCTCTTTGAGTCATTCTGGTAGGAAAATGAGTGCTAGAAATTGTGTGGAATATTAGTATTTATATAGGCTGCCAATATTTCTCAATGACTGTGTTATAGTGTCAAATTGTCTTCAAAGTGTCAAAAGGTTCCAGGAAAAAGAATAAGAGGCAGATCAAGACTATGATGAATACAGGATATCGAAGGCCTTCAGAGCATGATACTGGAATAGACTGGACAGTTTTCACAGAACCGACAGGCTTGCAGAATCGCAGCGAGAACAACATTCTGAAAAGGATGCGTCACATTGATAGATGATATCAACATATGTCAATGTGTAGTATTGTTACTGAATGACTGGTAGTGATAGAAGTGGTAATAGTATTAGAAGTAGCAGATTCAATGGCATCATGAGTAGTAGTAGTTGTTGATTTGAAATAGTAGTAGTAGTAATTTGATTCACCATTTACGGAGTGTTGGCTCTTGACTTCAATGCCACATTATGGAATTATGCTGTTCTGCTCAGTTGTTCAGGGTTGGCTGTATAAATTGTTCTCATTGTTTAGTATTTTGACAGAAGGGTACATCTTATATTTTATAATGCAGGACAGGATATCAGGAGGTCTTGATCAGGTACCACTGTCTCGCTTGTGTATTGGCAGTGTCTGCATTTTGGGTTATTTTTATGGTTGATTCTGTTTTGGTGGTGCTTAAGCAGTCAATGTCTTGCACATAATCTAAATATTTCTGTTTCGTTTTTGCATTCAAGAAGGTTGATGTCGTTTCCTCTATATGGAGCAAATATATAGTGGTAATGTTGTCTTCCTGTCTTTGCTGTTGCCAGTGCATCAAGTCACTGCTCTGTATCTTTTTTTTCATAATTTATTTTATTTTTGCCATATTCACTGGTTGTTCGACTTGTGACATTAATGTCCCCTAGTTTTAACTTATTTGCTTCTTCATTGAAGTGTATATCAGCAAGTGCTGTATCCACTCCATGTTAATTTCATTCCCATATAGTTCTTGAAGTAGTTGTGACATTTCTATCACTTTGGAACTTATTCTCCAATTTCAAACAGCTACTATCATTGCAGCCTAAGTCAGAAAAGACTACAATATCATTTAGTTCTTTTTCATTGTTTTCAAATAATGAATTAATATTGAATAGATTTTATGGATGGCAACCACCTCAAGATTCATAATTTGAGCAGTAGGCTCCACAGAGACCTGCAATTATGATTGGATCTATTACACCAGGTGGGGATGATGATAGCTCTGTGTCTAGTATTAAGAGTTACTTTAAATGATGAACACTACTGAAGGTAGATGTGTTGGGCATTTGGCACAAATAAAATGGTGACACAGGGAATTTCCATTCTCTGGACCACATCTTTCTGGAAATCTAGCAGGACCATTGTCTTGTTATAAGAGAGAGAGAGATCCAGCAGGAGTTTGAGAATGAATGCTGATGAAGAAATGCTGAACCATCAATATAAGAATGAATCATGTCTTCTCCATAGGTCATTTCTAGACATGCTCTTTAGTAAGACTATATGTAGTCATCGCTGGGACATGCTCTTTAGTAAGAATATATGTAGTCACTGCTGGGACATGCTCTTTAGTAAGACTATATGTAGTCATCGCTGGGACATGCTCTTTAGTAAGACTATATGTAGTCATCGCTGGGACATGCTCTTTAGTAAGACTATATGTAGTCATCGCTGGGACATGCTCTTTAGTAAGACTATATGTAGTCATCGCTGGGACATGCTCTTTAGTAAGACTATATGTAGTCACCGCTGGGACATGCTCTTTAGTAAGACTATATGTAGTCACCACTGGGACATGCTCTTTAGTAAGAATATATGTAGTCACCACTGGGACATGCTCTTTAGTAAGAATATATGTAGTCACCGCTGGGACATGCTCTTTAGTAAGACTATATGTACTGGTAGTCATCACTGAAACAAAATCACTACAGCCAAAAAATGCTGGGTTGATGGATGTGTCCTGAATAGGATATGCTACCAATTAAGTCATCATTGGACATGCTCTTTAGTATGACTATATGTAGTGATCACTGGAACAAACAATTGAAAACAGACACTAGCATGTTACTAACGATACATTCATTCCATATGCTATTACATTAAAAATCACCAGCATTCTACTGCTACTGCATTTGTTCTTAAACTTCTGCTGGTTAGCAGGATATAATCCAAAGCATGGAATGTATTGTATCGATTTACATCTTGACTGTAATATTTGCACCTTTCAACCCAACACATCTGACTTCAGCATGATGTCTGACCCACAGAGACTAGACATATTCACAGAAAGCTATATGAGTCCTGAGAAGCTTTCAAATACAACAGCATTTATAAAAGAAACTAGACTTGTGCGTAGACATGAATCTGTGAAGGAGAAAAAGAAGAGACAATCTTCAGCTTGACTTTGGGTTACTTTGACCTATGGGGTGGAACAACCAACTCCAATTCTGCAAATCACCTTAGTCACTTCTTACAACCCTCATGGCAGGTTATGGTGTTGCTATTCTTTGCTTCTCTTTTGGGTTCCGCAAACACATGTGAAACTATTATCTTCATAAGAAGACAATATTATCATAATGACAAACACACAAACTACTTTAATTCTCTTATTAGGGAGGATATGCAGGCAATGCTCTTGGTTTCAAGGTGTCCTCTCTAAACAAGCTCATGGACACTAGAGCAAACAAACCAAGAGTAACACTCTTACACTACCTAGTTGAAGAAGCAGAAAAAGAACAGGAGGATGTATTGAATTTTGCAGATGACTTGTCACAAACTTTGACTGAAGCCAGCAGGTAGGTACTCGATGTTGTCACCCTTAATCCTTTCACCACTATGAGATTTTCCTATTGTCAATCCCCCATCACTAAGACAAGGGGCACAACTCCTCCAAAATATGCAAATTAACGTGCATATTTTCATTGTAACTACAGCTGTCATCATCTGTGTACATACGAACAATATCCTCCAATATGAAAAAATTCTGTAAAAACTGCAAATTTTGAAAAATTCATCAAAAATCAATCTAACATAATATTTCCACGATGTAAATATGCACAGAAAGTGTTAAATGTAACCTACGTAAAGATCACAGCCAGGTATTAACCCAGTGCAAACTAAAAATTTAATATTGATCGCAACAAAACAAGTAAAAAAAAAGCAACCAGTAGAAGTGACTCGTGGCGACTCTAAAAGGGATCTGGTTAATAAATACTGAAGTCAGATTGTATTTATTCCATGTTTTATTTGGTTAGACTCAATAAATATATAGGCCTACTTCACATTTATATATGATGTCTGGTTGGTTGGTTGGTTGGTTGGTTGGTTGGTTGGTTGGTTGGTTGGTTGGTTGGTTGGTTGCTGATCCAGCAGTCCATGGGCTCATGCCCTTTGACCTAATGCCATTAAATGACATTATATTGCTGGGAAGTCTGTGGATTTTCAGCCCACCCCAGGACAGAGCCAGAGAATAACTATCACACCTCCAGGAAGGTAGGTTTCAACCTATGTACTGCTCCTAGCCACTGTAGTCAAGATTGGGTTCACTGTGCTCATTCCCTGCCACCAATTGACTACTGGTTATGCCAAACTTCTCTATTGCTCTATGCATGCAACCAAATGTTCAGGTCAAAAGGATTGTCATGTCCTGTGTCAGTGTGCCCCTATGATGGGTTTTAGCCATAGGAAAAAACAGCACTGTCAGTTTCCTCCTCCCCAGTGCTGCACAGTACATCTCTGGCTCCCTCCCAACCACAGAGAATACATATATATTCAGGTAAACATGAAACACATTTCATAACGGCATGTCATCCACTAAGGTTTTCTGTTGCATGGGTGGTATGTCTAGTGGGTCATTGGTGAGACCCACAGATGCAACCACATGTGTCCAGTTTTTTATAAATGAATGAGATCCTTTTATCTTTATTGGCATACTAATTATTGTGTATCATGAAAAAAATTACCTTAAAAAAATGTCATTCATGGGTTTTTGTCTGTCAGATTGTGTTTCTTTAGAAAAGTTTAATGACCTTTGTGTAAAAAAAATCACTAAAGGAGGGTTTTTTTTGGGCTCTTCACTCACCTTTTGACCATGTTCCAATTTACTATGGGTGGGATCTGAACACCCCATATGGGCCTGCCAAGGAGATTGTGAATGTGGTTGTCTTTCACCTATAATTTCTTCTGTGAGCAACTCTATTGAAGACCCATATCTGGACTTCTGGATGGTGAATCAACCCTTTAATCTTCAACATGTTTTAAGAATGCAGGAAGGTCATGGTTCAATTTCCTCTTGAGTAGACGACTGCTCATTAATCACAATGCACTTCACCGTCTAGTGAAGCAGTCCTCTGGGATTTGTAAAATCTCCATAAAACTTCTCCATCACAAAGAAAGCCAGAGAAACAATGTGGAACTGGAAGTGAAACTCCATCTCTTGACATAAGGGTGACACTCAAATTCCTCAGAGTTCTCATCAGAAAATGTCAAAAATACAAAATCTAATACACAAATAACGACTCGCAGATGTATAAAGTTAAAATCTTGTGATTTCAGGAAATCTCCCTGACGTATTGGTTACTTTGTGTTGAAAAGATGGCGAGTTTGAACCATGCTTGCTGTATCTTGATTACAATGTGAATTTAGTGCTATGATCACAGTCCAACCCACGTTGTGCCAATTAGTGCCTATCTGTGTGATTATTTCCCTTGCCTGTGTTTATCAGTTTGTTTATCACTTATTAATTTAAATATAATTATATTTAGAGTTAGTGGTTAGGATTAATTATGCAAAACATAACTAACCCTAAAAAATGAATATTTCAATTAATTATTGATTAGTTATTGATATAATATTTATATCAATTAACCACAAAATATGTAGGTAGGCACTAATGGGAAACAAGAACGAAAACAGGGGTTGGACTGCGATCATAGTACCATGAATTTATCTGAGATCCTTAAAGAATATTGATTAAAGCTACTAAGTTATATGCTATGACTGGTACTCTCAGTAGGTATCATGCCACTTCATTGAGATGGATAGGGCACATATGGAGTAACCCGTGTACAACTGAAGTCAATTCCCTATGCCTTTTTAGCCTTTAAAAATCTTGTGTACAACCTTCTAAGGTATCAAATGGTATATGTTAGGCAAATATGGCCTCATCACGTGATAACAGTATAACTTTTGTAACTTTTGTAATATGCTCAAAACCATACAATTTCTGTTATAGTTTGCGCATCTTTCATGTCACCACAGAACTCTCACATGATTAGCAGACAACTTGAGGCTAAACCAACATGGTGAATGCAATTGCAAATGTCTGTTTATTAAGTTTACCAGCTACAGAGAAAGATGCTGCACGTTTGTTACAGACTTGAGGACGACTACTACATTGACAAAAGATATGTGGTCATGGTCATCCAATGACCTTATATGACTATAATGATGGACACACCCAGTGGAAGTGCAATAAAAGTCGACATAGCCAGTGCACACCTATAAAAATTGACCCGCGTATGCAATTCACTACGATTCTGCTAGTGAAAATGTCACATTAAACACCAATCTTAACCCCCCCTTTCCCCCAACACTGCCTTTCCTCCTACCCCTCCAAAAAAATAAAATAAAATATGCTGTCTTCCCTCCAAGCTATATTCCTCAACTGCACCTGAATAAAGGGTCACAATAAATGTATTGTTTTTGTTATCGCAACTTTTCTCCCCCCTACTGAGTTTCATACACTAATAATGGCAGTTACTTTTTTTATGAGACTACTGTATATTCCGTCAAAGAAAATAGGCTACATCTGCCTAACATGAACCCCTTCTGATATTCTAATAATAGGACCTACCCGGTATGTCTTGTTTGCTCATGTTTGCATAGCATTTCCTTTTTTTGGAATTATGTTCATCCAAGGAATTTATTTCATATAAATTGCAAAATTTGGAAAAGGTATGAAATGATTGATATTTCCAGATTGACAGTTGATGGTCTGTCATCAGAGAACAGACAGCTTGAAGGAAATGTAAAGCAGCTCAAAACACAGGTGTCCAAGAGTGAAAAAGAAATTCAGAAATATTTTGCAGAATTTATCAAGGTGAGCCAAAATAGTAAATTACGTTAACATATTTTTGTTTCTTAAGATGCAGGGTTTTATATATCTTCTTTGTCATCGTTCTTCAATCAGTTAGTTATCAGGTAACTAAATAAATTTTAATTGAACAGTGTAATTTGTTTCAAGTCTTCCCATAGGTGTCAACTAATACAGATTTTATGTATTGATATGGATTTAGGGCCCAAAAGAAAAAGGTCATTTGGTATTAAATCTCAGTAATTATTACTAATGCAGACATTTTTATCTCACTCATACATGTGTTGAACCATGTGATGGGCCAAAAACAAAAAAAGGTCTTTTAGTGATAATTACTGATATTTTTTATTATAATACACATATAAATTGTAAAACAATATGAATTGTGAAAATAAGTTGACAACTGCGAAATACATGGAACCCCTCAGTTTTGGAAGTAGACCTAGTGTTGTCTCAATAGGTCATATTTTCTCCCTCTCTTCTTGGTAGAGGTAACATGAATGAAGAATGTGTTCTAAAGTCTCTGGGCTCAGTACACATGTGCACAGGTCCTGTCTGTTGTGGCCAGTTTTAGTCTGAAGATAATGGTTTGTTGTGATTTGATTCTGCAGATGGGTGCATCTGCTTCTGCTTTTTTCTTTAATTCTTTTATCATAGTCTTATATCCATTGTATGAAATATCATGTGATGTCTTGTTCAGGTATATCTCAAAATTTGTGTAAATTTATTGTTCTACATTTAAATTTTATTTTGTGTTATGGTTCTCAAACTCCCACCAGATCTCTTGTACAGCAGGATAATGGTCCTACTAGATTTAGAACAGGATATAGTCCACATAATGGAAATGAGTCATTGCCATTTTATTTGTGCCAATTGCCTGACACATTCAATACCTGTCATTTTTGTTAATATTTAGGACGCTTTCATGTCATATTTATATTAAATAAATGTGACCTGATGTAAATGAAAGTAACAAATAACAGATTAATTTTTAATCCAGTAAGTAGGTGATCTAAAGCAATGGCTCTCAACATGGGTTAGGCCCCTATCTTTAGCTTTTCATAATCTGTTTAACATTTAACTGAAAGTACTTAGTCTGGATAATTACTAAATATTTAGATTTGGTAAACTGAGTCAAACCCTTCATCTTCACGTTTATAGGATTCTGAGAATGAGATCAATGTAGTACAAGGCAAGCTATCAGAAATCAAAGATCTCACAATCAAGTTGGCAAACCACTTTTGTGAGCCAGAGAAGACATTCAAACTAGAGGAATGCCTCAACACATTTAACACATTCTGTCAAAAAGTCAAACAGTGCCAGAAGGTAAGCACTCTTCTCTCCCTATTCATCAAGTTTTTGTTATTTTTAAGATTGTGATAATATTTATTTTACTTATTTATTTTCTCACTGTTTGAAAAGGTTTTACATTGATAATTTTATATCTCCATGTTTCCTGGAACAAAGTTAGTTAGTTAGTCATTGGATCATCGTCACTGCACTCCGGACAAGTCCTTAGGTGCTCAGATATCTTCTTGAGTTTAGCCGCCATTAACGTTGACTGACCATCATTCTTTCTTGCCTATGAAACTGCTCCTTTCTAGCGACACCACATTTCAAACCAAACTCCCTTATTCTAGTCATGGAACAAGAGTCATTGTCACTTATGCAGTCATTTGTTTGTGCATTTTCCCATAGGGCATTCAAAATGTCTGCTCAATCCATCACTCTGCCAATAGCCGTAGTAGCAGCATGTGTGGCCAACCTATCAGCTCTCTCATTACCCCGGACTCCAGCATGTCCTGGCATTAGAATAAATGGGACCAAAAGAATATTAACACTGCCACCTGCTACATCAAAGAAGATTGGGTGTCATGTTGACTACCACACCCAATTATCTCTGCTGGAGTTGGTGTGTGAGAAGGAAGTTTGGAGAACATTGTAACAACAGGCAAGATTGATGGCAAGAGAGACAGAGGATGACGACATGAGAAAATATTAGACAGTTTAACAACCTGGCACAGCAGGGAAACAACAACTATCTTGATACATAATACTGGAGATAGAGAGCTGTGGAAGCCATGATTGCCTGCTTTAGCCAGCATGTCACCTGATGATGATGATGATGAGGAAGTGTGATGAGTAAGTGCATTCTGAGAGATTTGATGAAATACAAAAATGAGGAAGCACAGATAAATGTAACAAGATAGGGACTATAAACAGGTTTTATTTGTACATGTCCAGAAAACATGCACCAACATTAGAAAATATAAATAAATCGCATACTTGTATTCAGTAAGTCTAGCATCTGTGGCTATGTATATGGTGATACAGACAGCAGCAGATTTTGTCATATGCTTGACTGTGATTAGCTTTGATGTTGATGGCCAGTGTGTAAGTACAAGAACCAGATGTCTCATACAGCTGGCCTACTAGCAATATGGTTACATACATCCACCATTTAGTCAAGGTGGCAAAAAATAATGAAAATATTAGTTACCACCACCTAAGTCAGATGCGTATGACAAATGATGCAAATAAAATGGCAACAAAACACAGTTCTATTCTCAGGATTAAAGATGTAAAAAACTTAGTTCAATCGTTCATGAGCTAGCTAAAGCATGCAGAAGATACTGCTTGTATTGGCAGTGACTATAATACGTTAGTGCAGAATGTAACTGATAGATACCATTTTCAGGAAAATGAGCAGCGCAAAATTCAGGAAGAAAGGGCAGAGAAACGGCGATTGGAAAATGAAGCAATGAAGGCAAACAAAGGAAGTAAGTATGACATCAATATATTTATAAGTAATTTATTTCAATTAAATTCAATCTTTGCAGTAAGCCTAGGTTTTACAAACTAAAGCAAACGTTCATGAATTTATTGACCTACCAGCCAACTATTAGACATAATATAGACCTCTGTCAATTCAATGTCAATATATTGTCTATCCATAGATGTCTACTAGTATAGTTTTCCTGTATTGATTTGGATTTTGGCCCACATAATTTTTTTTTTAAATGTTTTACATTTGGTGTTAAATTTCAGTAATTAATACTAATGTGGATGTTTTTTATCTTGCTCGCACCTATTGAACTTATTGATGGGTCAAAAAAAGATAAAAAATTGTTTTTTAACTCTTTTGGTGATAAATATGGAAGCTTTTATTAAAATACGGATATAAATAGTAAAAAATATGGATTTATGAAAAAAAAGTTGACAGTTTTACTATATGTACCCATAATTCCACAATATTTTGGAAAGCTATAGTTCTCACAGCTTTCATTATATTGCCTTTAACTGGTTCTAAATGTTGAATTTGCAAGGTTCCCACATAGGCTTACAGAAGACTTGGAACTATCATGATGTGAAAGTGATCTCGCATACCAACTGTCTTGAATGCTACAGAAGTTGAAGCATAGTTTCTATTTTGTATCATATACGCTATAGGCTTACATTTTATGTATTAGATATGAATCTTTTTTTAATTAAGGTGGTAATAAATTTTTTTATTATCAAAGTTTGTTGCCTTTAAAATAAATTAGATTACACTTAGATGGACACTATAGGCTTAGATGGTACAAATAGACTTGGAACATGAATATAAATCTATAACACTATAGACTTTTAAGGGAAATCTGACATTTAATTGTTACTTTAGAATTCTAATTAAGGGAAATCAAACATTTAATTGATACTTTAGAATTCTAATTAAGGGAAATCAAACATTTAATTGATACTTTAGACTTTAAAAAAAAATGTCTTAAAAGTCTAAAGTATTAATTAAATATCCAGTTTCCCTTAAATAAACACACTGCAGCTGACACACAGATTTCTTCAAATGATTTTATGTGTTCTGGTCATGGTTTCTAGTATTTTACAATAGGGAATGGTGTTGCAGTCAATCCATAATTTATTTTATGTATTTATTTCCAAAGATGTTGATATGTACATTTTTCTCATTGTTAAAAGCAAAAAATAGAAAAACAAACTATAGGACTATTATCACTACATTATTTACAAGTTTTTATTTACTTCCTAAAACTGATTCTATTTTGTGCCATATTTCATAAAGCACATCTCCTTGCAAAATAATCACTACCAATAGTTTAAAATTAAGTAGGTATTCTACCTTCTAAATTAGTAACCTTTTTTACCTGTGATGCATCCTATATTTATGGACTATTTGAAAAGTCAATGAGCTGGCACAGTGACAGTTCATGTAAATAGCAGCACTTATTTGTTTGGCATCACAGAGTGAATTGATTAAAGGAACACCGTAGACTTTTACGGGATATTTTAGACTTTTAAGAGAAACTAAACTTTTAAGGGACATTTAGGCCTACACTTTTTAAGGGAAACTAGAATTTTAAGGAATGCTGTAAAAGAACTATAAACTTGTAATAAGCACCATAGAATATGAAGGTAATGAGTGGGGGCTGCAGTAAAACTGTATACAAGTTCGGTATAAAGACAACGTTCCCAGCACAGAGAATATTTAAAGTACTGGGTAGTGTGTTAAAAGCATTGTTTCCAGCAATACTTCGCCACAAGAACAGATCAAATAAAACCTGAAAACGACACTATTGTAAATAAAACCCAGCACAAATCACTGTTGCCACTAAAATATATACAAAAATATCAGTGTCACCACTAAATTTAGTAAAAAAAAAACACCAAAACGTACAGAACTGCAGAAATAATCTTAAAAACCTGTAAATTCTGGTGTACGCCCGTAAAGCCGTACAGCTTGGAAAAAAATGTAAAAATTACGGCGATTTACGGGCAGTTGACACGTATGATACTAGTAGGTAGAAACAGAGAGCAGTAAGCTTTAAAGTTCATAAGTTTTTGTTAAATTGTCAATTCAGTTTATTTTGTGAATTGTTAAAATTAAGTATAGGCCCTATGCCCTAAGTAGGCCTATATATTTTGAATTGTTAACAAATCAGTATATTTTGTAAACAGTTCCGTGTAACAATAAAAACAGAACTATAACAGTGAAAATTTCTGATCTCAAATAAGTACAGATTTTCCATATTGATATGGATTTCAGCCCCCCCCCCCCCCTACCCCATTTTTATTTTTTTAACTAAAGGTCTTTTGGTGTTACATCTTCAGTAAATTACCACTAAAGCTGATGTTTTCATCTCATGCGCATGTATTGAACCTTTTGATAAGTAAAAAAAAATTGTTTTTGGTGCTAAATACAAATATTTTTTATTGAAATACGGAAATAAATTGTTAAATTACTGATTTATGGAAAAAAATAAGTTGATAGCAATGTAATTTATGCTTCAATCTTTGTTTCCTCATTTAATGTAGCATGTAGACCTATTATATTTTAATTAAATATGCCTTGCTGTGATTATTTTTATGCTGTGATGTATTTTTTTATATATTTTGTTGATAACATTCTACACCAACAGCAGTCTTACCAATCAAGCAAAGACCGAAACTAAATCTTGGAATTCGGATATTCAGTATGCATTCAGAGACTCTGCAACTCTTATTTTAGTTTTCATGTAATCATACATATGCCTATGTGGATATAAATATGTATTGGAACACTGTTTATACTGCAAACTACTGCATACAAACTATTGGCCTGTATCATTGGTTTAGCTGTTTGATATATACCTTTGTCACACACACGATTTTAGACACGACTTATCTGGAGGGAAAATGGTTTCTCACTGCATTCTTGGATTTTTTTTTTATCTTTCTAGGTAAAATTTCTTAGGTTGGATGAAGTTATCAAGGATTACCTTATTTTATTACTTCTTTCTTAGTACTAAATGCAATGGTAGGCCTATGCCATGTGCTATTTTCCTATCAAAAATTAAAATTTTATTTCCAATAAGTTTAGAATCAAAACTCTTTAACTAGATAATCTAGGAAGTAAACTGTGCTGAAAATTGAATCATTTACTGGTAGTGATTGAATCAATTAATCTAGTATACTGCCATTGTGCTACTCTGTGATAGAAAATGGTTGTGGAAGACGGTAGATAGAAAACATCAAGATAACCTTGAATAAACATGGACTTAATGGAACCAAGGCAACACATCTGCCACTGGAATGACAATGGAGACTCCTACCCCTATGCTTAACGGCAAGTGTGGATACTATCAACCATCATTCATCTGAGGAAAGACAATAGATAATAGTTGTTATATAGGGAAGTTCGCTATAAAAGGATGTGCTATAGAGGGATTCGAATGTATTGGATTATACAAATAGTAAATTGATTTACCATGTAAGATAAACTGAGTTTTATCAGATGATCATTTGTACTATAGGGACACTAGTGCATGGTACATGCTTTCCTTTTTCACTCATGGGTGTCTTCCAGTTATTATGTTATATAGAATATGTACTTTTTCAGTTAAGCATAAAGATGGCAAACTAAAATCAACACAAATATTATACATTACTAGTTACTTTGATGTTTATGTTTGGAAAGGACATAGACCCTATAGGCAGAGCCGTAGATACGTTCTCAGAAAAAAGGAAAGGAGATTTGCTCATTTTTTAATGTAATTCTCTCTTGTTTTGTTTTTTGTTGTTGTTTTTTTAAATCATTTAGGGGAGTGGTTTACCCATCTTTGGTGAAATTTCTAGTACTAACAGACAGATTTTAATTTCCTAGGAGGAAGGGGTTTGAACATCCCAAAATTATCTCTTGGCTTGCAGGTAGTCCTACTCACAGCAAACATGACATTTCAGATTGGTTTCACTTGCAAACATCAATTATTTTAATTGTTAATTGCTTATAAAGATCTTTGGCAACCCCTAACGGTTTCCTAATGAAATATTAGAACAACAGAAAACCTGTGTCAAACCCAAGTGGTTGGGAGAAAGTAATGTTTATCCACTCAATACCAACTCATTATCCACTTTTCCATGAAGTCTGAAATAATTATTGCCTCAGTAAATGAAGCAGTGGGTGGTAGTAATAGGCCTATTAGCAGCATCAATCCTCACTGAAAGTAGTTGTCCTATATTGCTGTATCTTGTAATGATCCTCTAGTGTACATTAAATGTGAAGGCTATCTTCTTACCATTGGTACAAATACAGTAACACCAGTGAAGCTTATCTTCCTACTATATAATATGGTACAGATACAGTAACATCAGGGAATATAAATAACCAAAATATTGATGTCCGACAAAATGGAAAGTGCCGCAAAACCAGACAAATAATAGGTAAATACTAAATAAAGTATGCAGGTTACTAGATAACTATCAATACAAAATAATCAGAAATAACAACAAAACAAAGACAATTATCAACGTGTCAGTCCTATTGGGATCCTTATCAAGAAACAAAAACCAATTAAGACAACACAACTATAAAAAGAAAAATTTAAAAAAACAGCCAAGACAAATGTTGTCTTGGCTGTGTTTTTTTTCAACATCCATTACATTGGCAGCTATATTTTGATTAATTTTGAGTTCTATTTTTCCATTGCACAATCTCTACAGCAAGCTCATAGATTGTGGAGAGTGGGGGGAGAAGGTTGTGTTGACATAATATAATCAGAATAATTCAAATTTAAAGTGTGTAAAATTTCATGTTTCTTGTCTCCACTATTAACTGAGAACAATAATGTTGTGCCTCACTTCCTGGCCCCCTCATGTAGGCTACACTAAACATTGCTATTAAGATTTACAGTTGTAAACTATTGCATGATTGACAAAGCTTGATACTATTGCATCATGGTCTAAATATTTGCTGACAGGAAATTATACTATTGCATGATGGTCTAAATATTTGCAGACAGGAATTGATATTATTGCATGATGGTCTAAATATATGCTGGCAGGAAATGGTACCAGTGCATGACCAACTTACAATTTTTGTCATTTGCTTATAAAGATGTTATTGCATGATGGTCTAAAGTCTAAACTTTTGTTGGTTGATAATGATACTGTTGCATGACAGTACAAAACTTGTTTTGTATATAGGTCTACATATGGATGATTGCATGATGGTCTTAATATTATATTGGGGATACATAATGATAATTTTTTGTATTAAGTATTGTTAGATTTAATGAAGTTATACATTTTATATAATTGCAACATTAAACCTATTTCTATTACTCTGTGTTGTGCAAGCCGTGTAACATTCAGGTTGAAATCACTGAGTCTACATTTATCCTGAAATTATCTTTGACAATAATTTTCTTCTGCATTGTTGTTTTTGTTTTGTGGAACATGAGACCAGTTATTACATATTATATATTGTTTTATTTTTCCCCATCTGTCCTCTATATTTGTCCATTCTTTCCACCACTACTATGTGATTTTTCTTTACATATTAATACTACTCTATTTAATCTCTGTTTTGAATGGCAGCTATGCTGATATGTTTTGCGAACATCTCTATAATCTGCAATGTTAGATATTTCAGAAGTACTGGTTGTTTTTTTTTAACTAGTTGTCCTAAGTTTGGTTTGACTTCTATTTATCTTTGTGAATAGGGAAGTTAAAAGTGCTGGTTTTAACTTAATTTTATGTAATAGAAACATAGAACTACACTTAATTCACTTTTTGTTTGCTTGGAGGTTATCCTTATGTATTTGAGTTTTATTGTTTCATTCTTACATTGTTATTTAGCTTTATACCTTTCTCTATTATACTTTCATATCTATAAGACAGAAGGTTAATATCAGCAGCAATGTCCAGAACTCTCTATGTAGAGACAGGAAATAACTTTTGTTACTTGGTGCCTGTACAACTGATTTTTTTATAGCCGGTCAATTTCATGCCTGAAATTACACTAACAACCCTGTTTTATGCCAGACTTCATTTGGGAAATTGTATTGAAGTTCTTTAGCGTGCACTAACAGCCATCATACATGAGACAATACACTATATAATATAAACAATTTTGAGTAGCTTACCATAATATCTCTGTATTGTTCATAAACTGTTTCTATGAGTACTGTCAAATACCTTCACACAATGATAAAATTATTGGCTATATATCATTATCAAATGGTATCTCCACAACAAAGGTTGATTTGATGGTGAAGGACCTTAAATATCCTGTCGTTTATCTTGGCATGCACCCTGATAGAATGTCCATCTTTTGTTATAAATAGTACTGAGAAAAATCTCATAGTTCCACATATTTTAGCTAGTTGTATACATCAAAGTTGACTCTTTGAACCACTAAATAACTCTCACTTAATAGTCAGTGACATGTTACTATGGCAGAGCTAGCTGTCTCTGCAACAATTAAGAGTTCTCTTTCTTACTTCCATAGAAAACAATTTATTGCTTTATCACAACAGGATCCATATAGCACTAAAAAATTATCTTTATTTCAGTGATAATGACCTGTTGTACAAGTTAGGACTAGCTCTTTAACAATAAATAATTCATAACTTTCATAGTTAATAACATACAGTATAGGCAGGCCGCAACTAACTCTGTCATACAAAATTCTTTTAAATTCTATGAATAACATAGCAGGACTAGCTTTATATCACACTGAAAAACTCTTGTTTTAATTGATAATGATTCATTCCATTTGTTCAGTAAGCTCTGTCACACTTAAAATCTCTAATTGGAAAAAACTTGTGAAAGTACTTTGATGTTCTGAAATGATATCTTTGATTAGCTGCTAATTTTATGCTTTATTTCGTCTGAACAGATAAAGAACCCAAAAGTCCACAAGAAGAAGATGGCTGCATTATTGACAATTTATTAAAGGATATTAGAAAAGGTTTTAAGCTAAGGCAGACATCCTTCAAGAAAAGTGACAGTCAGAGATCTCCACTTAAGCCTAAAGGAAATGTTTTAACTGATGCTGCATCACCTGCTTCAAAAATTGTTAGTGAAACTATTTCGGAGGTGCCAGAAACAGTTTTAGTTCAAAGCAAACATGAATCTGCCTGTTGATGTCCAGAAAGACAATTTGGGAGCAATTAAAAATCTATTTGTTTAAGTCGTAAATGAGGAATCTGCTGATGCCCAGAAAAAATAGCATATCTGTTTATGCAATAACAAATAATCTGTTGATCATCAAAAACAATATATCCATTTACTCTCAAGAATAAAAGAATATCTGTTTATGCCAAGAGATATGAATCCGTATATTGATGGCAAGAAAGATTATGTCTTCCTGTGCATGGTAAGAGAGAAGAATCAGTAAGTGTATGGCGAGAATGGAGAATATTTGTTTTTGTCAAGAATCTATCTGCTGATTAATTTATTAATAGTTAGTCGATAGACCATCATCACTGCACACAGGACACATCCCCCTTAACATATCCAAAATTATATGACATTTGACAGCTTCAATTCTTAGTTGGTTAACAAACATTGTTTACCAATCATAATAATGTTTATTTCTTGCCACGCCACATTTCAAGCCCAGCTCCTTTATTCTGGAAATGTAATCATCATTTTCATGAATTTAATTTGGTCATGAAGTTTCTCAGAGTTTAATATATTGGCATGATCCATTGCCCTGCAATTTGATACCGTTACAGCAGAACCTACCAATCTATCTGCTCTCTCATTGTCTTGACACCCAAATGACCAGGCACACAAATAAATGTGAGACCCTTCAATTTTGACCTCCCACAGCAGCAAACCAGTTAACCTATACTGACCACTTGTATTTTCCTGACCACGCTAATTTAGTTGCTGAGAATGAAGACATGATTTCCACTCTGTGCCCCCATCAAGTTCAAGGACTTGGTCATAGCCATAATTTCCATTATGATGCTACTTGTCATTATAGTGAAAGCTCTCCTCTCTAACATTCTTCCCTACACACTTCGCTGTGAAGACCTAATATAATTTCTTCAGAATTGCCCTTTTCCCACCCCCCCACCCCTCGTCCATCTCTGGATTTTCCTTTCTTCAGTCTACCACCTTCCATGCTCTGTATTTTAGTATACAATGGATGTTCTTTATCAGCACTGATTTGGAAGTAGGCCTTGCTCAGAAGAACTGAAATCTATGTTCCATAGTTTGACACTCAAGTAAGAATCACACAAGAATATTGCCTCAATCTGAATATTCTCCAACCTGTCAGCCTGTATCTAGCTAAGTCATAATTATTCTACCTCAGAAAACAAACCAATTCTTGGTATAGAAGAAGTAGTAACATCTGCACTCTGAGCAGCAGCCCTCACTTTCATTGCTGAAAGACCTTTTCTTCTTCTTAAAATGATGTGATCAAAGTGATTATTGAAACTCAGACTCCTATCAAAAATCACACCCAAGTATTTCATTGTTCTAATTCTTTTAAAAGTGTCCCCACACAAAGTAATACTCGACATTGATGTATTTACATTGTGGTTATTGAGAAAGAACAAAGTTATAGATGCTTTATATGGATTAATTAATGCACATACTACACCACTTCCTATGTGATCTAACTCACATTGTAATTCCCTGACCCATAACTCGATTTCTACTCTGCCTATAATAAGTTATTATTGCATATTAGTTATTGGAGCAGGAAGTAAAATCTTCCTTATTTGTAATCTGCAGCATATACTTGTGACAACACAAAAGAACCTGACTGCTGATTTTTTTTTTGAGGGGGGGGGGGTTAGCTCTCCAGTTAACAAAGAAAAAAGTTGTATGCTTAGATATGTTTTATATGCAATCTGCTATCTTGAGAAAATTATATGTAACTGCTAGCTTGCTGAGATCTTAATATGTAATTACTAGCTTGTTTAAATCTTCATATGTAACTGCTAACTTGTTTAAACCTTCATATGTAATTACTAGCTTGCTGAGATCTTAATATGTAATTACTAGCTTGTTGAGATCATATGTAATTACTAGTTTGTTGAGATCTTCATATGTAATTACTAACTTGCTAAAAGATGTCTTATACCAAATCTTCTAGATTAGGGTCTACAGTACGCCTCTCTCTGGTGTATGATATCTTAACAGTTCTGACAGATGATATTTTAAAGTTCAGTAGAATTAGAGAATCTGCAAGTAATATGTTTTGCAGTTCATAAAACAGACTGAATCATGTGACAGAATATAGTTAACAATTGATAAAAAAGACTGAATCACTGTTTTGACCAATCAACCTTTATCAACAGCAAGACAAATGAAAAACAAAAAATCAAACTAAAGAACTTGACAGTTAACAATAGGAAGACTACAGAAATATTGATGTATGCATATATTCAAGTTAATGTCTTTAATTTTTAATGTTCACATCTGCTTTCCTGAGAGAGGCATTTTTTGTGTGTTTCTAAACTTCTGCATGTTAGCAACATGTAGAATAAAGAACAAGATAATTATGTATGTGAACTAGTATGTGATTTCCAACATGACTATGCTATCTACACCTTTCTTAATAACTTATCCAATTTAATCATGACATTTTTTCATTCTCAAACTCTTGCAGATTAATAGGATGTAGTCAGAGAAGGGAATGTGTTTTTTCATAGTTTAAATCTTGACTGCGATATCAGCACTTTTTGGACTGACACAACCAGTTAATTATTCTTTGAAATTCATCCTGCCAGCCAGCAGTAGTTGAAGACAGAAGAAGAAAGATAGATATTGTGAACTCTATTGTAGAATTTTTTTAACATTTCCTATTCATCTTATAACATTTCCTATTCATCTTATTTCTCTATGTATAATTTCCTATGATCTTTCTCTGCTTCTGCTGTTACCCGTCACATGATTGAAAAGCCTATCGATTGGTTTTTTTTTAGATATAGCACATTTGGTCTCTTGATATACAGTAATATCATAATGTCTCAGAATGTTGGTAACTCCTTCAATCCACCTTCTTCTTGGTCTGCCTCTTGCCGTTTCTATTTCATATTAAATGTTCTTGTTGCTGATCAATATGGGTTCATTTTCATTAAGGGCCTAACCTTTTTACTTTCCTCTGTCAACTTTATTTTTTATATTTAAGATATAGGCCTAATTCATGTTTAAGTTATTTTAATTACACCAAACCAAATCTGATTTTAGTCTTCTTCTTCTTCTTCTTCTGCTCCCCTCTCAGACCCTGGCAACATGTCTGACTTTAGGCAAGAATATCGTGTAAGGTTTTTCTTTACAATGTAACTTCAATATTTGGTAGTGTAACCCCTACATTATTGATGTAAAATTGTTTTATTTTCTGCGATATGCAGATGACACAGTTCTCTTAGCAGAAAGTGAACAGGAGCTACAAAGACTAATGGATCAAGTTGATAAATCAAGTCAAGAATATGGACTGGATTAAAATATTCAAAAAACAAAAACCATGATAATCTGACAGCAAAATCACAGGTGCTAAACATCAAAATACCTGGTGAGATACCACAAGTAGATAATTACCAATATCTCAGACACATAATCACAAATAATGGCACATGTGAAACAGAAGTTAAAAGGAGAATCATCATCAGGTGCCATGACGGATGGCGTAGGCGGTCATGGCTCTCCACAGTTCTCTGTCCACAGTATTATGTATCAAGGTCGTTGTTGTTTCCTTGCCGTGCCAGGTTGTCAAACTGTCTAATATTTTCTCAAAATATTAGAGAAAATTAAAAGGAGAATAGGAAAGCCTAAAAGTACTTTCAATGACACAGAGAAAATATTGACATCAAAACAAATTACAAACAAAAATTTAGAATTATAAAATGCTATCTCTATTATATTTTAAAGTATGGTTCTGGACACAAAAAATAGAAGACAGAATTGATGCTGCCTTTGAAATGTGGATATATAGAAGAATGAGAAGAAAACACACAAAAAGGAGGTGAGGAAGAGATAGCCAGAGATACAAGAGGGAGGGCAACACCACTAGATCTACAGGATAGGTTACAGTCTAGCAGAGTGCACCACCAAAGCAAAAGACAGGATGTTGGAAGGTCTGTTGAAGCCAAGCTTTATTGAGGAGAAACGCCTAATGATGATGTTTTATTATTTTTTAGATGATTATAGCCTTTCCTAGAAATGTAGATATATTCTAATGCAAGTTATATCTTAGACAATATTTTAATACAATCATCAAAAGAAAAATTATAACTGAGTTTTAATTATTGATTTTGTTATTTCTGTATTGAATTATTACAGTTTATAATCATTTATATGATAGATATTGTCTTTCTCTGGTTTTTTTAATGCTTTATTATGAATTTTATACAAATTTTCGTTTAGAAAGTATACACTTTCTATTTTTTGTGTAGTCTATATTCTATGTAGGATACAATTGTAGCAGTTATTCACCTATCATTTTATTATTGTCGCAGCTACTGTCATCATATTCCAAATCTTATGCCTGTCAATTTTCTATGATGCAGCCCAAAATAATCCCTAGTTCTATTATATATTAGTACACATTTGTACCCCATTGGTCCCCATTTCTGCCTAAATATTGTTTAATACTTTCCTTCTTCTATGTGAGATGTTCTGTACAAAACATCATCCTCACTGCCACTGTAATATTCAAGTGGTTTTGTGCAAGCTGTCTTTTCTCGTCAAATGTCATATTTAAAAATCATCCATCTGTGTCTTCAGTGGTCTATTTTTTTCTCTTTTCTGGAACCTTTAATTTCATGATTTATCTTTCTAACCCATTTTGTATTTTTATTTCTTCAAATTCATTTACTGAAAGCAAACACAAAGAAAATATTACCTGTCAACAAGAACAAATTTTCCGTATTTTGAACAGAAAATACTCAGGTTTCTTGTCATTTTAATCTTTAGTTAGTTAGTGGATAATTGTCATTGCACTCTGAACATGTCCATAGGTGTTCCAATCTCTACTTGAATGTATCTTATCATTACACAATTACTGATAGCTCAAGCTCTTTGTTGGTTGATAAACATTCTTCGGTTCTTTCCTAGTACACGGGTGCCAGTAATTTAACGAATTTAACCCAACTTTTACTAAATGTGTAGCGAAATATTAGGCAAGGTAAGGAGAGAGAACTGGTACCGGAAAACTGTTGTAACAGACAACGATTATGACTACTGGCCGTGGAATGCGAATAAATGAATATGAGTTAGGTGGAATGTGGGAAGAGGTAGAAAGCATATTAAAATAGTATGTGCATCAATCAGTCATTAGAAACAAAACCAATTCGAAAAAATGAGTAATTCAGGTAACGGAAACAGTTTGGCAATGTTTACATTTTGCCGCATTCGTGACATTCATTCATCATAGGCATAATGTTTTGCTGCACTTACGACATAGGCTTAATGTTGTGTTGCACTCGCGACATAGGCCTAATGTTGTGTTGTACTCGCGACATAGGCCTAATGTTGTGTTGTACTCGCGACATAGGCTTAATGTTGTGTTGCACTCGCGACATAGGCCTAATGTTGTGTTGCACTTGCGACATAGGCCTAATTTTGTGTTGCACTTGCGACATAGGCCTAATGTTTACATTTTACTACAGGTAACTAAACCAGTATTGTCGTATTTAAATTTTGCTTTAAATTTTGCCAGTAATAATTTTGCGACTTAGGCCTAATATTTTGGTTGGCAACAAGTTTTTGCAACTGGTGCGTTAAAAACTAGAAACTGGAATAAATTATTAAAAACGCGAAGTCGGTATATTGAAAAGTGTGACATCCGGCACCCGCTACTAGGAAAGAACCCATTCTTCTAAGCTCACACCAACACTCATTTCTGGCAATGTTGCATTTCTTTAAATATGTAAAGGCATATATCGTTGTTTTCTGTGTCGGTTCTGCTACTAGTTGTAAACACTTTATCGTTTGTCATTTTCTATTTGCAGTACTATACTGATTAGTTTTGTTTAGTGTCTGACCTTATTAAATTCATATCTGTATATTCATTCTAATGACAGTGTCATGAGTGTTAGTTTTGATTAGTAGCTAAATTTATTAAATGCAGTTCTTAACACCTTGGCTGCGTGGGGTTAAAAGGTCAAATCATAACTGCGGTGCGGGCACATTTTAAGGGTTGTTGATTTTTCCCCCTAACCAATTTCCCACCACATTCTCGCATTCAAGAATTTGAGTATTATTGTTGTATACTCCAATTTATGTATTTACAAGTATAATGCATCTTTATATTATGGAGGAGACATAAAAACCTTTATATACACATTCGTCATGCAAAATGAAACAGAAACATTATTTCAAATAAATAATCATAATAATGTGTTTTATTCTGAATGCAAAGTTTTTCTTATTAGTAATATGCTTGTCAGCATATTTATCTATCTCATCACAAATATGTTGTATAATACTATCATGTGATACACATTAAAAGATCTTAAAATGTCTGTATGATGAATGCTCTAAATCATTACACCAATGTTGCCAGAAAACGAAAATGTGGACCTTACCTTATCACATGTCTGACCACAAAATTGAAACACATGAGCTACAAATATCATTTGAATTATACTATATTCTCCGAATCAGTACTAGTAACGCAATGCAAATTAACATTTTATAAATCACTTCCTGTATCAGATAATGAATGCTAGAATTATCAGAGACACTACCTTCCAAATGTTTATAAATTTCAGATTCATTGAGTGTATTCTTCACCATAGCTGTAGGTCAAGGAAAAATGGCTACACAAATAAAGACCAGCTCTTTCATCACACAGAAATTAGAAATTATACTTACAAATGTTTGCAAATACAGAATCTCAATTGTTAGATGACCTTTAAACAGCTTAAACCAGCCAATTAGAGTATTTGAACACTTTGAGGTGTTTTCAGAAATAAATTATATGAATACTTGGCCCATCATTCCATATGGAGATGTCTGCAAAATATAAGTAACTTTTCATTGTATCCTTAAGGATGCCTTCACAGCCATGGTGTTAGTAATAGTAAACTTGGCATTTCTTGAATAATTTGCATAATGCAATTTGCGTTATAAACAAAACAAAAAATGCCACATAAAATATGTAATCTGCGATTTACTAGTGTAGTTTTTCTGTAATTTTCAAAGTCAGGATTTAGGATCACATACCAAATAATCCCTTTGCCCTATTCCGAAGTTATACTTTTGTCACTCTTTCTCAATATCTTTGTCATCAATACTCTATTACCAATTCTACAACAATTGTAGATATTTTACAGATTTATAATGAATACTTGGTATTTCTTCACATTTCCTTGAGTACTTATTTGTTATTCAATATTAGTGCTTTCATGTCTATATATATTTACTGAGTGTACTGTTGGAGTTTTCCATCAAACTGGCATATATATTTTTATCCATGGTATAGATCATATGTTTCCAAAGTGGTTTATGTGGATCCCAATGGTCAATTTATTTTGACTTCCATGTCATATCCGCAGTATCCATGTCAGTGAGAATAAATATTGGGGGAGTTCTCTTTTTAATGAAGGTATGAATAAAAGTTGTACATGTTCATCTTTTTTTAACAATTGTCGACTCTACAAAAAACCAGATAAAAGTGTGCATCACTGTGTCAGCTGTCAAAAAAAAAATAATTTGAAGTTAATACGTTTTGGAAAATTCAATATTAGGCAGGCTATGAAAGACCAGAAAAATTGGTAAGGAATCTATGAGGCAAAAATGTTTGAGATTCACTGCTATAGATCATATATATTTATTGATATATTTATATTGTTATTATATACTTTTGTCTGTTTCCACTGTTTCTGTACATATTGATAAATATAATATGTAATACTGCTAGTAAAACTGTATGAAAATAGTACTTACGTAGAAAATAGGTGATGAAGTTTTACTGCACGACGACGAACACACTATCACTATCAGAAGCTCACGTGAAATAATTGTTGTGTATATTATTTCACGTGAGCTTCCGATAGTGATAGTGTGTTAGTCATCATGCAGTAAAACTTCATAACCTATTTTCTACATAAGTATTATTGATAAATATAGTATGGAAGAAATGAATAAGCCATTATTTATTGTAATAGGGTGTATATATATGTTTATCTGTGTATACTATCCTATTCTGTTTAAAAGCTTTTATGGACTTCACATGTAATTTGCAGAAAGTAACAAAAGAGGAAGTTAATGATTAAAAATATCTTGTCCAGATTTATATCTGTGAATGCAACAGTTTTTAACTTGCTCATATTTTAGGTCACTTTTGTAAAAGATTGTTATGCAGTCATTAGCACTAATCAGAAATTTCTAGCACATTGAACAGGCGGTGTCTGCGTCTATGTGACTTAATTGATATCAAAGGATTGCTATGCATATTATATCATTGTCATATCTGAGGCCATAGATACAAGGATATGAGAAGGGAATGGTTTGAGATACTTGAACAACCCTTTCTTTGGAATCAAATACAGTGATAGGCCTATGTCAGAATGAAGTGTTCCTGATTTGATCAATGAGATGCTACTATGCGGTTGAGCATCCCAATCCATTTATCTTTTGACTTGCACAAAGCAAACAATTTTTTTTCTCTCATTGTTTGCAATATAGAAGTGCAGCAATCCCTTTAATCTTCCATTCAAGCCAACACATGGAATGTTTCATTATGGTATGTTGATATTTCAGGAGAATTTGTCCAATATTTCCATTAAACCTTAATCCCCAGCTGAATTTTATTCTGTCATATTCCCCTCCACAATAACTGTAAGCCAATTTATCAAATTTCAAGCTGTGAACTTAATATTTGTGTCAACTGAGTCATTTTCATATTAGCACAACTGTCTGAAAGTAAAGACTTGTTTATATTTTATTATATTTTGTCCTCTTATGGCAAGGTACCAATTGTTTAGTCATGATGAAAGATATATTTCGCTACATTTGGATGACATTTATATTTAATTCTAACTTCCTAGATGGAAAATGTTTATAAATTATGTTAACAATTAGGTGGGGGAGTGGATCTGAACAATTTGACAGTTATTGGTATGGAAGAGGAAGGGAGGAGTTGACTTCAACAATACTGTTTTTTAATACACCATTTAAATAAATTTAATTTAAAACATTTTCTAAAAATATGAAACAAACCATTTTTTTTCCCATACTTTTTAGGCCCTATGCATTAAAATATGTTAGGAAGAGGGAGGGTGTAAGTTTTTGTCACAATAAAGCAGGAGAGGGTTACTTAATTCTCAGCGGGGTTGGGGGTAAAACATTGCAACAAAATTATTTACACAATTTATGGGCAGCACCATATTACATTGATCTACTGCTCTATAAACGCAGGTGTTCTTAGCAATGAGAAAGTAGGCAGGTTTGTGTCGACTGCATCTATAGATGGGAAGTTAATATTGAATGAGGAGGACATTCTTAAAATACTTCACAAATGCCTGCAATATGCAAACACTAGTGAGCCACAGGAATCATAAGCATGCATAACCGTCTACATCTATTTACAGAGACAGTTATCAATGAACCTTCCTGGAATTTGATGACTTTATTTCATAACTAATAATGAATGAGGTTGTGTTCACCCATTTATTTCTGAGTGACTGTGTGGTCAATGACTATCACTAATATTGGCTGTTTCCACTGTTATAGTGTAATTTGCCAAGACTTTAGTACATTCATCCTTCTAAACATCATTTTTCCTTTCATCCTTTTATCTCATGATCGTCCCACCTAGCCAATTATATAAAATACCCATCATATAAAAATATAAATTACCTATATCAAAATATTATAATATCTTTTTTTTTAAAAACAGCTTACTTTGACTTTTAAAAAATCGTGGGTCCAACCTAGCAACTGGGCCTACATTTCACACTTTTTAAGAAATCTGCGCAGATCCGTATTTTTTAGTAAATCTGTACCACTAGTATTCCTAGTTACACAATGGCTGCCGTAATTGGGCTCCAATCGATAATTCAGCTATAATCGATAATTTTATCATTATTACCTTTGCAATCAGTGTTCCCAGAAGCAAAAAGAGACATGAGGAACATGACTTACATTAAAATTAAAACCACCACTAAAATTGAGTAATTTCGGCCTGCCACTGCATTCTTCTTTTGCCCTTACGCAAATTATTTATGGAGGGTATTTGGAAAATGCAATAACTGGTTTGTTTTTAAAGCTGTGTGTGGAAATAAAGGGATGGTTACTGAATGTAATGATGTACCTTTTGTTGGTGTATAATATGTGATATGTAATATCAATTGTGAATTAACATTATCGACTAGGCCTAGAATTTCATGGAAACTGTGATACATTCAATCCAGTGACTACACAAAATAAATCCCCAGAAATGGGTATAATTTTGATGGATTTTATCTGCGCTTATACACAGGCACCATTGATCTGTTTAAACACTAGCGGAAACGGTGGCTAATTAGGTCTACTTTCATTTCCTTGGTTAAGTGGATGAATAACATAACGTTTGTCAGGGCTGGTCTTAAGCCATTGCAACCTATGTGGCTGCAGTGGGCCCCGCACTTTCATAGGCCCATAAATTCATATTAGAATTTATTTTATTATCCTCTTCCTGACCCAGACTGGGCCCAGCGCAATCCGTTTCGCATAGGGTCCCGCAATCATTTCGCATAGGGTCCCGCAATTGTTAGGGGCGGCCCTGATGTTTGTATGTTACACTCACGATATTTTTATTCATAGAGGTATGAAGGTACGAAAAAGTATTTTGCACAGGTGGGTAAATAATAAACACAGGTTGATGTTTAGTTTTTAGCGCGACGGAAATAATCAAAAGCATAAATAAGATGAACTGTGTTGTCTTCCCCTTTAGAAAATCCCATTTTTGGGAACATTTAGTTTATTTCACCTTTTGTATGTAGGCCTGGCTGCTAGGATTGGTCCAAATTGTGTTCTTGCATTTAGTATATTGTTATATATTACCCTTAAGGGCTTTGTTGTGAATATATTTTGTTTATGTTACCGTCACTCTTTACGCATCTGTTTCATTCTGTAACATATCTAATGTATTTCCACTTTGAGAAAAGCTCAATTCATTCATAATCATTCCTGCAATTTTTTTTTTTCTGTATAATTGTTTGCGATACTATTTCTCATTATAAGCGCTGGAAATTTTGTTTTTACGTATTATTAGCTTTACCAGTAGATCATTTCTGGTTATTAGCTTTCGATCCTTGTTTTATGTTAGCTTTAGGTCCTTTTTTTTTTATTAGCTTTAGATAATTTCTGGTTATTAGCTTTAGATAATTTCTGGTTATTAGCTTTAGATAATTTCTGGTTATTAGCTTTAGATAATTTCTGGTTGTTAGCTTTAGATAATTTCTGGTTGTTAGCTTTAGATAATTTCTGGTTATTAGCTTTAGATAATTTCTGGTTATTAGCTTTAGATAATTTCTGGTTATTAGCTTTAGATAATTTCAGGTTATTAGCTTTAGATAATTTCTGGTTATTAGCTTTAGATAATTTCTGGTTATTAGCTTTAGATCCTTTTTTGTTATTAGCTTTAGATAATTTCTGGTTATTAGCTTTAGATAATTTCTGGTTATTAGCTTTAGATAATTTCTGGTTATTAGCTTTAGATAATTTCTGGTTATTAGCTTTAGATAATTTCTGGTTATTAGCTTTAGATAATTTCTGGTTATTAGCTTTAGATAATTTCTGGTTATTAGCTTTAGATAATTTCTGGTTATTAGCTTTAGATAATTTCTGGTTATTAGCTTTAGATAATTTCTGGTTATTAGCTTTCGATAATTTCTGGTTATTAGCTTTCGATAATTTCTGGTTATTAGCTTTAGATAATTTCTGGTTATTAGCTTTAGATAATTTCTGGTTATTAGCTTTAGATAATTTCTGGTTATTAGCTTTAGATAATTTCTGGTTATTAGCTTTCGATCCTTGTTTTATGTTAGCTTTAGGTCCTTTTTTTTTATTAGCTTTAGATAATTTCTGGTTATTAGCTTTAGATAATTTCTGGTTATTAGCTTTAGATAATTTCTGGTTATTAGCTTTAGATAATTTCTGGTTATTAGCTTTAGATAATTTCTGGTTATTAGCTTTAGATAATTTCTGGTTATTAGCTTTAGATAATTTCTGGTTATTAGCTTTAGATAATTTCTAGTTATTAGCTTTAGATCCATGTTTTGTTATTAGCTTTAGATCATCTATGATTTAGTTTTATATTATTTTTGGTTACTAGTTTTAGACCATTTCTGGATACTCTTGTTTTTATATTTTTGTAAGCATTTGTACTAAAATTTTCAATGGGTCTCTCTTTTAGCAGAAGATAGGTTCTCTTAGATTTCCAGCTGTAAATTTATTGTTCCCTCATTTTATTTGCACCAATGGTTTGACACATCAGACTTCAGCTGTAGACCTATATAAAGCATTAATAGGTATTATATTGAAGCCATTCTCATATTTGTATAATTCCTGAGCATTTTTTTGCTTTGTCAATTCTAGTTATTAATTCTGAAATCATTACACCATTCCTGCATAGTCCTATCATTCCTACATAATGTTATATTTACATCATTCCTGCATAATCTTATCATCACATCCTATCTATAGTCCTATCCTTACACTATTACTACCCTATATATTCTTAACTTTATATATAATTTTTTCATAATCAATTTTTATAGAATGCGTACATATATAAATAATATTTGTACATGAAATTATAATATTTATTGTACATTTACAATTTTATGAATTTGCTTGTTATTCCAAGAATGAATGAATTTAACTGAGGAATGAGTTTCAGCTTGTTTTTAGTTTCTTTTATGTTCATTCTCAAACTCCTGCTTTTTAACCGGATGTAGTCCAGAGAACAGAATGGATTGTCATGGCTTACAGCAGGTGTTCTCAAGATGGAGCTTGCGAGTATCATAGTGTTCTAATAATGGCATATGCTTACAGCAGGCGTTCTCAAGATGGAGCTTGCGAGTATCATAGTGTTCTAATAATGGCATATGCTTACAGCAGGCGTTCTCAAGATGGAGCTTGCGAGTATCATAGTGTTCTAATAATGGCATATGCTTACAGCATTCATGCAAGTGAAAATCTGATCATAAGCGCTAATGATCATGTATTCCCTTTATAAGTCATATACTTTATTATACAAATCAAAACAAATGGTGTTTTTATACATGGTTATGGGTGGAAGGGAATGTGGAGGTAGGGGGCTGTACGATGCAATTAAAAACTATGATATATCCAATTTTCACGTTCACTTTTCCTTTCATCTATATGTTATGGTGCACAGTATTACATGTGGGTGGTGCTTGCGATCTGAGAATGTTGAGAACCCCTGGTTTACAGTTTAACTGCGATATCTGTTTCTTTCTGTCTAACACATCTGACTTTAGTACAGCAGAATCCCTCTATAGCGCATCCTTATATAACACTTTTCAAAATCCCCTCATATTTATTTATATGGACCCTATTGTTTGTACTGTATATAGCGAATTTCTGTTATTACGTAGGGGCTTATATATTTTGTCGTCTGGACTAAGTTGGTCTAATGGGATTTCATTGTATTTCTATTTTGGTCACTAACCTACTGGATGAAAAAGTCAATTCCATCTCTAAATCTTAGTTGTCTCTTTTGAGATGCAAGAGATAGGCCTATCCCAATGTTATTATTTTTTGTTCCCTCTTTCACTGATGGTTTTACATGTTAAGGTATGTTAAATTTCATGACACAAATTTAGACTTAAAATTTCACTTTCTTGTACTACCTACTAGCTTGAAGTTCTTGTTCGCTCCCTTCAATCAGAAATCTATCGTCAGCATATCTTTTATTATTCAGATTGTCCTGTGTATACTACATGGATATACTTCAAAAAGATAACGATGCCGCTGAAAAGGGCAATATACTATTTCAGGAATTGGGAGTGATTAAATGAGAGGAGAAGAAAATGTCTACTTTGAAAAGATCTACAGAACTCTGGTTGGGACACTGAGAATTTATATTCTTGGATAGTTGATGGACTGAAGAGTCTAGGACTTGTGGGAATGTCTACATCTTGGATAGTTGATGGACTGAAGAGTCTAGCACTTGTGGGAATGTCTACATCTTGGATAGTTGATGGACTGAAGAGTCTAGCACTTGTGGGAATGTCTACATCTTGGATAGTTGATGGACAGAAGAGTCTAGCACTTGTGGGAATGTCTACATCTTGGATAGTTGATGGACTGAAGAGTCTAGCACTTGTGGGAATGTCTACATCTTGGATAGTTGATGGACTGAAGAGTCTAGCACTTGTGGGAATGTCTACATCTTGGATAGTTGATGGACTGAAGAGTCTAGCACTTGTGGGAATGTCTACATCTTGGATAGTTGATGGACTGAAGAGTCTAGCACTTGTGGGAATGTCTACAGT
Organism: Meghimatium bilineatum; assembly: GCA_034231615.1. Classification (NCBI taxonomy): domain Eukaryota; kingdom Metazoa; phylum Mollusca; class Gastropoda; order Stylommatophora; family Philomycidae; genus Meghimatium; species Meghimatium bilineatum. Next base: position 18,710,500 of record CM067312.1, on the reverse strand, counting down.
GTCATGATGCTGTTTTCTAATTATAATATTGAAAAGAAAAAATATCGAAACTCCATCATCATCATCATCATCAAGTGCCGTCTCCACAACGAAGGTTGGCTGCAACGTATCTACAACATCCTCTGTATCTTGTCTTGGTGGTGCACTCTACTAGACTGTAACCTGTCCATCGTGTGATGTTATTCTCCCTTTTGTATCTCTGCCTACCTCGTGCTCGCTTCCCTTTGACTTTACCCTCAAGTAAGGTCTTCAATAGGGTGTCATGTCTTTTAATGTGTCCAAAATATTTTATTTATCTGATCTTTATTTCTCTCAGTAGTTCTTTCTTCATATTAAGTGTTTTTAGTACCTCTTTATTTGTTTTCTTCTCCTTCCATGATGTTCTCCCTATTCTTCTATATACCCACATCTCAAAGGCATCAATTCTGTCTTCTAATTGTTTATTAGAAACTGCATAGAAAGCTCAAATTCTCCTTGGTGGAACAATAGTTTTTACAAGGTTAATGAGTACACTCGGTATCATCGCCTTTCTGTGATATTGTCTATATATCTCCTGTGGCCTTTCTCGACCTATTTTTTTTTTTAAATCTACTATTTCAGGCACAATGTTCGCGGCTCCTCATCATCATCAGGTGCCATGTTGGCTGCCGTAGATGATCATGGCTCTCCACAACTCCCTATCTCCAGTATTATATATCAGGATCGTTGTTGTTAAGCTAATATTTTCTCACGTTGTTGTCCTCTGTCTCTGTTGTCTTCAATCTGGCCTCTTGTGACTATGTTCTCCAAACCTCCTTGTCTCATAAGTGACCAAAAAATGAAGATTGTCTTTTTTCTTATATTATTGATTAATATCCGTCTCGCATCTGACTCTTTCAACACCTCCACATTAGTTTCCTGGCAGCCCATGGTATTCTCCACTAATTTTTGCCACTTTGCTGCTTATCGTTGGCTACTATAATTCATGAAATATTTCCATTTTACTTCTCCCCGTGAGGTCTCAGCTGCAATATCCAGATTTAATAACATATGGAAGGGGAGAATACTGCAGTGTAGATCAACTTATATACATCTTTAAAACCTTTTCTTTTGTACTGATGTGAGAGTTGGATAGTGTAGTGGACATGGATAGAACAATATAGAATTTTGAAAACAAAATGTTACAGTCCAGTACAATGTATTACGTTTCCAGAAACACATCATACAACTAACATATATTCCAGATACAAAATAAATACTCTTGCCGGTCAACAAAATATCTGGCAGTGGGGTGCAAAGGGAGCGCATTGATCTTGGCGGACCCAGGGTTAGCAGATAACCAAGATCCCAAATGTACCTCCTCGCGGTGCATCCTGGTAACAGAAAACAGCAGCTCGAGCTGATTCTGGCCACATCATTTGGGGATCGTGTCCGAGAATGTGGAGGAAGCAGATGGAAAGAGATTTTGACTGCAAAAAGACAGGCAATATCTCCGACACCTCTGTGCCAACACATGCAGCTACACTGTCGGCACACAGTGAAGCTAGTAAGTCTGGTTGAAGTATTGGAGGGCGGCCAATGTAGTTGGTACGAAGCAGGCAGATGTTCCAATAAAAATAAAAGTACACTGAGAAAGATGCACAACGTTAGAGGGCAGCGTCATGTGCAAAAAACACGGAAAATGGTTCGATGATATTGGAACTAAAGCATTGTTTGCTCGAGACAAGCTTCTAGTTACCGGTGATCTCAGCCTGGGCCCAACTCTACTGTCGAGTCTTTCCTATACCGGAAGCGTGCTCGCGGAGAGAAACGGTTCAGTACCCGATGGGCACATGCATAGCAGTCCGAGGTGACAAGCACTGTTCAGCTCTAGAACAAAACACAAGTCCCTAACGTTCCTATATATGTGCACAGATTCAGACCTGAACGAAGGGCTCACGAAGTTGGTGATCAACGCTTCGTCTAAGAAGACGAACGAGCCCGAGCCCAACTCTTCTGTCAAGTTCTTCCTAAACTAGAACCAGGCTTGAGGACGAGAAAAGGTTTAGTACCCGATGAGCACGGGCATAATATGTCTAATTACACGATGCAAGTTCACTGGCTGCGGAACGCCTCGTGCAGGACAGACGTGAAAGACAAACCGTCTCGGCATAGAATCAGTACACATTCACTGTCTGACGACAGATAGGAAGGCTGTCACAGGCTAGGGTAGTAGACCCGAATTCTCAAGGCATGCCGAAATCGGATGTGCTAGGCCTACAGGGCGCATAACGGTGGCACAGAGTAATCACGCTCCCGGCGGAAATCTCACGGATATCCGTGCTGGTTACAATGGAGCGAACGCAAAACAAACAAACATCTGACAGTCATGAAACGTCACAAATTTGTGGGGGTTGGTCATGTGATGACGCATGATTCCTATTCCAAAACTATCCAACAAAAGACAGAAGAGGCTGAAAGACAAATAGAAAGACAAAGGACAGTATGCATTGATATTAATTAAAGAATGGATATGATTAAGATTATCTACACTTAAAAATAAAGATACTGAGAGATAAAGCGAGATTTTTGGTATTGGTTCTTCTATAATGACACCCCTGCGATTATGAAGGATAATAAGTTTGATGATGATGGCAGATGTCATTCCAGGGGTGTGCTTTTTTTTCAAGATTGTCACATATTTCATTCTATCTTTTCTGGGAAGCACTAGCTGTACAAGTCAATGCACTAATCTTACACAGGATTGTATAAATAATGAGTCAAAGAAATAATCACCTTTGACATCTGCTATAAGTCTGCCATACACGCAGTTACGTCTGTTCATAACCAAAGACATAATTCACTATACTTACCACATCATCATCATGAAATGCTGTCTCCACGACGAAGGTAGGCTCTGTCAATGCTGCGTATTTCTCCTTATGGAGTTGAAGGTAGGCTGCATACCCTTGAAGGTAGGCTGCATACCCTTGAAGGTAGGCTGCATACCCTTGAAGGTAGGCTGCATACCCTTGAAGGTAGGCTGCATACCCTTGAAGGTAGGCTGCATACCCTTGAAGGTAGGCTGCATACCCTTGAAGGTAGGCTGCATACCCTTGAAGGTAGGCTGCATACCCTTGAAGGTAGGCTGCATACCCTTGAAGGTAGGCTGCATACCCTTGTTTCGTAACATCATGTATAGGATGTGATAGTTAATTTTGTTTCTTCGACAGGAAAAAACACCAAGTCTTAACGCTCCGGCCATCTGCCACACATAACGGACTGCAGCGGACATCTAATGTCTATCTCTTTCCGTTGTGGCGCACCTTGATTGAATCTATCATGTCAATCTCGTTTCCCTTCCACTTGTATATTTCCCTCCCTCTTGCTCAACTTCACCTTCAAGTCAGCTTTACGGTAAAATATCATGTCTTGTATCAATTCTAAAATATTTCATTTCGTTGTTTATGATTTCTTTGAGTAGTTCTTATTTCATATGCAGTGTTGCCCGAAACTCGTTTTTTTTTCCTGCTCATTCCAAAAAGTTCTCCTTATTCTTCTATATACGGGCATATCTACATTTCAAAGGCATCGCTTCTGTCTTCTAATTCTTTTATAGAAACACACGTTTGTGTAAATATAAATTTAGAGTTTACCAAATTTTAAACCTTTATTCTGAATCTGACACGGCAGTTTTCTTATTTATCTCGTAGTTACTCCAACCCACGCGCCTTTCTGAAATTCTTTCGATGAAGTATCACTTGCTGTCATTACAGGTGCTGACTAACCCTCTAGAACTGTTGTAAGAACTGCTCATACAGATGGCCAGGACACATAAACATCACGGCTATAAAGCCAGAGGCTGAACATGTAAAAGATGGATCATAGAAATCAAAGAGACCACCCGAGCAAGCTTACATACAGCACACAAGAAGGTCATCTCCAGAGAACTCTTCTACCCCTAACGCTGCAAGGCAAACAAGGGTCACAGCGTGTAGATATAATTATTTGTTGATTTGACCTCGAAGAATAATGTTAATTAAAGAACTTGTGATAAACCCGAATTTCACATACATTTCATTGCTGTGGATTATTGTTTACCTAGAGACAAAGCTACTAAGAATTAATCGAATTAATGTTTTTAGTGTGTTGCCCTTTTACTTCATAGCTCTCTTTTCTGCTGTTATATACTCACTGAAAGCCTTTGAAATAGACCACGATACATGGGAAGAACTTGCACAAAATAGATCTACATGGCGTTCTAAAATTAAAAAAAGAGCGCATCATCTTGTGAAAAGAAGAGAAATGCAGCAGCTCAACAGCGGAAAGCAGCTAGAAAGTCACGGAAAGACCAAGATCCGTCTACAGTCGTTATTCCATGTCCAAACTGTCCAAGGACATTTACAGCTTGAATAGGGCTCATTAGCCATCTACGAACTCATAATCAAGGACATAACTCAAATTGAATTTTCAAAAGTGGATGTAACAAATGGTCATCATCACTTGTGATGGACTAACAACAACAACAACATTTAGAATTAATTATAAAACTGAATGAACACTACAGTTCTGCAGAGATTAGAAAGAAATTAGCATTGGTTCTAGAGAAAAAACACCACAGATATAAAACGGAGACAGAAAAACAATGTTATAACAATATATCTCTACAGTTATAATTGAGGTTTGAGCGTAGTACAAGTCAAGCCATGTTTGTGACGCTGGCCACGCTGCTGAAGAGAAAAGTGAAGCGTTATATTCAACAACAGTTTCTTCCTCTTCAGTGTTCATTCTCAAACTCCCGCTGAATCTCTCGTATATCAAGACGATGGTCCTATTATATTTCCAGCAGGATGTAGCCCAGAGAATGGAAATAGGTCGTGTCGCAGTTTTATTTGCGCAAATAGTCCGACACATATGTCTTCGGCGGAACAACAGTTTAAAAGCAATGTCCTGTCCGGCATGTATTGCGACTGTGTATTGTTTGTGTGTCATCCAACTCGTTATCCGTGTTAAACCTCTGACCGTGAGGTTTGAGTGTTGGTCTCACAAGAGGCCAGTGCCGTATATATCGTCTTAAGTAGAGAGTTTTACCTAAAATATTTTTTTTTAAAGTCATTCATCCGTTTTCGTGTGTAAATTTTACTTTTGAACGGGAAATTGAAGGTCTCTTTTGTGAAAAATCGATAAGGGGTGGGTTTTTACCGGCCATTTGGTCGATAAAAGATATTAGCGTGTTTCTGGTACTAATAGTCATGCTCGGATTTGAGAGGGGGGGGGGGTTAAACAAACCTTCCCTCCCCGGAATATTCCCCTTATCTACGGGTCTGCATGAGGTCCTGGGCTTGTTTCTTGGTAAACACTAATTATGTTTTCTGTCACACGCGTTTTGTAACCTCCTTAGCATTGCCCAGCCATGATTGTTCTCGTTTTAGTCAATTCCCTTTGATCATCACACTATCATCATGTGTGGATGATTCTTGTCGGCAACGAGGCGCAGATAAACACGATCACGGCATACCTTCGCTCTCTATATACTAGTGATCCAGTACTAAACAACTCCAGTATTACTTTATCTCAGTGGCATCCAAGTAAGCTGGTATCGAAGCTGCACAACGCTTGCAGAAAATATCACTCTCGGCACGTAACTCCGTAACTTCAAACGATAGTCCCAGAGATCTCCAACAGAAAATGTGTAAAACAAGATGACTCGAGCCGAATTCGATCCCGTGGCATCATGCACGGCAATATTCTTCTTCTTTCGTTCACTTGAAACATGTCTATATCTGTAATTCTGTCTCCTTAATAAAACTCACTGTCTTTTGTAGTTCATACAGTGTCCCATAGAGTTTTGATTCCAGTGCTGTTTCCTCTGGCCAATATGTCTGCCTCAGCGTTTCATGCTCAGAACACTCTTGAAGTATATGTTTGGCACTCTGTGCTGCCTGTCCACATGTACACATGGCCGTGTTGCCAATCTTGAACTTTGTATACATGTGACTGCGGAGTCGGTTGTGTCCTGTTCTGAGACGTAGAATTATAACTTGTTCTGGTCTGTTCATAATGTGATAATCATCTTGTGTTGGTGTTTGTGGCTTTCGCAAGGCAATATGATTAACTACTACGCCAGCGAGGTTCGCGAAAATGTTAGACTAACAGCCGCGTGGGATCTAATTCGGCTTGAGTCATCTTGTTTTAAGCATTTTCTTTTTTTTTTAGATCTCTGGGACTATCGTTTTCAGTTACGGAGTTACGTGCTGAGATTGATATTTTCCGCATGCGTTGTGCAGCTTCGATGCGATGGATAAATACGTATATAGAAACAAGAGTACGATGAGAATAATCATCCATACCTTTTGAACGCTTCTGCCAATATGCGTTCGGCTGAGGTTCAGAATGACCCAACTACTGCTTATATGCTGCTACTAACATGATAAGATGTTGACTTAACATTGCAAAGAATTTTACCCAGAACGTTTCATATTTCACCCCCGTCGATGACAGTCATTTGAGTTTTCATTGTTGTGTAATTTATACGTGCATGGCAAACAAAGATTAACACGCCCAGGTATTTCACAGTTGTATGTTCTTTTCATTTGACTCCCCCACATAAATTCATAGTCTTCTTTGAGAATTATTTGAGTTGTAAGAATTATTTTCATTTATCCTCATGCTTCCTACTTGAATTTATTTGTATAAGATATTATTTGAAGCAACATTGTTCTGTCTCTGTTATTTATATTTACAAGAAGGCCTTTAGGTCCTTGTGTACGAATATGCATGTTCTGTGTTTGTGTTCCTGAGGATACTTTAATACTTGTACGGGATGTTCGTTAATGTTGTAATAGTCCTTGTTTCGATTGGTCTGTTCTCAGTGACTTGAGTACACAGGCTGAAAGTCTTGACCGCGCCACATCTTTTTTGGGGATGTGGTTGGTCAATTACGGAAAACCTGTTTACTTGTGTTGCAAAGCGATTCGGTGCTGCTTGAACAGACCTGGTTCAATTCCCGTCAGCTGTAAGAATTAGTCTTCTTTGGTAGATTGTCCATGTGGTTATTCAGAACGGGTCATGTCGTGAACTGTTTCCTTCGGGATCATCAAACCCACTCATTCTTCCTCTTATTGCCCATGCCGTGTGGTGTTGGTTATCATGTCGTTCCACGGACTTCTGTTTCGTGTGCGTCAATCATTTCCGATACCCAAACTCATATCAGCACTAAAGTATCCAAAAATGAAAAGCATATGGACAAAGCTAAACGGAGACTATAGATACAGAAATCTTGAGAAGCGGATCTAAAGATGTCAATGACACACATTAAGAAGATCAGCAGAAGTGAGTGTATGCCTGGTTGTGTTATGGAATCTGTTTCATAAGAGGAAGTGAAAGGCCTTAGACAATTCTATAGAAAAGTGTATTTTACAATTCCACAATTTTTTTATAGAAAAAAACGTATGCGTAAATATAAATTTAGAATTTACTAAATTTGAAACCGTTATTCTGAATCAGACACGGCAGTTTTCTTATTTATTCCTTAGTTACTCACTCCGACCCACGCGTCCATCACAAATTCTTTCGAAGAAGCATCACCTGCTGCCATAACAAGTGCTGACTAACTCTCTAAAACTGTGGTAAGAACTACTCACACAAACTGAGTTTCGCACTTTATCTCACACGAACCACCGCTAAACAACAAGTAAGCACATTCACACATGCGATATTCCCACAGCAGGTAGGTGTACCTTTTCGGAAACGAAATTTTAGCTGTTGAAATATTACTATGGCAGAAATGCAATTTTATCTCATATTTTTATAATGATTTCTTTGAAACAGAATTTTATCTAGAGTGTCCCATTAGAGAAAGTGCTAGAATAGAAGAATATAGCGATGTGTTTACTATGTCCAGTAGTGGTACTTAACTAACAGCCAAAAATAGGTAAGCCTACAAAGCTTTTAATGGAAATCTGAATTGATGTCTGAGCTACTGTTTTAGTCAAACTCCTTTTTACACGTCGTTAAAGCGCAATTGGGAAAAAGGTGTTAGACGGGGTTTTTTTAATTCGACCAATGGCATACTTAAGGATGATGCTATCAGGGTAAATGTTACCGTCTTTACTTTCCCAAGAGACCTGATCCCCATTTCGATAGGCTGGGTCGACCTAGGTGCAGTTATTGATTTTACAATATTTCTTGTTTAACTCGGATTGAACCCAAATCACCAACCAACCCGAGCGCCCTGACGCGTCTGCTGAACACTTTAAGTAAATTGAATGAGATTGATCATATAAGAAATGTAATAATAATAATAATAATAATAATAATAATAATAGTAATAGTAATAATAACAATAATAATAGTAATAATAATAATAATAGTAATAATAATAATAATAATAATAATAATAATAATAATAATAATAATAAAACTCGTAAACCGCCAGGATCGTAGGGGTGTCACATTGAGACATTTGGTGCAGAAAGATCCCCACGTATCACTATCCACTACCATCCTGATGAGTTTGGAAACTCCATCCCCTGTCCAGTCTTTGATATTATTCAGCCATGTCTTCTTCTCATCACCTCGTCTTCTTCCACCCTCCACCGTACCTCGACGAATATTTCTTATCATCGGGGGATGTCTGATTCACGTGTCTGTACTACCGGAGTTTTTGAGGTTTCACAATTGTTAACAGTAGTTCTTCATGACCCACTAATAAATTATATCATGCACAAACATATTGTTCTTATGTTCTCTGTAACAGATAGGCCTACTCAACACAGTTCTATAGTATTTGTTTCCAAGCACCTGGATAAAACGTGTAGAAACCCATTGTATCCTTTTGCTACAGTTCAGCCGGGCACCTCGTCGATTATACAGTCATATGGACTCATCGTATCGGCGAACGGATTTCAAAAGTGACGTTATTTGACGTTTTCTCTGATTTTCAATTCACTTTGCGTCGACAACAGATCATTAATTTTCTAATGACATTGATGAAATAATTTTTCCTGGAAGATAATATTTGGTTATTACTTTAAGGAAGTGTCTGCTCTTTTATTTCCCAGAATGACACAGTCTGATGGTGTACGATAATACGGTGTAAAAGTAACGTAGTTTTCACTGGCTGTCGACACAAAAAATGCACAAAGTGACCACGGAAAATCATGGGGAAAAGTCAAATATGCGGAAGGTGCGAAAGATGATGCGTATAAAATGTTATTGGGGGATCAAGTATGTCATGAGTAGGACCAGAAAATCCGGAGCAGAATAGGGAATGTGTTAACCAGCGATACAAAAGAACTATCAGCATGCATAACCTTCAACTTAAACTAGGGGTGAATAAGCCCGTAGTGCAATGGCATTGACTCCAAGTAAAGAAAGCAAGTTTTTCCTAGCAGTTCTATATTCACATACCAATTAATTATACAAGTGGTTCCAATATCGTCACAGTGTGATTAATATGCTCTTTCAACAGGCGTATAGTAATAGCAAACACTCAATCTCGCCGGGTCGTTCGGTGTTGTGTTGAATTGATTTCATCTCATACTCCGTCTCATGGGGCCATCATTCAATTCATAATTACACTTTACAGTGTGTTGATTAATTGGTGTGTAAGGCAGTATGTTGATTAAATGGTGTGTACGGGCTAACAGTCTGCTTTAACAATGCACGCTTACTTCAACCATGATCTAACCAAAGCTAATCTACCTTAGTTATATCAGGGGGAATGATGTTTAAAATATATGGGACATTGAAGTTAAGTACACTTTAAATTACAACTGTCAGATTAGATGGCATGAACCAAACGAAGATAAAATGTATACAATCTCAAACAATTCAATTTTCTCTATCATTTTTCCCGATGCTGTGATGCTTAGGCCTATGGTGTTTTTTTCAAGTTCATCTCATACTCCCACTGGATCTTTAATGTAGTAGGACAATAATCCAACAATATTTTCAGCATGAGATGTAGTCCAGAGAAAGAAAATGCGTTGTATCTCAGTTTTATTTGCTTCAATGGCCAGACACATTAGACTTTTGCGCTATAACTAATACGTCCTATATTGTACCACTTCCACTCAACGGTGCAAGACTGTAGCCATATCGCTAGAATTTCATCCTTACCAGAGAACTGGTTCCCGTTTTGTTTACTGGATATCAACCTGAAAGCTAATCACCGTCAAGCATGTATTACATTCTCTCTGCGTAACGCTACCGGCATAGCTCTAGACGAACACTAAATTGTTCTTTATTAATATGTTTATATTTCGCTGTCAATTGTATCATTATCTCTTTCAAATGAGATATCTCTTTCGTTATCTCTTTCATTTGGCCACTTCATTTGTCTAAGTAGGTTTTATTTTCGTTAAGTGTGTGCAATTTGTCTATTTATGCATAGCTGTCATCATTATTTATGACTCGATAAAGAGATAGAAACAAGATGTCAAAAAACAAATGATGTGACATGCCAGCTGTCACCTTTGCTATAGCACCCCAAAATCAATAAGGAAGTAAAGAAACAAATTATTAAGAGCATCTTTATAACAGCACTATACTACCAATGCCAGACTTGACAATTGACATCTACACATAAGAGAATTATCGACACTTGCGAAATGTCTAAGTAAAGCTATTGGAGTAACCAGACTTCACAAAATGTGCAGTGAGAATCAGAAAGATAATAGGTATCACACCATGCATCGAATATATAGAGAAACAGCAGATAAAATGGTTTGGACATCTGAGTTAGTTAGTTAGTTAGTCGGATCATCTTCACTGCAAACTGGACACGTCCATAGTTGCTCCGATCTCTCCTTGAGTGTATCCTCCATTACACTTCCGCTGACAGTACCGGTCCTATGCTGGTTGACCATCATTCTTCTGCGCCCTCCAAAATGTTCACCTCTAGCAACACCGCATTTCAATCTCTGATCTTTAATCCTAGCCATTGAAAAGGAATCATCATCCACATTAGTCTTCTCTCGCGTGTTATATCTCTTAAGGAGTTCAAAACGTCAGCGCGATCCATTGCCCCATCGCCCTGTGCCACAATCGCGCACGATGCCAGTTGATTCGCTCTTTCATTGCCTCGAACGCCCACATGTCCCGGCACGAAAATAAATGTAACCACTTTCAAGCTCGCCTTTCTCAAGGCCTCAATCCACTGTTCGCGAACGAGACCCACTTGTACCTTCTTAATAATAGAGTCACTCAAGATGGAGACCTGCCTTACCTTCTGTATACGTAGCCACTCAAATGCCTTGGTCACCGCCATAGTCTCCATGGTCATACTACTCGTAGTGACCGCAAAGGCACCACTTTCCTACTTGATCGTTTTACCTGCGCACTGAGCTGTAAAGGCCCAAGCACTGCCAACATGCCTAATTACAGATCCATCAGTGTATATAATCACATCCCCCTCTTTTGTATTCTCATTGATTAAAGCCTGCACTGCACTGCAGGCTTTGGACATCTTATGAGGATGAACGATCAACTTCCCATAAGAGTTTATAACAAGATGGAATCAGGATACAGAGCCAAAGGCAGACCTATGAAAATATGGATAGAAAACATCAAGACCATCCTGAATAAACATGTTTACACATCAACCAGAGAAACACACTAGGCTCTGGAACGCAGACTTCACAAACCCATACGCTCAAAGGCAAGTGTGGAAGCTACAAAATACCACCACCAGGGAATACACAAAATACAATGTATCACTGTCGCTAATTTTCCTTTTTGTTCCTAATGCCCCTCTATATGTATAATATGTTTATTTTTTCCCGACTATTACTAATTTCCTTGCCGCTTTACAAAGATATGCAGATGAATTGTAAATGCGATGATTGTTAGATCTAAAAGCGGTGCACAAGAGATATAAACGCGACGAACGTGAGATCTAAAGGCGATCAGCATGAGATATAAAAGAAATGAATGTTAGATCTAGAGGCGATAAACGTGAGATCTAAGTACGATGAAAGTGATATCTAAAGATGATAAACGTGAGAACTAAGGACGATGAAAGTGATATCTAAAGATGATGAATGTGAAATCTAAGGATGATGAAAGTGATATCTAAAGATGATAAACGTGAGATCTAAGGACGATGAAAGTGATATCTAAAGATGATGAATGTGAAATCTAAGGATGATGAAAGTGATATCTAAAGGCAATGAAAGTGAGATCTTCTTCTTCATCGTTCATTCTCAAACTCCCGCTGGATCTCTATTAATAAGACCATGGTCCCACTAGATTTCCAGCAGGATGTAGTCCAGAGAAAGGAAATGCGTTGTGTCGCCGGTTTATTTGCGCCAATGGCCCGATACATCCGTCTTCGGTGGAAAAAAGTTGATATTTAAAGTCGATCAATGTGATATCTAAGAGCGATGAAAGTGAGATCTAAAGACGATGAAAGTGAGATCTAAAGGAGATGAAAGTGAGATCTAAAGGCGATGAAAGTGAGATCTAAAGGAGATGAAAGTGAGATCTAAAGGCGATGAAAGTGAGATCTAAAGGAGATGAAAGTGAGATCTAAAGGAGATGAAAGTGAGATCTAAAGGCGATGAAAGTGAGATCTAAAGGCGATGAAAGTGAGATCTAAAGGAGATGAAAGTGAGATCTAAAGGCGATGAAAGTGAGATCTAAAGGCGATGAAAGTGAGATCTAAAGGCGATGAAAGTGAGATCTAAAGGCGATGAAAGTGAGATCTAAAGGAGATGAAAGTGAGATCTAAAGGAGATGAAAGTGAGATCTAAAGGCGATGAAAGTGAGATCTAAAGGAGATGAAAGTGAGATCTAAAGGAGATGAAAGTGAGATCTAAAGGCGATGAAAGTGAGATCTAAAGGAGATGAAAGTGAGATCTAAAGGCGATGAAAGTGAGATCTAAAGGCGATGAAAGTGAGATCTAAAGGCGATGAAAGTGAGATCTAAAGGCGATGAAAGTGAGATCTAAAGGCGATGAAAGTGAGATCTAAAGGCGATGAAAGTGAGATCTAAAGGAGATGAAAGTGAGATCTAAAGGAGATGAAAGTGAGATCTAAAGGCGATGAAAGTGAGATCTAAAGGCGATGAAAGTGAGATCTAAAGGCGATGAAAGTGAGATCTAAAGGCGATGAAAGTGAGATCTAAAGGCGATGAAAGTGAGATCTAAAGGCGATGAAAGTGAGATCTAAAGGCGATGAAAGTGAGATCTAAAGGAGATGAAAGTGAGATCTAAAGGCGATGAAAGTGAGATCTAAAGGAGATGAAAGTGAGATCTAAAGGCGATGAAAGTGAGATCTAAAGGAGATGAAAGTGAGATCTAAAGGCGATGAAAGTGAGATCTAAAGGCGATGAAAGTGAGATCTAAAGGCGATGAAAGTGAGATCTAAAGGCGATGAAAGTGAGATCTAAAGGAGATGAAAGTGAGATCTAAAGGAGATGAAAGTGAGATCTAAAGGCGATGAAAGTGAGATCTAAAGGCGATGAAAGTGAGATCTAAAGGCGATGAAAGTGAGATCTAAAGGCGATGAAAGTGAGATCTAAAGGCGATGAAAGTGAGATCTAAAGGCGATGAAAGTGAGATCTAAAGGAGATGAAAGTGAGATCTAAAGGCGATGAAAGTGAGATCTAAAGGAGATGAAAGTGAGATCTAAAGGCGATGAAAGTGAGATCTAAAGGAGATGAAAGTGAGATCTAAAGGCGATGAAAGTGAGATCTAAAGGCGATGAAAGTGAGATCTAAAGGCGATGAAAGTGAGATCTAAAGGCGATGAAAGTGAGATCTAAAGGAGATGAAAGTGAGATCTAAAGGAGATGAAAGTGAGATCTAAAGCGCATATAATGACTAAGGCAAGCGTCCCTAAGATAATTCTAACTGTAATTATATAAACGAATGTGAAAACTGGAGACACTAAATTGACATATTAGATGTCTGACAAATTTACACAATGGACATAATGGCTTTCCCGTGAGACTTTTTTCTATGACAATAAGCATCACGAAGATGAATCATGTATCAAGGATTTACAGTAGCAACAAGCATCACGTTAACACAGCAACCATTTACAGTAGCAACAAGTATCACGTTAACACAGCAACCATTTACAGTAGCAACAAGCATCACGTTAACACAGCAACCATTTAAAGTAGCAACAATCATCACGTTAAACAGCAACCATTTACAGTAGCAACAAGCATCACGTTAAACAGCAACCATTTAAAATAAGTTGACATTTTATTTCTGCTATCTAGATTACAAGTATATCCATCTTTTATTTAGATGTTGAAATAAATACATGCGTGGGAAATAAATACATGCGTGGGAAATGCGGCTACCAATTGTGGTAGACTTCAAACACGCATCATCATCATCAGGTAGCATATCCTGAACAGGATGTAGCTATCATCACAACCTTTTGAAACTTCTGTCGATCATGAGCCAGTCTTCCTGATTCTGTTACTGTCATGTTCAGATTGTCTTTGGTGTCTTGCGTCCATCTTCTTTTTCGTCTGCCTCTTGTTCGTTTCCATGGTATCACCCCCTCCATTACGGTCTTCTCAGCGCTATCATAGCGTTTTGTATCGCCGAAATATTGTAAACACGCATGGAAAAACCAGAAGCTACACAGAAAACCAATATACAGATCAGTAAAGTGTGTGTTGTTATTACCAAAGTATTATAGCTCCGAAACATCGAAACATGTACTGCCTACTCAAAGCAAAGAGAAGACCTAACACCTTTCATCAAAGATGTCTCCGTAAATTCATGAACCTTAACAAGACAAAGTCACGAACATAAAGAGATACTACATCGTGCCCAGTTACCATCTACGAAAGGAATACTTCATTAAGAATTTACTATGATGTCTAGGTCACATGAGTAGAATGTCGCACTGTTGCATTCATATCAAGTACGACTTGTATTTCTTCTTCTTCTGCGTTCGCTCTCAAACTCCTGCAGATTAGCAGGATGTAGTCAGGAGAACGGAATGCGTTGTGTCATAGTTTACAGCATTGTTGCGATATCTGCGCCTTTCGGCCTGACACATCCGACTTCAGCATGGCTTTGGGTCACTGACCCTATATAGGATGGGACAGCCAACTCCATCCCATAACCTCCTTAGCTGCCTTTTACGACATGTGGAAGGTAAACAGTGTTGCTATTCTTTACTCCCCTTTCGGGCCCGGCAACACACGGGCGCGACTTGTATTTGATTAACTTTCTAAAGGATATCGGGTCCGTGATATAACAATATCTTAGGTACAAAGATATCTGCAAATTCTAAGTGAAAGATTTCTTCATCAGCCCTAAAATTTAGGATGCGCTGGCCATTAATGGCACTTCCTGGAAACAAAAATACTCTACGCGCATGGGTGGGGTCGTTTAGGAAAAATATGACTAAAAAACGCAGGAGGAGGTGAGGGGAAGACGCAAAAGAGAAAGACGCAAAACGGACGTGCTATGCCTGTGATTCAAACGTGTAAAAGGTGCATTCATGAGAGATACAGCTCAACTAGTTACTTTTATTCTTAATGAACGAAAATATCATACGTACAGATGGCTGACCTTAGATAGGAGAACACATATAAATGGTTGACACTAGATAGGAGAACACATACAGATGACTGACACTAGATGGAAGAACACATACAGATTGCTGACACTAGATGAAAGGACATATACAGATGGTAGACACTATACAGGAGAACTGAAAGAGCAGAAACAGCTACTAACCAAGTATCCATAACTCCATTGTCCTCGAGACATCAAATGTCAATTATCCCCGCCCCTATTTCCAAATATGTCAATTTTGTTCAGATCTATTTCATTTTTGTTTGTGTCTAGTGTGAAACAATTTTTCTATCTAATCCACTTCTCAAATCAGCAACAAAATAATAGGATCTAAAGGCGTACAGGCTTGACTTCAATGTACGCGGGTTTTTTCATATGTAATCCGTCCCTCTCAATGAAATGTTACATAGCCTGCCAAACTAGTTCGTATATAAGGGGGAAACATTTGAGGTGTTCAACACCTTTAGCAAATCAAAATATGAATTTTAGTTTGAGGTGTTCAACACCTTTAGCAAATCAGAACATGAACTTTAGCACTAGGGACTTATCAGCCAGAAGGTGGCTAAATCCCCTCTATCTCTCCCTTAACGAATTTGTACACAAAGGGCATTACATTGTGTATTAAGAAGAGGGGATTGTGCACGAAATCTGACGAAAGACCTTTTTTTAAATTTCCATTTAGGTACAGCCCTCGCTTTACTGAAAACATATATACGGCCCCGCTGTCAAGAGTACCACGCATACCACGTAACTCATTAACTTCTACTGGTAATCACACGAATCTCCTCAGGGAACAAAATTAACTTTTAAACAAACCATCATGAAACGGATTGAACACGCGACCACCCCTTGAACACAAATGATTTATCCACCTATGATTATCAGGTGTAGTGCTGACTGGCGTAGGCGATCATAGATCTCCACAATTCTCTATCTCCAGTAACTTTTATCATGATCGATATGGAATCTGTGCTATGCCATGTTGTCAGGCTAATATTTTTTTCACTCTGTCGTCCTCGATCTCTTTTGCCCTCAAACTTGCATGTTTGTAACAATGTTCACCAGATCTCCTTGTTTCCTAATGCGACTAATAAATAACGAGTATCCACTATACCACGAAAACGCAGTATTATCCAATAGACCTACTACCTGTTTATTCTGTGCTATGTTTGAGCACCATACACACGAAAAGTTCACCACCTGATATCTTATCATTTAACTATCACCGCACAGGGAGAAAGCCACATCAACACAAGTGTTAAAAATAGAAATGCACGAATCTCAGCGCTACTAGCTAGAACGATATGAAAAGTAGAATTTGACATTTACGTGCAGACTAGATTCTCTTTTCTACTGCGGACATAAAGCGTGTTTGTGTACGTAACTGAAGAGAAGTCAGGTTAAGAGTTTTTTTTCTGTGTTATTCCTTGCTTTCAGACGTTGCCTTGTAGTTTGTAGGCCTATTTGAACATTGCTTTGGATACATGTAAAGAAAGAATTACTTGTTCTGTCACTGCATTGATGTCTTGCTAAGTTTTATTTCGCTATTGGATACATATTTCATAATTATATTTGGCTAAGTATATTTGTAACCTTATAGGCGTATTACGCGATGTGTTTTTACAACAATTTTAACTAATATATCTCCTCCATTTTTGTGTTCACAATTTAACGATTATTTCCCTTTAAAGCGGACGATGAAGTCGACATTTTTATGATGAAACATAATTTTTATGTGGCGCATGGCTGAGAGGTTACAACGTTGGTCTCCCACTAGTGAGGTCTAGAATTCGATGCTCGGTAAGGGCGGGATTTTATCTGTCGGAGGGTACATTAAAAACACTCACCTTGGACATGACGTGGCGATAGCAAGAGCCTTTATCACACAGCTACAACTCCTGTGTGATAAAGGTCACCCTGCAGGTCCTTAACGGTAAACATGCAGTATTTGACAATTTTTGTTTTTTGGCAGGATTTTTATCAGTGGTGTAGCGTAAATAGACACCAAAATTATCGGCGTCCCTTCCTATGATTAAACAATTTAAATAGCGCACACAAATTTAAATTTATTTGCTGTAAACATTTGGTCGCGTATCCTATTCAGGAACTGGCTATCAACCCAGCATTTTTTGGCTGTAGTGATTTTCTAGGAAATATAAATACGTTCAGTAGTTTGCCAGTGCTTTCTCAACGGTCCGGAAGCACAAAAGCCTGTGGCGGGGATACAGTGGTACAGGGCCCGTCTTTGACGGCCAAGGTACCGAGTTCGATCTTCACAACAGGCAATTGTGCATCCAGATGGTTCAGAAAGCAATGACAAACTACTGAACGTATTTATATTGCCTAGAAAAATCACCACAGCCAACGAATGCTGTGTTGATAGCCACGTCCTGAATAGGATATGCTATCAATTTTTTTTTCTATAAACATTACCGAAAAATAATATCTGGTTTATTCTTTATTTGAAAGTTATTCACCCTTCAAGTATGAAACCAAGATCCTTGGACGTACAAAGATAAATGTTAACGTTACGTCATTGCCTGCTGGAGACGTAGTGTGAAAACACGTGATCTTTTAATGTCTAAGGAATTGTCTTTCAGTAGCTGGTTTCAGACCAAACATACTCTTAGAAATAATTTATGATGAGGAAGCGAAAAAGGGAAATTCCCTATACATTACAATATTATCTGTGCATAAACATAAATTATTAGTTTTTTGTGCAATTAATTGTGTAGTATATAACTATACAAATGAAATGCAGATTTAACGACCTTCTGCATCTAAAGGTTCTTGAATTAGTACATGAGAGTAAATTTAAAGATTACATCAAATAATTCCGGCAGAATATTTTGAATAGTTTAATAAAACAGTACCGATTCTTTGATGGCAATCTACTGCATAACATCTGCAAAATGAACTTCATAACATATATACAGATGAGACAACGCATTTATCTCCAAGCGCATTTATCTCCTAGCGCATTTATCTCCAAGCGCATTTATCTCCCAGCGCCTTTATCTCCTAAAGACCTCCTATCATATTTTCTTTTAAATGCCCTAAAATCAACTGTCAGAAAGTAAAAAAAAAAAAACTACCCCGTTTAGTGTTGAGTATGCCTACCACTGCAGCGAGCAGTGAAAGAAGTATGAGTACGCTGAAGGGAACCAAAACATATCTCAGAAAATCTACAAACAACAATCGTCTTTATGTTTGAATTCCTTGGTGATAGAGAAGAAACTTGTTAAGTTCCCTTTCATAAGAATCAACATTCATGTGAAATATGGTACTGAAACCACCGTAGATATGTTTACCTTAAGGAGGGGATTTTACCTACTAAAAATGGTATCTCACATCCTATGTAAATCTCGCTGTTTGACAGGAATTTTGTAGAACTTGTGATAAATCGTGTAATTTGGGGTTTTTATTAAGCTTTTGGTTAAGTTATGAGTGCTAAAAATCATATTAGATCTGCCGGGGGGGGGGGGGGGGGGTGAATACCCCAAACCCCACCCCCTTATCTACAAACCGAGGTACTATACACTTTTGCAGAAAAGAAGAGCACTCATCTAGAACTGTATTGCAAGATTATATAAGGTTTGTTTTTTAAACTAGTGAATATTTTATATATGGCCGTAAATGTGTGTTTCCGGTGTGGAAAAAAAGGGGCAGAGCTAACTACCTACTAAAATATGATCACTCTACGTCATCACTCAGACTAATAATTCAGACTACACCACTACCTTTTTATGATAATCTGCATGCATTTAAATTAGTAAAACCACCCCCCCCCCCCCAAAGTGCGTAAATAACAAAATATTTTACATTTTTTGCAAGGTATATTTTTCCAATTTAGTTTCACTTTAATTTGTTTCCTAAAATGAAATACCGGTATTCAGTATGGATATCACTTTAATTTACTTATGCATTTTGTTTTTCTTGTTAAAAAATATATACACCTTCCCTCCAAAAAATCACAATATAGTAGAGAAAAGAATACCATGTCCATAAAAACATGATCATACAACTTCGTAAATTTGTTTAGGTGGTATGTATGCCTGAACCGAATATACTTGAAATATTCGGTAATTATATTTTTATCATGGAAAAACTGATATGGTGTAATAGAAGGGTATTTTTTCTTGCTGCTTTTTTCCTCTTATCTAGTAGCACCTATCTTCTTTCTTCGCTGTCTTCTTCTTAACCACTCTCCAATATTATCTACTTTTATCTCTCTTATCTCTCCCTTGTTTTTCTCCCCCTATCCTCATCATTGTATATGTGTGTCTTTATGTAGAATTCGTTTATTCTCTGTACTTATGAAGGAATTTTTCAGTCGAAACGTTGTCTATCCATATGTTTTTGTTAGCATTTCGTGTGAATATTATTGGCAATACATTTTACCTATTTCTGTTTGTGTTACATTATATATTCCCGTGTTGCCGGAGTTCTTGCCTTTCCAGGTCGTCTTCTGCCCCCCTGCCCCCGACACTGGAGATATTCTTCTGCTGAGTAGTTGATATAGCTCAAGTGTTGTGACTTCTATATGCCGCAGTGCTTTGCCTTATTGAATTAACTTTTTTGTCTTCGTATGTCAGACTGTCAGATAAGTTAAATCGGTATTTGAAATCTGTGTAATTCAGCTGATATAAGTGCGTGTTGATACGATGAAATGGGTTATGTAGCGTTCAAGCGTGACTGATTCGCAGTAGAATAAATGTTCTCTGAATTAATTATATCTTCATTCGTTCGTTTTCTTGATTATGTCCATGTTTTCAGCTGGTCAGTTTTCTTGATTATGTCCATGTTTTCAGCTGGTCAATATTTATATACTTGGAATCGCATGCCAAAAATAGCCACGGCTACTTCAAGTATATAAATAGTAAGCAATGGAAATCGTGACAATAATCAAAAACCTACCGAATAAAAGCATGTTTACTTTTTGCAGTTAGGTCTTATAGTACACGTTGTTGGTCACTGCTCAAGCCTTTGTTATAAAGCACTCACTCTAGACAGGACTGGCGAGAGTTGAAAATGAACGCTGGCACAATATACAACGAACCACAAGGAGAGACTCGTGCCTCGCCTTTAGTATGTCGTATTTACTTGTAGTAACACTTTGATTTTTCTGTTCCTGTTCATATTCACATTTGCACTGTGTTACCACAACCCCTGCCTTTCAAGAATGTATGGCTATCCCTGACGCTAGTGATTTGTCACTTTGATATAACAATATATGTAGCCCTACAGTAAACTTTGATTTAGACTTCAAGTAGACATAGTTCATGGGGGTAATTTCAGATGCTAAATGCCATGTAGTTCTTAATTTCCGGTACTAGTGACGGAATGTGTCGAAATATGTTGGTTGCCAGGAAACGGAGCCACTAAAATGTCATTTAAATTTGTAACATATCATCTTAAGTTTAAAGAGCTCACTTCAACGATGGTTTTTAGACTAACTCAATCAGTTAATCAAGCCATTTGGCCCCTTAGGGTGATGACATATCGTGGGGTGCAATAAGCCACGGATAATGAACTTTTAGGCCTAATCATTAAAAATAGTGAAGGTCGCTGATCTGGTAATCCAGTCACCACGACCTCTGTATTTGAGTTCTCTTGACCATCGGCAACGTATGACTCATGGGCTATGGGAAATCATTCCATCTAAAATGACTCATTTGAATTTTCCATTGATTTGCATTGGCTGTCACAGAAAGCATAATTAAAGTGACTATCGAATAGTCAAATTAGTCATTAAGAAGGCTTGATCAGCTAATAGGTCTTATGTCGTAGACGGCTATGATATAGCCATATAAATCTGCATTACAAAAGGCCACACTAATGATATCACAGAAAGGCTCGATTCTTACCAGGCCAGGAATATCTGGGATATAGCAGTACAATATTTACTAAATCCCTTCACCAGATTAGCCCTGCGTGATTATCTCACACAGCGTCAAATATCTTCCCTTGTCACTTTGTATGTACTGTGTGACTTTGCATGTTCTGTGTGACTTTGCATGTTCTGTGTGACTTTGCATGTGGAGTCGGGTGCCCTTAGATTGTCCGACAGCCTTTAGAGTAATAATAACAATCAATAGATAATGCAGGGAATTGTGTCATACAGTGATAAAGTCGAAGGTGCTCGCTCTGATCGGTGAGAATTCCAGGGAAGGTGATATGATTATATATACAGATGAATCGGTTGAGAGACACACCAGGAGTGCCTGGGCCTTCACGGCTCAAAGGTGTGGGGGGGGACCATTAGAGAGAAATGTGGTGCATTCGCTCAGACGACAAGCAGCATGACAATGTAGATTTTGACAATAATCAAAGCAATATATATTCCTTTGATCCAACAAATATTCAAAAAGAAATGGGTGTGCTCACAGACTGTCTGCGAGCATGCCTGTATACTCATTGACTCGATGAACATGACTGTGAAAGTTCAGGCGGGATACATTCGGGAACAGTGGCTGGATGCTATGAAGAATTCCTGTGTGCGTAAAGTGACTTTTATTTTTGTGTCGGGACATGCGGGAGCCCAGGGTAATGAGAGAGCAGATAGGTTTGGCCGCACACGCTGCTACTACGGCTGTTGGTGGAGCGATGGATATGGTAGACATTTTTAACGCCCTACGGGGAAACACACGAACAAATGACTGTATAAGTGATGAATACCCTTGTTCCATGACTAGAATAAAGGAGCTTGGTCTAAAATGTGGTGTCGCTAGAAAGGAGCGGTTTCGTTGGCGAGAAAGAATGATGGTGAACCAACGGCGTACTGAGGTCGTCAACGTGTAATGGCGGATACACTCAAGGAGAGATCTGAGCACGTATGGACTTGTCCGGAGTGCAGTGACGATTAACCAACGACTAATGTACTGTGTGTTACCAATCAATGAAAAGCACTTTAAAAGTTGGATATACCAAGAATAAGTGACGCTTGGCGGGCGGCATGCTGCTTGGCTGAAAGGGACGGAGTACATACATATGGGGTAACCCGAGTACAATGAAGCAACCACCTATACCTTTTTTTTTTAGTAGTGTTGCTTACCTCGGCGTCTATGTATACATATTATAATAGAGAACTGCCCAGATTGTTGAAACTATTGACTGGTTGAAGCTGTTGATTGTTTGAGGCTATTGACAGCTTGAATCTATTGACTACTTGAAGTTATTGATTGTTTGAGGCTATTGACAGCTTGAATCTATTGACTACTTGAAGTTATTGATTGTTGGAGGCTATTGACAGCTTGAATCTATTGACTACTTGAAGTTATTGATTGTTGGAGGCTATTGACAGCTTGAATCTATTGACTACTTGAAGCTATTTATTATTTGAGGCTATTGACAGCTTGAATCTATTGACTACTTGAAGTTATTGCTCATTTATTTTGATTATGTGGATTGAAGTGTAGATTGTTTGTTATATCTTCTATAACTCTATGTTTAACATTCTATGTATAACATTCTAACCGTGTTTTATTAGTTCAACTACATCTCAAAGCAAAGGCATAACATTACTTCGACAGTGTACCTGGTCAGTGTCCGATGTTTGACCTAGCGAATGTTTAAGCAGTATAAATAATTGATTGTGATATGCGGTTAATTCAGCCACGCAATATTATGTGTCAAGATTTTTCTTCAGCAATGGGTCTCAATTTTTCTCGCTAACGCCCCACCTCTCACCTGGACATTTTGCAAAGACCTTATGCTTCCCCCTTTTAGGCCCCAATTTCAGCCCATCACCACTTTTTCAATCACATTGTTGTAAGAAAACCTACACAGTTTTAAACAATTAACAGCATTGTATGGCTTGATATGTTTACAATTTCTTCTATTTTTTTCATAATCATTACAATGCAGGATTAACATAACATTAATCTACTGAAATTATTAATTTTACGAGTAATTAAGCAAAACAATATTGTGCAAATTTTTAATGTGAAGGATGGTACTGTTTTGCATTTATAACTTTCTAAATGCTTACTTTTGTCTTCTGCGAGATGGTCCCCATGGATGACGAGGAAATGCAATCTAATGGATATTTCAAACTTGTCATTTCGTGGCAGACTCCTAGGTGACAAGGAAGGCTAGATGTGCCGTCAAATTAGATGTGTCAAAATATCTTACAGAAGAATGATTAGCCAGTTGGCCTAGAAGCATATGATGCACTCCTGGAAGGAGATGCTGATCCTGGGCTACTGTCGCAGCATATACTTCGAGGCGAACAAGTTCATCATTCTTCTGTCAGATATGTTGATACATCTGTTTTGATGGTGCTTGCACAATTAAAACAAACTGAAGCTGGTTTATTTTTAATCGATGGTATAACTTAATGGTTCTAAAAAGATACCAGGCTGATTAATATTGTAGTTGGGGATACTGGCCACTGTTTTATTACTATTGTGATTGGGGCTACTGGCCACTGTTTTATTACTATTGTGATTGGGGCTACTGGCCACTGCTTTATTACTATTGTGATTGGGGCTACTGGCCACTGTTTTATTACTATTGTGACTGGGGCTACTGGCCACTGTTTTATTACTATTGTGATTGGGGCTACTGGCCACTGTTTTATTACTATTGTGGTTGGGACTACTGGCCACTGTTTTATTACTATTGTGGTTAGGACTACTGGCCACTGTTTTATTACTATTGTGGTTAGGGCTACTGGCCACTGTTTTATTTATGTACTAAGTATGACTAAGTCCACTATATTTAATCATATTTTACGCAGTCGAGCTACACGTTTGATATAATTTACATTCCGGCTACACGTATGATATAGGTTACACCCTCGGCTACAAAACACAGCAGCAGAATGATTTCAATATGCAAGTGTCATGTTTCAAATGTGTCGTCTCAACTTGCAGTTCACGCCCCAAAGATATGACATATATATTTATGTTCAATAATTTTAGAGTTAAGTACTTTAGTATAGCAATGTACACCACAGTCCAATTTTTTCGTTTTGGTCTCTTACTACTGTTTACAGTTGCAACCAGTGTCCTGACCTTCTTATGTCAGGAAAACAACGGTATAGATATGATTAATTCACTAGTCTGCTAATCCAATAGTTGTGATTCAACTCTAGACAGAAAAAATCTTGAGATAAAAATTGGCATTCGGTCGATCCACTCGTATTTATCATGTATTATAAAAAAAGAGTTGAAAAGAGGATTTACTTTATTGCACTTGGTTTACCCCATAGGTACTCTGTCTCTCTTAACGAAGAGGTATTCCGCCTGACGAAAGTATGACTCACGGCACGTAGCTCCTTAGCTTCAAGTGATAATCCCCAAAGGATCTCCAAAAAAAATTCACTTTATAGGCCTAATCTGGACGGTATTCGAACCTACATCTCTCAGTGAAGAACAAAACTGCAGAAAAAAGAGCGAGTTCCGAATTTAAACTCCAGGAACTATTGAAGTTGGAAAACATTAGTCGGAAATACAGCACGGTAATTAGCATTGATAAAAGCAAGATACGGGTGACTACGGTAATTAGCATTGATAAAAGTAAGATACGAGTGAATACTGTAATTAGCATTGATAAAAGCAAGATACAGGTGACTACGGTAATTAGCATTGATAAAAGTAAGATACGGGTGACTACGGTAATTAGCATTGATAAAAGCAAGATACGGTTGACTACGGTAATTAGCATTGATAAAAGTAAGATACGGGTGACTACGGTAATTAGCATTGATAAAAGCAAGATACGGTTGACTACGGTAATTAGCATTGATAAAAGTAAGATACGGGTGAATACGGTAATTAGCATTGATAAAAGTAAGATACGGGTGACTACGGTAATTAGCATTGATAAAAGTAAGATACTGGTGACTACGGTAATTAGATCAAACACATCCCACGAACATTTGGTTAAATGGTCACAAACTGGAACAGGGCCGTGTGGTAGATATTCTCAGTATGATACAAGTCTTCCAAATGCCGTGAACTCCCCCCCCCCTTAGTTGGTTTTTCTTCAAAATGCCGCCACCGACAATGTATTGTGATTGGTGCCGCCTGATGCGGTCGCTTCTCTGCATCACAGCATGGCACGGCCCTGAACTTGAAGAACTTACCACTTTCACATATCTCGGGTCCTTCTTTCTTCGGCGATTACACATATCTGGTCCTAAATATGTGATCACGGCAATTCGGGAAATGAGATCAAAGTTAAGACTCATAGTGGCGTTGGCTGCCATGACAAGGTCGAATATGATTTGAAAATGTAACATTAGTATAAAGATAAAGATCAATCTATACAGATCGTTAGTGATAACTATTATTTTATATGGATGCGAGCGTTGGGTGGCTAGTGATAACTATTATTTTATATGGATGCGAGCGTTGGGTGGCTAGTGATAACTATTATTTTATATGGATGCGAGCGTTGGGTGGCTAGTGATAACTATTATTTTATATGGATGTGAGCGTTGGATGGCTAGTGATAACTATTATTTTATATGGATGTGAGCGTTGGGTGGCTAGTGATAACTATTATTTTATATGGATGTGTGTGAGCGTTATATACTTAATGGAGACACGAAAAGAAGGTTTCAAGCTTTTGAATATAAGTGCTGCGGGAGTACGTTAACAATCAGTTATGTAGAACATTAGATAAATATATTCGTACTGTAGCAAATAAACGTCCGGCTCTGTAGCGAGATGGTACAGAGCGCGTTTGTGACGGCCAAGGTACCGAGTTCGATCCCCTCCACAGGCATTTGAGCATCCGGTCCGTTCAGAAAGCAATAGCAAAATATTGAACGTATTTATATTACCTAGAAAATCACTACACCCAAAAAATACTGGGTTGATGGCTACGTCCAGAATAGGATACACTACTATTTATTTTAAATTTATTTAGCAAATAAACAAACTTGCAGGTTATCAATAATTGTTTTGGCAATGGTGAACGCTAAAACTTGCTTGAATTGGACATGTAACGAGACACACCTCAATGTCTGAACTATTTTTAAAGATACAATTAGTGTAGAAGGCGAAGAGAATGTAAGAAAATATTTAGGAATGGCCCAGTCGTGATGTTTTTCGGCTCCTCCGAATGATTGAAGACAGGCGTATGGAGGGCTTTTTGTACCGATGTCTGGACTTTTTAAGACCCCCTTACGACCCTTGCAGGATTTGGATCTTATTAATATTAATTATCTCCTTCTTTGTCTTCTTTGCGTTCGTTCTCAAACTCCTGCAGATTAGCAGGATGTAGTCCGGAGAACGGAATGCGTTGTGTTATGGTTTACAACATTGCTACGATATCTGCGGCTTTTGGCCTGACACATCCGACTTCAGCATGGCTTTGGGTCACTAGCCCTAAATGGGATGGGACAGTCAACTCCATCCCATAACCTCCTTAGTCGCCTTTTACGACATGCGTGGAAAGTAAACAGTGTTGCTATTCTTTGTTCCCCTTTCGGGCCCCGGCAACACACGGGCGACATCGTGTTTGAGATAGAACTTAGAAGTAGAAGAGCGTACCTGTCTTTATGGGCACTAGTTTTAACAGTACTAATAACAACATTGAGACTCCCATAATGCAAATGTCAATACTACAAGTGCCACAAATGATTTTGTTAAGTGAAGTGTACCTCTTATGCGGTGATCGAAGACAGAAAACGTTTTACTCAAGTAGCGAGGCGAATGGGTACCATCTCAGTCGACCTGGTTAAACCCCGTTTGATGCATGGGTTTTCTTTATTAATAAATCAGCGATGCTTCTATATTACATTATTCTTGTAACTCTCATGCACGCTTCTCTCAACCACGTTCGATTTTTTTAGCAATAAAGGTACAGTACAAGTCGACGCCACCACATAGTCGAGTTATTTCCCTAGTCTATGTATGTAAATTTTATGTTCATCATTTAATAAATTAAATATTAAATTATTTTAGGGCTTGGGATAAGGTTAAAATAGTTGTGTTTTGCATAACTAAACTTAACCCCTGCCATAAATAAAGAAATATTTCAATTATTAAAAGATGAACATAAAATTCTCAAACATAGACAAGGAAAATAAAAAAACATATGGTGGCGTCTACTTGTACTGTACGGCAACAAATAACAATTATTACTCAGTACAAAACCGTTTGAGAAAGATTCAATAAATATCACGTAAACATTCATATATCACGTTACTTTTATTACGTGACTGTTACTTCACGTTACTGTTTTACTTTTAAAACAGAAATAACAGTTATAAAAACAATGACATAAAGTGCTAAGAAATTGTTACATTTCACTAAGTGATGGCAGGGGTGGGTAGGCAATGAAGGTCTCTTTATGGGAAAATACGGTCCATTCAGCCATGGACTGGTGTACATATGTCTATATCAAAGCACTTGACCACTCCAAAAATAAAGAACATTGGAGGTTATCTTGCTACAACATCCGAGCATAGTTTGCGTACATATATTTGCTAATAGTATACCGTTTCTATCGAATATGGTAGCGAGAAGCAACTAGATGTTTGTAGGTACAATAATTTAATTTATTATATAGTTACTACATAGTGAAAGTAAAATGTGTAACTATTATGCATACAAATTTTAAGTACCGAAAATAAGAAGAACTAAAATTAAGTTAACAATGGTATATAATTGTCATTATGCAATGAATTAATGTTTATAATTGCAGAGAGGTAATGCATTTTTATAGATAGGTATCATTCTTGAACGGTAATTTTAAAATGCTATATCTAGTCTATATTGATGTATGACTCAGCAACATGGATAATAAACAAACAGCTAATGGGCAGAATGACTTTGAGATGTGGATATATAGAAGAATAGGGAATACGTCATGGAAGGAGAAGAAAACAAAGAGATTCTAACACTTCGTATGAAAAAGAACTATTAAAAGAAATAAGTCAAACAAATAATATATTTTGAACATTTTAAAAGACATTACATCTTGTTGAAGACCCTACTTGAGGGTAGAGTCGAGGTGCGACGATCAAGAGGCACACTCGCAGATCAGATTGTTCTCCAGATCAACACATCCAAATAAAAAATCATGGAACTTATCAGTTCAACAAATAACATCTCAGTAAACAAGCAAATACTGGAAAAAGTCTCCAGCTTTAATTATTTGGGCAGCCGAATATTTGTTAATGGAGACTCAATGAAAGAAATGAATACACGCATACTAGTTGCAGCTAGCACATTCAATAAATTAACTAATATTTGGAAATCAAAAGATTTAGGAAGAAACACCAAGCTAAAGCTATTCAACTTGTGCATTGTCCCAGTATTAACGTATGGAAGTGAAAGCTGGAAATCAACTCAAACAACAGACGCAAAAATTAAGCAGCTTCGAAAACAAATGTCTCCGGAAACTAATGAGCATAAAATGGAGCGATTTCGTCACAAACAGTGATTTAAGAAACAAAAAACACCAAGAGTATGTTTCAAACATCATAAGAAAACGCAGATGAAAATACCATGGTCACGTTTTAAGACTAGATGAAAAAATAATAAACCAACAAGCCCTTATGTGGACACCTGAGAGTAAAATAAAACGAGGAAGGCCTACAGCAACCCTAAAAAAACACCATACTTAAAGAAAGGGAAATATCAGACTGCAAGACCATAAAGGAGCTAAAATTGCAAGCAGCGGCAAGCAATACATAGAAAATCAAAACCTCTGTCCTATGTGCCGCCTGCGGCACCAAAGGAACAAACTAACTAACTAACTAAACGACAAGAACAAAACGTAACCGTTGAAATAGTCAAATTTGACTATGTCAAGATTTTTAACTGTTAAAAAATAGTGGAGGTTGTGGTTCTGATAATCCAGTCACCACACCTCCGAGTTGAGCTACGAATATTCAAAGACAAAAGAATAAATGACACAGACATTGCTGATAATCTGATTACACCAAATATTATATAACATGTAATATATTATTTCAGGAAACAACGATGAACAAGATGAGAGCAACAATGATACTGTTCAGTTTGGTCTTATCAAGCCATCCAGTTCCAAGAGAGTTTTAATTAGATCTTATTCAAGATACAAACTAGTTTGCAGTTGTCACATCAACATTTTTAGACTATAAGTTTGTCCGTTATCATATTCTAGACTTCGATATCAAGTCAACATTTTCTTTACTATAATTATTTTCTAGATTACCCGGTAAAAACTGTCTGCAATAGTGCCACTGCTTTCTGAAGGGTCCTGCTGTCCAGTTTCCTGCGGCTAAATTTACATCAGTTACTTTGAGATTTTGAAACGCGCTCAGCATTCCTCGGTGACATCACTTAGCCTAGGAAAATTCAGACTTCCAGATTGGGTTCTTTTAAT
This sequence comes from Meghimatium bilineatum, assembly GCA_034231615.1. Classification (NCBI taxonomy): domain Eukaryota; kingdom Metazoa; phylum Mollusca; class Gastropoda; order Stylommatophora; family Philomycidae; genus Meghimatium; species Meghimatium bilineatum. Next base: position 18,680,661 of record CM067312.1, on the reverse strand, counting down.
CCATTAAAAAATTGCACTTCTATGGGACATTTACAACCATAAGAATGAGTAGACAGAGACCAACTTCATCAGCATCCACAGTTAACGGAGACACAGAGAAATCATCTAGATTTGCTGCCAGGAAAAAACAGAAAAGAGTAGGAAAACGAGGTCGTTCTGACGGATTTGTTGTTGGCATTGATCTAGCTAATTCCTCAGACGATGAAGGAGATGATGTCACCAAGAAACAAGGAGTGGATACTGAGTCTTTCAATTTTATACTTTGGTTGAGAAACCCGACAGTTCAGAACCTTTCACAATTAAGGAAAGCTATTAAATGCAATGATCAAGATTGGATGCGAGGCTTTCTAGAGTTTGATGGACTTGGATTGCTATTTCAGGTAAGATATTCTTTTACATTTTTTTTACCACTGCGTACTTCTCATTAACATTATTGCTTAATTTATTACTACTTACGTTTTATAACATTTTTGCACTCATTACTATTACTATAGGCAGGCGTAGGCGATCATGGCTCTCCACATCTCTCTGTCTCCAGCATTATGTATCAAGATCGTTGTTGTTTCCCTTTGGTGTCAGGTTGTCAAACTGTCTAATATTTTCTCACGTTGTCGCCCTCTGTCTCTGTTGCCTTAAATCTTGCCTGTTGTGAATATGTTCTCCAAACCACACTGTCTCGTGAAGTGGCCAAAAAATGAAGATTGTCTTTTCCTTATATTATTGATTAAGCTCCGTTTTGCATTTGACTCTTTCAACACTTACACATTCGTTTTTCTGGCAGTCCATGGCATTCTTAGCATTCTTCGATAGAACGACAACTCTATTGCCTTTAATTTCCATTTTCCAGTTTATTATTTTTCCAAGACTCGCATCCATATGTTAGTATAGGAGTTATCTAGAACTGCAGAACTCTCTCACCTCTAATGACAAGGTCATGTTACATTTCATACTCTTCCTAGTATGCTTTCTATCATTACCATTATTGTTTACGACATCACTTCTTATTTTTATGTGTTGCCCTCATTACCATTATTGAAAGTACACATAATACAGAGTACACATGGAAAAACCATAGTGCAATAGAGTCAATCATCTATGCCTTTTACGCTTTTTAGAGTTGGTGGGGTGACTGTTGAGAGAGTTTGTTGTTATTCTTACAATTTCGTCACAAAACATAATGATCAAATGATTCATCTTAACCTCTAATTAACGAAGCAGAGTGTGGGTTGATCTATAATTCATAGGCTTCCGCAGTGCTCATGAATTACCAAATGTTAACACTGTAATACTAGAATTGTGCTAACACAGCATGCCTTCAACAACCAAATGATAACACTGTAATACTAGAATTGTGCTAACACAGCATGCCTTCAACAACCAAATGTTAACACTGTAATACTAGAATTGTGCTAACACAACATGCCTTCAACAACCAAATGTTAACACTGTAATACTAGAATTGTGCTAACACAGCATGCCTTCAGCAACCAAATGTTAACACTGTAATACTAGAATTGTGCTAACACAGCATGCCTTCAGCAACCAAATGATAACACTGTAATACTAGAATCGTATTAACACAACATGCCTCCAACAACCAACTGTTAACACTGTATATGTTAACACAATGACTATGTTAGGACAACATGCCACTAACACTAAGTTACAATCATTGACGTTGTTCGTGATTTCATTTGTAAACCTTTCTCCAGTGCCTGAAAAATCTCAGCAACTACCATAGTCACCATCTTACTGACATGGTCCTTCGAATGACCTGTGTGTCCTGTATCAGGGAAGTGGTTAACTCTCGAAGTGGACTCGACTGTCTCCTGGCCTTTGGTGATCGCAATGATAATCTCTTCGGCAGAAGATTTGCTTCCGGTAAGTAATGCTATCTGTTAATATTGTGTGACTCGAGAGTACGTACTGAGAGTATTTTGTAAATTGGAAACAAAAAATATAGATACGGCAACGTAACTAAATTTTACATCGTTGACGTACACAAGGAAATACGATTTTATTTATTTTTCGTTAGCTAAACGACATCAGGCTCGTAGATAAGGTTGGGCGTCAACCCCCCTCAACAAATTAGAACATGATTTTTAGTGCTATGAACTTCAGAACTTGGCTATAGACGGGCGAAAAGCCAACCGTCACTCCCTTAGCGGTTTTTCACAAAAAGAAAAGGTCGTCAAATGTGTCATCAAAAGATTTCATTCTTCTTCTTCTTCTGCGTTCGTTCTCAAACTCCTGCAGATTAGCAGGATGTAGTCCGGAGAACGGAATGCGTTGTGTCATGGTTTACACCATTGCTGTGATATCTGCGCCTTTCGGCCTGACACATCCGGCTTCAGCATGGCTTTGGTTCTCTGACCCTATATGGGATGGGACAACCAACTCCATCCCATAACCTCCTTAGTCGCCTTTTACGACATGCGTGGAAGGTAAACAGTGTTGCTATTCTTTGCTCCCCTTTCGGGCCCCGGCAACACACGGGTAAAAGATAGCATTGACACAGGAAACCCACGAAAGACCTATTTTGTTAAATCCCATACCTTAATGGAAACGTATCCACGGCCCTATCTGCCTACGTTCACTGCCTTTACTCTCCCAAAATTAGGGTTCTGATTTCTTTAGGATAGTCTACTTAGAAGTCGCTTAAATTGAAAACGGCTGTATTGTAGTGTTAATTTGCTCGCCCACCGACTAGCAGATACAGGTTTTGAGTTCATTCGTTTTTCGTGGTTTGTGGTAAAAATTACTCCCGTGGTTTTATTAATCCACAAGGAAGTAGAGTACCAGAACTCATGCTCTGTGAACACCGAGAAATGTTACGTACCATCGCTACCGGGCAAGTGCAGTACTCGACGCTTGTCATGCGGATTCTGGTCAACCACTGACCAGGCAGCTGTCCACTTCTGTAAAAACCGTGTTCTATGACGCTAGTTCAAAACTCAGCTTACTTTTATCTAGTTTACCTTTAACTTATGAGTCGTTTGTGGTAACACATGAATATTTAAAATATTATAAACAACTTGAAATCAACTCAACAATTTCTAATATCTGTGTAAGATGAAAGCATTTCGCCACTATCAAAATAATATAATTTTAACTTGCAAGAGAGGGTGGTAAAAACTAATGTCACAATTAACGGAAATATGTACAAGTGTTACCAATATTCGTCAATAAAACAAACTAACAACGACACACAGCGAAAGACGACGGTTCGACTGAAAGTCTTCATCAGAACGAAAGCCAACAAACGAAATAAGCATACTGAACGTAAGAACGCACATATGAGAATTGTAGGAGAGCGGTAAAAACAGTAGATCGATACAACAAGCAGAAGCAGTATACTAATAAAAGTGATAATAATATCAGAGAATAATTGAACGATTTAACACAAGATGGAATCAATGACATTTGACAGAACTCACCATGACACTATCGGAAGGGTTTTAGTCACCTAAACAAACACTGACCATGAGACATAGAGGACACTTGCTCTTTTTGTCGCCGTTTTAATCACGATCAAATCTTGTTTCCTATCTCAGTTCATAACTAATTTATCTTCTAATTTTGTTGTAAACATTCCCCTTATGTAAAATAAAATCAAAATCCAACTCTAGAATATTGATTTTCTTAAAGGTATGTGCGTATGCATAAGATCTAGGCCCACATCCTGTATGACATTTCTTTGTGTTTCCCCCGCACCTTGTCACATACATTGTATTAATTATTCACTGTAAATTCAAGTAGGAAGCAAGAGAATACATTAAAGTAAATTCCTGTTAGCCTCAATAATTATTAACTACAGATACAACAAGTGGCGTTCAATGACTTTTCTTCAATAGTCAAAATTTTAAGACTATTCTGATGAGCAGGGCTGTAGATACGGGGTGGATGAATAGGGTTTGAGTAATTACTTATGTAAATAAAAAAATTGAAATTTTTATTTTGCTGAGCTAAAAAAAATGAACCAATGCGTAGAGGAGTGAGTTCACTGCATCGAGGTACCTATATGTACTTACTTCATCCATCTCAACGGAAGGTCATGTCGCGTGACAAGAATACCACCCATAAAACATTACTCCGTAATTTTATTGATAATCTCCATCCCTCCCAGAAAAAAAATACTTGCAAACAAGATGTTATTAACGGGATCGAAGCGGCGACCTCTTGAACAACTTAATGACCGCAAACAGCTTACTAACTGCACTAGAGAGATACTCGCGAATAATTACAACAGCCCAACAGCCACAAACAATCACACAATGCAATTGGAACTTATATTAGCTACAACGAAACGTTAAGCTTTATCATGTATTTGACGTCATAGAATGATTCGGTTTTTTTTCAAACTTCTCCCTATACTTATGACAGAGGAAAACACTCGAGCTGTTCAAATATCAGAATGTTGTCATTGGTGGATACAATAATCGTGTATTGTGACATTCATTCATCCATTTTCCTTTAGCGCTGAAGTTAACTCATAGGGCAGATGTCAAATCTCTCCAATTATGTCTGTTCAATGCTATTCTGTGAAGTTCTTGAATAGTATGAATATTGATTGTTTTACTTTCTCTAAGTATTGTTCTTCTAAGTGTTTCTTTTGGTCTATCCCTGGCTCTTTTGCCTGTAGGTATCCATTCAAGAATTGGAATGAACTAAATTGTGTTACACAAATTGTGACACAGATTGTGAAATAATTAAGAAATTTTCTACATTTTATAATAAAATGTGGATTTACTACATAAGAAAGATCTGAAGATCACATAATCAACATCTGACTGGGACTTTGAGTCTGCATACTCTTGGATAGATGCGGCAATGGAGAGTGGAGCACTTATGGGAATGTCCCGTACGCCATGATAATGGTTACTTATCACGAATAAAAGTTAATTTCTTCGTATTCGTTGAGTTTTTAGTGAATTTTTTTGGGAAAACCACGGAGAAAGAAAAAAAAGAAGAGGGGAGATAATTACACACTACTTGTGGGCTAACTTCCTAATACTAAATGCTATATTCTGACTTCCTAAATAACTGGCTTGATCCAATAACGAGCTACGTTTTGTTTCGGTGCGGGTCCACTTTATCTGTATTACTAATAATTTCGGTGCCACTTTAACTGTATTACTAACCACATCTTTCCGTTGTTTCATTTCTACTATTTAATTTTTGTTAACTTTTTTTTAGATAAGTGTCAGCTTATTACTGGATTTGTTGCTCTTTCTCGCTGCACTTGTAAGATAAATCACCTGCATGTATATTCAACGTTTTCATTGACTTTTCTATTGTTTACTGTGATTTGTCCTACATTCTATGTTGTAGTACATAGCTTGTGTGTTCTGTTTATTAAAAATATGTCACCTTGGACATGATTGTAAGTGTGTTGAAAGCTGTTTAAGAATTATCTTGTGTGTTCATAGCTATTTAAGTATTCTTATGTGTGTTGAAAGTTGTTTAAGTATTCTTATGTGTGTTGAAAGTTGTTTAAGTATTCTTATGTGTGTTGAAAGTTGTTTAAGTATTCTTATGTGTGTTGAAAGTTGTTTAAGTATTCTTATGTGTGTTGAAAGTTGTTTAAGTATTCTTATGTGTGTTGAAAGTTGTTTAAGTATTCTTATGTGTGTTGAAAGTTGTTTAAGTATTCTCTTGTCAGTGTGTTTTTAAGCTATTTAAGTACTGGCCGAAACACGTGTGTTGTGTGTTGTCTAAATATTGATGAACTTCCTGGTTAGACAAATACGTTTCTATGCTAGCATTTGTTGCATAGCGCACTAGTGCGTCTTCATGAACACGCGGACCAGTCTAGTGGTTCTCAAACGTGCAAGCACCACACATTTCAGTAATAAAATTAACCTCGTTCTTCACAATAGGTTCAAAAGGGTTCAAAAAATTGACTTCACTGTACTCGGTTTCCCATATGTACTCCGTCACTCAACTTGAGTACCACTTGAGTACACGCCATCAAGCGATTATCAAGCGATAATCCACAGGGATCTCCGAAAAAATCCACCTTGTACACAAGATGACACGAACCGGATTCGAACACATGACCTCTTGGACACAAGACGAACAGCCTAACCACTACTCTAGGGAGATTCTTGGTGACAGTATTTTAATTCAATCACATCTTGGTGACAGTATTTTAATTCAATCACATCTTGGTGACATTATTTTAATTCAATCACATCTTGGTGACAGTATTTTAATTCAATCAGATCTTGGTGACAGTATTTTAATTCAATCAGATCTTGGTGACAGTATTTTAATTCAATCAGATCTTGGTGACAGTATTTTAAAAATATTACTAGAACATCTAATTCAGTGTGAAATATTAACAGACTATGTAGATAAAATTATGGTTACTGAACGAATAATTTACTGTGCAAATAAAACTGTGACGCAACGCATTTCCATTCTCAGAACTACATCCTGCTGTAAATCTAGTAGGACCATTGTCCTGCTACAAGTGAGATACAGCGGGAGTTTGAGAATAAGAGCTGAAGAAGTAGAAGGAAGACATAACATGGCGAGACATGATATCATGGAAGAAATATGGGAATGTTTGTTTGTTTGTTTGTTTTTCGTTCGCTCCATTGTAACCATCACGGATATCCGTGCGATTTCCGCCGGGAGCGTGATTACGTTGTGCCACCGTTATGCGCCTTGTAGGCCTAGCACATCCGATTTCGGCATGCCTTGACAATTCGGGTGGGCTACCCTTAGCCTGTGACAGCCTCTATATCTGTCTCCAGGCACGCGTAGTGAAGACTCTTCGCCCAGACGATTTTCTAGCTCTCGTCTCACTCGAACGAGGTGTTCCACTGTCTATGAACTTGCCTCGTGTAATTGGACGTGCTGTGCCTGTGCCCATTGGGTACTGAACCGTTTCTCATCCATGAGCCTGGTTCCGTAAGGGGAAGAACTCAACAGAGGAGTTGGACCCTGGCTCTTTCGCCCTCTTAGCCGAGGTGTCATTCACCGACATCGTGTACCCCTTGTCCAAGTTCGAGTCTCACACCACGCGTTTGAGAGCAAGGCGTTCTCGAGCTGAGCGTCCTTGTCCCAATAACGCCTGAGCCCATCAGGTACTGAACCCTTTCTCTCTTCAAGTGTATTTCCGGTGTAGGAAAACCTGACAGTAGAGTTGGGCCAGGGCTAAATCGTTGTCCCTTTTGTGCCTGAGCGAATCGAGTACAGAACCCTTTCTCTCTGCAAGTTACTTCCGGTATAGGAAACCTTGACAGTAGAGTTGGGCCAGGACTGCCATCGTTGTCCCTTTCTTGCCTACACCCATCGGGTACAGAACCCTTTCTCTTTGCAAGCATATTTCCGGTTTAGGAAGGCTCGACATTAGAGTTGGGTTAGGTCTTTTGCTTTACCAAACGCCGATGGATGGGTCTGGGTCTCTGCCTGTTAGGAACTCTGGTAACTAGAAGCCCGTCTCGAGCTGACGGAGCTTGTAGTTCCCTTTCCTAGGGACTTTTCACTTTCTATTTGCAGTTCGCGCTGCCCTCTAGCGCTGTTCTGCCCTTTCATTGTTTCATTGTACTCTGTGTGAAACATATTTGTCTCTCGTCATGCATTTACCTTTACGTACATTTTACATTGGCCGCCCCTCCAATGTTCGGACTGGACTGACTAGCTTCACTGTATGTCGACAGTGTTGCTATATGTGGTGATGCTGGTGGTGTCGGAGATATTGTCTGTCTCTTGTGCAGTCAAATCTCTTTCCATCTGCTACCTCCACATTCTCGGACACGATCCCCAAATGATTTGGCCAGAATCAGCACGAGCTGCTGTATTTCTGTTTCCAGGGTGCACCACGTGGAGGTACATTTGGGATCTTGGTTATCTGCTAACCCTGGGTCCGCCTAGAGCAATGCGTTCCCTTTGCACCCCAAAATATGGGAATAAAAGGGAAGGAGTTGGCAGATAGAAACACTAAAGAATGTAAACTTAAAGGAATACCCGCCCATGCGTTGAAAGGACCCGAGAGGGGAGAAAAAAATGACAACAGTGTTACTTACCATGCATGTCGTTGGAGGCGACTAGGGATATTTTAGGTTGGAGTTGGCTGTCTCATTCCATGAGGGTCAATGTGACCAAGAATCCATGTTTAAATTGGATGTGTCAGGCCGAAATGCGCAGATTTTGCATCTTAGCTGTAAACCATGGCACAACGCATTTTGCGCTCCGAACTACCGTTTGCCAATCTGCAAGAGTATGAGAAAAAACGCAGAGGAAGAAGAAGAAAGAACCATAAACCTCAGTTACACTGATCATACGCAAAATAATAACTATAATAAAAAAACTACATTAATAAAGAGTGCACGCAATAATATATGGAATAATAACAATAAATGTAGACACCCTGATATGCTTCTTTAAGAATCCAAACAGACACAATCAAGTAAAACATGAATAGTTGACTATGAATATCCAAATTTACATGGAATGAACCACCGTGTTCGAGTGCAATCAAGTAAATTCAATTGAACACGTACTAATTACAAACCAAACCCATAATAAACAAAGGAAAAGAGATATTCAACTATTTTAGAATATGTAGATTAAAGTCAATTTAGTAAACATATTAGGATCGAAATTTGAATACGAAAAGTATAATTGTTTTAAAATTGTCAGCAAGAACAAATATTAATTATAAAATAGAACAACGCTAGGGTGTAAAGGGTTCTGTTCTTGCGCAAACCGAGTGTCAACAGATAACCAAGATAATAAAGCACCTCCTGGTTGTGCTCCATTAATACTGTTTACTTGGAAACTGTGCAAAGCCATATAACGCTTTACGATTCGTTATCGTACAATGCAGATTGAGATGGAATGATAATTGGTTGCACAAGACAAACAATATCTCCGAACGGCACCTCAAAGTCAAAACACTGCTGCAGCGCGGTGACAGCAACTGTACCGTCTGAATGCCAGACTGTCATGTCTGAAGGATCATGATCTCCAGAATAGTGGGTAAGTCCCCAATTAGTAAGGCTAGTATACTGAGTACATTGAGAAGGCAACACCGGGCTAGTATACTGAGTACATTGAGAAGGCAACACCGGGCTAGTATACTGAGTACATTGAGAAGGCAACACCGGGCTAGTATACTGAGTACATTGAGAAGGCAACACCGGGCTAGTATACTGAGTACATTGAGAAGGCAACACCGGGCTAGTATACTGAGTACATTGAGAAGGCAACACCGGGCTAGTATACTGAGTACATTGAGAAGGCAACACCGGGCTAGTATACTGAGTACATTGAGAAGGCAACACCGGGCTAGTATACTGAGTACATTGAGAAGGCAACACCGGGCTAGTATACTGAGTACATTGAGAAGGCAACACCGGGCTAGTATACTGAGTACATTGAGAAGGCAACACCGGGCTAGTATACTGAGTACATTGAGAAGGTAACACCGGGCTAATATACTGAGTACATTGAGAAGGCAACACCGGGCTAGTATACTGAGTACATTGAGAAGGCAACACCGGGTTAGTATACTGAGTACATTGAGAAGGCAACACCGGGCTAGTATACTGAGTACATTGAGAAGGCAACACCGGGTTAGTATACTGAGTACATTGAGAAGGCAACACCGGGCTAGTATACTGAGTACATTGAGAAGGCAACACCGGGCTAGTATACTGAGTACATTGAGAAGGCAACACCGGGCTAGTATACTGAGTACATTGAGAAGGCAACACCGGGTTAGTATACTGAGTACATTGAGAAGGCAACACAGGGCTAGAAGTCAACACCGTGTGCAAGTACTTCTTCTTCTTCTCGTTCTAGTTATCATTTAGAGGCACGTCCAACAAAAAAGGAAGTCATATAGTCCTAGACAAGAAGACGTATGTAGAGAAGCAGACTTAGACGAGGCGTTGACTATGTCGGCGAATGAAGCAAACATCATAGTTCGCCTTTACTGTCGGCCCGGAGCTAGGTACACAGATTAGAAAATGTTCAGTATTTGGAGGGGGAGGGGACAGACGGAAAAAGACCGTCTCATTGCACGAGACTAGTTCGCTGGCAGCGGAACAATGTTGTTCGTCCATCACAAGTGATGATGACCATTTGTTACATCCACTTTTGAAAATTCAATTTTAGTTATGTCCTTGATTATGAGTTCTATTCGAGCTGTAAATTTCCTTGGACAGTTTGGACATGGAATGACGACTGTAGACGGATCTTGGTCTATCCGTGACTTTCTAGCTGCTCTCCGCTGTTGAGCTGCTGCATTTCTTTTCTTTTCACAAGATGATGCGCTCTTTTTTATTTTAGAACGCCATGTAGATCTATTTTGTGCAAGTTCTTCCCATGTATCGTGGTCTATTTCAAAGGCTTTCAGTGACACCTAGACGAACACCTAGCACGAGATAGCCATAATCGACCCACTTCTAAATCCCTGCTTATCGTCTCCTCAGAAACTGCCACCCAGTGACATATTTGACCTGCAAAGTCTACGGGCACAGTGGGTAATAATCCATCATATCATAAAGCTAACACACTCTACGCCTGGCAACAGATATGAAGACTGTCGCAGGCTAGAAAATATTACGTAAATCACAAGCATCGTGATATCGGATGTTAGCAGTGCCAGATTTAGCTATAAGCTAAACAAGCTATAGCTTATAGCCCCCACTTTCTTGGGCCCCCCCCCCCAAGTTTTTTTATTTCACTATCTATATATTCTTAATCGTTAAAGGGCCCCTTATCTCAAATAGCTTAGGGCCCTATCATGTCTAAATCCGGCCCTGGATGTGCATGACGCAAGTCAAACGGTTGCACAACATATTTCCCTCTCCTCAGCGGAAATGACACAAATATTCTGATTACAAGAAAGCGAACGCAGAAGAAGAAGAACGCCAGTATATAACAAAGTACCTACTAACACAGGTTGAAGGTGGTTTAAATCATACACTCACGCATTTGTGGCATTATCAAAATAAATAGTTATCAACTAAAATAAATATTTCAGAAAAACTTTCGTTACTGTATGTTTTTCAGTGAAGGAGTGCAGCGTGGCTATGGAAATAAATATGCTATGTCATGTACAGAAAGGACCTCAGAACGAAAAAATCATGTACTGTTGTGAGAACGGCAGGATCGTTATAAAAAATATATAGCTGTATGTCTCAAATTATGTCGTGTCATTGCTCATTTCGTATACAATACATTATATTTCTTCTTCTTCTTCAGCGTTCATTCTCAAACTCCTGCTGAATTCTCTTGTAGCAGGACCATTGTCCTACTAGATTTCCAGCAGGATGTAGTCCAGAGAATGGAAATGCGTTGTGTCGCCGTTTTATTTGCGCCAATGGCCCGACACATCCTTCGTCTGCGGAAATACATTATATAAGCACAGAAAGACACGGAAATCATCCAAATAACTACATATGAAGGCTTGATTTAATTTTACTGCCTATGCCTTTACTGTCAATACATGCTGTTTCCACTTTTAGGCGTGACTCATTGCGTTGATTCTAGTACTTTTAAAGAAACACCTTCATTTATGAAGAAACGCCTCCACTTACTAAAGTCACAAACACACGAGACTCGGTTGCTAAGTTGCAATTCGTTAGTGACAATTATAATGTGTATTTTACTGCTGTTTACTGCAGCACATCAAACTTGTGGGCGTGTAACTGTAGATTGCATCATCAGTCTGAGAGGTTGAACTCTGAGAGGTCGAAGGTTAGAAAACGTCAGTGATCCTGCTAGTTTCAACAGAGCGGGGTGTTTTTCTCTAACTAGATGAGGGATTATGTACTTCTAGCGTATGAAAAACCATCAGACCGTGGAGTTTTTTTTTTCCTCAATTAAATATGTTTCTTTGTGTTGTCCATGTGGAAACATATGTCACACAGGTGTACAGAGAAAGTGTCATAGGAACTGACAATGTGTACTTGTGTGTCAACTGCATGAATAGTGTACCTGGAAGGAAGTGTAAATAGTGGAAACGGTGTCTTGAAGTAATATAGAACAAAATAGCTCGCTATCTGCTGTTCAGAGCTTGCAACTCAGTAGCTCGTGCGATAAGTCCTCACAAATCTTCATGAAAATTATCTTTATATTAAAGGATAGGGACAATAGCAGCCTGTCATTATAAAACTTATGGAGAAGTGGCCCTCAAGATATAAAATGTTGTAAAGAAATGAAATAGTGTCTCTGAATTAAATCTTATGATTGGAAGAAATAGTCTCAGCGTGAAATTTTATGAAAGGAAGCAATACTGTCTCGTAATGGGATTTTATGGAAGACAGCAATACTGACTTGTAATGGGATTTTATGAAAGGAAGCAATATTGACTCGTAGTGGGATTTTATGAAAGGAATAAATACTGTCTCGAGTAAATTTTATCAAGAAATCTAACCACATCTCGAAATTAAATATTATGAAATAAATAATTATTTTAGCTCACATGCGGTCGTGGGTCATTTCGAGACTTTTATTGTAAATCACCTTACGTAGAAATAATCCGTAGATAAAGGGTGGGGTTTTTTGGGATTCGTAGCAGCTCGTTCATCTTCATTGCTATAGATACAAACATGTAACAACAATCGATTAAGGAGAGTTTTCCGATTTAGTAAAATATAACGGAATATTTAGTCATAAGAAAGACATTACACACTTATAGTAATCTCCCTTCCTTTTAGCGGTGTAGCTATAATAAATAATCCTAAAATAAATCCCTACTCCTTTTCAACACTCGTGTCTACGCTTCTGGTAGAGCACTGTGTAGTTTGAAAACAATGCGCTATATCTTAATTCAGGGGTCGGCAACCTTTTTCTAACTGTGTGCCAACTTAAGGTTTCAAATTATTCAGAGTTCCAACATCACATATCATTTTATACAAGTGGAGGTCAATATTTTTATTTAATATATATTTTATTTTTATATTTTAATTAATTAATATACAGTGATTTTCAATAATATGTAAAGTTGTAAACAACATTAAAAGAAATAGTTTCTTGAAAGATTTTTTTTAAAAACTTTTTATTATTAATGGGATCCTTGCACTTGCATGGTATGCGTGCCGTTTGAAATTGCTTGGTGTGCCAAGTGTGGCACGCGTACCATAGGTTGCCGACACCTGTCTTAGTTTATTATATGCTTGTTCTGTTTTATCATTTCAATTTGTCATATTGAGCAGGACATTAATGTGTCACATCACAGAAAACAATAGAAACCTACCCAGAACAATAAATAGATTCACGTCTATACTGATGGGTTTGCTTTTAAAGCCACTATTAAAACATTATATGGTGTCTATATAGAATATCCAGGCAAAACATCTGATGAGTTGGTTGATATCTGCGGAGAGAGATGTTCTAACTATGGAACTGAAATAACAGCACTAGAAGTTGGTGTGTACCTGCTGAAGACTATATGTGATACCTTTCCGTCAAATGTCCAATATATTGTGATTTTTACTGACGCTATGTCCACTCTTCAAGCACTAGAAAGTGATCGACATTAGACATGTAAGCCTGAACTAGTTCAAATATATCAAATGATAAGGCAAAATAGCCAGGGGTAGACCAAAGGAAACACTCAGAAGAACAATACTTAGAGAAAGTAAAACAGTCAATATCCATACTATTCAAGAACTGCCCAGAATAGCTTTGAATAGAGAGAATTGGAGAGATCTGACCTCTGCCCTATGCGCTAACTTCAGCGCAAAAGGAAAATGAATGAATGAATGAAAGCAAAATAAGTTAAATAGGTTACTAGAAAAACCTAACTATAAATAAAAACATACAATAAAACAAAACATGACCATTTTCCATATATCTGTCCAAATGGGACCTTTTTTAAAGAAACTAATAACGTTTAAACTAAATAAAACCACACAAAATTGATAACTGAGTTGACCATAGAATGTTTCCTCTACGTAGAAACATTATCCAGTACCAGTTGAGAAACGCACAGTAAAAGAGAAAATGCATGCTTTCAATATGCGGGAATATATTTGCGCACTATTGATGAGCAATGCCGAGCCGAAGTGGTAAGTGCGGGTATGGGGGGGAGACACCCTCCGACCTTTTAGTTATTTATATTCAAATATATCACCATGCTAACCAGCGGTTCACATATCACGAAGTCAATATTGTTATATAGTTGGTTTCTAGCCATTCAAAAACACCTGACAACGACAATACACACAACCTAGCAAAAAAGGGAACAAATCAAGAGCAGCCATACACACAAACGGTCAAGCGCACAGCTAAAATGATGTTGAAATATGTGAATACAAAGACTTGGCTAAACATATGGGTAATGGAAAACACATCGTGGGAACTCTACAAATATATGACCAGCCAAAATCTAATGACATCAAATTCCTGGAAACGAGAGGCCAGAGAATTATCTTTCCACTTTTCACACATCATGTACAGCTTAGCAATTTTCTGAACAGAATACAATCACATACCACTCCGGGTGTCAGCTGTGCATCCATCCAAACTAAACTGCCGACTATCGCCTTTTGGAAAATCCAGCGATGGAAAAATTAAGTCAGAAAATAGCACTCCAAGGACAGATAAATGGAACACCTTATATGTAACAAAACAACAGCTCACAAACACATGCAATAGGAATTCAGGTACACATGCAGGTACGCCTTCAAATGGTCATATATATATATATATATATATATATATATATATATATATATATATATATATATATATATATATATATATATATATAATAGTATTTTATCACACAATGCCATCTAGTCAAAGCGCATGAGCCCATGGACCGCCGGACCAGCAACCGACCAACCTTTCAAGGCATGAAGAAACCAATCCCACGTAAAAACCCTTTTTAGTCGCCTTTTACAGAATAGATCACTGTGTTGCAATCTGGTCCCAGGTTTATCGTGATACGATTACGAAAAATTATTTAAGGGATGTTACTCCATATATATATTTGGGAAAATAATTTAACATGTTATCTCTCTTGTATCAATGCAAGAAATTGCCTCTGAATGTTACAATCTGTATAACTGAAGGTAATGCTGATCACTTTTGCCACTCAATATTTTCAAGTTCCCAGTTCCGAAGACAAAATATTCCAGATCTTGTACATTATCTCTCTCTCTCTCTCTCTCTCTCTCTCTCTCTCTCTCTCTCTGTGTGTGTGTGTGTGTGTGTGTTTTTTTTTTCTTTATATAATTTTATATGTAGTAGTATAAACAGCCCCTTCTAGCGTCTCTGAAATTTAACTGTACTCTTAAGTAGTCAAATTTTGCATAGTACTGAATTTACACTTGAAACTCATATTGTAATAAAACTTTTCATTACATATATAAAGTGGCTAAATCGAACAAGATACCACAATAAACACGTCGAATAACCTTTGAACTTACAAAGTAAGTAAGTAAACTGGAGTTTAACTATTATTTTAAGATTCAACAATTTGGTATTTTTTTAAAAAATACAGCGAAACTGACATCCTGACAATTTTTCTTTTATAAGCATACTCCAGTATTTCCGTTTTTGTCATTGGTTGAAATCATGATACAGTGCAATCCGTTCTCTGGGCTACATACCGATAATCTGCAGGAGTTTGAGAATGAACGCAAAAGAAGAAAAATGGAATATTGAGCAAATAAGTTTCTTTTAAAATTCAGTGTAATCGATTTTTTATGCACACTATATATCTTATTAGGTGTCGTTAAAATCGGTATCTTTATGTGACCGCCCATAAGAATTTTAGACACTTCAATTTCAATATTTTTCGTAACTTCCCAGTAAATGTCTGTGATACCAATATGACAATCTTGACAGCACATCACAATAAACAATGAAAATCATGAAGATATGCATGCCAAATAATTCACGAATTCTCTCAATAACAATGAAATCTCTAAATAAACGACAAACGGCGATACATTTCGCACCCATGAAAGTCGTGATTTCCGTTTCACGGCGGTTTGACTTGATGCGCATAAAAAGCAAAAACATAGTTGTATTTCACATATAATTCAATCACTGGTGGCGTAATAAATAAACTATTAACCAGTATATTTATACTTTGCGTCACAGCCAGTGAATAGTTGGAGAGGAAAAAAAAATTGAGGCTTATTCCCCTTAATCAACCGGGACTGTCGCCAGACTCAGCTGTACTGTAAAAAAAATGGCACAGTGTGTAAATTCACAAAACCTTTATAAATGTATAATTTATAGAGAAGACGTTTTGATCTAGTTATAATTTTAAGGGCAAAAAGAGATTTCATAGGGTCGTGGAGAATTTCAAGTTGGATGTAAAATATCTTTTCGATCTAACAAGTAGTTTTAGAGAAAAATAATTCCAACTGAGTAACATGATTGATGGAGCGAACTATAATACCACAATTGATACCAAGTTCACTAGCTGCTGCTAGAAATGTCATAAATCGTAGCACCTATTCATGAAGCAGCTTCACAACGCCTACTGTATCTTCTGTTTTTCCTCAGTTAGTTAGCTAATTAGTTGGTTGTTTGTTTGGTTGTTTGGTTGACTTGCTGGTTAAATATGTCAGTTAGATGGTTATGTTAGGCTACGTTTTATTTGGTTTGGTTTTATTAGGTTAGGTTAGATAAGCTTTGGTTTGGTTAGACTTGGTAGGTTAGGTTATGTTAGGTTAGGTTCGATTTGGTTAGACTTGGTAGTTAGTTTAGGTTAGGTTTGGTTAGATTTGTTAGGTTATGTTAGTTTAGGTTAGGTTAGGTGTGGTTAGACTTGGTAGGTTAGTTTAGGTTTGGTTAGACTTGGTAGGTTAGGTTATGTTAGTTTAGGTTAGATTTGGTTAGACTTGGTAGGTTAGGTTAAATTTGGTTAGACTTGGTAGGTTAGGTTATGTTAGTTTATGTTAGGTTTTGTTAGACTTGGTAGGTTATGTTTGTTTAGGTTAGGTTTGGTTAGACTTGGTGGGGTTGTTTAGGATAGTTATAAATTGATCGTTGTGATAAAAATGGTCGTACCTCACCTTAATACTTTTTCATAACAAGAGAGACTGTGATGAGCAGTTGGCGTAATTATAATATAATTAGTAGCGTATTTTATTCAGAACATAACCATCAACCAATCATTTCTTGGCGGCAGTGATTTTCTAGGCAATATAAATGCGTTCAGTAATTTGTCATTGCTTTCTGAACGATGCATATTTGCTTTCGGTGGGATTCGAACCCGGTACATTGCAGTCACAGTTGCACACTGATCCACGCCGCCATAGAGCCAGATATAAAATATATGACGCTTATTTAAGGGGTTGCCAGCCTATATATTCTATACGAAATGGGGATTCGATCTATACAATCTAGATGAAAGAAGGCAACGCCAGGAACAAGTTTGATAAACACCTCTTTAACACGCTCTTTAGTTAACTTTATATACTAGTTAAGTTTCTTTTTATTTCATTCCTAGTTCTAGTTGGTGGTTATGTACTGGAGTATATATTTATTATTATAGCCTTCTATCACTTTGTGATTGTCCATGAGAAATCACTCCTACTCATACACATGTCAATAAGCGGTCAACTCATTTATCCATGGCATACATTAATAGTCACTCCCATTAAGACAAGTACCAATTAACAAGCCATCCATTGACATAAATTATAGCCGCATATCTAGAGCACCGGTTCTAAACCTTATTCTTGTTCGTGGCCTTCTTTCAGAACAATTTATTTTTCTCTCCTGGGTTTCCCTGGTCCCAAAAAAAAAATATGTTCAACATTCTTCAAGAGTTATTATTTGTTATTAGTATTACTAATGGTGTCAATAAAGTCGATGTGAACTCATTTACTTTGCTTGTCACAGCTATGTCACATGAATTGTGGGTATTTTAAAGTTACCACCATACTTGTATATTTCGATTGGTTAGTTAGTCAGTCAGTCAGTCAGTCAGTTAGTCAGTTAGTTAGTTAGTTAGTTAGTTAGTTAGTTAGTTAGTTAGTTAGTTAGTTAGTTAGTTAGTTAGTTAGTTAGTTAGTTAGTTAGTTAGTTAGTTAGTTAGTTAGGTAGTTAGTTAGTTAGTTAGTTAGTTAGCCAGCCAGCCAGTCAGTCAGTCAGTTAGTTAGTTCGTTAATTAGTTAGTTAGTCGTTAGATCATCGTCGCTGCACTCCAGACAAGTCCATAGGTGCTCAGATCTCTCCTTGAGTGTAGCCGCCATTACACGTTGACTGACGGTCCCAGTACGCAGTTGATTGACCATCGTTCTAATTTATACTGATTTATCTTTATAAAAAATAAATCAGAGCATTATCTTTTATTACTAGCAATTTTTTCAAGCGGTTTGTAACACCTCTCCACCCCACCACCCTTTTTGGAAGATTTTGCAAAAAAAAATCCACCAAAATTCCACAGCAATCGAATAAAAATGAGCGAAAGACCTTTTATATAGATAACCCACCATTTAATCGACATGTATCTACGGCCCTGCATCTACTAGACATTTGCTGTTACATAATGATTAGTCTGGTGAGCCACTGGCCAGACCTTCAGATTTTCTACTTGCTTGGATATTATTATCAGTAATTTAACTATCTATAACTATCGAATCTGACCCACTCACGTGTAGGAAAACTTCTCAAAGAATTGAATTACCTGATCGTTGGTGTCTTCTTAGTGGCAAATATTGCTCCGGGGCAAACACCCCATTGTACACAGGAAGTAAGAGCTAATTATTCGTAATTTCTGAGGCTCTGTAACAACAATAACAACACCTGTCTAATCTATCTTTTTTTGTTAAATCAACGTCCCATGTCCCACCTGCAGGTGAGAAGAAGAACAACATTACCTGTCTAATCTATCTTTTTATGGGGGTTAAATCAACGTCCCATGTCCCACTTGCAGGTGAGAAGAAGAACAACATTACCTGTCTAATCTATCATGTTTTGTTAAATAATCGTTCCATGTCCCACTTACAGCTATGGAGATGAACAGCAACAACAACTCCTGTCTAATTTATCTTGTTGTTTTTTTGTAAAATCATCGTTCCATGTCCCACTATCAGCTATGGAGACAAACAACAACACCTGTCTAATATATGTTTGTTTTTTATTAAATCATCGTCCCATGTCCCACTTGCAGCTATGGAGACAAACAACATAATGGTGAAAATGCAGATATTCGAGCTCCTGTCTGCGCTGTGTGTGTACTCAACCGACGGTTTCTACCTGACATTGAACGCTTTAGAACGATATAAGGTAAGATCTTCATCTCAGTTTGAACTGTTTAAGTAATGAATGAGTCTGTGGTGGAGGCTATCACTTACTACTCGTCTTGGAGGCTGGGTTTAGCATTGTTATCTTCCGTGAGCAAGGACGCCCGCAGATATTTTACCCAAAAAAATTGATGGAGGGCATCAGTTTGGCAGTCATGTCATATAGACATAGTTAAATTATTATTTGCTCTCTATATTATGTAGTAATGGGCGGGTGTGTACGGGCCACGTGACCCACACTGCGGACCCTCATGTCCGTGGACGAAGTTCGGGTCACTAGTCCGGAGCACGGTTGACCAAATACTAAAACTAGAGCATGAAGTAAAACAGGGTTTCCTAAAAGGTGAAAAAACAGCGGCTGTCTTTCTCGACGTAGCAAGAGCATACGACGAGTGCTGGAGAGAAGGAGCCCTATTTAAAATTAAGAACATAGGTATAGATGGTAGAGCATACAACTACATTAAAAACTTCATGCAAGATAGACAATTTAAAGTACTAATAAATAATGACTTATCAGACTCCTATGAACAGGAAAATGGCATCCCGCAGGGGTCTGTAATATCTCCAACAATATTCACAATAATGGTTAATGATTTAGGAGAAGAATTCTCAGATATCAAGAACAGCCTGTCACAATTTGCAGACGATGCCGCAATTTGGCGCTCAGGCAATAACATCAGTTATCTAAAAGTAGGAATACAAAGACAAATAAATGAAGTAACAAGCTTAATGGCAAAATGGGGTTTCAAAATTAATGCTAGCAAGACAGTAGGAATGCTGTTCAGCATAAATGGTGCTCAAACAAATAAAATAAAGGATATTTTTATAAATAACGAACCAATTACATTCTCACCAACCACCAAATTCTTGGGAATGGTATTAGATCAAAGCCTCAGATGGCATAAACATATAAACTATATAGTAGACAGAAGCAGAGGAGCCCTAAACATGCTTAGGTACATGAGTGGTAGCGGATGGGGAGCGTCGACTAAGACAATGACGACATTCTATAAAGCCTTTATACGAGGTAAATTAGAATATGCCAGCATTGTGTATGAGTCGACAGCACCAGCCAGTATCTCTAAAATAGATATAATTCAAAATAAGGCTCTCTCAACAATAGCTAGGGCGACCAGGGGAACATCTGCTGAAGCAGTTCAAGTAGCTCTAGGAATAATGCCATTATCCCTAAGAAGGAAAGAACTGAGACTTAGCTACTGGTCTAAAATAGGAAATGATACCACACATCCTGCATATAAATCATTCAATAGCTTTGATAACACAGGCAAGTTCTCAATTGAAAGCTACCGAACACCAGCAGGTTGGCGATCAAATGCAGAGCTTGACCAAATACCAGAGCTTAAAGATTTAATATGTAATCAAAACCAATATAAAGCAATAATACCCCCTTGGGAATTAATATCACCAGCAACTGACATTTCCTTATCTTATATAGGGAAAAAACACCAAAATAGAGATTCAGCTAAAAATAGAGCAATAAACCACATAAATGATAGAACAATAAATAGTCTAAAAGTATTCACAGATGGGTCCAAAGGAGAGGAAGGCCCAACTGGTGCAGGAATAGTCATACCAGACAAGAATATCAATAAGAGCTTTAAATTATCAGAACATACATCAATATTCACAGCTGAACTAGTTGTAATTCTAAAAGCACTAGAAATAATAAATGATAACCCACCTAAAAATTTAACAATCCTGACTGATTCATTATCATCAGTCCAGGCTATTCAAAATAAACAAGACAGCCAAAGGCCAGATATAGTAGAAGATATACTACGCATAACAACAAACCTAGCTCACGTTGGTACGAGGGTTAATGTAATGTGGATTCCAGCCCATGTCGGAATACCAGGAAATGAAGCAGCGGACAAGGAAGCCAAGAAAGGACGAACACAAGGAACAGAAATCCAGGTAGGACTTGGCAGATCGGAAACCAGAAGCATAATAAAGGACACAATAATTAAGGAATGGACAGAAAAATGGGACAACAGTGCAAACGGAAGACCTGCACATGCAATGCTAAAAGGACCCACTAGGACCACTCAAATAAAGGAAGAGCTGAAAATCCCTGCCAATAGGAAACTACTACGACTTAGACTGGGAAAATCATTACATTATATACTTGAACCAATATGTGAAGACTGTGAAGAGGAAAATACAATAGATCATTTCCTACTCCATTGTCATAAATACAACCATCATAGGCAAGACCTAAAAGATTACTACCAAAACAATAAAATTCCATATAAATTAGAAAAGGTTCTGGGCCATGATGTACCACCAGATAGGCTAAAACTAATTAAACAATTTATAACCAGGACTAAAGCCCTAATTTAAAAATCTAAACCAAATAAGTCATTGTTTGTCATCAGTCTTTCCACAGGCCTCTCTCCACAGCTTTCAACAAATAACAACCGATGAACGCTCACCACATGATACGACTGGCAATATGGACAATTTTTGCATAATCGCACGCATTGTTTTTCAAACTCCCCCAGGCATTAGTGTCACTCTTAAATAAAAAGGCAATACCACCGGAAATAAAGTTTATACAACTAGCAACATAACATTCTATTGCAATAATAGCGCGCACGGTTCTCAATTCGCCCAGACCATAGGTCACACTTAGATAAATGGCATCTTGGCCACAAACAAACATCAACTCCACCTAGCAATATAGATAATTCATAGCAATAGCACGCACGGCTTTCCAAAAACCCAGACCATTAGGTCACATTTAGATAAAAGCTAATACGGCCTGATATAACCAAAATAGACTTCTGTCTTAGGTTGAAAGGGTCGTGCCTCAGCTAAGAGGCTTAATCCCCCATCTAACAAACAAACAAACAAAGGGTCACTAGTGATGTGACTAAAAATAATTGGAAGTAGAGTTATAGAGACGACTTCGATAAGGGACGGGATGGGGGTGGGTGGGGGTGGGTTCCTTATTGAAATGTTTTCCCTTTATTTCGGATAACCTTTTTAGAAAATCATATTCAATATTTTTTTAGAACTACTATCGGAAGGGTGGCCTGAGGGGGGGAGGGAGGGTACTTTTTGTATTTGAATATGTTCTGTAGTGGTAACTATGATGTGTGTTCTCTATAGTAGTAACTATGATGTGTGTTCTCTATAGTGGTAACTATGATGTGTGTTCTCTATAGTGGTAACTATGATGTGTGTTCTCTATAGTAGTAACTATGATGTGTGTTCTCTATAGTGGTAACTATGATGTGTGTTCTCTGTAGTGGTAACTATGATGTGTGTTCTCTGTAGTGGTAACTATGATGTGTGTTCTCTATAGTGGTAACTATGATGTGTGTTCTCTATAGTAGTAACTATGATGTGTGTTCTCTGTAGTGGTAACTATGATGTGTGTTCTCTATAGTGGTAACTATGATGTGTGTTCTCTATAGTGGTAACTATGATGTGTGTTCTCTATAGTAGTAACTATGATGTGTGTTCTCTTTAGTGGTAACTATGATGTGTGTTCTCTATAGTGGTAACTATGATGTGTGTTCTCTATAGTGGTAACTATGATGTGTGTTCTCTATAGTGGTAACTATGATGTATGTTCTCTATGGTGGTAACTATGATGTGTGTTCTCTATAGTGGTAACTATGATGTGTGTTCTCTATAGTGGTAACTATGATGTTCTAATATTAAGGGTGAAATAATGACTATAAAATAACATAAATAGTCCGTATCTAATGGTTTTAATTGAAATTTCCCTCGCCCACTTGTGTAGATGTTGTCAGACTTCCCGTCTTATCAGAGGTCGACTATGATTTGTGTTGTTTTGTGTGTATGTTGCTCATGCACAGGAACCCTGACAGTTGAGAAATTGGTATGAGTAGATTTAAAGATAAGCTGCGCGTAAGTTCCCAGTGCCCGAGAAAGGAGAAATTGGTATTAGTAGATTCAAAGATAAGCTGTGCGTAAGTTCACAGGGCCCGAGAAAGGAGAAATTGGTATTAGTAGATTCAAAGATAAGCTGTGCGTAAGTTCCCGGGGCCCGAGAAAGGAGAATTTGGTATTAGTAGATTCAAAGATAAGCTGTGCGTAAGTTCACAGGGCCCGAGAAAGGAGAAATTGGTATTAGTAGATTCAAAGATAAGCTGTGCGTAAGTTCCCAGGGCCCGAGAAAGGAGAAAAGAATGGCAACGAACTTAACTACCAAAGCATGACCAAGCATATTGTAGGAGTGGTAAAATAACGTTTTGGAAGTGAGTCTGGATGTCCCATCCCATATAGGGTCATTGAGACCCTGAAGCCATGTTCAAGTTGGATGCTTGATTTTAGTTGTTTTTTTAAATATTTTTTTCCGTTAGTTCTCAAACGCCCATTGTATCTCTTTTATATCAAGATAATATCCACGTGGTGTGGCTGTTTTCTTTGCGCCAATGGTTCGACACATCCAATTTCGGCTTTAATGTTTAGTCTTCGTATGTAGTGTTACCATGGCCATTGTGTTTCTTTATCTTACCATTAAAGGTTGTCTATTCTATATATATGCATCGTGTGTGTGTGTGTGTGTGTGCATGCCTGCTTGAGAGCGTGTGTGTGTTTGTGTGTGCGTGCGTGCGTGTGTGTGTGTAACAAACGAGGTCTGGAGTTCTAGTACAGCCTAAGGGACGAGTTAGAATGTTTCGGTAGTGGAGTTGGATTTTAAAAAAGGATTCAGAAGACGTAGAGAATTGACTTCATTGTACTCGGTTTCCCATATGTATTCGGTCACTCTCAATGAGCAGCACGGTGCCTGATGAGAGTACCACTCTTAGCACGTAACACCGTAGCTTCAAGTGATAATCCACAGGAATATTCGAAAAAAATCCACCTTGTACACAAGACGACACGAGTCGGATTCGAACCAATGACCTCTTGAAAACAAGGCGAACAGCTTAAACACTACACTAGGGAGATGGATATCCCATCCCATAGAGGGTTAAGTGACTCAGAAGCCATACTGAAGTCGGATGAGTCAGGCAGAAAGACGCATTTATTGTCGACAAACTGTAAAACTAAGACACAATGCACATCGCTCTGCGGAATACATCCTGGTAATCTACAGGATTTTGAGAACGAACGTAGAAGAAGAAGTAGCAAAGCTACGTTATAAGATACGAGTATTTGTTTCTCCAGAATATCTTCTGCTAACTGGCCGCAGATTGATACAATCTATCTTTCTTTCGTTCTTGTTCATGGCCCACTTGACAATTGTGACGGTTGTAACATGAGTCTTATGTGAAGTAATTACTGATCAATCTAGCTCATAATAGTATTTGTCTTGTGTTCAAGAGAGCATGAGTTCGATCCTAGATTGTGATTTTACGTTACTATTTCCCTACCTATTCAGAACAACAGTATTGGAAAGTCAAGCCCACAATTCAAACCCCGAAATACCCATCATGCCCTACCTATTCATATCTCACGCACCATGAAGCTGCGCTAACCGCTTCACATCCAGAAGTGCTGTTACACATTCTACAGATTTACAAAAAATCTACAAGATTACTCGTAATGCGCGATATATACGAAACATCAAATGGGAGCATCACTCGTTAAATTACATTGCTGCACCTACAACTAAGAGTGCTCACTTGAAACCTTCACAGAATATGACCACCCACTTAAAATTACAGTTTTAGTATTGTATATCGCTTTGTAAGCAAATATTTACTACGCAAGGCTTGACACAAAATACATTTGTTAATAGGAAATTTTTAAACAATACTAAAATCGAGGGATAACTCCCAGCTTTGTTCATTTACGTTGGAAATTCCAAGAGCCTTGACAATATTACAAATAATTTTGAACATTAATTTTTTTTAAATCACACACCTACATAATTATGTGTTACTTATATAAAATGTTAAATAGTCACGCCCCTTGCACGATGTATGAAGATAACTCGCAAGTCGTAAGCTTAATATTTACTACATGTTATTTGTTGATTGTGCTCAATAACACACTAGTTATTTCATTTTGTAGTTTTATTGTGTGTAAAATATGATGCCACCTTAGTCTATTAACATTATATATATAATAAAGGAACGAGAGGAACTATTACCATGCATATCCTTTATTCGTTTAGTTTATAATATATAATAATAGGCCCCTATATATAAAATATCAAAGAATGGTTTGTCCGTGATTTTTCTACACTTTTCCGAATGACTGAGGACAAAATTGTTTGGAGAGCATTTTGTGCTGATGTATCCAGTGTGGCACCACTATGACCCTGGTGGGTTTTAGGTATTATTATTATTATTATTATTATTATTATTATTATTATTATTATTATTATTATTATTATTATTGCAGACAAACATATTGATTGATACTTTATTGCGCCGCAGATTTGGGAGCGCGCTCAACCCTTCCCAGTTAAAATTTTAGAACATAACATTGAGCAACTCGGACGCAAACCCAAACCCCCCCCCCCCAAAAAAACCCGGTAAATTCTCACCCTATTTTTTAACTGGTTAACAAGTCAGCAATTACTCTTAAAAAGTTAAGAACATGACATAGAGTACTAACAATTAAAGCAAGCCAAGAAAGTAGGTAAATCTCCCCCCCCCCTTCTTTTTTTTTTACTATACTCTCTCCTCCGAAGGCACTAAAATTCAACAATAACGAAGAAATTCGTTTGTGTTTATTTTAAAACTTACCACCATCCTCCCCTTACTGAAATCGCATCTTCGCCATGAATATTAAACACAGCTTAAAACTTGGTGTCCATTTTTTTTTGGTAAAGCACGAAAATATAATAGAAAATTTTAAGAAACATAAACCAATTATTTTTTTAAAATCATCATAATTAAAAACAACAAATCATTGTATTAAATTGGAATGAATCCTGCAATCGGAATGAAGACCAGGTCAATATGTCCGCAACAGAGTAAGTATACCAAAATTACCTTGCCAAAGTAAATTATTTTCAGTCTATGCTTGTCAACCTCTTATATTTTTCTCTCACTATAAACATCTTATATTCTAAGGTATGGACAAAGCAGATGTACAGATTCAGCCTAATGATCACAGAACTCCGTAACTCAGACCTCACTACCTACAAGATCTCTGTTATGGCTTTGATCAACTCAATCATCGTAGCTAGTGAGAATTTGCGAGATAGGATTAGGATCCGGAGTGAATTTGTGGGTAAGCAGTGTCCAACTTTGAATTTCTACGCTTTTATGCAACCAACCGTGATTTCTTGTTTGCAAGTGATTTTTTGAATTCCCTTTGGATTATCGATAAAATTGTGTTGCAAAGACATGCTATATAGTCCTGTTGCGTGATACCATGGTTGTTAGTGCGCCTACCGGCATCTCCGACTTCAGCACCTGTTATATTATATTGGTAAAAAGCAGAAACACAGAAAACCAGACTAATATCATGATGAATTGACATAAGATTGAGGGGGTGAATACATTCAAATACCTCGGATCCAGTATATGCAGCGATGGTAAATGCAAAGCACAACTAAAATTAAGGCTGGAGATGGCATTAGCGTCCTTGTCAAGGCTAACGGTGATTTGGAAAAGCAACATCAGTGTTGGAGTGAAAATCAAACTAAATAAGTCGCTGGTGCTTTCTGATGTGCTGTATGGTTGTGAGAGTTGGACACTCACTGCGAAAATGGAGAGAAGATTACAGGCTTTCGAGTACAAATGCTACAGAAGAATTCTACGAAATTCCTATAGGGAACATAAGACCAATGTGTACGTAAGAAATAAAGTTGAGATGTGTGCAGGTGTTCAGGAACCATTGCTTGCAATAGTGATACGACGAAAACTAACATGGTTCGGACATGTATGCAAGCAAGATTCCTTGTCAAAAACAATACTGCCGGGAACTGTCGAGGGTGGAAGAAGCAGAGAAGGACAAATAAATGCATGGACTGACAACATCAAGGAATGGACAGGGCAAGATATTTCCACACTCATCCGCATCGCTGAGGATAGAATTCGCTGAAGGAATCCGTGGGCTTAAGCATCCAATGTGGTACCGATACGGCCCTGAATAGTTACGGGTTTATTGATTGATTGATATTATATTACATCAGACATTTAACCATCAAAATGACTATCTCCGAAGTATGGCCACATTCTCCCAAGAACAAAGTTACGCATTATGTGTGCATGTGCAGTTATATCTCTGTAGTCTAAGAAAATGGTTACTCGCTATTGAGCCATTGGTGACGTCATTAAATTGAGTGTGTACAATAACTATCATGAACATACAAAATTTGGAACACGAAGTAAAAAACTATGCGTGGATTAGCAAGTCGTACTTGCTTCGGGTGTCTCAGTAATTTTTGTACCATCTTGTTTGCTGCATCCGTGAAGATCGTTTGTATTGTATGGCTAAAACTTGTCCAAATTGTGGAAGGTAGGACCACTGAAAACAAATAACTTAATAATGTTTGTACTTGTAAATAATATGAATGTCGTGTTTATTCCCAGCATACAACATGGAAGTTGTTATGAAGGCTTCTTCACATGAAATAATCTTTGCAGAAAATAGTCTTCTGTAGAAAACTATGAACCACAAACATCTAGAAATATTATTAGAACATCATAGTAAAGGTCGGTTGTTAATACACATTGCCGTTTTTCATTCGGGATTTTCCTTCTTGAAACAATTCTTACTAGTATAAATAGAAAATGTCCTTCTCGATCCACGATAGTCTTACACGCTGATTTCACGCAGAACCATTAAGCCTATATTGGGCAGACAGACAACAATTATTGAAAATAATATAAAAATATTAGGATTCCACAACACATAATCAAATTGTGCAAGAGTACTTACACAGGTAGTTAATGTACAGTTAGAATAATTGTATGACTTTCAAACAAATTTAACATTACACTCCGGAGAGCGACAAGGATGTGTACTATATCCCTTGTTATTCATTACATATATCGATTGTATATGTAAAATTGCCAACGCAAATGACGAAGACAACATAAAAAACCTCCAGAGCGAACTTTTGTTTGCAAACGATCAAAAAAAATATGAACACCATAAAAACAACAACAACTTGTGCATATATTTCACACAACATATAAGGACTTTAACATAAAGATAAAAACAGACCAAAAAAAACGAGGTAATGTCAATCACAGTAACAGAAAGAAACACTACTATTTTCATAGATGATCAACAACTTTTTGATTCTTGATTAGAAACTGGCTTCACAGCACGCGGGACATTCCATAAGTGCTCCACCTTCCGCTCCAGAAGCCATCCCAGTGTATGTAGACTCAGAGTCCCGGTCACGTGTTGATTGTGTGATCTTTGGGACTTTCCAAAAAATTTACTTTTCCTGCCTTCACCTCTAGATACTCCCATTTCTAACATTCTCTGTATGTGTACGTTCTCAGCCTCATTAGCATCATCTGCATCTTGAAATGCATTTATTACTGCCTTCATTAAGTCTACTTTATCTCTTCTCGGTAATGTGCCGTCTATCGCCGCATTGCCTGCCAATGATCAACAACTTAAACTGGAGAAAGAATTTACTTATTTTGGAAAGATCATATAAAATGGAGAAAACACCAAAGATATCCATTATAGATGCAACATAGCATACAAGATCTTAGAGTAGATGACTCCTATTTGCAAAAATAAACATGTGAACATGAACACCAAAACTGCACTACATAAAACGATTATCATACCATCACTATGCTACCAATGTCAAACGTGGATACTTGCAACAAAGCCAAAAGAAAACGTATTACAACAGAAATGACATGTCTACGTAGAATCCTTGGAGTAGCAATAAAAGATAGAATCAGAAACTAAACCATCAGAAAACTAACAAACACAATGTCAATCCTGGATTACATCAGAAGACAACAGATTAAGTGATTGTCATATACTTCCGTACTACCATCAGATAGTGCCCCTCACAAACCATTGTTATGCAGGTACGATGGATACATTTCCAGAGGCAGACCATGCAAAAGATGGATTACAGAAATAAAAGAGTCGACGAAAATAAACGCATGTAAAATACACAAAAAGGCCGTCTCCAGAGGTCGACCCCTGACACTGCAAGGCATAAAATCCGTCTCCAGAGATCTCTTCTACCCCCGTGATGCTGTAAGGCATAAATGCCGTATCTAGCGATTTATTCTGTCTCTGACGTTGCAAGGCATAAGGGCTGTATCCAGCGATCTCTTCTACCCCTGACGCAACAAGGCATTGGGACAGTCTCCGGGTATCTCTTATATCCCTGACGCTGCAAGGCATAAAGACCGTCTCTAAAGATCTCTTCTACCCCTGATGAAAGTCTACCCCTGACGCTGCAAAGCATAAAGACTGTTTCCAGAGAACTCTTCTGCCCCTGGCGCATCAAGGCATAAAGGGGTATAAACGAAAAAAGAAAAAGAAAGATTAGTTTATCTGATTTTTCCGTGCTTTTTATTGGCTAACGACACAAATTACACGCAAAGTAACAAATGAAAAATGACATCAGCTAAGATGAGTGATACTTTGTGAGATCAGCACACAGGAATTTTCTGAAGAAGGACTTTGCAAATATTTTATAGGAAATCTAGGCAAAGATTGTTGGCATCCGCCCCTTACTATGACGCCAACTGTTAAACCTTTCTTGTATTCCTACAAACTTCCACGTTTCTGGTAAGATGACTTGCGGCTGCCTAGTACATGATCAAATACTCTATAATGTCTCGTGCCAATCATTGTTGTGGTCGACGATTTCATATTTGACTTCTAGTAACATCATCCGTGGGGACCACAAAGGTATCCTTCTAATAAGATCTTCCGTGTGGACCACAAAGGTATCCTTCTAGTAACATCTTCCGTGGGGATAACAAAGGTATCCTTCTAGTAAGATCTTCCGTGTGGACCACAAAGAGTTTTGTGAGCGCGAAGTGGTCATCACTAATGTAATAAGTATACATCGATGAAAAGTGTCACATAGTCATTCTCTTCGTATGTTTATTGTTCTGTGCAGGCAGTCAGACAACATGGCCGGTGTGCTAACGAATCTGTCCACATTTGACCAACGAGCATTGATTCAGTTTCTTACAGTCAAACAGGACCGTAGATGGGATTACCGTAAAAAGGAGGTTTAACCTAAAATAAAAATCACTCCTCCACTTTCGTGTGCAAATTTGTAAATATAATGGGAAATTTGAGAACTTTTTTGTGAAAAAATTTCTGATGTTGGAGTTTTACGGACCTTCTATCTAAGTTCTTTGTACTAAAAGTCATGTTCAGATTTGCTAAGAATGGAGTTTGAACACACCCCCCCCCCAAACTCCTCCCTTATTGACGGACCTGCAGCCGAAGGATGTCGACAACCAACATCAAATGTGGAAAATATGTTCTAAGACAACAGTGAAGAGTTACGCAAGAATATCCGGAAAGGGCAACAGGTAAAAATGATCTTTCGCGGCTATGTCTTGCACGTGTTGTGGCAGAAGACCCAACTTTCATTCACGACATCCAGGCACGCCGAGAGCATTGTCATGCAACAGAATGACACCGCCTGGTAGCATGCCGGATCGTTTATTTTTGATGCTTGTATGCAGAATGTGCGTTCTTTTATCCGATAACATCAATGTTCACACTTGGCTCTAAAATCCACCAACAAATCCTTCTTGGTCAAAAAAAAGGAATAGACCCTAAGTAAAACCTTTCCTGCACCAATTTGTGATTTGAATTTTGTTGCTTTTGATTTTCCGCATGAAAAATAATTGAAAGCGAATCTTTATAAGTAAAAACAAAAATAAATGTGGTTTAGAAGGTTTCACTTACATTAAGGAAAGGTAAAAGTAATTGATGTAGACCCTATATTAACATTAGAACACACTATTTTACTGAAGTTCTAAGCTGTGCACGTTTTCTAGCTGTTGGTCAGAAATTCGTGGCCTACTTTCGTCTTCATGTCATCCTTAGTGAGTGCTCCATTGCACAATCTCACCATTTCTTGCGCGCCCGTCGATACTGAAGACCTGTCATGATTTCGTGGTCAGTTGGCGTGAGACCGATGGCAGTAAAGAAAACATCTGAACATAAAGTAAACAGAACTTCATTCGCTACGGTTTTGATTGTTATCGTGATTCTCGTTGATCACTGTTTATGCCTATATACTTCGAGTCGCATGTCAACAAAATCAATGGCCGATCATTGAATCGCAGGGAAATAATCAAAATCGGCTTTTCAGGCCATGCTTACCTTTACATTTATACAGTTCTTTATAACGGAGACCGGTCATACCTGGCTCTATCCAGGGAGAATTTTTTTTTTAACTTCGAATAGCAAGTACATGTGAACCGTGGTTGGTGGATGATGGACTTGACCACTACCAAGAATGTATCCCCCAAAAGAAGAGAAATCTTTTTTTTTATTCAACAAAACATAAAATATCCCACAGAACTCAAAGCGTAGGTATTCTTTTATGGAAACATCTTTTCCGAAGTCATATTTCCAGTCACTACTTTACCGCAGCACCGAAGCTCAAAGTTAAAGGCAATTATAATCAAATCGGAAAGTGAAAGCATATGGCCATAGATCATTGCGATAGGAATGAAAATATGGAGATGGGGACAGGGTGGAATTGTTTGTAATACCTCAGTAATTATGATAAATTTAACAATTTTTATCATCTTGTGGATATAAATGTGGGGGACGGGAGTTTCTGCAGTTCTTTATGTAATACCTAGAATATTTCAGCTATCAGCGACGTGCTCCAACTCTCAGCGACGTGCTCCAACTCTCAGCGACGTGCTCCAACTCTCAGCGATGTACTCCGACTCTCAGCGACCTGCTCCGGCTCCCAGTAGGGTGCAATGCTTTGAGAAGTTGCCTCGCATTCATATATGGTCAAACAATGTATAGATGGGCCCAGAGATAACATGCACACCAGAGTGCACTGGCCGGCGCTCCATAGCTGGTCGTGCATCAGGGTCAGTGAACCATAGCTGGCCAAGACCCTCAGTACACTTCCACGCAGTGGGCCTGGTAACAGTAGTGCAGCAACCCTGCTGTAACCTGGTCAAGTACTAGGGATCGAAGATACGGCAATACCAACCCGGCCCAAAAAATGCTGGCTGAAGACGGATGTGTCAGGTCGAAATGCGCAGATAACGCAACTTGCTGTAAAACATGACACAACGCAGATCACCCTCATACGTCCTTCTCAGGACGGTCAGCGGAATGCTTTCAGAGGGTCCGCCGCAAGGCGTGCGGCGAAGAAGAAGAAACAATGTATAGATAAAATACTGTTGAGCGTATGATGTTCGTCCGTCGTGATCGACGATGACCAAAAACTCAACCATAATAATAATAACAATAAATAATAAAATAATAAAGTTAATAGTGCGTTTTTAAATGACTAGCAAGTCCAATGCGCGCACAAAATGTTCTTTTACAGAATTGACAACAATAGAAGGTATCTGTGTGAGGTTGAGATGTTTTTTCTTTTCTACGTGTCCGCTTCTGTCTTGCAGTTTCTTGTCTGAATTCTTCTGCCGCTAGTGCTCCCGTTCTAATGCTGTAACGCCATGCTGTTCTATCCTGAGCGAGGCTCTCCCAAGCGCCTACGTCAATGTTAAGATGTTTCAAGGATGACTTGAGCGTGTCTTTGAAACGCTTTTTCTGTCCACCAGCTTTTCGAAATCCTGCCTTGAGTTCTCCATAATATATTTGTTTTGGCAAACGCGAGTTCTCCATACGCACAAGATGGCCTGCCCAGCGTGCCTGCGCCTTCATAAGTATTGTGTGGATGCTTATTGAGGTTGATTTTTCCAAGACCTCGTAGTCTGGTACTTTGTCCCACCAATGGATGTTTAGTAATTTACGTAGGAAGGTAAGATGGAAATGATTTAACTTTCTTGCATGTCTAGCATACACTGTGCAAACCGCGTTTCACTAAGTGCAACAATATCCAGATTATAACGGGCCAATTCTTTAGCAATTAGTGCTGTTCTTCTTTCTGGTCTGTTTACATCTGAGATATCCGTAAGTGTCCGAACATTCCATGAACCAACTAGGATTGATTCACGCTTTGTTCTCTTCATATTTAATTAGTAAAGATAAGTAAATAAATGGGTTGAGAAATGACTAGCGCTGAAGTTGGTTTATAGTGTGGAAGAGTTGCGCTAATCGTCAACCACACTCTCTCTCTCCTGAGCGTATACAAGAGAAAAGACTCACTATATAGGGCAGGAGTTTGCTGCGTGTCTGTTGTCAGTTATACAGTCATTTGGACTCATTTGGATTCATTATTCTCAAGCAACACAATTTAACTTTTACAATGATTTAAGATTGGTAGTCGACATAAAGTGACAAATAAACATCGCGAGGAAAGTCAAATTCGTCACTATGTAAAGATGATTCCCAATTATCCAAAGGACTTATAGGGACCTACTTGATGAGAGATACGATTTTCTGATGCTTGGTAAATTGTTGCTTGCCTCTAGTGAGACCTTCGCACCTTCCGCTTGAGTAATGTGGAGATAGTAAGTTACAAACCACAAGATACAATATGACTAATGACCAAAATGTTACAAACCACAAGATATAATATGACTAATGACCGAAAAGTTACAAACCACAAGATACAATATGATTAATGACCGGAATGACAAATGACTTTAAACGAGAAAAGACTGGCAAAGGCTGGCAAACAAAGAGAAAGATTGTAGCAAATATTTTCGCACGATATGAATGCACACATTATATATTTGTGTATATCTATCCCCTAACTCTCTGATTCCCTTGGAGCCCCAGCCGGTCCAAGGTACAATCTTGTTATACCTGTTACATATCAGTTTCTGTCGGGCAGCTTTGAACATCTTAGACGTCATCAGCTGCTTACGCTATGAGAAGGATGCCGATCTTAAAGTCCAGTTGGATGTCTTTGAGGAGGAACTGTCAGCCGACACGGAGGCGATGGTGGAGTCCAGCAAAGAGACGGTAGATATTAACAATCACCTGGAATTGTTCAAGGCAATTTATAGCAAGGTAACGGTGCGATTAGTTGCTAGTTGTTGAATACAGGTGAAAATGTGGCTTGATGAATGACATATGTAGACGTTTGGGATAGGTAGATGAATGTATGGATGAGAGTAATTGTTGGATGTATATGCAGATAGTCAGACGGATTCATATATATTAAATTGATGAACCGCCCGTGTGTTGCCGGGGCCCAAAAGGGGAGCAAAGAATAGCAGCAACACTATTTCCCTTCTACGCATGTCATAAAAGGCGACTAAGGAGGTTATGGGATGGAGTTGGCTGTCCCATCCCATATAGGGTCAGTGACCCAAAGCCATGCTGAAGAAGGATGTGTCAGGCCGAAAGGCGCAGATATCGCAGCAATTCTGTAAACTATGACACAACGCATTCCGTTCTCCGGACTACATCGTGCTAATCTGCAGGAGTTTGAGAACGAACCCAGAAGAAGAAGAAGATGATGATGAACTGATAGGTGACGATTTATTAGCATAGATACTAGAAACTTTGGTCCCCGGGTCAACTCTAGCTCCGGTTCCCCAGCCTTCTACATAAACTAAATGTATGTCGGGATTGCAAAGTTACAGAGCACTTCTCATGATTACTGTAACGTTTGGTGTCTCCAATTGGGGACAATTGCCCGGACAAATGCCCCTTCCTAATTTCATAACTGCTCATTATATGAAATCTTTAATATAATGTAGGAACTGATGTTTTCACAGCTATTCTTCTTCTGCGTTCACTCTTTGATGACCAGCACGAAATTGTATGGTTTTCGTCGTGGATCGCGAAAGGACGTCTTGCTTCTGGTTTTACAGTGTAGCTGACACAGATGTTTAATCACTGGTTGGTTGGTTGCTGATCCAGCGGTACATGGGCTCATGCCCTTTGACTCAATGTCTTTGTGTGATATATGCATGTGTTTGTGAGCTGTTGTTTTGTTCCATATAATGTGTTCCATTAATCTGGCCCTGAAGGAAGAATGTTTAATCGTTAAATCATATGCACATTTATGTAGTTAATTATACAACTAATATCACATAGAGACATAAAGAGGAACAAGTAAACAGACATATAGAAACATATCCACGACCATCAAAGAGAGTAGGATTGTGAGTCTCAATAACATGCAAGGACTACACACAGTAGCATTACATCACTCAAACTGCTTCCTGTCTTTTGCAGTTATTCGGTGCTGAAAACATATACATAGGTAGATGATATATATAGATATGAACAATTTTTCTCTTTGTCTTCCTGTTTCTTCTTCCCTTGATCTTTCTGGTGCATACGAAATGTAGAAGTGTTGCTCTACTCATCAGATGTTCTATAGATCTTTACTGACTGCCCGTAATAGATACGTATATACCTTTGTCTTTCGTTTCTCTTTCTGCATGCCTATCTATTTCTTATAGTATAGATATTTAGAACACGTGTTATGTTTAGTTCAGCAGCAGTGAGCGGAAATGTCACTAATTGACGACCCCTGACAATGTTTGTTTTTTTTTGTTTGTTTTGCGTTCGCTCCATTGTAACCAGCACGGGTATCCGTGCGATTTCCGCCGGGAGCGTGATTACGTTGTGCCACCGTTATGCGCCGTGTAGGCCTAGCACATCCGATTTCGGCATGCCTTGACATTTCGGATGGGCTACCCTAGCCTGTGACAGCCTTCCTATCTGTCGCCAGACGGTGAATGTGTACTGACTCTATGCCGAGACGGTTTGTCTTTCACGTCTGTCCTGCACGAGGCGTTCCGCAGTCAGTGAACATGCCTCGTGTAATTAGACGTATTGTGCCCATGCTCATCGGGTACTAAACCTTTTCTCGTCCTGAAGCCTGGTTCCGGTTTAGGAAGAACTTGACAGAAGAGTCGCGCTCATTCGTCTTCTTATCCGAAGCGTTATTCACCAACTTCGTGAGCCCCTCGTCCAGGTCTGAATCTATACACATATTTAGGAACGTTAGGAAATTGTGCTTTGTTCTAGAGCTGAACAGTGCTTGTCACCTCGACTGCTATGCATGTGCCCATCGGGTACTGAACCTTTTCTCTCCGCGAGCACGCTTCCGGTATAGGAAAGACTCGACAGTAGAGTTGGGCCCAGGCTGGGATCACTGGTAACTAGAAGCTTGTCTCGAGCAAACAATGCTTTAGTTCCAATTTCATCGAACCGTCTTCCATGCTTTTTACATATGACGCTGCCCTCTAGCGCTGTGCATCTTTCTCGGTGTATTCATTGTGCTTTTATTTTTATTGGAACATCTGCCTGCTTCGTACCGACTACATTGGCCGCCCTCCAATGCTTCTACCAGACTTTCTATCTTCACTGTGTGTCGACAGTGTTGCTGCATGTGTTGGTACAGTGGTGTAGGAGTTATTAACTGTCTTTTTGCAGTCAAATCTCATTCCATCTGTTACCTCCACATTCACGGACACGATCCCCAAAAGGTTTAGCCAGAATCAGCATTAGCCGCTGTATTTCTGTTACCAGGGTGCGCCACGAGGAGGCACTTTTGGGATCTTGGTTATCTGCTAACCCTGGGTCCGCCAAGAGCAATGCGTTCCCTTTGCACCCCCCTGACAATATTTGTTATAACCCGCCTCCCCATTAACGAAGTGGGTTTACTGCCCTACGTGAATTTTGTTTTTGCATTTACAATCCCTTGTTAATTATAGAATCATGTTGATTCATCTCAATCATCATTCATAAAATGATGTTATTTGATTTTTCCAGTGATTTTCATTGGCTGTGAAAACAAAATACACCCAAAATAGAAAAAAAGTTAAATACTACATGTATTCCCATTAGGGAGTTGAAGGGATAGATTTCGTAGGATTTTGTCGACACAACGTTCACCCAAAGTGACCAGTGAAAATCACGGGAAAGTCAAATAGCGTCATTTTTTACGCTTATTTGCGCAAGACTGTAATCATGTCCAATGCAAGAGATTGTCCGACTAGTCTAGTTTCCAGCCTCTGTTGGCTGAACTAAGCCGCATATCCTCGTCAAGGAGCTGACCTCGATGGGGCACAGGACATGACACAACCGACCATTACCTCTGTGCTCACGTGGACAGGCAGAACTGACTGCGGAACATATTTTGCCAGACTGCATTATACTAAACCAGTTGAGGGTGGAGCACTGACTCAATGAGACACATCCACGGAGAGATGTAAGAGATTTAATGAGATTCACCTACATCAGCATTTATAACAAAAACCAGACTTGCTATGTAAACATGTTCAACTGTAAATGAGAAGTCACTATATATGTCGATCAGACTGAGTGTTTTCAACCCTTCTTCTGCCTTTTCATCCATTTAAATATTATTTTGTCTGATAGTATGTTCATCAAAGTGCTTCGTCTGAATAGTAGAATAATTGAAGTAATGGTAATGTCAAAACACAAATGTCCTCCAGAATGCAATATCAAAGTAACTGGGACCCTTCTGGAGCAAATCAATATGTTCATATATGTGGATACCTTAATAACATCGTGTATTAAAGAAATCAAATGTAGAATTTCCAAGACAATGGTAACATTTCACAAGATGAAGAACATCATATGTAATATATTTTGTCAATTGATGTGAGAAAGAGTTCTTAGAGGAGAGATTAGAGAAGAGTTCTTAGAGGTTAAATAGAACTAATTCTGATGTTTGGAAGTGAATCATGGACAATCAACAGAATAGGGGGAAATAGAGAGAGGCAGTGGAGATATGGTTTTATAGAAGAATGTTGATATTCACAATGGACAGATAAAAACGTACTGAAGAAATATTGAAAGAAGTTTATTCAAAATAGAGCGTTGATCCCCCGTATCAGAATGAGATAGTCCACATTTTTTTTTGCACATCACAAATAGATGAAAGATGGAACACATCGTGACAGCAAATAAATTGAAGAGCAAAAGTGGTACGTGAAGACCACGAGAAAAATTTTATAACCTGACATTGTGGCGTGGAAGAACATCGGTATCGGACATGCTTGACAGCACACAAAACTGAAGGCTGTGGAAATGACATTATTACCAACGCCACACGGCATGGATCATAAGAAGAAATGATGGACAGCACAGAAAACAGAAGGCTGTGCGCCCGTGTGTTGTCGGGGCCCGAAAGGGGAGCAAAGAATAACAACACTGTTTACCTTCCACGCATGTCGTAAAAGGCGACTAAGGAGGTTATGGGATGGAGTTGGCTGTCCCATCCCATATAGGGTCAGTGACCCAAAGCCACGCTGAAGTCGGATGTGTTAGGCCGAAAGGCGCAGATATCACAGCAATGCTGTAAACCATGACACAACGCATTCCGTTCTCCGGACTACATCCTGCTAATCTGCAGGAGTTTGAGAACGAACGCAGAAGAAGAAGAAGAAAGCTGTGGAATGAAATAATCACTAACGCCACACGTCATGGATCATAAGTAGATAAAGCATGTATGATCAGTTGAAATAAGTATTTCGTTCAGTCTAACACCTGCAGGCTATGTATCAACAACATTGTTGCTTCACATCTTTAGTTTGCCATCGTTATTCATATTAATATACAAATTGTGATATCAATTCTCATTAACCACAGGTTAGCGATTCGACCCCTGGTCTGTCTTTGCTTTCTATTTTGTTCAGCTTATACCAGATTGACCCCAATAGTCCTCACAGGTAAGGTCATTGCTATGATATTTATATAGATCTGATATAAACTGTATACAATTATTTGTATTATTAAAATGGTGTTGAGCTAATACGGACTCTAACAAAGTGAACTACTTAAAAACATCCCGAGTTTAGCATGGAAGCTCTTTAGTGCCTACTTGTCAGGTTTTTTTTATTGTACCGTGTGCCTATGTAGTCATTGTGTGCCCAATTACATTGATGCTGATACTACGTCATATGGATTGAGAGTATTTAGTGCGGATCTATGTGTCGTCGATGCACAGCGACTTTATGGACACCCTATATATTTGTCAGCGTCTGGGGTCGTATATACGTCTGCAGTAAAAGTGAGGAATTATACTTATTAAAAAAAGGGGTCATACACCTATCTTAGTTCGTAATTCCTTAATTCTCATAAGGTTTTTGAAAAATCGTTATCGTTAACCATTTTAATCAAAACGTATTCTGTTTCTGTGGATGTTATTAGTATGATGTGTAGGCATAGTGTAATAATGGCAACACCCCCTTACATATTTACTTTTTTGTAAACTGCCATGTGTTTCCCCAACCCTCACACTTCTAGTACATTGGTCTATTCCCGACACTGGAAATGCATCTCTCTATTTACATGTAGGAATGATGGGTGTTAAGACAAAAAGGCTGTAAAGTGTCAAATTGGTGGATACAGGACCGTAGATAAGTCTTCGGTAGGTGGTGGGGTTATTAACAAAAGTCATTGCTTAGTTTGTTGAGACTTTTTTTGGCCTTAGTGGTGGGGGGACATTAAAAGAGTAAGGGATTTACCATCTCCTATTTTTTTTTTAGCATGCTTTCCAGTACTAAATGCAATGTTCTAATTCTTGAAAGAGGGTTTGCTACTGTTGCTGTTTGTTTGCATTCATTCTCAAACTCCCACACGATCTCCCTTGTTGCAGAACAGTGGCCCTGCTAGATTTCCGAAGGACGTGGTATAGAGAATGGAAGTTGTGCCATCGTTATAATTTGCGTCGGTGGTCCGGAATATCCGTCTTCGGCACTAGGAAGGGTGTTTTTAAGCTCACAAACCCCTCCCCCTTATATACATACTTGTGTTGATATACGTATTGCGGTCATCTTCGAAACACAAGTTAATGGCAGCCAGCTAGATAGCCTGTGCATTAAAATGGTCAGTGTTATTGAAGTGGTCAGCAACAGCAGTCCCAGACTCATATGGTTCATATCGTACAGATGTTGACATCATCGGTTTATATCATTCAAAAGTGATTCTATTTGACTTTTCCTGTGACTTTCAATGGTCACTTTGGCTTTACTTTGTTAGTCTCTAAACCTCGTACACATATTCCGAAGTAAGTCATGGCGAAAATGTTTGCAAATAATGATGTAGATTACGTTTTGGGAGATAATGTGTGCCACTTAGGAAAGTATTTGTCTGATAAAATAATAGAGTTTGCTGGTTGACAGTGGTGGAAAATGTATACGCCTGTGTGGTTTTGACGTGGACAAAATATACCTCTCACTTTCAAAGAGTATCCACGGAAACGTCTGTGTGTTGCTGAAACCGACAGGGGAGCAAAGAATAGCAACGCCGTTTACATTCCATGAATGTCATAATGTGTGACTAAGGATGTTATGGGGTGGAGTTGGCTTTCCCATCTTATATAAGATCAAAGTGGCCCAGACCAGAAGTCATGCTGGTCAGATGTGTTAGGCAGAAAGGTACAGATACCACAGCAAAGCTATAAACTGTGACATAGCTCGTTCTGTTCTCTGGACTACACCATTCTAATAATCAAGAGTTTTAGAACGAATGCAGCAGAAGAATATTCAAGGAATATTTAAGGGTAGAAGCAGAAGA
This sequence comes from Meghimatium bilineatum, assembly GCA_034231615.1. Taxonomy (NCBI): domain Eukaryota; kingdom Metazoa; phylum Mollusca; class Gastropoda; order Stylommatophora; family Philomycidae; genus Meghimatium; species Meghimatium bilineatum. The sequence continues at coordinate 18,639,892 of CM067312.1, read as the reverse complement.
GTTGGTAAAAGAACATCTTGCCTTCATATCATTAAGTAATGTTCAGTGTGTGACTTAGTCCACACTTGTTCGTATCACAAAGAAAAGAGATGTTTGGTGGGCATTTGCTGCTGATTACTCCCAATGTGGCACCATTATAAACCTAATATGTTTTTATGTGGATTTTATTATTGTTATTAATATTAATATTATGATCATTATAATATAATATTATTTTCCAGTGAGAGCACATGGATTCTGATAGAGAGGCTCACTCGTGAAGCTGTTGATGGAGCCATAAAGGCTGACAAACTTCTGGAGGAAGCTAAATCTCAGAAAAGACTTGTTGATGTTTCAGTGCAGACTCAGGTATTCAGATTATTCATTTCATTCCTTTCCTCTATGTTGATCTAATCCAGCTCTGTAGCATAGATGAACATAGCACATCTGGGATGGAGAAGGGTTCAACTTCCGCTCCAGGAAATTGCACATTAGGACCATTCAGAAAGCAAGGACAACATGCTCATCATAAAATATTGCCTAGAAAATCATATTATGTTTTGATTGCTACATCCTGAATAAGATATGCTTACATATATGTACCTTTAATTTTTATGTTCACCAAACCCACATTTTTTTTTAATTTCATTTTCCTTTAGCGCTGAAGTTAGCGCATATGGCAGAGGTCAGATCTCTCCAATTCTGTCTGTTCAAACTATTCTGTGCAGTTCTTGAATAGTGTGTATATTTATTGTTTTAATTTATCTAAGTATGGTTCTTCTGAGTGTTTCTTTTGGTCTATACCTGGTTCTTTTTTGTACGACAATCCTGCAATGATGATAAAGAGAAATTACATGTGCTATCTTGAATATCCGATATTGTAATAACACAGTTTGTCACAAAATAATTCATTTGAATGAAAAAGAATTGGAATGAACTGACTTCTGTTACACAAATTGGTCTGGACTTTACGATGTTAGTTGATTAATCCAACGATCGACGAAATGACCCAGAATTGATCACAGAAACACCCTCCATCAACGGACGTCATTACTGGAAGTCCAAGTTTTTTTAAATATTATATTCATATTCAATTACTACAGTTTGAGTGGTGTGTTGTATACTTTTTAATTGTACAGGAAAATACTTACATTGTTTTTGATTACTGTAGTCATTCCAATTAGATCAGGATAAGTGTCTTCTACACTGAAAATGCAAAAGCTAATAGTAGTAAATGTTAAAAATTGTTACTTGATTTTTTTTGGAACTACCATTACTACTACTATATCCGCTACTCATGATGATGCTGCTTTCTGTACTGGTACATGCTACTGCTGGTGCATGAAGCACAGTAGCAGAGACATTAGGGCACTAGTGATGATTATGTTGTTAAAAAATCATCATATTTTAATTATGTGTACTGCTAGACTGTGTTGCTTCTAAATTAAATTTATTTGTTCATTTCCTCTTAAGGAAAGTAACCCTCCAAGTGGAAATGGATCAAAGATTCAAAGACGATCAGTTATTGGTAGTGGACGTCGAATTGAGTCATCAGAGGTAAAAATAGAAACACCACCAGCACAAATCCCACCTCCACCACCGCCGCCTCCTGGAGTACCTCCACCTCCCCCTCCTCCTGCCCCAATGGCTCCACCTCCTCCTCCAGGTCCACCTCCGCCTCCAGGTCCACCTCCGCCGCCAGGTCCACCGCCGCCTCCAGGTCCACCACCAGCTCCTGGTCTAGGAATACCAGGTACTGGAATGCCACCTCCCCCTCTATCACCAGTTCCTGCTGTGGAGCTGATTAAAACACCTGATCCTTCCTGTAAGATGAAACACTTTAGCTGGAACAAGGTGCCAACTATGCAGGTGAAAAGTAAGTTCTGGTTCATTCAAATCTTTCTTAGAATGTTAACTCAACAAGTCAAAATATTATATCCTGCAAAAATTTCTCAACATGTAAGACTTCTAAATGTGCAACATTTTCTTAATGTTCAAAATTTTCTTAATCTGCAAAACTTTCTTAATATGCAAATCTTTCTTAATATGCAAAATTTCTTAATGTGCACAATTTTTTAATGTGCAAAACTTGCTTAATATGCACAACTTTCTCAGTGTGTAAAACTCTCTACGTATGCAAATTTAACTTTCTAAATGTGCAAGTTTCTCAATGTGCAAAATTATTTTAATGTGCAAAACTTTCTTAATATGCACAACTTTCTCAGTTTGCAAACATTTCTCAGTGTGCAAAACTTTTTCAGCATGCAAAACTGTATTGATTGGATGGATGGTTGGATAGCTGGTTAGTTGAATGGTTGGTTGGATAGTTAGTTAGATGGTTTGGTTGGTTCAATGGTTGGATGGTTGGTTAGATGGATTGAATGGTTGGTTAGTTAGTTCAATAGTTGATTGGTTGGATTAATGAAAAAAACTGGATTCTCCCAAAGATCCATTATCATATCTTTAAAACTGTAGGGTAGTTTCCTGCTTAGCAAATGTACCAATTTAACAAAACAAAATGTAATGTGAAACTTATTATAACTCAATCAGGGACACCAACAGAAAATACAAAAACAGAACAAGGGGCAGTAATAAATTCTGCGTACAAGTAGCCTCTTGTTACAAATCACTTTTGATGTGTATGAATTCTGCACTTCCATCAGATTCTGTCAACTGTGTAGTAGATCTTCATAGTATGAACAAGACTACAACTTCACAGATAGTAGTATTCAAGCTTCTTTCTCTGTGAATGAAAAGTTTACAGCATTCATGGTTGCCCATGCCTGTAAATAAGGGGGAGGGGCGTAATCAACTTTGTTAAAAGTCAATGTTGCAGATTTTAGATCTGCGGGGGAGAGAAACACTACCATATACGTCTGTAATATTTCATCTATGCAATATTTTGTCTTCATAATATTTAATCAATGTAATATTTCATCTACCTGGTATTTAATCTTTCATCTACTTAATTTGTGTCTACTTATATTTTTTTTCTTCTTAAATTTTCATCTATGTAATATTTCATCTACTTATTATTTCTTTATATAGAAAGACAACAAACTGTGATCATAATTTTAACATTTTTATGACTTAATCTCAACAGAGACCAGCATTTGGGGTGATGTGAGCAAAATGGAGGATGTTATCAAAGTGGAGTATAATAAACTAGAAGAACTGTTTGCTCAGAAGGTTGTCAAGGAAGAGTCAAAATCTGAAGAAAAAGTTACAATGAGAATTCAGTCCTCGTCTTCGGAAGTGAGTCACTATTTCCCATTGGTTGCTGTTTCAATGAGTTCTATCAATGGATTTTTTTTTATACTGTGCAATTCTATCTTTAGGTTGTTGAAATGATGGTATTTTTATGTTTAAATTATATCTTTAGCTTGTTGGAATGATAACATTTTAGACTTAGAGCACTAGCAAAATCTGGATATTTGGCTTATGACTTTATCTGTGGTTCATGTGGACTGTGGTTCATGCAAAATTATTATTTAAAATCTATTATATGTTGTCCTAACATGTGAAAATTATAGATTTATTAAAGTTATTTTTGACAGACAAACTTTCAAACTGATTACTGCAGATATTTAGCTCTTAATCTCTGACAAAAAATGTATACTGATTACTGCACATATTTAACTTTGTATCTCTGATACAGATTTCCTGCCCTGCTGTAATATATGTAGAAGTAACTATTATAAATTTCAGTTTTGTTGGCTTATCAGCAGAAAGCCTCTGCTTAATTTGCTTAACTGGCTATTTTATCAGTTTGACAGTGATAAGTTCAATTTTATTCTGAAAATGTATGCACCTTCACAGCTTAGAGAGTACAATGGTTACCATGTATTTTCAAAGAATTCCTTGTTGTTGTTTTTGTTGTTGTCATATCCAAATGCTGATAAGTAATGCTACTCTTGTCAGCATAATGCCATTCTTAAAAAAGCGCAGGTCTTCTGAAATTGACTTAGTGATCCATACAGTAAGTTAGTGACTGTTAAGATGTCTGTTGAAGTTTTTTCCTGGCAGTTAAAAGGTAAGTGCAGTCAATAGGGAGGTGTTCCACTGTTTCATTGGGATGAGAGCAGTGTCTACAAGTGGGTAGTTGCTGGGGTTTGATATGGTTTAAATGATTATTGATCCTTGCATGTCCTGTTCAAAACTGAAAGATAAGGGATTGATTTCTCCTGCAGAGTTTGTTTGTGTTATCATTGTCTTTTGGCTGTGTCATTTCACTAAATACATTTAGACCAGTCAACCTATTTGCCCATCTGTTCAACTAAATTTTCCTGGTGTTTCTGATAATCTTTTTTTGACTGTTCCCATACTACAAGGTCTTTGCTTTTGTTGTTTTGAGACACTTATTTTTTATTTTATTTTAATATATTTGATCCAGTCACGGTGCAGCCATTAATCCTGAATCTTGTTGATCATCGATTAAGAGTACAATAATGTCCCTGAAACTGTTTCAGAAATCCATCTTAGGGCCACCATAACTGCCTCAATCTCCATTATCATCCTGGAGTTGCTGTACTATGCACTCCACACCTTTCAGCAATGACTCATCTTCTTAGAGTAGCAGAGAAACCTCAATCTTAGCATTCTATACTAACATTACTCTTGGCAGAAAATCAAGAAATTTAATTAATCACAAAACAAAGCTCAAAATGTATCTTCTGACATGTGATAACTCCAGCAATAATGAAATTATTGTTTTCAGAGCTAGATGTGTGCATCATAATAAGAAATCTTTAATTAAAACTACTAGTGTTGTTTATCATAAAGTCATGGTCAAGCACAATATGGTATATAAGTCCTATGACAATTACATAAAGTTATGCAAATGCTACTGCCATTTTCTAGTGGCAAATTTAGACTCCATTTACTGGGCTTACATTGAAACACCCACATAATGAAGTTGGATTTGTCAGGCTGAAAGTTGCAGATATCACACAAGCTGTAAATCATGACACATATCATTCGATATATTTGAACCTTAAACTATATCCTGCTAACCAAATAAAATCCAAAATACCACTGGATCTACTCAGGTGTGAAAGGATAACATTTATAGTTACTTCCAGTCTACTCAAAAAAGCTGAAAAAATGTATAGAATTTCCTTTATCACAATGGGTTTTCCCACATGTACTCTGCCCCTATCAACAAGGCAGCCCACTACCTGCTTAAAGTACCATTCATAGTAAGTTATTTCATGGCTTAAAACAAAAGGTCAGAATCTTAGGAAATGGAATTGTCAACAAGGTGTCATAATCTGGTATCAAACTAGCAATACTTTCTAGCAATTGTTCTTTGATACAATAAATTTATAGAATCTCCCATAGAACATTGTTGACCCTATCAAACGCTTTCTCCTGACCTCCTAAAAACATGGCAGATAGTTTAACTATCACCACAAGAAGAAAAATATATATACCTAAAACCTCTGGTGGACAAGCTCTATAACCCTGTCTTGAGGCTGGTGATGACAGTCCAGTTCGTTGATGAAATCGATATTAGTGTCTGACTTTATCTGGAGAATGATGAAGGAAGGAAGAAGATTATGTCATTGAGATCTCTAATATACTGAGACTAATATGGGTCTACTGAACTGGACATGTTGTTTTCATTTGTGAATCCTGAGAGTACAAATTTGAAACTTGTGTTTTCTATTCCAAGTTGTGAGGTTTAATTTTTGCATCCAGTTTGGAGTTTCTTCTTGAATTTTTTTCTGAAGAAAAAATCTTAGATGTTTTCTTTTTTCAAATACAAAACAGCAGTTCGACTCAATGTGAGCACAGGGTGCAAAAACATAACAATCTACTTGTCTTTTCTCTTTTGCAGCCAGCACTCTTCAGATAAAAAAGTTGATTCTCTCCCAGCAGTCTAGGAATGTGTCTTTAGCAGAGTTCCATCACAGCAAAGATCTTTTTAATCCTTCCTTCAGTGGAAGACCTGAAATAGAATGTATCAGGTCATTGCGGCAAATAAAACAGTGACACTACATATTTCTGTTCTCTGGACTACATCCTGTTGAAAATCTAGTAAATCAAAAAAACATTTTCCTGCTACAAGAGAGATCCAGTGAGAATGAACACTGAAAAAAAAGACTTCAATAGATAACTCTACTGATAGAACATTCTACAGAAAGGTTAAACAAGGTCTGGAAAAAATGTGAATAGTGACACTTATAAATGAAGCAAAAGCTAAATGCATCGGTGTTCTACTGCCCCGGATATTTTGGATTTGTAATAATGATTCAGCAAACATGATTGTATCTAGGACATCTATAAGTTGATAATGTATATGAAAAGAAAATGCTGTCAATACTGGGATAAAAACTGAAATTACTGGGATAAAAACTGAAATTACTGGGATACAAACTGAAATTACTGGGATAAAACTGAAATTACTGGGATAAAAACTGAAAATTAAGATGACAGTTTCCAGAGAAATATGCCTATATGAAAAACTGTTATTTTTAAGAGTCTTGCTCAAGGACTAAAAATAGGCTAAAAATTACTTACCGGTATATAATCATTTTGTAAGTATCCCATCAATCTTTCATCATTGTCCAGTAATGATCTTTCATAAATCAGGAGTTTTTAGTATACGGAATAAATGTTCCATTTATATTTCTTATATTGTTACTAAACAGCAAGAGATCAAGTCACCTACTGTAAGTTTTGGTTAAACGTGCTTTGCTTCCATAATTGTTGAGCTATGATATGCATTTATACTTTCTTCATTATATATAGGCTATATATATATATATATATATATATATATATATATATATATATATATATATATATATATATATATATATATATATATATATATATATATATATGCGTTTCATTTTCATTACATTTTTATTATGCTGAAATATATTACTCTTATTACTCTTATAGGCATATGCACTGCTATACCTGTATAAATATGGTTTTCAGTAGTAACATTAGCAGTTGGAATGGATGTGCCCCCCCTATCACCATTAGTGTTCATTATTTATATGGATAATATCCTCCAAAATAGTCAAACCACTAAATGCTAACCAGCCAAATGATGACTTAAATGAACTACCCGGTACTCTTTGCTGACGATCAATGTCTACTCCACAATTCAAGTGAAGAGCTGCAAGATCACATAAACCTACTCAACAAAGCTGTCTCAATCACATAAAGATCAATGAAAAGAACCCAATTTATTATAATACTAATAAGACCCATTATCCATCAAGGTCATAGGGGAGCTACACTGGAAAAATTAGCACAAAAAGATCTGACAAAAACACCTCCAAACACCTCTATCCTTAGTCATTAAAAATAGTGTATAGTAATCATGCCCAGACAATTCCTTGATGTTATCAATCCAGGAATTTTTTTGTTTGCTTCTTCTCCTTCCACTTTCAACTGTTCCTTGCAAAATAATATAGAAAGTGAGTCGTTTCTTGCTACATGTCCAAACCAAACAAGTTTACGCCATTTTACCATTGTCAAAAATATTTCTTGATAACCTACAAGTTTGTTTATGTGCTGCTGAATGAATATAGGCCTATTTGCCTTGTGTTCTATATAACTAATTCTTAACAAACGTCTATAGCACTTGTATATTTTATATCTACTTACATCACAATACAATAAAAACAACATAAAGATTAATGATCAATTGCTGAAACAAGTGCAGGAATTTAAATATCTTTAGAGCATTTATACACATGACAGAAAAATGGACAAGTGCAATTGAGACAAAAATTCTAAAAGCCAACTACATAAATTATAAACTTACACCTATGTCCTGTTGTTCATGAATTTTTTTAGAGAACCCTGAGGATTACTGCTAAAAGCTATGGAGTAGCATGGTATGAGTGATACTTTTTGTAGGTGGTGTGCTGCTTCATTGAGGGACAGGGGGTACATATGGGAATGCCTGATTGCAATGAAGTTAATCCTCTATTCTTTTTGATGCCATTTGGCATGTGGTAGCTAAACCCATGCTCAAACCATCTTAATCATCACTTATCATATAAATTATTATGCAATATTATATATACATCTCAAGGGCTATGTGCTTTAAAATTCATGAACTATCACATGTGAGTTTTTGTCAGATCTTTGGTTTATAAACATTTCAATAAAATCTTCAAAATTATGCATGAGAGAGTCTGCTATTTAATGGCTTTGTATTCCACTTAGAACTTTTAAACTGGCTTACTTCCTGATTATATTTTACGATGCAAAATGTCATTGCTCACACATAAGAAACATTATATTGTCTGTCAGAGATTTCTCTTATATTGACAAGTCATAACTACTTATATTAAAGCTTTATAGTTTATTTTATTCATAACTGCTTTATGCTCTCTGCTTTTATTGCTTTATACAAGTGCTTCATAATCATAGCAAATATTAGGGGTTGACAGTCAAGGTTTGTAGGGCATGTGCTGAGAAGAACACAGCTTCAACACTTAATAACCACTTAAAAGATCAAGGGGAGAAGAGACGGGATGACAAAGAGAGAAGTTGCTGGATGGGCTAGTATTATGGCACAGGAGAAGGTCACGAGCTTATTGACAACATAAGAGACAGAGAGTCATGGAGAAACATGATTGTCTACACCATTCAGCATGGCACTTGATTGATTGATAAGTGCTTAATTAAATAGCTGATAACTGTGGAGGAATGATAACAGTTGACAAATGATAACTGTGAATGATCGGCAACTGTGAGTGATAATGCTTTTTAATTTGTTGATTAGTTTGTGATGAATATTGAAAAATTGCTTCTTAGCTGTGAGAATAAAAATACTTGAGAAGTAGAGCAGAGGTTTCTATGGAAATTTCTGTATTGAAATAAAGATTGAGCTTGTTACTTAAACCTTTACTTTAACCTTTACTTATCAACTTACCAGAAAAAGTTACAGCAAAATAAATTAAACTGGTTACTAGAAAACTTACCATACTTATGAATAAAAATATTTTTTTTTAAATAAATAAAATACATACAATAAAACTAAAAAACTAAACAGGACAATTCTCAATGTGTCAGTCCAAATGGGACCTTTTTCAAGAGACTAATAACTTATATACTAAACAATACTACACAAAATAGATGACTGAATTTGATCGAGCCATGTTTCTATATAACGCAGAAACGTGACCCGGTAACGGTTGTGGAAACACATCTGTATTTATTCCACAATAAAACAATATACCCATTCAAAGATAACAGAGACCATAAACTGATTATTTCATCTTTGGTACATTGGAATCCCTCTCTAGGAGATACAATTTATCCAACTTCCCTATTTAACAACACTTTTCAAAATCCCAAATTATATTTAGGCATATTCTTTACTATTAATACTGTATATGCATATAACAAATATCTGTTATTGCATAATTATTTTGTTGGTCCAGAGCAACTTGTTATAATGAATTTGAGAGTATACAGTTTCACTCTACTACTGCATTATTGGTCAATAGATTAATTTATTCTCCAATTATAAGTCCATAGTTTAACTATTATTGTCATTATGTTTATGTTAAAAAATAGTTTCAATATTATGAAAGTGACAGCTTAAAAAATATAAATTGATGTTATTATTAGTTTTACTATTATTATAAATATTTTTTTGTCTCCCACAAAGAATCTAGAAATATAGGGCCTATATCACTTCCCTTGCATATTTACTCCTTTTTTATCTGTATTGTTAGACCCCATCTGAGTAGAAGGTTTCTTCACTCTAGTAGGTGTTGCACATTCTGAAATCTGAGATCTCATGAGTATGCCTATTCAAGAAAGCTATAGAGGAACCATCCACTGCACATAGGAAGCAAGATGTATATTACCAGGGAATATTGACAAACTCATCTGTATTTATTCTTAAACTCCTGTCAATCTACAGAATGAAATGAGTTAAGCTATTGTTTGCAGCTTGACAGATCTGTAATTTTAGCACAAGACATTTGACTTGGAATGACATTTTTGTGTACAAGGTGCCTTTCCTTTCCAATGGATACATTATGGCCAGTATGCCATGTTGGCAGTATCTTCAAGTGGAAGGGGAGTATTATATTTACAGATTTGGATTACCTGGCTCTGATGCTATCAATCATTTATGATTTGCAGACTACAGTTTATACACTGATTTTTTCATGATCTCTTAAGTTCTCTTCATCATTCTTCTGGTTACATACAGTACTAATAATTTCAATATACTTTTAGATTTTCCCATGGAGACCCTTATTTTCATAATAAGTGAAGTTTCATTATTCTGCATACTTGTGTCCTTTTCTCATGTGGAGTCATCTTATACTAATGATGTTCTGTAGTCTAATCTCAATGTGCACGTTTGTTTCACACAATTTTACGCTTTTATGTACATGTGACTTCTCTATCTGTTTTGTCCTATTCAGTGTTTGAAGATAATAGTCTGTTCTTTGCATGCCATTTATTAGTAGCAATCTTTAGCCTCTGCAGTGTCTTTACATGTACATCTAAGTGGAATAACAACTATCACCAAAATCATCTACCAAGCAGAATAAATGGGACTACCATCACTTCTATATACCAGTAAAACATGGACAGTATGTTCCAGAAAAACTAAGACTCAACAATTTCTACTTAAGATCCTCCTAAGATACTCAATATCCATTGCTGAGATAAAATATCTTATAATAAGGTACTGATGAAATATACATCTGTAAGCATATGCATAATGTTGATAAAACATTGGTGATCCTTGTATACACTTCATCACCAATGTTAGTTATTTTGTGATAATGTACTACCTAGATATGTGAATCTATTCACAACTTTCAGTGCTACACCATTTACCTTTATGCAGGTCTCTAATGAGAGCGCAGACATGCTGGATCTGGTTCTCACCTACCACAACATATCTTTATGGAAAACTTCTAACTGGCTTTGATAAGACCTAGGAACAGAATGGTAGTTAATGAGTTTGCCTCTCTTTTGGAGAGGCGTGCCCCTTTCAACCAGCGGACAAAGTCCAATTAGGTTATATCAGGACACACTACCATAAAATATTAGAGGTAACAAAGACCCCGTGTAAGTATTAGATCTAGGAACAGAATCATTTTGAAAGATACATTTACAGGGCAGGACCACATCACTGACTCACTTTGATGTAGACAAAAACTCATGGGAGACTGACACAAGACAAGCCTGTCATTGCAGAGTCAGAAATGATGCAGCTGCTGTAAAGAATTTCACACAAGCTGTTGCTCAACATAAACACACTAGAAGAAATGCAAGATCTGCTCAATGTCTCCCCTACACATTTATAATGTGGAAAAAAATTCCAAGCATGCATAGTACTCTTTAACCACAGTTGGGCACACCACAGTTATCATAATCTTCATCTCAGTTGGGCTCAAATGATTTTCATTGACCTCAACAGTCAAACAACATTTACATATTTATTAAGTTACTTGGTTACAATTTAAGTAATGTTTCTTGTTTTCACAGGTAAGTTTACTGGACCCAAAACGCAGCATGAATACCAACATTTATCTGAAACAATTCAGGAAAAATAATGCTGCCATTGTTGACCTTGTCAGGAAAGGTGATGGAAGAAGTTTTGGTGTGGAAAAACTGAAAGGGCTTATTAAAATTTTGCCCCAACTTGATGAGGTAATATTCTATTGATTTAATTGTCTTAAAATATTGTCCCAACTTGATGAGGTAATATTCTATTGATTTAATTGTCTTAAAATATTGTCCCAACTTGATGAGGTAATATTATTATTGATAGTTAACACTATTAAAGTGCAGAAACAGATTCATTGAGCAAGGCATGTGGCTAGTATGCCAGATCACCGTTTACCAAAGATACTTCTCTATGATGAATTGCAGAAGTGTATATCTTCTTACGGTAGCCAAAGAAACACTACAAGGACTTGTTAAAAACCTCACTAAAAGCCTTGTAAATAGACAAAGATACATGGAAAGGCAATTCATGAAATAGAGCTACATTGCACTCTACAGTAAAAAAAAAAAAACAGAATCTTGTGAAAAGAGAAGACATGCAGCATCTCAACAGTGGTGAGTAGCTAGAAAGTCATGGGTAGATAAAAAAAACCTATCTACAGTGGTCATCCCATGCATAAACTATCCAAAGACACTTACGGCCAGAATAAAGCTTATTAGCCATCTATGAACTAACAGTCAATGACATAAATCTAGCTGAATTTCAAACTGAATAATTGTAGATGTTACAAATGTTCATAATCAATTGTGATAGACGAATACAAAAGAACTTACATAAATCATTTTTAAATTGAGAACAGACCACAACAGATTCAAACAACAGATAAGGTGATGTATAGGAATTTTGAAATTGGCAACACTGATAAGTATCCCTGCGGGCAATCTGCACAAATCACAACATATTTTTACATAATATCATTATATTACCACTTCAATGGTATGGATCATTGAAGTTACCATGATATTCATGTGGTTGCCATTAAGTCATGTTTCTCAGATGACTGGACATAACATGTGCTTGAGAACTGTTACATCCATAAATTTGGAACTGTAGAACCCTTTTAGATAAATTCTCATCAGTCCCATGGTGTTGTGTTGTTCTGTCATTTTACTGTTTGTTTTGGTTTATCCATATTTGGGTGTGTTCTGTCTATCTTCTGTTTTTGTTGCTTCACCTCTGACCTACTTTTACTCTTTCAAGTTATATCTATATTTACCTCTGCCATGTGAACATGAATAGTGATGTTCTTACTTGTCATATTATGTTGTTAATGTGTTCTTGTTTAAGGCTTTTTTGATCAAAATGTTGATTTCTGTGTGTTATGTGTTACCAGTAATTAGCAAAACATCATTACCTTGTTTTAAGTTTTGTCTGATGGAATATGGTTTTGCAGCAGTTAGTAAATATAGATTTTAAGAACATATTTTATTAACTGTCCACTGTACAACACCACAAAAAGAAAACTATGGACATCTGAAACAGCTCTGACGGACAAACTCTACAGCCCTATCACAGGGCTGGTACAATTCATTAAAGAAATTCATGTCAGCATCTGACTCTACAGTCCTGTCATGGGGCTGGTACAATTCATTGAAGAAATCCATGTCAGTATCTGACTCCATCTGAAGAATGAGTGGAAGAAGAAAATAGTTATGAATTGAAATTTTGTACTACTAACTTGATGAGGTATTATCCAGAGCCATAGACACATCTTCAGTAAGGAAGTTGTTTTAACTATTAAAAAAAAAAAAAAAAAAACTGGACTTTGTGATATACTAAAATGATATAGCAAGGTCAAATTTAGTAAAGGAAAAGCAAAATCATTACTTAAACCAAGATTAATCTCTGCAAATCACTGGTACGATATCAACCAGATATACCAATCACCTACCATCAGAAAAAACAGATGATCAAGTCAATAAGAAAGCCACAAACACCAACACAAGATGACTATCATATTATGAACAGACCAGAACAAGTTATAATTCTACGTCTCAGAACAGGACACAACCGACTCCGCAGTCACATGTATACAAAGTTCAAGATTGGCAACACGGCCATGTGTACATGTGGACAGGCAGTACAGAGTGCCAAACATATACTTCAAGCGTGTTCTGAGCATGAAACGCTGAGGCAGACATATTGGCCAGAGGAAACAGCACTGGAATCAAAGCTCTATGGGACACTGTATGAACTACAAAAGACAGTGAGTTTTATTAAGGAGACAGAATTGCAGATATAGACATGTTTCAAGTGAACAAAAGAAGAAGAAGAAGAAAACTGGTACGATCTATTTTTGTGTGTATGGATATGAATGCTGGACACACTTCAGACACAGAACGAAGGTTGTGGCAGTTAAATAAAAATGCTACAATGAGTGTTACAAATTTGTTTTACGGAACATAGAACAAGTTTATTTGTCTGAGACAAAATAACTGAACTTGCAGGTCAACAGGAACCACAGTTGAAAGTTGTAACAATGGCATACGATTTTGTGGTTTGGATATGTAATGAGAGACAATTCACTTTCAAAGAATATTCTATCCCATAGAAGGACAGTGATCCAGAAGATCTTCTGAAGTTGGGTGTGTCAGGCTGAAAAGTGAAAGTATCACAGCTAAGCTGTAAACCATGACAACATATTCTATTATCAAGACTGTATCCTTCTAATATTCAGGAATTTGAGAATGAATGCCGAAGAAGACGATGAAGATTATTATTATTATATTATTAACTGGTAGTTCTGTTGTTTTTTTCTACTCAAAAGTTATTATTTTTTTAAGCCATCCTGATTAGTTTTTAATTTATTTGTGATATTTTTTAGCTATTAATATGTTTTTAGTGTTTTTTATAAATTTCCTGTTGAATCTCTTTTGTAACAGAACAATGATCCAACTAGGTTTTCAGCAAGAGGTAGTACAGAAAATGAAGATGCACTGTGTTGTTATTTTATTTGTGCCTTATTCAGAAAAGAAATCACTGAGTTTTAAGAATAAATGTCTTCGTAGGATAACTAACATCCATTGGAGAATTCTAATCGAATGATAAAATAGGGGTAGACCAAAAGAAACACTCAGAACAATACTTAGAGAAAGTAAAACAACAAATATTCATACTATTCAAGAACTGCACATACGGTAATAGCTTTGAACAGACAGAATTGGAGAGATCTGACCTCTGCCCTATGCACTAACTTCAGCGCAAAAGGAAAATGAATGAATGAATGGCCTGACACATCTGACCAGTCGTTTATTTATAAATAAAATCTGTATATACAATTATGTAAATTACAAATTATAATTACCAAAATGTAAAATATGTGACTTAAATTCTCATTTACCTTTTATATTTAGGCTGAGCTCATTCAAAATTATGATGGTGATTCAGAGAAACTTGGAAATGCTGAGAACTTTTTTGTAAAATTGCTTTCTGTTCCACACTACCAGCTTCGGCTTGACTTGATGCTGCTAAAGGTAATAGCCATATTGTATTTTTAAATATAATGTTTGCTACTACAGAACAGTTCTTAAATTGTTCTTTGTGTGTATATATATTTGTGTGAGAGAGAAATTGAGACCTCTTGAGCAAAAGGGAAACTGCTTAAATATGCTCCGCAAGAAACATAACACTATAAACCAAATGAAGGATCTTCAATGCATATGTAAAAATAGTTCTGTTGTATATTGTAAAGCTGTGGATGATGATAAAGGCAACCAAATATAGGTACTAGTCACAAATATGTGTGAAGCAATTGCTTAAACGATAACTTAAACATAAAATGGCAAGATATGATCAGATAAATAGTTTGGATGAGAGCAGAGCAAATTAATGTTGGTCTGCAAATAATTTCTAAAAAATGAAGATGATTTGAACATCCAATGAGAAAGGTAGATAATGCATCACAATATAGACATTGACATGAAATCACAGGGAAAGATAGAGAAAGCTCAACACAACTTGAGAAAGGAAAGATGATGAAAGTTATCAGTGACATTAACATCACAAAATGAAAATTAAGGACAGTGCAGACTGGAGATAATATGTATATGACCTTTTGCTAATAAGAAGATCATAATTGATTGATTGATTATGAACCCTGCATGTGGATGGCCGGAAGGTTTTTGCCAATGGCCACCAGATCAACAACCGTTATCAGCAAGCCCACAGTCTTGCCTATATAATGAAGCTTTTTTTGTGTAGAAATCCTACAGCACCTCAGCTGTACAGTTAGGTTTTCACTCCCTCTTATTATTCTTCTTCTCAGAGCATTGTACACAGCTGAAAGTTGAAATCTTCTGGGTATAAAATAAAGTTCTGCAGACCCCCATCTCTCTTTTTTCCCATTATATAGAAAGATAGAAGAGAACTATTGCTTATAATTTATGGATTCATAACAAACATCATGAACCATGCCATCCTCTTTATCTTTCCAGTCTGATTTCCAAAGTCAGCTCTCTGGTGTGAGATCCAGTTTGTTGTTACTGACAAATATTTGTCGATGTTTATACGATAACAAGGGACTCAAAAAGTTTTTGAGACTTGTGCTGCATGCAGGAAATTTTATCAACAAGGTTAGTGTAGAAACTTTTTCATTTTTATTTTTAAATTCATTATTTTGCAACTTCATCTGTGAAATTTTATAGCCTAACCTGTAGCAATCCGAAGTCAACAAATGTAATCTAGCGATACAAACCCACTGACGACAAATTTCTACATCGAAGTAGTAATTTATAGTCATCGACACGAATCGTCCATGTTTATTTCCCATCATGCTCTTATAGTACCGTAAGTGTGTATTAGAGTGATTGTTCCATATTTTTTCGCAGTAATATAAATACACAGTAGTAATTTATTCAACCTTTCACGTTTGCAAGCCAAACTCATAGACATAGTTTCGGTACCACAATTTTTCGCTATTTCTTCATGAATAATGATTCAGAAAAGGAAATATTTTAAAGCTTTAGTGTTTCAGTTATTGTAGATCAACATATGGTGCTTGAGAGATGTTTATAATATTTAATAGTGATGTAATTGATGTAATTGATGTAATTTACAATGACGAATTTGAGAAGCCATATTTTTTACAACTAGGTCTAGGCATGACCTTGATGTGGTAAATTATTTGTGTGCGTTTTTCACATTCTCAATTTTGGTTGTACACAACATAACACTGACAAACACACAACATAACACTGACAAACACTCAGGTAAATAACACCTCTAAATCATATCCAATATCCATTTATCTCTATTGTCTCAGAATGTGAAATCAATATCTCAATAAATAAAAACATTACACAAAAAAAGCAAACATTTGCAGAAAAACCAGAAGTCATAAAAAATGGCCGGGTGTCAGAGGAAATAAGCGCTATTTTTAGATGGGCTGTTAAAAGTTAACATTTCATTTTATTTGGATTGTATTAAATTCTTCATCAGAATTGATTAAGAAAATTTCTGTAAGCATTAAAAACAATATTGAATCATAGTTTTGAAATTTCCAACACACTACAGCAGGTGTTCTCATCCTGGAGTTCATGACATGTGCTCATGCAGTTCAAGTTAAAAAATGCTCACAAGCACCATCAATTACATGTTGAAATTACTTGCTGTCTGAAAAGGTTGACAACCTCTGCTTTACACTATAAAAAATAGATTTTGTAGAATTTATAATTATCACAACTAAACACAAATAACACATGGACATACTCTGACTTTTGACATATATTTATGAGCGTGATCCAATATAAAAGTTGGTAGCATATCCATTTCAGAATGTAGCAATTAATCCAGCAAATTCTGGCTATCATGGTTTATAGGCCCAATGATTAATTATATATGATTTATATACTAGACTTTATATATGATTTATATACTAGACTCTATATATGATTTATATAATAGACCCTATATATGATTCAACTATAGGCCTATTCATTATTATTGATTGAAAGATGTAGGTCTACTGCTATGTATATTAATGAAAGTTTCTATATTAAAGTACATAATACATGTATTATGGTCTTAGAATTTTAGATTTGCAAACATTTAAACTAATGAAACATTTCTCTATTTATTGCCTTATAATGTTAAAAACTAATAGGATTTATAACCTACCGGTATATTTCATATGAGACTTCAATAAAATAAAGCTTTATTATTCAAGAATATTTGGCCAATAGAATTAATGTTTTATGATATCCAATCAAAACAGGGTAGCAATTCAGGGGAGGCTGTTGGATTCAGAATAAGCTCTCTTAACAAGCTAGTGCTTACCAAGTCAAATGATCCTAAAATGTCCTTATTGCATGTCCTCGTGGAGGAGACAGAGCTCAAGAACAAGGATGCATTACAGTTTGTGGATGAGCTCCAGGATGACCTTCACAAGGCTTCCAGGTAAATGGAGTTATGCTAAGTTAAGTTTGGGGGATACTGTGTAGGTAATATTGCTTAGAGCTCGTGCAGGATAAGGAAAGTTATTTTAAAACAAGATTGGACTGATAAAAAAATGTCATTCTACAAGATAAAAAATAATGGTAAAATGAGTTATGAACCCATGTCAGAGCACAGTTTTCCATAAGTGCCCAGATGCCTCATAAGTGATTGACCAAAAACTGTCTGACTAGCATCGCCTGCAGCACTTGGTCAGTAGCAATGGCACCATAACCAGTGTGTAAACAATAAAGAATAAATGTAATTGTGTATTTTGAAAAGTGTTGTTGAATAGGAAAACTTATTATAAACATATGTGCCATATAGGGATTCAGCTGTAGTTTATTGTTATAGGAGGAATAGAACTGCTTTTCTGACCAACAGTATAATAACATACATATCTCATACGTGCCACAACTAGACATTATGATGCCCTGGGTAAGTTCTAGTTATGGCTTTAAACTAAATTCATTTCAGTTGTAGCATCAATTGTACACATCAGACTTCAGCATGGCTTCTGGGTCACTTTGACAGTATATGAGATGTGCCAGCCAACTCCACCACATAACCAGCTTAGTCACCTCTTGTGACATACATGGAAGGTAAAGAGTGTTGCTATTCTTTGTTCAATTTTTGGGCCCAACAACAAACAGGTTGAAGGACCTGTTTTACTGCTCTCAACGGGGGCAACAGAAATGACTTGTCTACTTAGAATTCTCAGAGTAACAATAAGAGATAAAATCAGAAATGAAAACATCAGAAGACTAACAAACACAATGCCAATCCTGGACTACATCAAAAGACAACAGATTAAGTGGTTTTCACATGTTTCCAGACTACCATCAGACAGTGCTCCTCAAAAAGCATTGCTATATAAACACGATGGATACAAAGCCAGGGGCAGACCATGAAAACGATGGATTACAGAAATAAAAGAGTCAACAAATACAAACATACATGAGGCACACAAAAAAAGCCATCTCTACAGAACTCTTCTATCCCTGGGTATATAGGCAGGGGTATAAAGTGGAAAGAAAGAAAGAACTGGGGAAACTTGTTGCACCTGCCTATATTCTTTAACTATAAATATTAAAATGGGTAATTATAATAATGATTTTGATTATATTTTTTTCACTGTTTAGGTTTTCTTTGGAAACTGTCAAGACAGAGTTTAATCAGATTAAAAACACAGTTAAAAAGTTGCGGGCAGAACTGGTAGCAAATTCTGATGAGGAAATCAAGTCTCAGTTCGGTGAATTCCTAGAGGTAGGTGTGATGACCAAATGAGCTATTAAATAATTCCTCCTCTTCATTTTATGCATTTATTTTAGCAGACTTATAATGTCTTGAGCTTAGATTCTACTTTCACTTTCACATTCTCCTGTGGAGTCATAAGCTGATATGGATTTCTTTAATGAACTGTAGCTCAGAGAGACAGAACATTAGAGATTCTCAATCAGAGCTTTTCAGATGGCTACAGTTTTATTCTTGTGTTATGGTACAGTGGGCAGTTCTGTAAAATATGTTCAATGTTTTTAGTAGACTGTCCACAAGGGCACATATCAGTGTTGTAAATTTAAAACCTTCCACACGTTATTTGAGAATGTTATGGTCCCTTCTCAATCTAAGAAGATTATTTGCTTCTTTCTTCCAAGCTTGTGGATAGCATTTTTTACTTTGCTTAGATTGACCTTTGTCATTTGAGCTGCTTTGTCAATATGCTGTGCTCTAGTTTACAGCAATGGTGTAGTAATTGTTCAGTTTATACCCAGCATAAGACTATACTGAAAAATAGAGGCTGAAATGGTTTGACCACTTAATGAGTATGAACCCTTATTGGCCAGAGCATACATCATGAAAATGGAAACAAAAAGATACAGAGGAAGACAAGAAGAAGGTGGATTGAAAGAGTTACCATCATTCTGAGACGTAACAATATTACTGCATATCAAGCAACGAAACCTGCCATAGCCCAAAAACTGATCATATTTCAATCATGTGATGCCTTACAGCAAAAACAGAGAAAAGATGATAGATGTATGGATGGGTGGATGGATGGATAGATGGATGGGTAGATGGATGGGTAGATAGGTGGGTGGGTGAATAGATAGGTAGATGGTGGGTGGATGTATAGGTAGGTAGATAGATGGATGGATGGTTAGATAGATTGGTGGATGGATAGATAGGTTGGTGTATGGATAGATAGGTTTGGCGGATGGACAGATAGGTGGGTGGATGGATAGGTAGGTAGATAGATGGATGGATGGTTAGATAGATTGGTGGATGGATAGATAAGTTGGTGGATGGATAGATAGGTTGGTGGATGGATAGATAGGTTAGTGGATGGATAGATAGGTTGGTAGATGGATAGATAGGTTGGGCGGATGGAAAGATAGGTGGGTGGATGGATAAATAGGTAGATAGGTGGGTGGATGGATATATATGTGGGTGGATTGATAGATAGATTGGTAGATAGGTGGTTGAATGGATTAATAGGTAGATTGTTGGTAGATGGATAGATAGGTAGATAGATGGGTTGGTGGATAGGTAGGTATGTGGGTATATATATTTGTGTGGGTGGATGGATAGATCGGTAGGTAGATGGGCAGATAGATAGTTAGATAGGTAGAAAGGTGGCAGGTAGGTAAGTATATAAATAGGTAGATAGGGGGGTGTATGGATAGATAGGTATATAAGTGGGTAGATAGGTGACTGGGTGGATAGTTAGGTAGATAGTAGGTGAGTGTATAGATAGATAAGTGGGTGGGTGGGTGGATAGTTAGTCTTAAGTTGTTGTCTCATCGCTTGCTAACATATCTGCCTCTTCATTTCCTGGTATGCCACAGAGGGATGGTATCCACTGTAGTACTACCCTTCTTTGGATGCTCACTCCTTGTATAGCTTCCTTCAGGTATGGCAGTTTACTGCTGTCAAGGGCTTGCAGGACAGACATTGCATCAGTAAGAAACACCACCTGTTGGCATTGGCTTGTTTTATATATATATATATATATATATATATGCAGCAATGCTTATAGCCTGTGCTTCCATATTGTTGTTATAGCAGAAAGTTCCAGTTGGTGAACATGTGGACACATTTTCTTTTTCTGGGTATTTTATGTACACTCCAGTACCTCCATTTTTCACTGCTCTGGTTGCTGATCAATCAGTATGTACTTGTTCCATACTTTTCTGGTTATGAGCATTCAGCTCTTTCATAAGACATCTGGGATTAAAGTGATTAATATCAAGCACCCCCCCATCCCCCGTCTTTCTTTCCCATAAAATCTGTTACCCATTTATTTCTTTAGGATGGTTTGACTTAGGAGCCGTTTGTGATTTTAAAATATTTCCAGTTGAACAGGAAATTGAATCTTGGATCATCGGAACAAGAAACCAGTTAACTAACAAATGAACCATCACAAATTTGAATGCTAGGATTTAATATCAAACCAATTCATTTTTTATGGATGTGAAGCATGAACAAAACAAAAAAGCTCAAAATGAGTTGGAGGTTACACAGTTGTGATTTTGAAAAGGATGATTAAAATACTATAGATAGGAAAGAAAACTAATGGAGAAGTTCTCAGGGGTGATGGAGTAAAAAGAGAAATTATAGTATCAATTGAATCAGTCAAGATTTTTAGGGCATGTGATAGAGGAGCAAAACTTGAACATTTATCACTACTAGAAAGATCAAGGAAAGAAGAGACAAAGGAAGACACAGAAAGATGTTGCTGGATCAGTTGTCACTGTGACATGAGAAAATATCACCAACCGAAATTATTAACAACATAAGATATAGAGAATTGTTGAGAAACATAGTCGTAATGCCTCTCAGCATGGCACTTCATTGATTGATATAAACATAATTTTGATTTGTCAATTCTGAATCATTAAATTGTAAGAGAAATTTTTAATTAAAAAAATATATGCTAATGTTTCATCATCAGGTAGCATATCCTGAACAGGATGTAGCAGTCATCACAGCCTTTAGAAATTTCTATCTTGAACCAGTCTTCCTGCTTCTGTTATTGTCATGTTCAGATGGTCTTTGATGTCTTGCATTCATCTTCTTCTTGGTCTGCCTCTTGTTCATCTCCTTTGGCATCATTCCCTTCATTATGGTTTTGTCTCATGGTTTTCATCATGGCATTTAATATGGCCAAAATATTGTAGTTTTCTTAAAAGAACCATGCTGTTTAGCCAGTTTTCTTTTTCATTCATTTCTCTTAGGATGGCTACATTGGTGATCTTTTTGGTCCATGGTATTCTGCGGATATTTCTGTAACATTTTGTTTCACATGCTGCTATTTTATTTTTCGCTTTGTTGGTAATTGTCCAGGATTCACACCCATACATTGCTACTGGGAATAAGCAAGATCTTAGGAATGTTAGTTTTGTTTTACAGTAGTTCAGCCATATGTTTTTTTCCAGCTTCTTTGAAATGATAGCCAACTTCCTGTTAAGGTTTCCTCTTTTTATTCTCTGGTGTACAGGAGGCCGATGGTGATTTAACTGATATAGATGAAACCTTGGACAGACTCACTAAACAAACAGCAAAGCTGGCTGAACACTATTGTGAGAACCAACATAGCTTCAATCTGGAAGAGTTCATTGGTGCATTCCGTGAATTTTGTGACAGGGTCAAAGCATGTCAACAGGTAAGACAGATAGAGCTAATTAAAACAGATGTATTTGGTATATCTGGTATTACTTTTCATTTAATTTCTTTTATCTTCTTCTGTGTTTGTAATCCATACAGATTAGTAGGATATATTCAGGAGACCACAATGCAGTGTTTCATGGTTTACAGCTTGACTGCGATATCTTTACTTTTTTAACCTGACACATCTGACTTCTTCATCACTTGACCCTCTATGTGGGTCATATATGGGGCCCTCTCAACTTCATCCTCAAACCTCCTTAGTCGCCTCTTATGAACGCTCATGGAAGATAACAGTGTTACTATTCTTTGTTTCCCTCTTGAGCCCTGGCAACACATGGGCAGATTTCTTCTAATTCTGTGATATTTATCAGCCTTAATTTTTTTACACATACTCTTGCAATTTTCTTTTCCTCTGTTTGTTCTCCTCAAACTCCTGTGGGTTAGCATGATGTATTCCAGAGAATGGAATAGTTGCATCATGGTTTATTACTGAAATGGGATGCAAACTATTTAGCACTGGTCTCATGTGAAATCATGTGATTTTTAAAGAGTAGCAGATATCTAAGACTCAGAATGGAGAGTTCTTCTTGCAGGTAGAAATATTCACTCACCCCTCACTCCCAAATGAAAATAGAACATGATGTTTAACACTATAAAATTTTTAATTGGACACTAAATTGTCCCCTCCAACTCTTAGTAGCTTACTCCCAAAAAATATGAAATATATTGTCTCATATTTTTAAGGATTTCTTTAGACTTTCCCGTAAGCAGTCTTATCTACGGCCCTATAACTCAGCCATTTTCTACAATATACTCTGTACATAGATGTGGAAAAGTTAAGTATGGCACAAGGAATGATCAAGATCAGTATATGTACGACTACCAAAGAAAGGAACATTATGAACCAACTATAGAGCCATTGTATTGATCATGTATAGCAGCAGATTACTGCTTCGCATCATTATGAATAAACTACAACATAAACTGAGAAGAGTTAAATGTAGCACAGGCTAGACAAGGCAGAGACACCAGATATCTAATTTTAATGTCAAACATCTTAGAAAAATTAAAGAGGTCAACATTAATATCTACACATACTTTATTGACTAGTGTAAGGCCTTATGGAAGCCATAACACCTATGATAATGTATTATAATCACTGATTACTAATGTAACAAATAAGTAGAAAAAATATCAGATGTAAAGTAATGTCAATGAAAAACAAATAAAAAAAGGAACAAGGACTTCTACCGCATTACGGTCCAAGAGGGACCTTTATCAAGAAACAACTGCGAACTAGAAACAAACAGATGAAATGTGATAAAATAACATAATAATAAAACTATACTAAGAAAAAATGGGAAACAATAATAAGTAGATAATGAAAGAAATGTTAGGTAACAGCTGAGATACAAGTATAAATAACCAAACTGTCAGAGGAGATTCGATAAGGTGGAGAGTAACACAGCAACAAAAAATAAGCAATAACACCTGGATGTGATCATATATTATTGTCACTAGCATACCTGGAATATACTGTTCATGTTTACAGGTATAAAGAAGCAATGGTATTACTGCTCCTTGAAAAATTATGAATTTGAAGGTAGTTGTTATTACCCTTTTGTCCCATGTAATTTTGTGTAGTCTTCTAAATGTGACACTAGCTTTAGTTATTCTATTGTTCACTTTGACTTTAATGTTTACAGCTTGTGACAGAGTGCTGCTTACATATGTGAAATTGTTGACTGCTTACAGATCTACCCACTTTGATTTTAAGATAGAGATGGAAATTTAGATTGTTTGAAGAGGGTTAGAATATGGTCTCTGTTTCCTCTTTATAGTGAAGCCAAAGTTGTTGCAGGCTTTAATAAATAAATTGCAGATGAACTGAATAGTAGACCTACATGCAAGTTCAGCATAAATTGTGCAATTATCCATGTAGAGAAGTTCCTTAACTATCACATCTTGCAATTTTGTTTTGGCATGCAAACACAGAAGTTTGAAGAGCTCCCCTCTCATTCTGTATTTAATTTTTATGCTGTTTATGTTATTTAATTGATATGCATCTGTTAGCATGACAGAAAACATCAATATTGGAGCAAAAACACATCCTTGTTTGGCGCGTTTCTGATGGGAAAGGCTGGTGATGACACTACATCACTAATTTCAACATCATGGATCTAAAATAATTGGTAGTGTTTTCAGGATGTAGCCATCAACCCAGCATTTTATGGCTGTAGTGATTTCCTAGGCAATATAATTATGTTCAGTAGTTTGCCATTGCTTTATGAATGGTCCGAATGCACAATTGCCTGTGGCAGGATTCATACCCAGTACCTTGGTCATCACAGATGTGCTCTGTACCACTCCACCATACAGCCTGACCATCATGGAGCTATAACATGATTTTTTATTTACTATTTACTATGCACATTTTTTGGAGCAACATGGCAAGTACTTTGCTCAGTTCATATCTGTTCTCAGTGTCAATTGACTTTGTGATGTGAAATAGATTAGTGAGTTGAAAATAGCAGTGATTATCAGCACATCATTCATCATATTCACTTATATTAACAATTTACTCTTTTAGTGAACGTACCCAAACATGCCGAAATCGGATGTGCTAGGCCTACAAGGCGCATAACGGTGGCACAACGTAATCACGCTCCCGGCGGAAAAAAAACACACGGATATCCGTGATGGTTACAATGGAGCGAACGAAAAACAAACAAACAAACGTACCCAAAATCCATTTTTTACACACTGATTAAGCAATAAAAATATTAGTAGTGGTGCCTTTAGTGTTTTCATTATATTTTATTATTTTAAAGCCTACTGTGGTATATTTTACGTGAAAATATGCAGAATTAAATGAAATTATCAGAAAATGTATTTATAACTTTTTATTGACAGAAGAAATACGTAAACTGTATGAGGAAAATTCCAATAAAAAATAAATTTTGAACAGAAAATAATAAATTTAAACTATTAGTAACATTTTTAGACCCATCAATAGGTCCTTATTATGCCTATTTGAAAATATATCAAATTGTGCATGTACATGGCAAGTTTATATTGTTTATATGCACATATATAGTTTTTTAAATAGTTTGAATCTTCGATGACACATGTTGAAAATAATTGCTGCGGTTTACAGGTGAATACAGTATTTATATTTGAAACACCAGTAGAAGTATCATTGATTGATTGCTACCATATGCCAAAGAGTTAAATGAAGAAAGTTAATGTGGTTTAGTTTGGGCCTGACATAACTTCTTGCCTAAAACAATGTTGCAGGGAACTGTAAAAGGGAAAGGCATAGTGAGGGCTAGAGAAAGTAATAGACTGACAATATCAAGAAATGGATAGGGCTTAAATTTTATACACTTTTCCACACCACAGGTAACAGAAAAAAAATGGAGATCTCTATGTGTTGATGCATCCACCACAGCAACCCTATAGGATTCTGGGATATACCACATACATGATCAGGAGAGACAAAGATTGACTTTGTTATGTTTAATTAATTGCCAACCAAATGATGTTCTCATATTTGCAAAAAAAGTATATTTGTAATGCATAATTTCTATATATACAAACTCTTATATTGTATGGCTATTATATTTATTCTTCAGGGTTCATTCTCGAACTCCCGCTGGATATCTCTTGTAGCAGGACAATGGTGATACTAGATTTCCAGCAAGACATGCTTTTTATCACTGTTTTATTTGTTCCAATGGCCCAAAACATCAGTCTTCTACAGATTTATTATATTTCAAGGATATCATATTTTCTTTTAATGTCGCTGATGTCTTTTAGTACAATTTCCTAATTAAAAAAATTATACAATTAATTATTTCAGGAACTGGAATCCTGGCGGCAGCAGGCAGAAAAAGCAGAGATGAGGAAGAAAGCTCATGAGGAGATGCTAGAGAAAAGAAAAAGTTAGTAATTATTCATTTTTTATTGAGTTAGTAACATGCGAGCCTCCCTAACAGGAGACATGCAACATTTTTTTTATTTTTTAAAATTTATTCAAAAATTAACTATTCCCTATTCCTGGAAATGTTCCCAATATTCATAGCTACTTGCAGAATAACCGTGGAACCTAAACAATGGGCATTAAGTCATAGTTTGGGTGGAGTACATAAAATTGTCAATGAATGAAAAGAATTACCAGTACGTCATTTTGTGGCTGTTACAAAAATAAAATAAGAGTGTGCCTGGTTGATAACAAGAAGGTCAATGCAAAGGTCACCACCATACTTTTTTTTAAAGCATTCTTCTTCTTCTGCATTCCGCATTTGCGGTCATATTATATTGTCAGGTCTGTTGTCAGAGTGAAGTCCACTCACTGTCTTCTCCATTTCAGAACAGCTACTCCATAACTTTTACTTCAAGTCTGTAACCTCTAGCCAGGTCCACTGTCTCTGCTCTTTATATGTTGTGCAATCCTGAAGTATGTGTTCAGGAGTCTGGATCCACTATGCGCTTGTTACAGATGTGAGTAGTGTTCCAGGATTAAAGATATTCACACAGGGACGTACTATGCTGATGAAAAGATATTTCTACGCTGAGGGAAGGATTCACTGAAAGTGCTACAGTAACAGCACTACATCACTTGAAAATCTGTTTGAGTTCATGTGGTGATCTAGACCACAGGCAAACATTAACCCATTCTATGCCATACTGGAGGAAATTAGCAGATACTGGCTATACCCCTCCCTAACCCCAGTCTGTTCCAACCCATACAACCCTCCTAACCCACTCATACAACCTTCCTAAATAAAGTTATATTTTAATTAATTAATTAATAAATATCCATCGTCTGATAAATAGTGTTAAGGGAAATAATAAAAAGAAAAGAAGATGCCATATTTCATTTCACAAAC
The DNA here is from genome assembly GCA_034231615.1 of Meghimatium bilineatum. NCBI lineage: Eukaryota > Metazoa > Mollusca > Gastropoda > Stylommatophora > Philomycidae > Meghimatium > Meghimatium bilineatum. The sequence continues at coordinate 18,612,412 of CM067312.1, read as the reverse complement.
CATAAAAATGATAGGCCCAGGATTTGGGAAAGAACTTCCTTGGTTATTACCGGTAGTTATTGAACAAACTTTCTAGCTCTAAAGGAATCATAACAACTGTCTCCTCTAGCACATATCAAAGAATGTGCATGCTGATTGTTCCCATATGTGTGCTGCTTAATCATAATAGGGGAGTAAAAAATATGGTCCTTTCCCAATTGTCGAGCCTATATTTCATACTTTTTAATAAATATGCGCTAATCCATATTTTGTAGTAATTTCAACCGCTGCATTCCTAGTTACACAATGACTGCCGTAATAGGACTCTGATCGATAATTCGGTTCAGATTGAAAATATCATTATTACCTCTGCAATGAGTGTTCCCAGAAGGAAAAAGAGACATAGGAAACATGACATACTAACCATCATAGTAAGAGCATGACTGTTACCCATCACCATTGTGCATTAAAATTGAGCAATTTCCACCAGCCACTGCACTATCTTTATGCCCTTGCATTTACTTACGTGAATTATTTATGGAGGATATTTGGAAAATGCAATAACTTGTTTGTTTTTAAAGCTGCATGTACATTTTTTTGTGTGATAATAAAGGAGTGGTCACTGAATGTAATGATGTAATTTTGGCTGGTGTATGTGGGATATATAAGATAAACTGTGAACTAATATTATCAACTAGGCCTATAATTTCGGTGAAACTTACGATACATTCAATCCGGGAAAGAATGCCGCTTGTTAGGCAGAGAATACTCCACCTCTAAACACTAGAAACTAAGGAAATCTGAATTTAGAAAGTAAATCCTCAGAAATCGTAATTTTGACAGATGTTGGTAGATTGTATCAGCATTTGTACACAGTCACAACTGATCTATAATGCATTCTGTTTAGTTGTGAATATTAGCAGAAAGAGACGCTAATTTAGTAATTAGATCTACTTTTATTTCCTCCATTAACCGGGTGAAAAACATAAAATTTATTTACACTCGTGATATTTTTGTTTGAAGAGGTGTGGAGGTACGAAAAAGCATTGTGTGCTGGTGGGTTAAGAATAAACACTGGGTTAGTGTTTAGTTTTCAATGACAGGGAAATAATCAGATGAACTATGTTGTCTCCCTTTTTGGGGATTCTCCTATTTTGGAAAATTTAGTTCGTTTCACGTTTCTTTTAAAATGTAGGCCCGACAACTGGGAAAGGACCAAAAATATTAATACTGTGATCTACCATGCATATTATGAAGGGCTGAAGTTAATTATTTATTAATTAAAATATTCATATTTTTCAGGTTCCCAAAAGGATCCAGTATCAATTCCCGGAGCAAGAAGACTGCCAGGAATGGGTACACCAGGAGACATCAAAATTGTGGATAACCTAGTTAATGAAATTCGATCAGGAAATGTACTTCGGCGATTATCTATGAAAAGAAAAACCAAACCACTAAACATTACAGAAACTGTGCGGTTATGACATCATTGACAATATGTTTTGTTTACTTTTGTATATATTATAATATTACTTGGCAACATCTTGTGAATTAACATCAGTTATTTGACAAGTATAAATATATTTTAAGTTACATTAACTATATATGTATATATATATATAATTAATTCAGCTGACAGAATTTTTATAATTTGATCAATTCAGCTGAATTGATTTACATAATTTATTGTGACAATTGATCTATCTTGTGGTTGGGAGTTTTGTGAGTGTTTCTTATTCTTTTGTAATGAGTATCAGAATGATTTTTAGATTTATTGATTACCATCACTGTAGTGAGTTTTGAAGCTTCTGTGTGTAACTTAGACAAATGCATGATTACCTGGTATGTGTATTCTATTTTTACTGTGAAAAGAACTGCTTTGTTTCAGTACAGATGTAAAAGAGAAATGATCAATTATACATAAACTGTATATGTGTATGTTTTATGATGGCATTAATATCATCTAGATCAGACAGACCACTATCTCTTCTCTATGTGGCATGTCCGTTGCAGTACGTTGTCCTCACTGTCACTCTGTAAGCCTGACTTTTCTGTACAAGCTTCCCAGCTTCTTCCAGTGTCATGTTCAGAAGGTTTTAAAAATGTCATGTGTCCATCATAGTCTTGGTCTGCCTCTTGTTTTCTTTCCTGAAACTTTCTCCCCCATGATTAATCTTTCCAAACCCGTGTCTTTTTATATGTCCAAATTTTATATATGTTTTATATGTAAGTTTGTATTTTTATAGTTTTGAGTAGCCAGTCTACTTCTATATTCAGATCTTTGCAGACATCTGCGTTAGTTCTTTTTTCTGATCATGATATTCCTAGGACCTTCCTATAGAATTTTATTTGGAATACAGATAATTTCATTTCCATTGTCGATGTCATTGCCCATGTCTCACAACCGTATGTTGCCACTATAAACATATAGTTTCTTAATAGTTGTAACTTTGTTTTTCTGTTCACTCCTTGCCATAGATTTTTTATCTGTGATGTTTTTTGTAGTGCCATTGCTAATCTCTTTCTTATCTCTGCCGAGCAATCTCCTGTGGTGTTGATGGTTGATCCTAGATATTCAAAGTTGTTTTCATTTGCTCTGGTTGCTCTTTATCAATGACTATTTTAGGTGTAATGTAATCCATGCTTACATGATTATTTTTGTCATTTTTGCATTGAGGAAAAGGGTTTGTGCCTCGATATGATGTTTGACTGACATAATCATTTGTTCTAAACCTTTGGGGCTCCTTGATATTAGTGTGGTGTCATCTGCATACCTAATTTCTGGGATTTCATGTCCTCCGATATTAAGAGGTTGAAACTGTTCATAACATGGGTCTTCTCGTACATTTTGCATGTTTTATGCATAAATGTTGAACAGGTGTGATGAGAGGATGCATCCCTGTCTGACTCCTTTTTGGAACTCAAACCAGTCAGACCACCATCAGTCTTCTGTAAATCAGAGAATATAACATGGTAGATATATATATATATATATATATATATATATATATATATATATATATATATATATATATATATATATATATATATATATATATATATATATATATATATATATATATATATATATATATATATATATATACTGTAAAAATCAATGTCTAAAAGAAAAGTTAATCATTGTAGGAAATAAGAATCAATACCAGGGCAGATAGGAAGCATACAAGAGATTACATTTGGAGTAAATGGTCGGTAGAGTGTTGAACCTAATAGTTGCTGCGGCTTAGTACATGAAGAGATATCATTATCCCTGACGCCAGGTTACTGCCATTGGTCCTACCTACCTAGAGTGTTGAAAGCTCTATAAACTCCTGCAGATTAGCAGGATATAGTCCAGAGTACAGAATGTGTTGTGGTGCCAGAGTTTACAGCTTAGCTGCAATATCTGCGCCTTTCAGCATGACACATCTGGATTCAGCATAGGTTCTTCATCACTTTGACCCTATATGGATTAGGACAGCCAACTCTACCCCATAACCTCCAATACCATTTCGAGTCCACTTGTTATTATTACAGGATTGAAATAAAAAGGAAGGCCAAGGAATGTCATCTTTGATTGTGAGCACTTATGTGATATACAACTCTAGGTAGTCAGACAGTTGAGCACTTATGTGATATACAACTCTAGGTTGTCAGACAGTTGAGCACTTATGTGATATACAACTCTAGGATGTCAGACAGTTGAGCACTTATGTGATATACAACTCTAGGTAGTCAGACAGTTGAGCACTTATGTGATATACAACTCTAGATAGTCGGTTTCTAGTCAACAACTGACTAGACAGTTGAGCACTTATGGGAAACCATGTGCTATGATGCCGGTTCATAGGTCAGCTTACCTTTACTCCTTCATGACCTACATCTCGTAATTATTACATATTTCACTACAACAGATGAACACTGCTTAAATCTTTCTACGTTTCACTACAACATATCAGCACTACTTAAATCTTTCTGTTTCACTACAACAGATGAACACTGCTTAAATATTTCTATGTTTCACTACAACATATCAGCACTGTTTACATCTTTCTATGTTTCACTACAACATATCAGCACTGCTTAAATCTTTCTGTTTCACTACAACATATCAGCACTGTTTACATCTTTCTATGTTTCACTACAACATATCAGCACTGCTTAAATCTTTCTGTTTCACTACAACATATCAGCACTGCTTACATCTTTCTATGTTTCACTACAACATATCAGCACTGCTTAAATCTTTCTGTTTCACTACAACATATCAGTACTGTTTACATCTTTCTATGTTTCACTACAACATATCAGTACTGTTTACATCTTTCTATGTTTCACTACAACATATCAGTACTGTTTACATCTTTCTATGTTTCACTACAACATATCAGTACTGTTTACATCTTTCTATGTTTCACTACAACATATCAGCACTGCTTAAATCTTTCTGTTTCACTACAACAGACCAGCACTACTTAAATCTTTCTATTTATCACTACAACATATCAGCACAGCTTAAATCCTGAGAAAACAACTTAGGTCACTCATTACATAGTCAAAATTTTGGCGTACGTTGAGCTGCTAATTTACAGCAAAGCTGCGATGTTTGCGCCTTTCAGCTAAATATATCCATGTTCTGCAAGACTGCATTCAAATTTATGCAAAGATATTTAACTTCAGTGGTAATGTGTGTCTGCATATATGTGTATTTATCTGTGTGTATGAGGGGGAGCTTGTGAACAAAGGTTCATTGGTTATGTTCCTAAACTCTATCAAAAGTATAGGTAGAGACTTTTTTTTAACTTGCAAATGCATGTAAGAGAGTTAAAATAATAGAAATTTATAATAATTAGAATTGCAGTAATACTGTATGCCAATAGATTTATTTTTATGATACCTCGAAACATTTTGGTCACAATACATTGCATTATTTCTTCTTTTGTAATAATTCTCAAACTCCTTCAGACCATCAGGATGTAGTCCGCAGAATTTAATGAGTTGAGTCATGGTTTACAGTTCAGCTTTGGTAGCTGCACCTTTCTGCCAAACTCATCCAACTTCAGTATGGCTTCTGGGTCTCTGACCTTTAATTGGATGAGGCAGTCAATTCCACCCCAAAACCTCTTTAGTCACCTCTTACAACATGCATAAAAGGTAAACAGTGTTGCTATACTTTACTCCAATTTCAGGCCCTACCAACACATGGGCAACTTCATTTCTATATCTAAATGTGATTTTATTGTCATTTGATCTTTCTCCGTCATATTTGTATTTGCATCCCGTTCTACACACCATATTCCCAACACCATTATTCTTATTATTCTACACACCATTTTCCCAAACCTTTATTCTCATTTTTATTTTCCCTATTGCACATACTTGATGCGAAACTTCAAATATTTCCATTTTACCTGTATGTTTTTTTGTTTTTTTATTTCTATATCTGTCAGTCTTCATTATATGCCCAGTAATCTTATAGCTACTTTGTTGTTTTATTTTGTGCTTATTTGTCCCTATCTTGATTTTTTTTAAACTTTGGGTGAAACATTTATTCTGTGTATTTATACAACGTAAAAGGGCTATTTATCAGATTATATATATTTTTTATGTTTTTATCTCATGGTACAGTTTTACTGCAGTTCTATTGTTCATTAATTTCTTCAGTTTCTGAATTAATTTTACAATGTACACCCTTGTAATTTTGTGGACAAGATAAGGTCTAAAGATCTTGTTTTATTTTCACATCAACAGTTCCATGTCTGTGTCATCTTGTGAAGGTCTTTTGTTGAGAACATTGATTCAGTCTTTTTTGTGATCTATAAAACTATATTCACATTTTCTCTGATTTTTTTCTCTGAGTAAATGATTGTGAATTTGTCCAAATCAGACCTCTCTAGGAGTTATAAATATAGAAAAAGTAACATACATTTGAATTATCTTTATTTTTTTGCATTCATTCTCAAACTCATTTTTTTCAAGATGATCTCTCTTATAACAGGACATTGGTCCTGCAAGATTTCCAGCAGGATATAGTCCAGTGAATTAAAATATGTTGTCGCCTTTTTATTTGTCCCAATGGTCCAACACATCTATCTTCAGCATTGGTAACTGATAAATTGTGTGTTTACTACTTCCACGAAATGGTGGAATTCTGTAACCATATTGATGGTGTAGTCAGGCAGCCATACAATAAAACTGATTCCTGTACCTACCAAGCTGGTCACCACGCTCAGATAGTATAGTCAGCCAACCATACAATAAAACTGATTCCTGTACCTACCAGCTGGTTACTACACTTAAAGCTAACTATGGTCACATATGCTTGGCCTGTTGTTTGCACCTCTATCATCATAGACACCCACAGAATTAACTGAACCACTTGAACCTGACATCCAAAACTTACAGTCCAAATGTAAACAATCATGCACCCCCACCGGACAGATATATCAATCTCACCTTATATGAATACTGAAATCAAAATGAACAGAAATAGGTTTACCAAAATACAAATAAAACAACCTAGCAATGAGACTCACTGTGTCTCATTGCTGGATTGTTTTATTGACTTATTTTGGTAACATTATACCTACATCTATTCATTTTGATTTTTGGTTTGTGTTACCCCAGCCACCCATTTCCAGTTTCGGGTTGTTACCTGACTCTGGTACTTCTATCTCTTATGAATATTGCAACTGATATCATGAAGTTTACCAATTCAACATGGTTGTTATTTATTTGAATCATGACAAAAAAAGTGTTCAAAATCAAGAATATTTCTGTTCTAAAAGGATAATAATACAAGTGGTTCTTGTTTGAAACCAGTATTCCCCTGATGTGATTATTTCCCTTGGCAAATGTTTGTCAGTTTTCTTATATCCTTTATTAATTTTAATATAAATTTATTTATGGTTAGGGCTAGTTATGCATAGGCTTCAACTAGTAATGGATTTTTCATATTAATATGGATTTCGGGCCACACAAAAAAATAACAATTAAATATTTTTTCTAAAAAAGGTAATTTGGTGTTAAATTTCAGTAAATATGACATGCTGATGTTTTTACTTTGCACGCACGTATTGGAATTTATTGATGGGCCCACAAAAAAATCTTTTCATTCTAAATACGGATGCATTTATTGAAATACGGAAATAAACTACTATAAATACAGATTTATGAAAAAATAAGTTTTCAGTTATGGTTATATAAAACAAAATCTCTCCTAACCCAACACCTAAAAAAATTAATAGTTAAATTAATAATGGATAAATATCAATTAGCAAACATTGTCAAAGGAGATAATTAAACTAATAATCATATCAAGGTACACATTCCAAACAAGAACCTAACAAGCTATTGAACTTGTGTTCGATACCTTAGAGTAGATTGATTACCGGTAGATTTAGATTTCTGACGCATGCGGTTGCGTCTGTGAGTCTCACCAATGTTTCACTAGACAAACCACCCATGCAAAAGAAAACATTAGTAGATGACATGCCTTAGTAGATGAAATATTGAGGTTATCTTCTTATAGAAGCTTCATGGCACGTCATCTATACAATCCCGTAGTCGTAACCTTCGATAACAGTTATCATGTTGTTCCGACAGACCAACGTTGTGCTTGACTAGTTACGGGCACGGCGTGGGTGGGTGGAACAACAAAGAAATCTGTCGCAAGGGCCAGAGTTATGCCCTGATGTTGATGTCTGTTTCTGTAGCATTAGACTTGAAACACAATCGAGTCGGATGGCTGCTGGAACAGAGTGCGGAGCACTTATGGAAATGCCCCACGTGCTGTGAGGCTAGTTTCTAATCAAGAATCAAGATTTAGATTGTGAATTATTCTAAAGATGACATCAACATTGAATCAGATAATAATGTTAGTAGTGAAATCAGTGATTAAACTAATGATCAATAGATGTGGCCACATTTGGGATCAATCATGATACAGTTAGAGGGACTAGGAATGTGGTATGTACTATATGGTATTGACCCCGATTGAGTTGAAGACTTCTTCAATAAACTGCATTAAGCCGAAATTTGAAGTCTCTTGGGTATGAAAGAAACTTCTGAGAAACCACCCCACAGCACATAAGAAGTATGAGCAGGTTGCTCACAATTCCTGGGGGTTGTGACAAACAAACAATGTGGTATATCACATATAATTGATACACATTTTTCATCTGTTACTGCATTTAGACCCACCCGTACACCAGAAACAACCAAGGAAGGCAGTAATATTTGTATTATGACTAATAATGTTAAGACTTCTCCTTGTGCATCCTTGTGCTTTTCCTGCTCTGGAACTTGTAGTAATAGAGTTTTAAGAGCTAGGTGACCCTGGGCTTAATAGAATTAAAGGGTTAAAAGAATGAAGAACATCCTAGGGCTTCTTTCAAACATTAAATGAATAATTTAGTACTATCATACTGTGAAAAAAGTGACCTCACTGTGCACCTACTGTACTCCATAAAAATTGCTAATATCCACATACAACATGTGGCAATGGCTATATAACAAATACTTTCCTAGTTCTCAACTGCACTCAGAAACAAATATCCACATAAATTATTTCCTTTTTCTTGCACCACAAATAGTATTCTTCTGCATTCATTCTTAAACTCCTGCAGATTAACAGTACAATGTCCAGATAATATAATTCATTGTGTTGTGGTTTACAGCTTGACTATGATATATGCACCTTTTGGCCCAACACATCCTATCTCAGTATGAACTTTGACTATCTTTGGGATGAGACAGCCAATCAGACCCCAAAAACCTTCTAAATCACCTCCCACAACATGCATCGTTGCTCCTCTATCAGGCCCTGGCAACACACAGGTGATATGTCTAATACCTTGATTGATTCTTGATTAGAAATCAGCACCATCACACATGAGACATTCTCATAAGTTCTCTTCTCTTCGTTTCAGCAGCCATCAAAGAGTATGCAGACTCTGTCAAATGTTGATTATGTGGTAATATGTCTAATACCTTCATATTGTAGACACATAATCTTTAGACAGAGCTAAAAAGTGGGCCTTACTGCATAAAATCGCTTATTATTTTCTCTGAACATGCTGGTGTGGAGGGACATGAACAAGCCAACAAATTAGCTAGCCTCACCACCAGAACAGACTGGACCAAGTAGGCATACTCAATGCTCTACATTAGCACTGTCAGAGCATTTTGAGGTGCATGAGTCAGTATAGAGTGCACAAATTGGGAGTCAGTATAGAGTGCACAAATTGGGAGTCAATATAGAGTGCACAAATTGGGAGTGAGGATAGAGTGCACAAATTGGGAGTCAGTATAGAGTGCACAAATTGGGAGTGAGGATAGAGTGCACAAATTGGGAGTCAGTATAGAGTGCACAAATTGGGAGTCAGTATAGAGTGCACAAATTGGGAGTGAGGATAGAGTGGTCTGTGGAGAACACTAACGAAGATTTTAAAAAAGAACACAGAACTAACATAGAACCAGAAACATCAGCCACTATACCACGAGAGATTTAGTAACCGGAAACATCAGCCACTATACCACGAGAGATTTAGTGAAGAGCAGATCTGAGCACCTATGGAAATTACTGGTGTGTGAAGAGGATAATCTAATACCAAATACCTATCTAAAGGAAATTGTGCATCCGGACCGTTCAAAAAGCAATGGCAAACTACTTAGTGTTTATATTGCCTAGAACATCACTACAGCCAAAAAATGCTGGGTTAATGGCTACGTCCTGAATAGGATACTCTACCAATTTTTAAAAAAAAATCTAAATCCAATGCTAATAGATACATAATACACATAACCTTGAATGTAATTAGTTATTACCTGTCCGTTCTCTGCATCACCACCACCTACCTGTAATGATACCTTAGAGATTTGATCATTTTTCACATGATGTCCCTATTTGAGCCTACAGTCTAAACACTTGGAAAATTAAATTACTGCAATTTGTTAATGTCGTCATTCCTTATTTTGTCTCATTTAAAATCATTTGATAGGATGGTTTGAGTTTGTATAGAAAAATAAAGTGGAAAAAGAAAACATATTGTATTGAGTTGAATACTATAGTTGGCTTGCATTGTTTCATAGTAAACATTCATTAAGTATATTTTCTTCTTCTTCTTTTTTCCTCAGTCAACAGCCAGCCCTCGGGACAAACATAAGCTCTGAAACACCACTTTCATATTTGCCTCTACTGGTCTGCATTCATTCTCAAACTCCTGCAGATAAGCAGGATGTAGTCCGGAGAATGGAATGTGTTGTGTCATGGTTTACAGCATTGCTGGGATATCTGCGCCTTTTGGCCTGACACATCCGACTTCAGCATGGCTCTGGGTCACTGACCCTATGTCCCGATGGGACAGCCAACTCCATCCCATAACCTCCTTAGTCACCTCTTATGACATGCATGGAAGGTAAACAGTGTTACTATTACTTGCTCGCCTCTCGGCCAGGCTGGCAATGCACGGACGATTAAGTATATGTAGTCACACACATCTTCTATATGCATGTGAAGTAGTCAAAATGGAATGTTTTTAAATCCAAAAATCTTCAGCTGAAGGTGAATGTGTCGGGCTATTGGTGCAGATAAATCGGCGACACAATGCATTTTCATTCTCTAGACCATTGTCCTACTACAAGAGATACAGTGAGAGTTTGAGAATGAACGCTGAAGAAGAAGAATCTAAATAATAAATTGCAAGAAAATTTGCTTTATTTGTGTATGTGTGTGTCTAAAGTATTGAATTTTAACTTAAGGTTTATTGATCATTTTACAGAAGTTAAAAATGTGTGTCTATACCTACTTTTTGATGTAATAATCAATAATAATTGAAGCATATCCTGTCTAGGACATTGCTAATCAACAATTATTGATTGTATAGGCAGCAATTATACATCCAACAGTGTATAGTACAATGTGGATGACCAACAGTGTATAGTACAATGTGGATGACCAACAGTGTATAGTACAATGTGGATGACCAACAGTGTATAGTACAATGTGGATGACCAACAGTGTATAGTACAATGTGGATGACCAACAGTGTATAGTACAATGTGGATGACCAACAGTGTATAGTACAATGTGGATGACCAACAGTGTATAGTACAATGTGGATGAGCGGCATTTGAACCATAAACTAACTGAGTTCAGTTTATGAGGCGAACTCACTATCCACTGAGCTACAAAATTTTGAAGTACTAGCTACATATTCCTTAGTTTTAACACAAGAGCAATGTGAAACCCTTTGCACCCAAATATTAATGTCTGGCTATCTTCTGAAAGTTTCAACGTCCTAAATTTATTGGTTGATTTTTAAAGATTTCTAAAATCATCACCCTGCAGCCTGTGTGTTGTCAGTCCACAAGAGCAGCAGAAAATAGCAATACTGTTAACTACTTACAAGACAAGACAAGGCTGAAGCTAAGTGTGGCAACTAAAGTGTTTTGATCAAAGTATTTTAGACTTGACAATAATTCCCTCCCAGCAATACAGGCACGGGTCTTCAGCAGACTTCATCACAGAAGATCATGGATGCTCCTTAGTTGCTTACCACGACATGCATGGTAGATAGTGGTGTTACTATTCTTTACTCTCCTTTTGAGTCCTGTTAAACGCATAGATGATAAGAGTTTCAAATTGTAACACTTTTGGATATGCAGTTCACCAAATTAATCTGTCTAGAAAGTCTCACCGGTGTGTAAAAAAACAGCAACATTGACCTGCCATACATGTCATAAAAGGTGACTTTGAAGGTATTGTAGGCTGTTCCAACCCATTTTCCAAAGGAATCCATGCTGAAGTTGGATTTGTCATTCCAAAGGCAAAGATATCACAGCCATCTGAGCTGTAAACTATGACAAAATGCATTCCATTCTCTTGACTAAATCATGCTAATCTGCAGGAGATAGAGAATAATGTCTAGTAAAACCAGTTGCCATTTAAAGGAACATATTTCCTGTGTATGAAAAATATAACTATTAAAGGAAACAAAAATCAAACACAATATTTTGGACGCATTAAAAGGCATTTTGAAGACCTTACACTGAAGGATGAATTGAGAAGCAAGCAAGAGGTAAACCCCTTGCTCAACCCTCTTTAGCTACAACATACATAGCAAGCCAAGCCCATGCCTTAACCCTCCATAGCTAGCCAACTCCATGTCTCAACCCTCCATAGCTAGCCAACCCCATTGCTCAACCTTTAATAGCTAGCCACCCCATTGCTCAACATTCTATAGCTAGCCAGCCCCACTGCTCAACCCTTAGTTACAACATGCAAAGTAGCTAACCTACTAGTGGAAGTGATATGACACACAAAAAAAAGAAACAAATAAAAAATAAAGGATAATAATAATACTTTCCTTCTGATTACAAATTGTGTTTAATGAATTATCAATGACATACAAATGTGCTTTATCCTATTATTTGTTTCACAAAGTTAGAGACAAGATTATATGAAATTGAGGCAAATGAATAGATGGGAGTTAATTGTCTAATCTGTAATAGTAACTTCCCTTACATCTATTCTCATGTATTCTGTTATATCATAATATTTAACTGCTTCATACAAATCAGTATTAATAATAATTATCATGAGTTCACAGTCTCCACATGGTGTGCAGCACCGGAGACATCCGATAAAGCTACAGAACCTCCTTTCAAAGCATCTACTAACAGAGAACTTTGTGATGTGTTTGAAACATCCGCTGATGTGACGGTTGAACCAGAATTTAAACTGGAAGATGGGGATGAACTTAAGCTCTCCAATAACTGAGAAGCCTTTTGTAATTGCTCTTCCTGGGCGGGCGTCAACTGTTCTATCTGTGATGCCTGGGCAGATTCAGCCTCCTTTGCTGCTGCTTCTACTACAAGTCTCTCTTGATCTCTCTTGCGTCTTTCCTGGTGGTCTACAAAGTTGAACATAAATCTCTGGTTGTACTGGACAAAGTTGTCTGTGCAGATATCAACGCACACAGTCTGTATGATGAGATAAAGCATAGGATTAAAACTCACTAATGAACACATTCAACAGAATAAGTAAACTACTCTGGAATATTCTTGAGAAATATGGAAAAAAGGTTAACTAATAGACTGTTAAAAGTCATACATAAATAGTTAATCAAAAGTTCATCATTATTGCACACAGGATACAACCATCATTGCATACAACCATCATTGCATACAACCATCATTGCATACAACCATCATTGCATACAACCATCATTGCATACAACCATAAGTGACATACTCTGAGTATGTCCACAATTACACGTTGACTGACAGATGATGAGATACAGTCACTACACTTTATATATAAATAAAGCAACAATCAATAAAAGGTAATACTACTGTAAAAATGTGTGAAAATATTACTTACATAGAACACAGGTAATGTAGTCTTACTGGATGACAAACTATCACTTTCGGATGCTAACGTGAAAGAATACATACAACAGTACACAGGACATAATCATACAAATAACTGTATATATAGAATATCCACACTAGCCTAGAGAACACAGACAGGAAAATTCTGCAATAATTATGATGCAGAAATCCAGGCAACTAGTGTGGCAGCTAAAAAACTGCTGAACTCCAACTCTGGCCTACAGCCTGTGGTATTCCTGACAGATGCAAGGTCAGTGCTTCAAGCTCTCCAGTCTGGAAAACTAAGAGACTTGAAAAAACTCCTTAGCGAATTGTCTTACCAGTATAGGGTAACCATGCAGTGGATACCCTCTCACTGTGGAATACCAGGAAATGAAAAAGCAGACCAACTGGCTAAGGAAGGTGCTGCCAAAGACCAACCAGATATACCAATCACCTACCATCAGAAAAAACAGATGATCAAGCCAATAAGAAAGCCACAAACACCAACACAAGATGACTATCACATTATGAACAGATCAGAACAAGTTATAATTCTACGTCTCAGAACAGGACACAACCGACTCCGCAGTCACATGTATACAAAGTTCAAGATTGGCAACACGGCCATGTGTACATGTGGACAGGCAGCACAGAGTGCCAAACATATACTTCAAGAGTGTTCTGAACATGAAATGCTGAGGCAGACATATTGACCAGAGGAAACAACACTGGAATCAAAGCTCTATGGGACACTGTATGAACTACAAAAGACAGTGAGTTTTATTAAGGAGACAGAATTACAGATATAGACATGTTTCAAGTGAACGAAAGAAGAAGAATACAAATAACAATACATGTTAGCATCGACAGTGATAGTGTGTTAGTCATCGTCCAGTAAGACTGCATGACTTGTGTTCTGAGTAAGTACTATACAAATGCAGACAATGAAAGCACTGTTAGAGCAAGAGCTGGACTCACAAAGTGGTTTTCATTACCATCAGGAGATAGACAATGGATGTGTACCTTCGATACTGTCATTTATTACAGTAAACTTCCATTATAACTTCTTGTCTACACCAATGAAATTTGTATGTAATAACAGAAATTTGTTATATACAGCATGAACAATAAAGGGGAATGACAAGTGTTGTTAAATAGGGAAATTTGTTATAAAATATGTGCTATAAAGAGATTCCACAGTGTTTACATGGACAGTATCACAAAAATATATAAAATACTGTAAGACCATCCAAGTCACATAACAAAACTACTTTTAGTCAACGCTCAGTTAATACTCCATAATCAAAATGAAGTGAACAGTTACTCAATTCTCATATAAATACTGGGTTCTTTCCTAGTATGTGGGTGCCAGTAATTTAACGAACAACTGTGTGAACTTTTACAAAATGTGTAGCGAAATAGTCAAGTATAAAACTGGTACTGGAAATTAGTTATAGTAGAAGGTGAACAGTACAGAAAAACAATTGTAGCAGACAATGATTATGACTACTGGCTGTGGAATGCGAGTAAATGATTACGAGTTAGGAGGGAGGTGGAAATAAATCTAATTAACTTCACTTGGTTCGTTACTAAAATATGCTACTAAAATGCAGTATTTCGACGATGTATTTCAGAAGCATATTATTAAAGTAGTCGGTGCATCAATAAGTCATTAGAAACAAAACCTAGAGTACATGTTTGAGTGGGCACATTCAATGCCTCAGACATGACTCCTACTTTGAATGGGGTCTATTGTGGTGGGATATGTGTTCCTGAGTATGAACAGCACTTCTGCCAGTCAGTCTCATCATGGACAATTATGACTCGTTGCCACTATATCATTCACATACACAGTGCAACCTTCTTGCATGTTTTTTGCATTTTCCAGGTTTAATGTATACTCATAATATCACAATGTCTTAGCGGGATCTACTCATATTGGGCATTGACATTGGCTGCCCGTCAAAGATGTATTTCTGTTTCCAGATTGCACCACGAGGAGGTACTTTTAGGATCTTGGTTATCTGCTAACCCTGGGTCTGCACGAGAGCAATGGGAGACTCTTTGCACCCCTCAACATAGTATAACAGTTCCTAAAACATTTAACATCAACATTCTTTTATAAATACCTTTTACTGTAATTTGTGATCCACTACAACAATACATCATATTAAAAAATAGTTAATATTTTTTTTAATTAAAAGTATTAAAGCATAAGGCTGGTACTGTATAGACCTGGTTTTAATGGATTCTGCCTGCCAACTACTTAGAAATATAAATTGCAACCCATAGTTTACTTCAAGTTGGACAGCCTTGGTCTAGCATAACAAAAGACTTGAACAGAGAAGAGACATCTATATAAGAACATGATATCTCAAGATGGGAGAAGTATGATGAGGTCTATGCACCCCAGGAGGTTAAAATGTGAATAGATAGAAATATAATTTAACAGCAAAAGAGTACACATAATAAATATTGAACTTATACCCTGTCTGGTACACTTACCTCATTTGATGATGCACTGCGTTCATTAAAATTGGAGATGCACTTGTTGAAGCAGTTTTCTGTTATGGTGTTGTAAAGTGTCAAAAAATCTTTCAGCTGAAATTTAAAATGTAGTAGTTAAGTCTCATTTGAAGATATTTAAAACACTCAAAAGGGAGGTATAACTATGCATAGTCCTAAAATAGGCAGTAACTATCACATGACTACATTCTGCAAATATGCAGAAACTACTCACACGGCAAACAAGCTTACAAACAGCACACAGAAAGGCCATCTCCAGAGAACTCTTATACCCCTGACACTGCAAGGCAAACAAGGGACACAGCGTATAGATAGATAAGACTCACATGACTACATTCTGCAAACAGGCAGGAGTGTGAGAACAAACACAGAAACAGAACAGAAATGGCACCCACAACAATGATCATATTCTACAAGGATGCCCTTACTTTGGTGATGTCTCAAGCTTGACTCATGGAGAAATGTAACTACTCAATAGAGAAAAAATAATGGGAAACCAATGAGGGCCTTCTGCTGATAAAAATTAACAATTGGAAGATCAGATTCATTGTATTAACTACAGAAATTTAGCAGGATGTAGTCTGCAGAAATGAATGTTTTGTGGTTAACAGCCGACTTAGCACCAGTGTGTGCAGATTAGCAGTCGCCTGAACAGAGTACAACAACAGCATACTCCCTCCAGTGTGCCAGTTGTGCACTCATCCGTACAAAACTGTCAACCATTACATTTGTAAATGTCTAGTGCTGAATGAAAGAAACATTTTTCTCCCTCCACGGCCACATAAATGGAACACTGTATATGGAATAAAATAATTACTCACACATACATATATTCTACAATGCATTGGGTTAAAGAGCATGAGCCCATTGATTGCTAGATCAGCAATGAATCAACAACTTAGCTGTAATATCTGTGCCTTTTGGCATGTTAATATCTGGCTTGCTAATACCACGACATGGACGTCTGTGGCTACATCAATGACTACAGCAGTGAAAAGATTGAGCATGCTGGACTGGTCAGTTTTCAGTGTACAGTACATAAACCAGTACTATCATCTAACAATATGGCAACAGATGTTCAGTGGAAATAGGAAAACACTGAATGTATCAGTTACCACACCAAAGTCAGATGTATCTTGTCTTTGCCACAAATAAAATGCAGACACATGGCATTTCCATTCTCTGTACTATATCCTGTTGGAAATTTAATAGGACCAGATATATCCAGCTGGAGTAAGAAAAAAAAACCTTAGCATGAACAAGTTATTCATACCTCTAAAGATCTTGTCCCAGAATGGTTCTGGTGGTGGTTTCCTGATCACATAAGTTCTCTCTGTCCCTATTATCTTGGAAATGTTTTAAAACAGATAATCACAAGTCATTTATTTTGTGACGTTGTTGTGATCTATGTGAATCAGGCCTCTTCTACATTTATTTTGTGATGTTGTTGTGATCTATGTGAATCAGTCCTCTTCTACATTTGTTCTAAAGCTCCTGTTGGATAGCAGGATGTCATCTGTAAAATGGAATGTTGTCTTCTTAAGTTTCAAACTCTCACCAGATCTCTCTTATCGCAGAATAGTGGACATAATAGATTTCTAGCAGGGTGTAGTTCCAAATCTAACTTTGAAAGTTGTATAGTAACAAATATGTTCAATCTGTTTACTTCTTAATTATGGACATCTATATCATATCGCTAGTAGACCAGCCGTATGAGAGAACTGGTTTGCGTACTTACACAGTGGTCAACAACATCAAAGCTAAACATGGTAAAAAAAATTTGACCTTCTTTGCCACTGTCCTGCATACTATCAACATAGCAATAGACACCTACATATCTTGTTTTAAAATTTAGTGATGAAATCTGCACCTGTCAGTAAAACACATCTGACTGATGGATAACAATTTGTGGTTACTATAACTGTGTGGCGGATTGATACAGAGTGGTATCTCAAATAACAACCAGGTTCAAAATGTCACCAAAAATTATTGTGCATCTGAACCATTTAGAAAGTAATGGCAATCTAATTAAAGTATTTATATTAACTAGAAAATCACTCCAGCCATTGGTGTCAACAAGTATGGATTTTCCATATTAATACAAATTTCAGGCCAAAAATAGAAAACAAAATTATTTTTTTTTATTTTTTTAAAGAGATCATTTGGTGTTAAATTTAGTGATTATTACTAATCTAAACATTTTTAAAATTAATAATAAATTTATAAAGCATATAAATTGTAAAAAAATGAATTTGTGAAAAAATTAGTTGACAGCTGTGTTACAAAGTCCTGAATATGCTACTAACCTGACTCTATGAGATAATGTGGATAATCTAACACCCAACCAAATACTCTTGCAATATGAAGGGCAAGTCATAGTGTTACTATTTTTTCTTATTTTTGGCCCCTGCAAAACATGGGCAGTTCCTGGAGTCAATAACATAATAAAAAACATAGAATAAACTGTAAATTCAATGTCATGAATAGAAATAACTAAGCTAATGCAAGTTCTTAATGTAAAATAATGGGGTTTCTTACACTCCTTTGATGAGTTTCATTTGCCAGCGTGGCTGACATTATTGTTGATCTGCTCTTTAGTGTTGACACACAGACTTCTAGCTGGCTTGTCAAATTAATATTCTGTTACCTGTAATAGTAAGGTTTTATATATTATATATAAAATTGTTTTTGACTATAATTACAATATAACAAAGAAGCATATATTGCCCATGTTGCATTCCATGCATGTTGTAAGAGGTGACTAAGGAGGTTATGGGGTCAACTGTGGCATATGTATGGTTAAAATGGCTGAAAAGTCATGCTGAAGTAAGACTAAAAAGTGCAGATATTGCAGCAAAGTTTAAACCATGAAACAAAGCTTTCCGTTCTCAGGACTACAATCTTTTAGTCTGAGGGGCTTCAAAACAAATGCAAAAGAAGATGAAATAAAGGTGTATTTGTTTAAACTGTCTACCTTTTTGCAGAAAGCGAAATAATAGACTCAAATATCTTCATTTTTGTGTTCATAATTGTAAGTTATTTCGCTTTAAAGCCAGATGTTTCTTCATGGATCTGATATTTTCAAGATGATACATGATTTGCCTCAAAAGATGGGGCAAAGGTGGTGTTTTACTCATGCTCATAAAATCTCATTCTACGGACTAAACGTAGCCTAATTCTATGTTATAATAAATACCCTCACAATTGTTAGATGCAGTGGCGTAGCGAGGGGGGGGGCGGAGGTGCGGACCGCCCCGGGCGGCATCATCGGGAGGGCGGCAAATTTTCAAAAACTAAATATCCAGCTACTAAATTAACAATTCCTTACTTGACAATGACAACTATGACAAAAGAACCTTTCCCAATAATAGTATTCAAAATATGAAACAATAAAATGAACCCGGAAAAGTGCAGTTGGTTTGTGTTTATGGTGTTATTTAAGTTTATATAAAAAATAATTTATATGCGGCAAAATGTACAAATATTATGTTATATGAGAAATAAAACTGGATAATTAAGCTAACTCTGAACATAAATATATAGCAGCATTCCACTATATGCATATAAGTTTGCAAATAGACAAATAGAACATGCAAAAAATTATACAACCCTAGATAATACAAAAACCAGATGTGCTTATTGCGTCTGAGGAAATCCTAAAAAGATTCTTTTTTATAAAAACAAAGGGATGACTATAACCGCCCCTGCCAAAGTAAGATGTAAACAGATGGTTTTACACGTAATATGTTCAATGTTTGTTGTGATCGACTGATGGTACATTTTGTGAATCCTCTCACTCCCAGCCTAAATCGCCGAATATTATATGGTTTTTCCCAAGATGTACGGCTGTATGGGAGTACATCGACATCCACGGGTTTTTATGTATTTTTTGTGGGAGAGACAGGTTTTCTTATAACGTTCCATGTCGGATCGCAACCTGATACTATCTGACCTTTTAGTTTTCTGCAAGATCTCAATAAACCATGAAGGGGCGTGCCCGCTGTGACGCCAATTGACCATGCAATTGCAATTAGAGCGCTTAAAGGGAGAGAAGAGAGACCTTTAAATTGTCATTGGTCATTCAGGAGAAACTAGAAATTCCACAGGTAGACATCATCATCATCAGATGCTGTCTCTGCAACGAAGGTTGGATGCAACAGACCTCCAACATTTCCTCTCTCCTGTTTTGGTTGTGCACTCTGCTAGACTGTAACCTGTTCATCTTGTGATGTTACTCTCCCACTTGTATATCTGTCAACCCATTGCTCGCTTCCCTTTGACTTTACCTTGAAGTAAGGTCTTCATTGTGAGTTATATCATATTTATCTATCTATACGTTGTATCTCTTGTTTGTCTTGCAGGGTCAGGGGAAAAAGAGTTCTCTGCAGATGACCTTCTTGTGTGATGTGTGTAAACTTGTTCCTGTGGCTTCTTTGATTTCTGTGATCCATCTTTTACATGGTCTGCCTCTGGCTTTAAAGGCATTATGTCTATTTGTCATGGCCATTTGTGACATGCTGTGTGTTGGTAGTCTGGAAGCGTGTGAAAACCACTTTATCTGTTGTCTTTTGATGTTTTCCAATACTGGTATTGTTTTGGTTATCTGTCTGATGTTATCGTTTCTAATTATATCTCTTAATGACACTCCGAGTATTCTTCGTAGACATATCATTTTCGCTGTTACTATTTTTCTTTTGTCTTGTGCTGTCATTGTCCAGGTTTGACACTGGTAGCACAGTGATGGGATAATAATGGTCTTGTATAATGCAACTTTAGTGTCTATGTTTACAATTTTGTTCTTAAAAATACGTGCCATCTGTCCTAGGATCTGGTATGTTTTGCTGGTTCTATTTTATATCTATTTATTGTTTTTTCCTTCACTCATTATAATGCTTCCTAAGTAATTGAACTCCTTAACTTGTTTAAGATGTTTATTATCGATGGACGAAGTGACATTTCTTTCTTTCTTAGCTATTGGCATTATTTCGGTCTTATCAATTTTAATCTTCATGTGCAATATTTTGCATATTGTGTCGAGTCTGTTCATATGTTCTTGAAATTGTTCTTCTGATATTGCTATTAGTACTTGGACCTATGCAAAGAATAGTTCGTTCAATTTGTCTTCCATGTTATCTTCTTCGTTGGTACTTGTTAGTTTATAGATGTGGTCGATATATGTTATAAAAAGTAGAGGAGATAGAACACACCTTTGACGAACTCCTGATTGGATTTGGAACTTATTGGACACACCTGCATTTGTTCTTACTGCACATTGGCTATTAGCATAAATGCCCTTGCATATATTGATTCAATGTTCTGGTACTCCGTATATTGATAGTGTTTCCATAGTAGTTGTCTGTCCACTCTGTCGAAGGCCTACTTTTGTTGACGAATGTGATGTATAATTCTATGTTGTTTTCTTTGGCTCTATCTGTCCCTGGTCTAAGTGTAAAGATATCATCTGTACATCTGTTGTTCTTACAGGATCCCATTTGGGTGTTTTCATTGTGAATTGGAGATCCCAATTCTCAAAGTCTGGACAAAGGTAATTTAAACCAGCCACTGGGTAATAAATATGTCATGTCTGAAACCCCCCCCCCCTATAGATCACCTGTGAGAACGAGAAAAGAATTGTCCTCATACAAGAAATTACACAAAAGAAATAATTGTTACCTCCCAACTGAACTAAGAGTCCCCTTTATGGAAGTTTCAGTTGGAGGACAATCATTTATTGTTCACATATAGACCTAGATAGAAGTCTCATTCAAACAAAACTAACAAAACTTGCACCCACGTGCGTCGACTATGTGAGTAGATGTGATTTATATATTATATATGTGTGTCTACTATGATAATGTGTCTTAATACTATTCTATTTTTGTGTACACGGTAGGGTTAATTATAATATAAGACCAAGTTTCAGCAACTGCATGAGCTGGATGCTAAATACATAGAAACTTTCTTGACACCAAGCAACTCGTTAAACCCAGAATACAAGTGTGAATTCGAAGAAAAGCCCAGTGACATCAATGTGAAAGAGTTTGAAATCGAAAGAGAGAGGTTGCGCAATTTTATCTCTGTAGCTGATGCAAAAGACCAAAACAGACTTATGAAGGGATCATTCGAGCTTCTGGAGTTTATTCAGCAATGAAACTATCGTATTACCGAGCCAAATATCGTGATAATGCTTCGCATATTTTTAACAATAGCTATCAGCATTTCAGCATGTGAACGAAGCTTCTCAAAGTTAAAGTTAATAAACAAAATTACGTAAGGTCTACCATGAGCTGCACAAGATTAAGTAATTTAGCCATTTTGTCAATAGAACAAAGTATCATGGACAAAATTAAATTTTGCCTCCCTTAAGACTCGAAAAGTTAAATGATAATGTATTTTTGTTTATATACCTATTATGTTTTCAAATAAATATTTTCGTCCAGTCTTTTACAATCTCTTGACATAATTTTTAATGCCACAAGGGCGGCAGATTATGATTCCGCCCCGGGCGCCATTGACCCACGCTACGCCACTGGTTAGATGGATGGATAAGTTACACACTCCCGCCACTTTGGTCTCTCATAGTTAAGTCTATTTGTTAGAATATGCAAAAAAGTGAAATGTTCGCATCACTGCCCCCGGCCACACTACTATAATACACATTATATATTACTTTGATGCTAAATGTTTAAAAAAAATAATAACTTATTTTCAGGGTGGACGTCAAACTTGGTTGAGGTACTGTTGAATTGTAATTTTCAGGGGCTATCTGGATCAGATAGTATCTTAGAGTATCTAACTATCTAGTAGCATTGTTTAAATTATGTACTATTATAAAATGTTATCCAAGTACAGTACACTACACTAGTACAACTTAGTACACGTTTAAAGACAAAACAGTACACACACACACTACACAGACAAACTCGAACTGGTGTTGTGTAGGTAGTCTGTAGTAGGTAAGTAGATAATTCTTACAGCTGACGGGAATTGAACCAGGTCTGTTCTAGCAGCACCGAATCGCTTTGCAACACATTACACAAGTAAAGTAAGGTTTTTCGTACTTGACCAACCTAACTTAAATTCAGAAAGGAAGTTACGTGGTTCAAAACATGAATGTACACATATTAAATAAATAATGTAATTAATATATAAATGGCATCACAATTTTTGAGGCACATTAATAAACTATGAAAGGCAAAATATAATACATCCCATGCCGTACTTTCTACACACTGATAAATCGCAACACACAACTGCTAGTAAAGGTCAAGGTTATACAACTTCGAGTACTGTGTTATCTTTGAATATTAAAAACATGAGGAATGAGAACGAAATAAAACAGTTATAATAGGACAAAACAAATTGAACGACAAAACAACATGCATGGCAACAGAATAAAGGCATCACTCGCAATCTAAGTAAATGAATGTTTGATCGATTTTTTTTTGGGGGGGGGGGGGGGGGTAACCATACTACAGTGTGTATGGATTTTTAAAGCGATACCTATTTCTATCGTCATCATCATCATCAAGTGACATATTCTTTCCAGAACGTAGTCTTTCCTGTGGATCTCTTGAATTCTCCGCGGTCTTGAGCAAGTTGCCCTGCATCTTCCAGTTACATGCGCAAGCATTCTTGAACATCTTTTGTCCAACGGCGTCTTGGTCGGCCTTTGCCACTGTTGCCTAATATCATCCCCTCCATTAACACTCTCGTCGTGCCTCTTAATATGACCGGAAAAAAAACTAACTTTTTATTTAATATCGTCACTGGAGAAATATTTTATTTCCGTGATCTAAATGTCTTTTACACCAAGGTAATCAGCGTTATTCTTCTGCCTCTTCTGGGTTCGCTCTCTGATAACCAGCACGATATTTCGTGTGATTTCCACCGGGGAACATAAAGTAGGATGAGCTTCTGGTTTACAGCGGAGCTGCAATATTTGTGCCTTCAGGTCCTGCACTTCCATTTCCGGTATGCTTTTATTTCATGTGAGTTTCCATAGCTTGTGAATCTTTCCTGTCATCAAGCAAACTTTTGAGTATCTGCTCAAACCGTGAAAGTTTATCACCACCTGTGTACTTGATCTTTGGACTCCAAAACATGTCCCTGTGTGGTAGTTTCCGAGAAGACAGTGAACAGGGATTTGCTTGTCCATGACTATTCTTCTCATTATGGTTAAGATATTCTTACTTATTCACGCACATGTCGCTGCTCTCTAGCACTGTGCTGCCTTCGCATGTACTAAACAGACGAATTGTACTTTTTATGAGACTTTCTCACTATTCTTGCCTTAGTGAGATGTCAAACATGACAACCATGCACTCCAGACCATCCTTTGTCTTAAACTATGAGGCATCCGTGTATTGACTATTTGAACCCAGAGATTCCATTCAAAGATATTGTTTGTCTTGTGCCCACAAATCTCGGTCAACACTGCACGGGCACTATGAATAAAGCATTAGCTTCGAAGTATTCCGAAGATCACACAATCAACACCTGACCGGGACTCTGAGTCTAATACACGAGGATGGCTGCTTAAACGGAGGGCGGAGCACTTATGGGATGCTCTGCGTGCTGTGAAGCCAGTGTCTAATCAAGAAGAATATATTTTTGAATGATATATTTACATTTAATGCGCTAAATTTATAGCTTGTTCCGCACTCCCCTTGAGATCACTCACCTCAAGTCCCTCCCCAAGGAATGGTGCACCCTCTAGATGTTTAACCCCTGTCTTATGTTGAATATACCTTTCATCCGTGGACGATAATCCATTTTAATTATATCAGAGCTTTTAATCATAACAAAAATAGTGGTGCTGCTGTTCTGACAATCCAGTCACCATGAACTCCGAAGTATTATTAAGAGTTGGGATGTATAAAGGTATGTCCCATGGCAGCAACCTGCCGTCGGTATGAAGTACATGACGATAATACTTCATGTACTAAGCCATAGCAAATATTAGGTGGGGTGGCCATTTCCTTTCTTGCTGTTTTACCTACCCCAACTCATGCACCAGGTACCCATTTACAGCTGGGTGGTGTCAGGCAAGAAATCACGATCTGAATTTGTGTATGTGTCCAGAAGTGGTTTCCCGACACGCAGTAATCAGGTGACAGTAAGCAAACTCACTATCAACTAGGCTACCGCGCTCCTGTGTTGTAGACGGAATGATATGTCCACATATTCCAACTTTTTAATATTAGGCTTGATTTCGTCATGCTGGGGTCAGGGGAAACGAAAGAACCCATGTGCTAGCTGGTAAAGCCTTGGTTAATGGCACCGAGATAAGACGAGACAGGGTTGAATTGATTAGAACAGTCATGGATATCCTACGAGAAGAAGGTCGAACGAGACAATGTACATATTCAGAGAATGGTAGAAATGGGAGTGACTAGAGACGATGGGAGAAAGTGTCCCTTCTCCGGAAAGATCAGAAGAACGCGTAATCAGCAACTGACCGGGACACCGAACTTATACACTTTTATATGGCTAATGAAACGGCAAGTAGAGCATATATAGGAATGCCCCTAGTGCTGTGACGCTTATTCCTAATCATGAATCAAATCACATAACTTCCGTGACGCAGAGATAAAAAAAACGCAGCATCTGTTAGCGATCATTTCATGTGCGCACAACACACTGAGAGGGCACACACAAGGAATGAATGCTGCATTGTATGCGCCTTTGCGAAAGTTAGTTTCGTTAAATAATGTATGGTTTGTTTCGTTAAAATGTGGGAATTTTCCATAATATACCAAGAGTTGTCTTTGTTATATGGGATTAAAGTCTCAATTTACCGAGGCACGACCTAAGACTTAAGTTGCTTCAACGTGTACTTCAAAAAGCATACGTAAGATCGGAAACCAAGGATTACCGGGTATGTGAAGGCGACCAGTAGAGGCAGATATGAAAGTGGTGTGTCAGAGCTCAAGTTCGTCCCGAGTGGTGGCCGTTGACTGAGGAATGTGAAGATTGTTCTCTATCAGTACACCACAATGAGTAATGATGCACGTTTGCTTAAAGTAACTTTAATCAATGAAATGAAATAAAATAAGAATTATTATTAAGTGATGTGTCTTTTTTTTCCAGAACTTTGTCTTTATCGAAGCGATGAACGCCTCTATATCCTGGAGGAGCACGCCTGCTTTGGCAAGAGCCATGTTCATACATTTCCCGCTATAACTATTAAATCGTCTTATTTGTCTTCTCTTGCCCGGTGCTCTTCTCTCAACAATTAGCCTTTCGAAACCAACATGTCTGTGTCTAAAATACTGTGCTTCCTTCTTATGATTGCATTTAAAAGCCACCTTTCATTTAATTTCATTATCAAAAAAAAACTTAGCCTATATGTTTTTCCTTTTCTTTGTCCACGATATTCGTAGAATCATTCTGTAACATTCGGGGAGAATGTCCTCTAAGGACATATTAGATTGATTATATATGCAACAATTGTCTCTGAGCTTGAAAACACTTGGTTAACAGATTGAATATGGATGGAAGACACGGATAATTCTCCACGTGTTATTGCTATTGATTTATCCACATTGGATATCGAATCATCGGTCCATGTTCTGCACAATGGCATCAGGTCATAAACAATATCAAATAGCGTATTATCTCTAAAATGTTTTCCTTGTTGTGCTGTTGGTTTACGGAGAGTTCAATAGAGTCGATAATCACAACAAATAATATTTTTTGGGGTCTTTAGTCGGACCAACAAATATCGATGACGTCATTTCCACGTCAAACGAATACGGATGGTACATTGGTAAACACGAAATTTTCATCATATATTCGTAGTTCAGCATGAGAACAAAATAATAATAATTTCATTATTTGAACACAGCTTGGGCTGATTTGTTTGCTGTTGTTTAAACCAAAATACCACGGTGTAAGTCGTATTTGGAAAAGTTTAAGCAGTTTCCAAGTGTTTTTATTCATCGTAAAGATCTTATAATTACCGATTATCGATATCTAGCAGAAATGTTCGAACCATACATAACAATCATAATCATACAATGTAGACAGTAGTGTACTATTACTACTGTATTATGTAATTAAGTGCCATAATAATGTTAAAACCTATGTTATAGTTCTGCTGAAATGTTTGTAGCTGTTGTTTATTAAATTATTCATCTTTTTGTTTGGAATTTTTTGGGTGTTAATGGGGAAAGAGTAAGATCAAGTCCTATTGAAAGCCGGTCTTTTTTTTATTAAAACAAAATGTTTTGGAAAGTCCAGGAAAGTATCTCCCTTTAAATTAGGCCGGCGCAACTAAGGATCAACTCTTCACTGTGACCTTTGTTCTTGTTTCGAGGTATAACCTAACCTTTCCAGTGTTTTTGTAGAAGTTGTAATTAAAATTAAAGTAGTATGAATCATGATACTTAAGTATGGGTAAAAGGGCTGAAGTACATTATAGTTCTCTGCTGTGACCTTTGCTCTAGTTTCGATGTGTTTTCTGACCTTTGTTGTGTGATTTGGCAAGCTTACGGGTAAGTACTTAGAGTAAGGTTAGGATTAGAAATAATATTTCTAATGTGTGCGCGCACCTCGCTCTGCATATAGCGGGCAGAAATACTGATCGCTCACCGCAAATAATAGAAATTGTAAAAAATGTGTAAAAGGAAAACAAACAGATTATGCATAAGTTCGTCTGTGTCTAGAGTTGAACTGTGTGATTGTCGGATGTGATGTCACGGCAGCCATTATTTTGATTGGTGTTACACAGGAATCTATGTTTGTTTGTTTTGCGTTCGCTCCATTGTAACCATCACGGATATCCGTGCGATTTCCGCCGGGAGCGTGATTACGTTGTGCCACCGTTATGCGCCTTGTAGGCCTAGCACATCCACTTTCGGCATGCCTTGACAACTCGGGTGGGCTCCCCTTAGCCTGTGACAGCCTCTATATGTCTCCCGGCACGCGTAGTGGCGACTCTTCGTCCAGACGATTTTTGCTCTCATCTGACTCGCACGAGGTGTTCCACTGTCTATGAACTTGCCTCGTGTAATTGGACGTGCTGTGCCTGTGCCCATTGGGTACTGAACCGTTTCTCATCCGTGAGCCTGGTTCCTTAAGGGGAAGAACTCAACAGAGGAGTTGGACCCTGGCTCTTTCGCCCTCTTAGCCGAGGTGTCGTTCACCGACATCGTGTACCCCTTGTCCAAGTTCAAGTCTCACACCACGCGTTTGAGAGCAAGGCGTTCTCGAGCTGAGCGTCCTTGTCCCAATAACGCCTGAGCCCATCAGGTACTGAACCCTTTCTCTCTTCAAGTGTATTTCCGGTGTAGGAAAACCTGACAGTAGAGTTGGGCCAGGGCTATTTCGTTGTTCCTTTTGTGCCTGAGCCCATCGGGTACGGAACCCTTTCTCTTTGCAAGTGTACTTCCGTTATAGGAAACCTTGACAGTAGAGTTGGGCCAGGACTACCATCGTTGTCCCTTTCTTGCCTAAGCCCATCGGGTACAGAACCCTTTCTCTTCGCGAGCATATTTCCGGTTTAGGAAGGCTCGACATAAGAGTTGGGTTAGGTCTTCTTGCTTTACCAAACGCCAATGGATGGGTCTGGGTACTGCCTGTAAGGAACACAGGTAACTAGAAGCTCGTCTCGAGCTGACGGAGCTTGTAGTTCCCCTTTCCTAGGGACTTTTCACTTTCTTTTTGCAGTTCGCGCTGCCCTCTAGCGCTGTTCTGCCCTTTCATTGTTTCATTGTACTCGGTATGAAATCTATTTGTCTCTCGCCATGCATCTACCTTCACGTGCATTTTACATTGGCCGCCCCTCCAATGTTCGGACTGGACTGACTAGCTTCACTGTATGTCGACAGTGTCGCTATATGTGGTGATGCTGGTGGTGTCAGAGATATTGTCTGTCTCTTGTGCAGTCAAATCTCTTTCCATCTGCTACCTCCCCATTCTCGGACACGATCCCCAAATGATTTGGCCAGAATCAGCTCGAGCTGCTGTATTTCTGTTTCCAGGGTGCACCGCGTGGAGGTACATTTGGGATCTTGGTTATCTGCTAACCCTGGGTCTGCCTAGAGCAATGCGTTCCCTTTGCACCCCACAGGAATCCATGACGTTGGATCGTTCAAATTGTCAAGTGTGCTATTTATAGCTCAGCAGAGAACTATTCTGTACTTTCACCGGTAAAAGTAAAGATTAGTTCTTCACTGTGCTATAAATAACACGCTGTTGACAATTTTAAATATCTAACGTCACAGATTTCCATGTAACACCAATGAAAATAATGGCTGCTGTGACATCTGCACATCACATTCCGACAATGACAAAGTTAAACTCTAGACACAGATGAACTTATGCATAACCTGTTTGTTTTCCAATTTACATATTTTTACAATTTCCTATTATTTGTGCTGAGCGATTAGTATTTATGGCCACTACACACGGAGCGAGGTGCGCGCGCACACATTAGAAATATTATTTCTAGTCCTAACAATCCTCTAAGTACTTAATCTTGCTAAATCACACAACAAAGTTTAGGTTATACCTCGAATCTTGAAAAAAGTTCACAGTGAAGAACTATACTATACTAGTATGTTGTTTGAAACGGAATTTTAATTTAGCATTTAGATTATGGAGGGGGGGGGGTTAGGGTTAAGATCAGTTATAAATTAAAAAATGAATTAGTTATAAAAGTTATAATTTAAATGTGGTTGATATCGTTTGCTTCGGGAGATGTGACGTCATGGCAGCAATTAATTTTACACGGCATCCATTAATTTTATTGGTGTTACACGGAAATCCATGACGTCTTTTAGTTAAAAATGTGAACATTGTGTGCTATTTATAGCACAGTGAAGAGTTGATCCTTAATTTTACCCATTTTGCTTTCGGGTGTACACTTTGCTCTTTGCTCAAAGTATTTCCTAACCTTTGTTGTGTGATTTGGCAAGCTAAGGCTAAGTACTAAACTTGGAATATGGTTATGATTAGAAATAATATTTTTTTATATTTCAGTACAAATGAATTAAATGATAGGAAAATTGTAAAAAATATGTAAATTGGAAAAGAAACAAGATTATGCATAAGTTCATCTGTGTCTAGAGTTGAACTCAGTGATTGTCGGGATGTGACATCACAGCAGCCATTAATTTAATTGGTGTTACACAGAAATCTGTGACGTTGGCTAGTTAAAAATGTAAATAGTGTGCTATTTATAGTGCAGTGTACACCTGAAAGAAAAATTTACCATTAGGCTTAAAGTATAATTTTATTTGTAATTATTAGTTTAATTTTAATGAATGATTTAGTGAATGATTCAGTGAGGCCTGTCTTGAGCAGAGTCCCAAGTGTCTTGACCTTTGTTCCAGCTAAAGCCAGTCTTCATCTTAATTTAACCTGTAGAAACTCAGCTAAAAATAGCACATATTTCCTCTGACACTTGGCCATTTTTTATGACTACTGATTTTTCTGCACGTGTTTGCCTTTTTGGCATAATGTTTTTATTTATTGAGTTATTTATTTCAAATTTGGAGACAATAGAGATAAATGGATGCTGATATGATTTCGAAGTGTTATTTTCTTGTGTGTGTCACTGTTATGTTGTGTACAACCAAAATTGAGAACGTGGACAAACGCACACAAAGAACTTGCCGCATCAAGGTCACGCATAGACCTAGTTGTAGAAAATACGGCTCCTCAAATTATTTGTCGTAAATTACTTCAATTACATCACTATTAAACATTATAAACATTTCTCTCAAACACCATACGTCAATCTACAGTAACTGAAACACTAAAACTTTAAAATTCGTCCTTTTCTGAATCATAATCTGTGAAAAATAGCGGCACCGAAGCCAGGCCTATGCAGTTCAGTTTCCAAACGTGAAAGGTAGAATAAATTATGCTGCGTATTTATATCACTGCTGAAAACTAAGGAAAAATAATTCTAGCAACTACCTACTTACTATAAGAGCATGATGGGAAATAAACATGGACAATTGTTGTCCATGACTTCAATTGGCTACCTCGATGTGGACATTTATCGACATGTCTATAACTAGATGACATTTCTCAATATTTGTAAACTACGGGTTGCTACAGGTTAATGTGTAGGTTTACTATGAAAATTTAATTGGATTATTACAGACCTCACTAAAAGCCTTTGACATAAACTTAAACCAAGCTACATGGGAAGACTTTGCCAAAAAACAGCTGCATGGTGATAAAGTCACAAAGGTGCAGCATCTTGTGAAAAAAGATGAAATGTGGTAGCACAACAGAAGAGACTAGCTAGAAATGACACAGGCAGATCATACACCATCTAAACTTATACCATGCCTGGTACGTCCAAGACCTTTGTGGCCTGGATAAGGTGCAGAAGCCATCTACGAGCTCATTATCAAGGATATAACTCAAACTGAATTTCATAAAGTGGATGTAATAAATTGTCATCACCTGTGATTGACGTATCACAAAACATATTCACACTATAATAAAGTAAAGGTAATATGAGTTATGTACCTGCATCATAGCACACAGTTGTCAGTTATAGTACAAGTAGATGCCACAATATCATTCAGTTTTTTTATTCCAATTTTTAGATAGTCACTGTGCATGAAAATTCACTGATATTCGTAGCTACAATAGCAAACTTGGCTGCTGTTAACACAAACATGATGGTTGACACTGAGTCTCCCATAACATGCACAGAAATCGGTTGTGTTTCAACAAAGCAGTACAATACTACCAATTCAGAAATTCTGTAGTTTACATTTCTTCTGCCTGCTACGCATTGAGGAGAGGCTCTCATTGTGTATTGCAAAGAAGTATTGACTGGCGTTTGTTTATCTACGTGTTATGGAAGCACAATTAAATAACTGGTGCTCTTAACATTGAACGACTTTGAGGTAGCGTGAAATGGAGAAATAAGAAGCACAGTGGCACATCTTGAAAGCTATCATACAGAATTTATGTGGTTATCAAGACTAACAGAAACAGACACAGCATTCGACACTATTCTTATTGTTATGAAAGATTACTTGTTCCAGTGAATAGTGTTTCGATTATTTCTGATTGTGTCCTTATATTATTTTGTTTTATATCCCTTTGTACCCTAGTTATGGGAAAGCTTTGTTTCGCTCAATATTGTTCCATTAAAATTTTGGTGTGTCTACTTGTACTCTGCCTAGTCAGTGGTTGACCAGGAACTGCCTGACTAACTTCACTTAGCACACTTGCTTTTTTATGCCCAGGCTGTTATTCCATATTCTACTACAGGTCTGACTGTACCCATGTAGACTTTTCAGAGAATACTTTCATTTGCTCCCCAGCTTGTGAAGTTTCTTTAACAAGGATAGTTTCCTGGTTGCTTTTTGCTCTGTGGTTTCCAGTTGAGTCGCTTGTCTAGTTTGACCTTGAGATATGTAGGGTTCTCCTCATGTGTTAACTCACTTCCATTTATTTTTAGTTTTCCTTTTTCTTGGTGGTTTGAAAGTGAGAAGATGGTTGCCACAGTTTTGGAGAGGTTGATCTAAACTCCCCAGTCATACGCCCTTTCACTTAGGGTTGCAAGGGCGGTCTGCATTCTGTTCTTTGCAGTGGATTGCCATACTCCAGGAAGCAAAATCATCTGCATGGAGGGCCTTTGAAATGTGATGTGACAGTTTCTTTTCAATATCATTGATGAATACTAGGAAGAGAGTAGGGGAGATCACTCCTCCTTGAGGCACTCCTTGTTGGAGAGTAACACATTTGCTTAGTTTACCATCTTCTTTTACTCTTTGCTGTGTGGTAACTGAGGAAATATTTTATCCAGCTGAACATTTTGCCTTCAATTTTGCTTTGGAGAAGCCTAAGAGGACCCCCATCTTTCCACACCTTATTGAAGGCCTTGCTTAAGACCATAAAAGTTGCCTACACTTTTTTGAAAATTTGAAAAGCATTTTCAATTTCCTGTGCTAGGTATAGAAGCTGGTCTTCAGTGCTTCGATTTTTCCTATAGGCCGATTGTGTCTTTATTCGCTTTTTGTTTTCCCCTTGTATTTTATTAGTCTAGAGTTGGCCATTCACTCCATTTTTCTTTTCCTACGCTACTCAAGAGTCTGACTGGTCGGTAGCTTGATTAGTTGGTTTTTTATTTGTTTTTTACCGATTGGGATGATGACAGCTTCATGCCATAAGTCTGTAAAATTACCAGTTCTCCATGATTTGTTGAAGATGGTAAGGAACTTGTTTCTGCTGATTGGCCTTAGGTTACTGATCATGTCATTGGTTACAGCATCCTTTCCTGGGGCCTTTTTAGTTTTCCCATGGCACCATTTAGTTCTGCGATGGTAAAGGGTGTCTTCATGCATAGCTATGGATTTTGATTCTTATGTTTTCTTTTAGTTTCTTTTTTAACTTCTTTGATACATGTATGAGAGAGTGTTGTTGTGCTTTCTTCCCTATAGAAGACAGCTAAAATGTTTGCAGCCCTTCTTCCTGTGTGAGATTTCTCTGCTTCTTTGATGACAGTCTTGTATTGTGAATTTTGTGTTTCTTCATTTAGAGTTCTTTTAAAGTTCTATAGTTTGCTTGTGTCTTTTGTCATGGTTAGGCTGCTGATCATTTCATGCGAGCTCTTTTGAATCTCAGTTCTTTTCTGATCATTGAACGTGTGTTTGATTTCATTGTGTTTATTTGTGTTTTCTACTATAGTGTTTTGCTCCAATGAATGCTTGGCATCATTCAGCTCATTATGCAATGTTTCTAGGGTCTCACTCCAATAAGGCTTGTATTCTCTTTGTCTGCCCCTTCGGTTGCCTTCTGTGAGGATTGGAATATTGCTTTGTTTATTTGTGAGATGTTGTGGTTTATGTTGTTAGTGATGGTGATATTCTGGCAGAGCTGGTCTGTTTGTTCACTGAAGAGGGTCCAATTTGATTTTTTGAAGTACCAGCTTGGGGACATGCTATGTTGTCTTTACTGAGTTTTACAGCAGTCTTACTTTCATTTTCATTTGCAGTAGAAAAGTTAGCCACAGATGGTAACTGCAAGTTTTAATAACTAACATTTAAGGTCATTTCAAGCTGTTTAAATCAGATCAATACTGTTTCAGCTGCAGAAAGAGCTTGCTGGATCCATTTGCATAGTCCACAGGAATGGTCGAGGAATATACTTATTACTACTGTTTAGTGCTGAAGTAGATACCAGTCAGATGGTTTCTGGTCAACCGCTGACTAGGCAGCTGAACACTTATGGGGAAAACCTTGTGTTATAACTGTCATTACTATATATTTTCTTGTTAGGAAGTGCAGGGAGGTACTACTTGTGACTGTGTGATAAAGGTTGCATGCCCTTGCTATCACCACAATATGTACAAGGTGAGTTTTTAAAATCTACCCTCAAACAGAAAAAACCCCAGCCTTACCGAGAGTTGAACCATGTATTTCATAGCTGAGAGCAATGCTCTAACCTCATGGCCATGTGCCACACCTGTGCTATAAACTGATTCATAAATCACGTTACCTTTACTTATGTTTATTTCAGATCCACTATGGCAGACATTAAATTATCAGGAACATCTGCTGTTGAGCTAGATGATGACAACTTTGAGAGAGATCTTCAAGAGATGCTCGATGATGGTCCTAGCTTGAATGAAGTAACATCCAATGTCCAGGGTGGAACCCCAAACTCAGTGTCTGCATCATTTGCAGAACAAGTTGGTCCATTCTCTGCAGGAGCAAGCCCAGCTGGGATGGCATTAGCAAGTGGAGCTGGGGGTATTTATGGATCTGGTTCTTATGCAACTAGACTAACACGATCCTACACAGTCCCTCCTGGTGTGTTTTTAACCCAATTCATTTTTTTAATAAGACTAATTTTGGACTTCATACATAGCTGCATTTATTAGAGCATCAGTAAACAGTAAATTAAGTACCAGCATGATTCATTTGAAACTATATTACAAAACAATGAAAAAATGTGGTTTA
Source organism: Meghimatium bilineatum (assembly GCA_034231615.1). Lineage (NCBI taxonomy): Eukaryota > Metazoa > Mollusca > Gastropoda > Stylommatophora > Philomycidae > Meghimatium > Meghimatium bilineatum. The sequence continues at coordinate 18,577,589 of CM067312.1, read as the reverse complement.
CTTTATATTTGAGTAATTTAAAGTCCACATAGCAGGGTTATCATAATATAACTGAAATTTATTGCAATCAAATTTAAGGTAAAATGTGGTCAAAATGGCCAAACTTTTAATGCACTTTCAAGGTGATCAATATTGTAAAAAATAGCCAAAAGATATATTTCATGATCATTGACATTTACAAATGTCAAAATTTGTGGAATTTGGCCATGAAATTTCTGCAACCTTGAAAGAAAGTAGTATTATAAGAAGGTGCATATTTACTTTATTTTAAATATAATCTCTTCACAGATAATTTGTGTAGAAGTGTTGAACTTTGGTGCTATGAACTTGAAAATGAAGGAATTAGTGTTTTAGGTGAATAAAGAATGGGACATCCTTCAACTTCAGATCTGTTGTATAATTCCCAGCTACACACTGCTATTAATACACAGAAACTCTTGGATTGCTGGCACTGAGAAATTCTATGACATCTTGCCTATAAAATTTACTTTGAAAGTTAGTTTGTAATTACATTTATATCACAAGCTAAAAAGCAACTTCAAGGGCAATATTTCGCTTAAATGGGAAGGACAAAGAAGCAGTTGGAAATTGGTTAAATCAGAAGATCACATCTATTTTTCCTCTACAAGGATTATGTTTTGTTTAGCTGCAGGTGTGATAAATTCTTCAGCATACATAATCAGAAGATAGCAGATGAGAATTGAGCCATGTCCAATTCTATCTATCTTTTCGCTAAACCCTTTGTTGCCTTTCAGCGTCAGGCGTAGAAGAATTTTCTGGAGACATCCCTCTTGTGTTGAGTATATTGTAGAATTTGTCACCTCTTTTATTTCGGAAGTCCATCGTTTTCGTGGTTGGACTCTAGGTATGCCTTCAGTGTATCTGTGTAGCATAGCTTGCTGTGGTATTCTGTCTGATGGTAGTCTGTTGATGTGTGCAAACTATTTGATCTGTTGTCTCTTAATATATTCCAATATTGGGGCGTTGCCGTTTTTTTGTCTAATGTCCAATTCAACTGACATCAATTTTCCTTGTCAACATGTTTATTTTAATTTGACTGATGTTCATCCCTAATAAAAGATGTGGTATTAGTCAAGATACTCAATGTCCAGTTACTTTGAATATAGACTGGATTGAGATACAAGCAGCAGCAACAACACATACATTCTGCTTTGCTTCTTGAATGGTCCATTCAGATCTTGTGCGCTACTTGTTTTACGTCTTCGTCAGCGTTCACAAACCATAAGCAGCATTCTTCAAGCTACAAACATACTTACATCCTATGTCATCAATACTACACTACAGTAGATACCAGGCCAAACAGGTATCAGTGGGAATGAAAGTGCTGATAAACTGGCGAAAAAGGGAGCAAGTATGCCCCAACCAGGAATTTCCACAAACTTTAGAACAGCTAAACACATCACCCACAACAACTGTAAACAACAGTGCATGGACCGCTGGGCCACTGGCTCAAAAGGAAGAGTGCTATATACAGACATGTCCAAACAAAATCCACATCACAGCATAAATAGACTACACTGCAAAGGTCAAACCACAATTTTAGGCTGCGAACAACACGTGTACAACTTAACAAACAAATGACTACAGTAGTCCATACACCATACTGCAACAGACAAGAGGAGGAAACAGTAAAACACCACCTTATTGAATGCCCTGCACTACAAAACTTATGAAAACAGCTGTTACCACCAAACCCTTCCAACATCCTTTATACAGACACAACACAGTTACAGACATGCACCTATAACCACCTGGCACAGGGAAGAAAGGGTGAAAGCTCGCAGCCCCAGTGATCGGATAAATAAGTTGTCAGCGCTCATTCTCAAACGCCTCCTGGCTCTCTCTTGTGGTTGGACTCTAGATATGCCTTCAGTGTATCTGTGTAGCATAGCTTGCTGTGGTATTCTGTCTGATGGTAGTCTGTTGATGTGTGCAAACTATTTGATCTGTTGTCTCTTAATATATTCCAATATTGGGGTGGTGCCGTTTTTTTGTCTAATGTCCAATTCAACTGACATCAATTTTCCTTGTCAACATGTTTATTTTAATTTGATGTTGATTTGAAGACAATGGTCCAATTAGGTTTCCAGCAGGATGTAGTCCAGAAAATGAAAATGTGTTGTGTCGCCACTTCATTTGCGTAAATGGCCTGACACATCCGTCTGCGGTAGTACTACTTGCTAATTTTCTCAATAATTCCTCGATGCTTCCTAGTTATATTATGTGGCATACATCACATTTATGGTAAAAATGTACCCATGTGTTCCTAAAAAGGAAGTAAAGAATAGCAACATTTTAACCTACCATAAATGTCATAGGAGGTGAATAAGGATGATTGGGGGAGTTGGCTGTCCCATCCTATAAGTGAAAGTGATTCAAAAGCCATGCTCTGAAGTTGGATGTTCAGTTCTGTGGTCATGCCAGATTGTGAAACCTGTTGACAGGGCAAAGTCCACTGTCTTCTCCAGATCAGAGCTGCTACCCCCATAACATTTTGCCTCAGGTCTGTATCCTCTGGCTATATTCACTTTCATTTCTCTTTATATGTTGGGTTGTCCTGAAGTATGTGTTTAGGGGTTTAGATTCCTGATCTACATGGACAAATCAGATGTTCATGCAGATATCACAGCCAAGCTATAAACCATGACATAATACAATCTGAACTCCAGACTACATCCTGCTAACTAGCAAAAGTTTGAGAACAAACACATGGTAAAAAAGTAAAGTAAATATGATATGCACATTCTTATAGCGTTATTCATTCTTTACATACACATCATTTTTTCCCTCAATTAAAACCAAAACTAAGTAACTTAACTTTCTGATTTTCCCTTGTATTATTGTACAGAATGAATACACATCATAATATAGGTATGCATGGTACCTGCACAGACTTGAAATGATTAATGATGTATTTTTCAACTCTAATATAGTGTCATAGAACTATGCCTGAATTGTCCAACTACTGTACAGAATTTAACAAGCCACATATCAGTTCAGTATCTTCTGTCTTGAAATAAAACAGATAAAACTGCGAACAATGAGCCATGAGCAGAATCTAGAAATTCAGTCTGTGTCACGCCCGTGTGTCGCCGGGGCCCGAGAGGGGAGCAAAGAATAGCAACACTGTTTACCTTCCACGCATGTCGTAAAAGGCGACTAAGGGGGTTATGGGATGGAGTTGGCTATCCCATCCCATATAGTGTCAGTGACCCAAAGCCATGCTGAAGTCGGATGTGTCAGGTCAAAAGGCGCAGATATCGCAGCAATGCTGTAAACCATGACACAACGCATTCCGTTCTCCGGACTACATCCTGCTAATCTGCAGGAATTTGAGAACGAACGCAGAAGAAGAAGAAGAAGAGTCCGTGTCACAGTTAAAGTCATGTTACTTTCATTGCCTGTTTGAAATAGCCTTTTCACTTTTGGTTATGCCCCAATCAGCTTCAGTGTTTATTAATCAGTTGAACTTGCTGTAGATGCTAGTGTAAGGTAAAGGTGTTCAGTTGTTTACCTCTACCTAGTTGTAAATGTATATGAAGGTAGTTGTGAGGTTGTTTATTTCGTTTACCTTCCCATCACTGACTCATGTTCCACTTGCTCACAAATTATACACATGGGTAACACATCAAAAATGTATTGATCACTGACAAATACTGCATTTCCTATTCACTATTTATATCAAAATCAATCTGTGTAATTACTGGCTACGTCACCCATGGTACTATAGTGATTAGCAAGATATTATAAATAAGCAAGTTCAAGGATATCCTTAGATGGCGTTACCTGCTCCCAGGTGCAATTCTTTCGTCAGTAATTTAACAATATTCTGAACACGGTTGTCAGTTGCAGTTCACCTGTCTTCTTATCAGATTCTATTTAAAACTCACTTCTAGAGCAGTTCCTTCTTGATAAGTTCTCTGATCTCAACTAACTACCTTTAGCTAAGCTACTGACTAGATTCAAACTAGACTAGGCAGACCCTAGCTTGCCTCTTACCAAGTTTCTACCCTGGCTCAGACTGTCGGTCACTGCTTCTAGCTCAAACGCTGACTCTAAACTCAAACTGACTAAAAACTAAACTGCCTGAAAATCCTCATGTTCAGTTCCTCTTCAGGAATAAAACTCAACTCCAGCTTGCCCATTGGTTACTCAAAAGCTTTAAGTCTTAAGTTTTGATCTGATTCACTGATCCCACATCCGTCATAGGTCACGGATAATAATTTGTCCTTAGAGAGATCAAGTAACCTCCCAACTCAATTCACATAGTAACAATGAGGCTAGATCCTATTGTTTAAATACACTGCCATTGAATCACTCACCTTGGGCATAGATATTTGGTAGCGTTAATGGGTGGCCAGCGTAGGTATTGTCGCTAGCATGTCTGCAACTGGAAAAGTATGAAGAGAATAAATATCAACCTGCCAGACTTAGTGTCAACATTACTGGTACACTGGAAACTTTTCCAATGAATAACTACTATAATTGCTAGTACCGGTAGTTTATACATTGGTCCTTTATGTTCATTCTCAAACTCCTGCAGATTAGCAGGATGTAGTCCAGAGAATAGAATGCATTGTGTCATGGTTTAAAGTTTAGTTATGATGTCTGTGCCTTTCGACCTGACATATCTGACTTCAGCAATGCCTATGGGTCACTTGACGATATGGAATGGGACAACCAACTCCACCCAAAAAATTCTTATTCACCTTTTATGATATACGTGAAAGGTAGCAGTGTCAGTATTGTTTGCTCCCCTTTTGAACCCCAAAAATACACAGGAGGTCCTGTGTATACCTGCTTTAATTTGTAGTTGCTTATACAATGAAAACCTGCTATAATTGGTAGTTGCTTTATCCAATAAATACCTGCTATAATTGGTAGTTGCTTTATCCAATGAATACCTGCTATAATTGGTAGTTGCTTTATCCACTGAATACATGCTATAATTGGTAGTTGTTTTATCCAATGAATACCTTCTACAATTGCTATCTTATCCAATGAATATCTCCTATAATTGTTATTAGTTTATCTAATAAATACCTCTTATAATTGGTACTAGTTTATCTAATGAATACCTGCTATTATTGGTAGTTGCTTGTCTAATAGCTACCTACTGTATTTGCTGATAGCTTATCTAATTGTTTTTGGTATTGCAATAAGTTTCACTTTTGAACCATGGCAGCATAGTGGTTAGTGCACTGGTAGCACCTAATATGTTGCTGTAGCCTGAAAAATGATCGAAGGATAGCAACAATGTGACATGCCTTGTGTAAATACTTACTGTAGTTGCCAAAGCTTATCCAATGAGAAGATTAATAATAATGTTTGGGGTTGGAGCTGGCTGTCTCACACTATAGGTGAAAGTGACCTAAAGCCATGTTAAAGTCAAATGTGTCAGGTAAAAAGATGTAGATGTTGCAGCTAAGCTGTAAACCATGACACAATCAATTTCATTCTCCAAACTACATTCTGCTAACCAAAATTAGTTTCAGAAGAAAAAGAAGTACATTGGCTTTCTAGCCATGTGGTCCATTTCATGATTTTTAAACAGTTCTAGGGGTGACAGCCTAAAAAGTGGGTTAATGTCATGTGACATATTCTTTCCAGAATGTAGTCTTCCTAATGAATCTCCTGACATCCTGGGACCCGAGGTCTCTGGCAAGTTGTCCCGCTTCCTCTAGCAACATGTGCATGCATACCTGAATATCTCTTGTCCAACGACGTCTTTGTCGGCCTCTGCCTTTACTGCCTTCTATCACCCTGTCCAACAACACTCTTTCCATGCCATTGTGTTTCTTCACATGGCCGAATAAAACCTAACTTCCTTCTTAGTAGGGTGTTAAAAAGCCAACTTCCTTCTTAAAAAGCCAGCCTTCTTGAAGGTTGATTTGTCTTAGCATGTCCTGGTTGGTCTTTCTTGCTGTCTATGGTATTGTCAGAACTCTTTTATAGCACTTTGTTTTGAAGGCCTCTATTCTTTTGGCTGTAGTTTTATTTATTGTCCATGTTTCTCAGTCGTAAGTTGCCCCTGGGAAGACACATGTATGTAACAAATATACATTAGTTCCTGTGTTTGCCCCTTGCCAAAGTTCACAAATTCCAAATGAAAGTTTCAACACATCCATAAGAAAATTCTTGGCACAATAATCCTGTATTGTGGGTACCAGACCAAATATGGTAAAGCAAAAACAGTGGGGTGAAGCTAGTAACATAATTCCCCATAAATACTGATGGTTGCAGAAAAAAGGGGTGAATGTCATAGTGGTGAATACACATAATTGTTGAGATATGAAAGTTTACTTGCTATTTGCCAGTCTCACTTTAGTTGACTCAATATAGTTTTCTGTAGAAGTATTACGGTGTCATATGTCTACATACTAAACACTTGTCATTGTCATTGCAAATTAGTTCCATTAGGCATAATTGTATTGTATCTCACAGTGTATGTTTAAATTTCAGCAAGGGAGTTTTACCAAATAACCTCTTGTGATTGTTGTTTTCAGTTTTTCTTTAGGTCAACCTCTTTTTGTTTCCTCTGTTTTTCATCTTATAAGATCCTGTCATAAATAAGATTTCTTATCCAGTCACCTTATGGGTAGAGGTTGTTGGCGTATGTTCAACTCCAAACTGGAGTTTTATTTTCAGCTTCAGATTAGTGTTTCTGCAATTTATTAATGATGTTTTTCAGAGAGTTTGCAAATTCCAGATGGCTATTAGGTTAGTGTTTCTGCAATTTTTTTAATGATGTTTTTCAGAGAGTTTGCAAATTCCAGATGGCTATTAGGTTAGTGTTTCTGCAATTTTTAATATGATGTTTTTCAGAGAGTTTGCAAATTCCAGATGGCTATTCTGCTCAATGTAGCTGTAGGGTACAATGTCATATGCTAGACAGTCTTTTACTCTGGAAGGGACTTTGCTGTGATTTTCTTGCAATCTCTAGCTACACTGCAGATAAAAGAGTTGGTTTCTTCTCAGTCTTTCAGGATCTCCAGCAGACTTCATCACAGTAAAGATCATGAGGTGGGGTGATAAACCCCCATGTCCAATCTTCTTTGCCACCTCTTATGACTCGCATGGCAGGGGATATGATGCTATTCTTTCCTCCCCTTTCAGACTCCAGAAACATATGGGCTATAAATCCTATATAATTAAATTAGATCACTGAAACCCATTAAATCATTATTTAATTGAAAAATATTCAGAATTTCATCATCTGCTTCTGCATTCAGCATCTATGGTCATGCTAGGTTATCAAGCCTGTCGCCATGGTGAAGTCTACTCCAGGTCATAGCGGCTGCTCCATAGCTTGTGCCTCAAATCTGTATCCCCTGGCAAGACCTGCCATCTATTCTATCACCTAATAAAACTAAAGTGGATGTATTTAAGAAAGTCAATGTGAATATTGTATATGTCTATAAAATGGGTAATTAATTGTTTAACTTTTGAATGCTAGATTTAAGGCACATCTAGGAATTTTGTAGCATTTCTCATGTTTCTTTAAAATATTTGTTGCAATTGTAAACATTCCAAATGGCAAGTGATGGGGTAATCTTGTTAATTCTATTAAATTGTTAAACTATTAAAGTGTTAAATGAACAAAATCATGTTTAACTATACGATATAGGCATGTATAAGCAAATTCTTTCATACTATATACAGTGCAACAATTCTCATATACGATTCTTATAAGATATATTTCATTTAAATTTTCATCAATCAATTCTATAATTTTTTAGATATAATTTTTTCCCAGCAGATATGAATTTCTAAATTTAAGTAAGAGTTGTCTAGTTTAGTTAACTTAGTTAAATATGAGTTACTGCTCTGTAATAAGTTCATTAGCATATTCTTCTGTTAAGAAGATTAAAAATATATCATTTCCTGTGCCTATTTTTCTAGTCTTAATTAATGTCTTCTTTTCAGCTACAAGCAATGTTCCCTTGTCCAGCTCAGGAAACTCAGGATCCAACAGTGCTAACAGCAGCCCCAATGGGGATTTCATACCAAAGTCAGTGAGTCTTTCTGCTCAGAGCAAGATAGAGACTCTAAAGGAGTGGAGTATGAATACTTTTAAAACTACAAAACAGTTTGTTTCAGAAAGACTTGGCAAAGGGTCAAAGACAGTTGATCTTGAGTTAGAAGGTAGTATAGAGTCACTTAGAGACACCCAGAGAAAGTATGCAAATATCCTTCGTTTAGCTCGTGCCATGTCATCACATTTCTATAATGTTGTTCAGACACAGAAAGCTTTAGGAGAAAGTTTTTCAGAGTTGGCTCAGAAATCTCCAGAACTTCAAGAAGAATTTATATATAATTGTGAAACACAGAGAACACTAGTCAAGAATGGAGAGATTCTTCTAGGTAAGCTGTATTCTGTTCACTCTACATGATTGTTAGCAATTGCACAAAGTAATAAATTGTTACACAATGATATAAGATCCCTATAAATAAAAGTAAAGAAAATATGCAGAAATTGGATGTGCTGAATCGAAAGACACGATTAACACAGCTCAGCTGGTAAAACCAACATCAGAATGTACTTCACGCTCTCCAGCTCAAATCACACAAATAATTGTGCTGGTTATTTGAGAGCTGTCACATAAGAAGACAAGACTAAAGTAAGGAAAATAGTACTACAGTGTCACTTCTGTCATATAGAAGCGAATCATGGACAATAAATAAACAAACTAGTAGAAAACTAGAGGCCATAAATATGTGATGCTCCAGAAGAATGCTGAGCATCCAATTTTTCTCCAGAAAAACTAATGAGGGAGATTGCCGCCAAAAGAAAGTTGTTTACAACACCATACATCAGAACACACACAAAATTCCACATGTATTACTCACATGAGAAGAGGAGGTTGGAATACAATATAAGAGTAGTCATAATTGAGAGGAAAAGTTATATGGGGCATCAAAGAGAGAAGATAGTTTGACATGATAGTGTTGATAGTGAAGTAAATACACAATACTGCTGATAGAATGTGATCATTGGTAGCTAGCACCATATGATTGTTGTGGATATCATTTTAATGGAAATATTGCCCAGTTTTAATATTGTCCAGTTTTGTGTTCTTTCATGCCGTGTGTTGCTGGGGATGAAAGGAAAGCAAAGGCTAGCGAAGATGACCAAAGAAAGTTGGAGGGGATATGCTGATGATAGCCTGTTACTTGTGAAAGAAACATAATTGTCACATCTTGTCAATTTCTTACTTTTGTCTTATCATATAATCCCCATGGATGACAAAGTGATGCAGGTTAGCAGACATTACACCGTTATCCTTTTGTGGCAGACTCCTAGCTGATGGGGAATGCTTAATGTGCAAATCTGACAGTAGATTGACAAGATAGTTAGTCCAGATGTGTGTGCTATGCCTCTGGTAATTTGCCTCTGTGAATTTGGTAATCCTGAGATACTGGCACACTGGAATGTTTCCCTGGGGACTAAGCATTCATCCATTAACCCCAGCCCCCACCCTTTTTTTTTACACATCCATATCTTTAAGACCTTATATGAGTCTGGGTATCACCTCACTTACACAACTGATAATAACCTGTGCTTGTGTTAGAAATGCTATGGGTTGGCAAGAATTACCTGCTCACAGCTAAAGGGATTATATCATTACCATCCTTATTAGCAAGTCTTGCTCATTGCTATGTCCAACACTTTAGGTTCCAATAGAGACATTTTGCAGAGTTCATTATTATTGATGTTTATTGTGTTATGATTACATGTTATTTTTTTGGTAGCTATTGACATGATTTATGTATTTCCACAGGAGCCCTCAATTTTTTCACTTCATCTGTAAACACACTGTGTAACAAAACCATAGAAGACACACTATTAACAGTCAGGAATTATGAGAGTGCAAGGTGAGCATATATACAATTACTGAAATGTGACAGACTGTGGATGTTGAAGATTTGATGGAGGAAACTTTACTTATTCTTCCTCACCGTTCATTCTGAAACTCCTGCTGAATTCTCTTGTTGCAGGACCATGGTCCAACTAGATTTCCAGCAGGATGTAGTCCAGAGAATGGAAATGCGTTGTGTCACCGTTTTATTTGCGCAAATGGCCCGACACATCCATCTTCGGCAGGGGAAACTTTACTAAACATAGTTTTTTGTGTGTTTATATTTTGATGCCCAGTTAAGCAAAGATAGATGTGCACTCATAAAGACTGAGAGATTGGTGAAAGGTACAGAAATTGTATCTAAGCTGTAAACCATAACAAATTATTCAGTTCTCTGGACTACATACTGCTAATCTGCAGAAGAAGAACGAACACAGAAGAAGAATAAAAAGATACAAGATGAGTCATATTCCCTTTCCCCATAATATGTCCATGTTAGAATAAAGGAAGTTAAGCCATAACAGACAGACATATCTCTTTAACAGGTTGGAATATGATGCATACAGAGCAGACTATGAGAGTCTTGAGACTGGACCAAGAGAGGCAGCAACTCAGGCAAGACTACAGGAGGCTAAGAGGAAATTTGAAGAGCACAAAATAAAGTTTGAACGCTTGAGAGGAGATGTGCAAATTAAACTAAGATTTCTAGATGAAAACAGGGTAAATATTTTCATTTTTATATCTTTTTTATGTGCTCTTAGATGTTGCATCCCTAAATGTTGTAATTTATGACCCAATTCATCCTTTCTAAACATAAATTTTTGTTGCTGTTTCCCTTGATTTAACAACATATGTTAATACAGATATTACATTGGAATTAAAACAGTCATAGATTGTAGATTTATTCGTTTTTAATTTCCAGATGTTTGTTGGGTGGCTGAATGCACGGGTTGCCAAAAAAATTATAATTGAAAAACTTTTTATTTTTATTTTGGTATCTCCATCTTGTGTCAATTTGCTGCCTAAGCTATCAGCTTTTCAAGATGATTCTCATAGTTACGTATTACACATGTTTATATAATCGCTTCAATCAGACACGACAGACTATATCTAAAACTAGTGGGATATGATGTGCACACAAGAAAACATACAAATTACAATATACAAATCATATTCAACGTTTCAACCAAAAGGTCTTTATCAAGATACACACAAAACATCAAAAGACGACGAATGGAAAAATTATCACAACAAACAAATGTATCCAACGGAAATATGGATTTGTATGTTTTCTTGTGTGCACATCATTTCCCACTAGTTTTATATATAGTTTGTCGTGTCTGATTGAAACGATTATATAAACCTGTGTAATATGTAAGTACGATTGTTGTTACGTTTCACGCAGTTACCTTGTATTAAGATGATTCTCAAAGAGATGATACAATGTGATTTCTCTAAACTATTTCCTGCCAAAACTGGCAGGTGTTTAAGAACAAATCCTGAAGATAAGATCTCCTATGGGATTGCTGTGTGTGCAGTGATGTTAATTCTAATGATGTTGCTTTTTTTTCTCCAAATTCTCAAGCTGTGTCTCTTCTGTAACACTTAGAATTTGAAGTTTCCTCCTTATATATATTCTCATTTATGAACATTATCCTGTTCATGTACATTTTCTTTTATAATTGCACATTTTAATGTTTATGAACATTATCCTGTTTATGTACATTTTCCTGTTTTTACTGGAAATTGATTTACATGTTCCTGTTATGTAAATTTTCCTGTTCATGTACATTTTCGGTATCTGTTAGGCAAATGTGGCCTCATCACGTGATAACAGTCCAACTTTTGAAACTTTTGTAATGTTATGCGCACAACCATGCAATTTCTGTTATAGTTTGTGCATATTTTGTGTCATCACAGAAACCTCATGTCATTAACAGATGACTCTATGCTAAACTAGAATGGCTAATGCAATTGCAGATTTCTGTTCACTGAGTTTGGCAGCTACAGAAAAATATGTTTTACATTTGTTACATACTTGAGGATTGCTACATCATGAAAAGATATGCGGTCACGGCCACCTAATGACCTTATATTACTATAATGATGGACCATCCGGTGGAAATGAATAGAAGTCGACACCTCCAGCACATGCATGTAAAAAAAAACTAACTCACCTTCTAAACAAAATTAAACTATGCTCTCCCCCCTCTCCCCAAGCTACATTCCTGAATACAATAAATGTAATGTTTTTATTGACACTGCTTGTCTTTTCCTACTGAGTTTCACACACTAACACTGGTTAAATTTTTTCATGAGATTATATTTAGTTCTGTAAGAAAATAGGCCACATCTGCTTAACATGAACCAAATTTTCTTGTCTGTGTATATTTTCCTATTTATGTACATTTTCTTGTTCACACGTGTGTGTGTGTGCGTATATATATATATATATATATATATATATATATATATATATATATATATATATATATATATATATATATATATATATATATATATATATATATATATATATATATATATACATACAAATTCCTGTACATGCATATTTTTATGTACATTTTCCTGTTCTTATACATTTCCAGGTGAAAGTTATGCATAAACAACTCCTTCTCTTCCACAATGCAATCTCTGCCTACTTCAGCGGCAATGCATCCTCATTGGAGGCCACACTCAAGCAGTTTAATATACAGCTGAAGCGGCCAAATGCGGAGAAGCCTTCTTGGATAGAGTCTTGAAATTTCATGACATTGCTCGATTGGTATGCTTTTAGATATAAAAATATCTTGAATTCACATTTGTAAATAATTGTAAGATTGTTACAAACAACTGTACTGAAGTAGGATTAACTAAATTCAGTCAGGATGTATGTCAACACAATAAAAATAACAATCATTACACAAATTAAGTCTAGTAGTTTAGAGTACCACATATTTCATCCATTATGTTGCCATAAACTACTCTTTCTATATGCTGGCATCTTTCTTTCTGGACTTAAGACCAGAAACATTTTTGATTTGAAATTCCATTTTAGTTTTATTTACTCTAAGTGTGTGAAATTTAATGGTTAGTCATTGTTATGTGTTGGGTTAGAAACATAAGTGGTGATGTGTCAAGCCAAAATCCACAGATATAGAAAGGAAAAAGCAAAGCTGTAAAACCATGACAATGCATTCTGTTCTCCTGACTACATCCTATTAATCTGCAGAAGTTTGAGAATGAGTGCAGATGAAGAATATGAATGATGATTATCTTTCACAAATACTGAAAAACTCTATAGGTACTCCATTCCTTATCGTAGCAAACCCATCAGAGTGTAGCGGCTCACATTTCGATCTTTATGTAGATTTGCTAGTCATTTCATATAAGTGATTAATGGATGACTAAGATGTTTCTCATTCCGGGCAGTTCCAGACTTGACTCCAACGATTCTTCAGTCTACTGTCTTGTTTTGGCTGTAATTGATGCCATCATCACTCATGGTCTATGTAGTCAGAAGTGGACAACATCGATACCACCAGTTAGTTACAGGCTTTCATGTGATTGAGTTTGGAGGCTTCTCAGAACAGTGCATGCCACTGAGAGTTGGAATCTTCTGAGTATGAGAGAAAACTCTTGAGAAAATTCACATTGTACATTGGAAACAACAGCCTCATCATCGCTCATGATTTTATTGGGTAGCAAAACAACAAAGAATCTGTTTTAAGTATGACAAATGATCAATAAAAACAGGACAAAAGTACTATCAAATTGATGAAATGACAACTACCAAGAGAATTTATATTTTAAGTAATAGCATACAGTTGGGTAGCAGGGACATTTAACAAAATGGCTGCAAAGGCAACCATATTATTAAACCATTTCAATCCTGGCAGATTAGGATAAACTACGGGCTTCGTGCCCTGGACAAGGAGAATAACTCCGCAAAAATAAGAGATGATTGTGCAAGAAAACTAATGGTTGGTTGGTTGGTTGGTTGCTCATCCAGGGGCTCATGCCTTTTGACCTAATGGCATTATATTGCTGGAAAGTCTGGATTTTCAGCCCACCCCAGGACAGAGCCAGAGAATAACTATCACACCTCCAGGAAGGTAGTTTTCAACCTATGCACTGCTCCTAGCCACTGTAGCCAAGATAGTGTTCACTGTTGTTCATAGCAACCACATGCGTAAGAAAACTAATTAAAAAAATACAATTCGCAATCAATTTTTATAATTCAATGTCCAATTAACACATAAATGGAAGAGGTACTGATCTGTGCACACACCTTTGTGAATGTCATGTAGAACAATTTTACTTGTCATGTAATATGCCAGAGGAAAAAAATGAACAAGAGATTCAAAATGCCAGAAATTGAGAGTTGCGGAAATCCATTATCTCCTTCATTAGTTGGCAGGGCATGTGATGATGATGGTTTTATGGTTTGGCTAAGATAGCATATGATTTGATATTGTTTGAACTCAGGGGTCAATGTGGTGGACAAGTAAAAATGACTTGAGTGGGTTGGATTTGACCCATGTTCCGTATTTTACATACCTCTGCTTTTGATTGATTATAACTATTAAGTTATACTAAGACTATGTCTATTAAGACTGTGTTGCAAGCATAAATTGTAAAATATAGGCTCAACATGGAAAAAAAATATCCAAGTCACTAGTTAAGTGATCCAAATTACAAAATTGATCTCAACAAAAAAATAGCAAATTTCTTTACATTTAGATACCAAATCTGATTCTACTCTAGTCACAACAAATTGTGTTATCATCTTTTCAACAAGAAACACATAAGAAATTTTGAGTCTGCTTGTGGCATTGAAAACACCCACCACTGTTATTGCAGAACACACTTGAAATCTTGAAACCTACAGCTGCCCACTGCTTTCTTTCTACATATGACAATTTTTGAAGAATGAATGAAAAAACCTTTGTAAAACAGATAAGTTATGCTTATACAGTGGAATCGCTCTATAAAGCATCCTTGATAACAAATCTTCATATTTAACAACACTTCAAAATCCTCAATTATATTTATCCTTTCTTTATTGTTTGTGGCTTATATAGTGCTTTTCAATTATGCTATTTATATTTTGTAAGCTGAGACTGAGTAATAACAGTTTTTCACTGTATTTGAATTCAGGTATGGATATTTTTGGTTACATATCTTTTCATAATTTCCTTTTTGACCTGAAGAAATCATAATTGGCCAAATTCCTTGTAGTCCTTTTCCATGCAAGTTCTGTAAAGCTTCCATTGTAATGTTGTATCTATCATTGTGCATGTATCATTAATTGTCAAAGTTTGTGTAACCCTGTTTAAGTCTTTTAACTTTAATAAACTGCTAACACAAACATTTGCTGTGCTTGTACGCTGTTGAAACCTCTAATTCTATAGGAATTTCTTTACAATATTACCCAGGATTTTTAAATTGTAATAAGTTGTGCTTTTTTGTTTGTTTTGGTCTCCAGGAATTGTGAGCAATAGAGCACTTGTATCATTTTGTGCAATAAGACACTTTCTCCAGAGCTTTATTTCAAACTCAGAGGCTCAGTTTCTCATTAAGAAGTCGCCTACTTAGAGGATGTGGAAATATAATTTTATAGATAATGTTCTGTGGGGCTGCTACATGTGGAAACTCTCACTATATCTACTAGGGATTTACTGTTGTAATATCACATCATTGGTCTTGTAGGCCACAGGTGAGACCTTCAGACTTTCATGTGTAAGATAAGAAGTTGAGAATGAAGAATTGAAGACCAGTAGATGATTAATAGTTGTAGTAAGACAAATGATATAACAATTATTGATGTCAATCTTCAGGAATACACACGTAATAACAAAATTGAATGAAGTAATGGCCAACTTTTAAATGAACTCCATTCATCTTGGTAGGTAATGATATTTTGAGCAACTGAAAACTTTGTTTGGTGGCTGGTAATGATGGACATTGGAGTAGCCACATTTTGTACAAGTTTGTAATTGTTGTGTAAGCAGTACATGTTTATGGTAGCCTATGGTTGGTACAGGTTTGTAGAAGTCTTTTCTGTGTGCAAGTTTGTAGAGGATTTATGGAAGTTTTGTCAGTGGGGCATATTTATTTTAAATATATTTGGAAGCTTTGGGTGTGTACTGATTTATAGAACTGATTTGTGTGCCATGCACACAGATAAAATGATGTTGAAATCTGTGAACAAAGAAAATTGGATGAACAGATGGGCCATGGGAAACACTGGGAGGGAAATATATAAATATATGACAGCCCACATTCTAAAGACAACATCAACCTCCTGGGATAGAAAGACCAGAGTATCATCTTCCGACTGCGCACACAACGTATACAGCTTAACAATCACCTGAACAGAATACAACCACACCACACCCCAGGGTGCCGGCTGTGCACTCATCCTTATAACATTGTTGACCACCCCCTTTTTTAATGTCCAGCTCTGGATGACATCAAGAAAATACTTCTCCCTCCTGGGCCAGAAAAATGGAACACATTATACAGAACAAAACAACAGCTCACAAACACATGCATATATCACACAATGCATTGCATCAAAGAGCATGAGCCCATGGACCGCTGGATCAGCAACCAACCAACCATACAATTTATTTGTGGAAGGTTATAGAAAATTGTATGGAAGTCTGTCATCAGTGCACATTTATAAAAAATATTTAGAAATTTGTGTATGGTTTGCACAGATCTATAAAGTCTGATTCTTACAAATTTATAGAAAATATATAGTCTGTCATTAGTGCACATTTATAGCAAATATATTTCTAAATATATACTTTGTCTAGATTGATAAAAGTCTGATTTGTGCACATTTTGTAGAAGATAGTTGGAGGTCTGTACTGATTTTTCAACATCTGTAAATAATGGTTTTGGATGTATAACTAAATTAGATATACATATTTATCATTGATTTAAGTTTATGGATTACACTTTGGTACTATGATCGCAGTCCAACCCCTGTTTTCATTCTAGTTTCTAATTAGTGTACCTACATATTTTGTGGTTAATTGGTCTAAATATTATATCAATAAATAATAATTAATTGAAATTTTCATTTGTTAGGGTTAGGGCTAAGGGTTAGTTATGTAAAACATAACTAATCCTTAACCCTAAATATAATCATATTTAAATTAATAAATGATAAACATGAACTGATAAACATAGACGAGGAAATAATCACAAAGGTAGGCACTAATTGGCGCAATGGTGATTGGACTGCGATCATAGTACCTACACTTGTTTATAAATATTATGGGAATTGTGCAAGTTTAGTATGGAAGTTGTCAGGTCTTGGACCACACAGATATTTATAAAGGGATATTGAAACATGCTATTAATTTTGCATGATAATTGTATAACTGTAATTGAGTAAATAGCCAGAATCTCATAATCAGTTTTGTGTCCATTTGTTATTATGTCAAGTTTTATTATTTCATAATCAAGAAACATACTGCTGATTTTGTGACATGACAAATTGACATAATACATATGGTCTGTATCTGTTGGTAAACATTTCATATTTCTATACCATTTTCAATTTGTAATAGTTTATCCATATTTCTTGATAATGTTTTCGGAGTCTGAGAAATGTGAATATGGATTTTCTTATTTTGACTATAGAAATCTATGGCCACCATAAACTCAAGTGAAATAAATTGCTAGTTTTCATAATTGTGTGTATGGTTGCTGATCTAGTGATTCGTGGGCTTATGCCATTTCACTAATATTGTATGTATAAGTGAAGTAACATTTCGGCTATTATTTTTTTACATATGTTTTTATGATTGCATACAAAATTGTTTTAAATAAAGGTGTGCTTACAGTCCTCTACAGCACTAGGAATACACCAATCATGAAGTTTAGTTTTATGCATGGGTTTTTTCATTATGCTCTCACTCAAGTCAAAGCATGCCAAGTGTGCAACTGCAGACATGAAAACCCCTCTTCATTATGAAATCAGAGACATTACCTCCATGGTGTAGTAGTTCAATTTGTTCTCAACAGGTCGTGGGTTTGAATCCCACTCATGACATCTTGTTTATAAAGTGAATTTTTTCTGAGATCCCTGGGGATTATCGATTACAGCTGTGGAGTTACGTGCTATGTGTTGTATTCTTCAACATGCCACTTCATCATAGAGACGGAGTACATATGGAGTAACCCAAGTACAATGACGTCAATCCTCTTTGCCTTTTTAACCCTTTTTTATCAGTGATGTGAAAGTTAAGAACATGGTATCTCATGGATGAGGCATGCTGGAAGGACTTAGGCCAATGTCTGACATTTGTGGTCCAACCTAAAGAAAATCAATGGATTCCAATTTAATTACTTTTGGAAGAGAGTGAAGTGATTGGGCATAGAAATGCAGTTCAAGAAATAAAACAACTGAATGAAATCATTTGTTGATAATACAAACAGGATTATGTCCTATACATGGATGAGTATGTATACTTCTTTGATGACTCTTGGTGTGTATATTTCTTTGATGACTCTTGGTGTGTATATTTCTTTGATGACTCTTGGTGTGTATACTTCTTTGATGACTCTTGGTGTGTATATTTCTTTGATGACTCTTGGTGTGTATATTTCTTTGATGACTCTTGGTGTGTATATTTCTTTGATGACTCTTGGTGTGTATATTTCTTTGATGACTCTTGGTTTGTATATTTCTTTGATGACTCTTGGTGTGTATATTTCTTTGATGACTCTTGGTGTGTATACTTCTTTGATGACTCTGGGTGTGTATACTTCTTTGATGACTCTGGGTGTGTATTTACTATTTTATACATATTTTAAGGTTGGTTGGTTGCTGATCCAGCGGTCCATGGGCTCATGCCCTTTGACCTAATGCCATTATATTGCTGGGAAGTCTGTGGATTTTCAGCCCACCCCGAGACAGAGCCAGAGAATAACTATCACACCTCCAGGAAGGTAGGTTTCGACCTATGCACTGCTCCTAGCCACTGTAGCCAAGATAGGGTTCACTGTGCTCATTCCCCGCCACCAGTTGACTACTGGTTATGCCGAACTTCTCTATTGATCCAGGCATGCAACCAAATGTTCAAGTCAAAAGGATTGTCACGTCCTGAGTCACTGTGCCTCTGATGGGCCTCAGCCATAGGAATAACAGTTATGTCAGTTTCCTCCTCCTCAGTGCTGCACAGTACATCTCTGGCTCCCTCCCAACCACAGAGGGTGCATACATATATATTCAGGCAAACATGAAAAACATTTCAACAACAACACAAAATCATAACTGTATAGATGACATGCCATGAAGCTTCTCTAAGAAGATAACCTCAATATAACGGCATGTCATCCACTAATGTTTTCTGTTGCATGGATGGTATGTCTAGTGGGTCATTGGTGAGACCCACAGACGCAAACACATCTGCTACATATTTTAAGGACATAGAAACAGAATGTATGAAACAGCTGCTTCCATTATGAGAATAGAAGTTGAAGCCATTTATTTGTGCTGCTGTCCTATGACTATCACTCCATTTACTCTCTCTTCTTCTTGCTCATTCTGTGGTCGAAGTTAGACACAGATATTGATTTCATCAATGAACTGTACTGTGGTCACCCGTCTCAGACATAGCCATAAAGTTTGTCCGTCAGAGCTGTTTCAGATGGCCATAGTTTTATCTTGTGGTGTCCTACAGTTGTCAGTTCTGTTAAATATGTTCTGTGCTTTTTTTAGCATTTGCTCCAATTATCAAGTTCAACCAACAGCCCATCCTTTGGGCGATCCAACATGTCTGGTATTGATATCAGTGGGGGGAACCTACAGATGCTTCTGATGTCTACTGTCTCATATGGATCTAATGTCTTAGATGTGCTGTTATTTGTGTTAATGAGAGAGTAGACATGTGCATCCAGACTGGTTCTTAACTTGATTCGTCCACGTTCCACTTTCAGTGAAAGTTATTTCTGTAACCCATAAGGCATAAAATAAGCTCCAGGACCTATATTTGCTAGCAATATTTCAGGATCATTGATCTTATATATTGTCTGTTTGAATACAAATGCTACAGGTGTGTTTTACAAATTTTCGTTAGAGAGAATATAAGACAAATGTATTTGTCCAAGACAAGAGAATATAAAACAAATGTATTTGTCCAAGACAAAATAACTGAACTTATAGATCAACAGGAGCCACTATTGACTATTGAAAGCTTGCATGATTTGGACAATTTATAACAAGACAATTCATTTTCAAAGATTTTCCTGCAGGAAACAGTTGATGGAGGAGAAGAGCAGGACAAAGAAAATCCTGGCTTGATAACATCAAGAAATGGTCAATGATTTTTCTATGTATGACAGAAGATAGGGATGTTCAACAGGCTTTTTGTGCTGTTACCAATGTGACACCCTTACATCCCTAACAGGTTATTGTGTTATTATTATTATTGTTATTATATTGTCCAAGTAGTTTTAGAAGTTTATTTTCTGTGGCCCCCTCAGATCATCTGTGGTCCCCTCAGATCATCTGTGGCATCCCAACTGTAGAGTCTTTATTTAATAGTCTAGTCACCTTCCCCTTCCAGCAGGATACTGTGGCCACAAGTGACAATGCTTATTTCTATAGTGAGATTAATAAAGGAAACATTCTGCATGTCTGTATTGATCAACCATTGAATGATAATTTGGAATAAAACATTGCATGAAAAGTATGGTGCCGAATTGTTTAACTAGAGAGCCATGAGAATAATCTGCATGCATAAGCATCATCTATAGGGAGGATACCCTGCAGTTAAATGGCTGAGTGGAGTGCTATGAAATCTGTACAATAACTATTTCACATTGAAGATGTAAATTGTGTAGTCAAGTGACAAATATATTTTGTTTTTCATATATACAACATTTTGTGTGTACAGTCATCACAAGGTTTTTGTAAGGGCTGTATTTAGGTGCAACATTTTGTGTGTACAGTCATCACAAGGTTTTTGTAAGGGCTGTATTTAGATGCAAAATTTTGTGTGTACAGTCATCGCAAGGTTTTTGTAAGGGCTGTATTTTGATATTTCTAATGTTGAACTTAATTGTACATTTTAAGTATTATCTCTGCCAATTAACAATGAAATCAGTTTGTATTGACATAATTCTGGTTAGTTTTATTAGCATAATCCTGGTTAGTGAGTCACTATTTTTCTCAGGATTAACCATCAAATAGAGTGCCAGCCTCAGAAGTATGAGGTCTTGAGTTCAACAAATCACAGTTGGGACTGGATTTGTATCTTTTGAAGGCACAATAGAAATAATTATTATACACATCATAGTGTCCACTATGACAAATTAGCCTATATCTCTACTGCTTATGAAAAGCCTCCCAGTACTCTGTAACAGGAAAACATGCAGTAACAAAAGTTGAGTGAAGGACTAGTAAAATTGCACTATGGAAATGTGAAGAACTTTTAGTTAAAATCACTAGGGGGTGGGGGGTTTGGTTTTTGGCCCGCTTTTAACCAAGTTCCTAGCACTAAACAGCATGCTCCGATTTGCTGTGAGGGGTTTGAACCCCAACCCCCCTCCCCCCAAACAACACACACAGCCCAATCTATGGACATGGTTGTTAGTGTACTTCTAGAGTTTACCCTGTTTCCAATTAATTTGTTTACCTTTATGTTATTTAGCATTGATTGTTTACTACTGTTTCATGGCTTACTTATATGGGGAGTCGAGCTTCTCTGTTCTCTGGAGACTGATCTCCATATCTCTATCCTTTACCATCCTGATGAGTTTGGAAACTTCACACCCTGTCCAGTACTTGATATTATCCAGCCACGTCTTCTTCCAGCCACCTCGTCTTCTTCCAGCCACCTCATCTTCTTCCTCTCACACCTTGAAGAACATTGTTGTCTAGGAACGGAATGTCTCATCAAGTGACCTTGTCATCAAAGTTTCTGAAGTTTCACAATTGTTAACAGTGCTTCTTGTTGACCCGCTAACACATTAACACACAATTGTTAACAGTGCTTCTTGTTGACCCGCTAACACATTAACACACAATTGTTAACAGTGCTTCTTGTTGACCCGCTAACACATTAACACAATTGTTAACAGTGCTTCTTGTTGACCCGCTAACACATTAATTATATCATGAACAAACATTGGTCTTATGTTCTCGGTAACACATACCCAATACACATATGTAGTATTTGTTTTGAAATGTCTGGATTATCTCTAAGTCCACAGTTATAGTCCAGGTCTGCAGTCATACATTTCCATTACAGGAAGGGGTTGTTGTATATAAATTTATAAAACAATTGGCTTTTAAATACCATCACATTATTTTTAGACATAAAAAAATATGTTCTGGAAATGTTACTAATGGAAGGCATGGTCTCTGGAAAGATGCACAACTCACAATATTTGCATTTTTATAATAACTCACCCATTATGGGCAATCATGACAACTAGTTGAATTTATTTACATACTTTGTTGGAAACAGTACCTCTTTTTTCATCCATAATAATGGATGCATACACAGATGGTTGTGACAAGCATACCCCTGCATCATTTCTAGCTGGTCTCATTCTATAAACTGCAGCAGTTACAAGTAAACATACATTGGTCATTCTTTCATGTTTAATCTGTATCTCTGATATATTTGGTATAGAGATTTTTTTACTGGGAGAACCTGCTGCATAAATGTATGACTTAATCTAGACCAGTGTCTCAAGATGAGAGACTGGTGTTGCCTCTCCCTGTTGGAATTTTGGAAACTGCAGGGTATTTAGCTTTTATAGTTATTGGGAGACAAATTGTCCTTGCTTGGCGTGCAACATAGCTTGTGCAAATCAAAATAAATAGTAGACTAAAGCATATATTGGGGAGAAAAATGTATCATTTAAACATATATATTTATCATTTATTTAAAATTCCAGGAATTGGTTAATGTAACTGTAGTGGGAATTGTTATTTCTAAGTTCATTGTAGTGTACACACAAGAGATAGATCTGAATCATCTGATAAAAAGGGGGAGGGGTTGTGGATGTGTTTAAAAAAATTGTCTTCTAATATTCTAAAATTGGGTTTGAACTCAGCATTGAGAAACACTGGTCTGGACAGTTGGTGTCTGAATATTGGAATCTTGTAGTTCTTAAATGTATTATGTATTCACATTCTTTTCAACTGCTATCTGCTACTGTTAGTTCCTATTGGGCCACATGTAAGGCAGTAGCAATTTTGTTTCCATGGTGAGCACTTCATTGCAAGTTGCTGTAGTTCTTGTGTATTGTTTAAACTCAATATTAAAATGCTACCTTGAAGAGGCCTTGTATGAAATCTAATGGGAAGATTTGATACACAATTCTCCGTTTGACTTTCAAGATGGAATAGGTTGTATACTTCTTCTCTTGCTATTGGTGGTTGATCGACAGCTTAACAAGTCACCATCGTGAAACATTCTTTGTTACAGAAACAGTGACATTGCTTTGTATGTAATGTCTGTTACTGTACTTTCATAAAATTGTTTATAACATTTCAGTTTTGTTAGATATTTTACATTGCACTGATTGCTTAGTTGTACTGCAGTCTCCCATAGACATGATGAGCAGTTTAAAAACATAAAAACAGCTCTGCATTGTCAAGTAAATGTATAAGTATATAAATTTTGTATCAAAACTTCACATTAAAATCCTAACCAGGTCTCTTCAAGCTAGCATTTCTTATAGACTGTACATGCTACATTATCTTCTTTCTTTTTTTGTTGAGTGTTTTAGCATTGTTTGTGCTGAAATAATGTGTCTATTGCTGTTTTACTGTGCATTCTGCTTGAAAGTGATGCTTTAACTGGTTCTGAAAATTGACCATACATAGGCCAACTTGGCAATCTGTGATTGTTTCCAGGTTACACTAATGTAAAAGGTTGATTTTCTGTGGCTTATCCTGTATTAATAGTTGCAGCGGCTTAGTACATGAAGACTTATCTTCATTCATGACGACAGGTTGCTGCCATGGGACATACGTTTACCTGTATTGTGCTATCATATTTAATATGTATTACCTGTATTAGCTATAATAGTTTGCAGTTTTTGTCTATCTATCAATACCTATTGTATTTTCTCTGCTTTTAATGTTAGGCATTGCAGGATTGAATAACAATCAGTTTTTTGGATATGCCAAATTTGTTTGCTTGGTATGCAGTAATGTTGTGATGTCTCAATACTTCAGTAACTCCTTCAACCCACCTGCTTCTTGGTATTATACCTCTTAGTGTTTATATTCTCATGTTTCATGCTCTTACATTAAGTGGTCAAACTATTTCAGTCCATTTTTCAATATATCTGACCACAGAAGATGTTTCAGTAGTTCTTGCAGTTTTTGTACTTTATTATTATGTTTCTATTTTGCAAACATACATAATCCACATGATAACAGATATTCAAAGTATCAATTATTTTTTATTGGAAATTATGATGTTTTCTATGTTATGATTGTTTTTTTTTAGATTACATTGTTTTATATATTTGACATTGATACCTACCAATGCATACTGTTTTCACACTGAAATTAATGTTTAAATTGTATTGTTTGATAATCTATTTATGATTGCAAATTTCTTAGTATCACCAGAGATTGTTTTCATATCTAGGATTGCTTATGATTGCAATGAAAGAGCAAACTTATGGATGAAAAATGTGGTGGTTGATAGCACAGTGCTAAAAATAGAAGGGCTGACTGTAATAAGGGCAGGACTGTAATAAAACATGCACATACAAAGAATGATAGAAATAGGAGTCACCAGGAGTAAGGGGAAATGTGTGTCATCTCTGGCAAGATTCAAAGATCAATCAACATCTACCTGGGACTTAGAGTCTGCATACTCTTAGATGGCTGTTAAAATGGAGAGCTGAGTACAATCAAGGATTGTAAATTTAGAAGACGTTGATTCATTACCCAAGGAAATAAAGGATCTAGATGTGAAATATGGATTCACCAGAAATGAGGGCTACATTGGAAATGTTTAACAACCAGTAAAAGAACTGGAAATGTCAAGTCTGTTTTATAATTGTATATATACTCAGTCATACTTATATATATATACTGGGAGCCGCGTTAGTGCAGTGGTTAGCGCACCGGCTTCGCATATGAGTGGTCCTGGGTTCATTCCCCAGTTGAGGCGGAAATGTTTTCAGATCGCAACGGCTCCCAGGTCGACCCAGCCTTAAATGGGTACCGGATTAATCCGGGAAGTAAAGACTGCGAGGGAGAGGAGATGGCTACCGCCCTCATTTGCAGAGCCTGTGAAATGTGAGATCGCTAACATCTCACACCCCCTACGGCATTAATAAATGCTATGGGTTACTTTACTTTACTATATACTCAGTGGTAGATTGGAGCACGTATAGACATGTCCTGTGTGCAATGATGATCTGGCATCTAACCAGCTAAGCCAATGTAATATTTATATTGTAGATAGTGTTCCCAATTGTTACATCATGTACACAACCAGAAAATTGTTACATTGTTCTGTCTGTAGAGCTGAAGATGTACACTATTTTTTTAATAGAAATTTGACTTGATTGAACTTATTTTGACTGATATAAGAGTGGACTTGTATAGTTATGTTGCTTGAGATACATTTTTTGCTTAGTTTTATGAACCTGCTATTAATAGTGTCACTGGGAATAAGAGGGGATTATATTCTCCATGTAGCCACCCAGTATCCTGCTTTTTTTTTGTACACTTGAAATATATTGTATATATAATCTGCAATACTGTCTCTTGTATGAACTACACTGCCTTGTGTAGCTCACACAGAGGATCTTATAGCTTTGCTTTCAATATTGTTGCCATGGGCTGGTAGATTTATCTGTATTTCATATATGGGGAACTCTTGAAGTATGGGCTCTGTGGTGGTTAGGATGTAACTGTACTAGTATCTGCCTACTCCACTAGATCGAGCATGACAATATAAGCGGTGATGGTGGCACTAAGTTGATGACTGAAATGTGACTCCCAAAGTATATTGTGTAAGATAGAAAGGTGCATATAAAGAAAGGAATGAGTCACGCTACTGAATAACTTGGTTGTCCAAAGTGTTATGTGGATATACTGTCCTGGTCATGCAGGAGTCAGAGGCAATGATCTCTCAGTCACATATAGAACTATACCCGAGATCTCTCTGCCAAGTATAGAACTATACCACAAATCTCTCTGTCAAGTATAGAACTATACCCAAGATCTCTCTGTGAAGTATAGAACTATGCCTCAGATCTCTCTGTCAAGTATAGAACTATACCCGAGATCTCTCTGTGAAGTATAGAACTATGCCTCAAATCTCTCTGTCAAGTATAGAACTATACCTCTCTGTCAAGTATAGAACTACAACCACAGATCTCTTGGTCAAATATAGAACTACAACCACAGATCTCTTGGTCAAATATAGAACTACAACCACAGATCTCTTGGTCAAATATAGAACTATACCAAATATCTCTTGGTCAAATAAAGAAAAGGAAACAGAGAAATGACTTAATCAAATTATTTGTTATAAAAGAAGACAATGACAGTCACATAATGTAGAGGTGTCTGGTATGTTCTACCTAATAGGAGATCTCATAATGGTCAAACTATTTGCCTTGTGTTCATGAGGTAATGGGTTTCATACAGGTCTGAGACATTTTTTGGAGGTCTTTGGGGTTATCACTTGAAGCTACATACTCATCTGATACTTTGAACATATTGGTTATTAGCTGATGTCACTACACTCTGGGCAAACCCATAGGTCTTCTGTCTTTCCCAGCAAATGACATACCTACAGTTCCAGTGGCTTGGTGATTATACACACTCTTTATTCTTTGAAGCAAGCAGCATGTTGTTCAGTTGAGAGACAGAATACATATAGGGGAATCCATGTACAGTGCAGTCAATCCTCTACCTTTTTAGTCATATTCTACTTCACAAATGTTTTTAGCAATGATCTCGACAAGTAGCTTTCTGCTCTGTTGATATTTACATAAAACTTATGGGGAAAACTTGAGTACAGTTGTATGAATTGTATTAATTTGCACAACTATATTAATGAGAGTTAACTTTGCAAGTGGGAGAGTAACATCATGAGATGGACAGTTTAAAGTCTAGCAAAGACCAAGACAAGACGGGATGTTGGAGTTCTGTTGCAGCCAGCCCTCATTTCGAAGACGATACTTGATGATAATAAATACATCCAATTCTCTTTGTCTGTAATCTTAGGAAATGCTACAGATAAATAAGTGTATTGCCTCCCAGCAATCCAAGCATGAATCATCAGCAGGCTTCATCAAAGCGATCATCTGAGGTAGTCAACCTCATGCCAAACCTCCTTACTTGCTTCTTACAACATACATTTCTGTCAGCAGTGTTACTTTTCGTGCTCAATCTCAATTCCTGCAAATTAACAAAATGTAGTCGGAATAATGGAATGCTTTGTGTCGTGGTTTACAGCAGTACTGAAATATCTGCACCTTTCTGTCTGATACATCTAGCCTCAGCATGGCTTCTTGGTCACTTTGGCGTTGTATGGCCGAAGACAGCTAACACCACCCCATAACCTCCTTAGTCACCTCTTAAAACATGTATATAAGGTAAACAGTGTTGCCATTCTTTGCTCCCCTTTTAGGCGCCAGCAACACATGGGTGAAGCAGTGTTACTATTCTTTGCTCCCCAGGCAATATAAATGTGTTCATTAGTTCGCCATTGGGTAAAGATGCTGTTTCGTCCACCATTGGGCTATATAACGTTACGGATTTCCCTTGAAAAACCAATCATATCTATTCGCACCTTAGACAAGAATTCTTAGAGAATTAATTATTAAATCTAATCACTGATTCTAACCCTTCTCCCCCCTCCCAAAAAAATTTATAAACTAATTCTAATCCTTGTAACCCCCCTAAAAGTCACAATGGTGGACGAAACAGCAGATGCGCCCGCCATTGCTTTCTAAAAGGTCCGGGTGCACAATTGCATGTTTTGGGGATCAAACTCAGTACCTTAGCCATCACAGATGCTCTTTGTGCCACAGCCAGACAGTTATCTTTCATTACATGTAAATAACTAAATTTTTTATTTCAATGAACCTTCTCCTTAAACCATCATTAAACAGAAAATAGTATGATTTTTGGCGGGTTAAATATCTGGCCAGTTAATATGTATATTGTTGCTATTGTGAAGATCTAAAGTGCAATGGGATATTTTGTATTATATATATACTATTTTGCTACTGTATATTGTGTGTTGTACTATTTAACACTATCATTTAAAGCATTCCTCTCATTCTTTTTGTTTTGTTTTTTGTAATGCATATTTTTTGTATCTACTTTTTAGAATTGATTTTCTTCATTCTTGTATTATTAGTGCCAAGGGACTCGTGTGTGTTGTGAATGCAACCTTTGCCCATATATATGTCTGTAGGAAGGTAATTACACCAGTTTTATATGTCAAAGACATCAACTGCTGTTCAGGATTTACCCGATTTTGTGAAGGTTTACAATATGCCTCACATTCAATTTTAGAAACCAAGTTTTGCCACAAGTCTCCCTTTATTTAGTTTTACAAGTCCAGTTTCATTGTTGTTTGGCTAAGTAAAGTGTATCTCTTATGCATTCAATTTTAGAAACCAAGTTTTGTCACAAGTCTCCCTTTATTTAGTTTTACAAGTTCAGTTTCATTGCTATTTGGCTAAGTAAAGTGTATCTCGTATGGTGAGGTACTCTCCTAACAATTGTAGATGTTGGTCCAGTTTGGTTTATATCAGATCTTTAAACCATCAAAAAATAGTGGAGGTTTCTGTTCTGATAATCCAGCTACTACAATCTCTGATATAATGATGGGTTTCATTACAGTCTCTCTTGCTTTCAGTTTTTAAACCCAGTTTTATTGTAGTCCCAAAAGCACTCAGTTTTGCAAATCCATTTTAATTTCAGTTTTGTAATCCAAATTTGTTTAGTCTCCCTTGCATTTAATTTATGTACCGTAAGTAATCCAGTTCTGCTGTTGTTTACCTAACATTTAATTTATTAAAATAATTTTAACTTCCATCTATTTAATCTGGACTTTGTAGTGATAAGTGTATAGTTGCAGATGTTCTTGTGATTAGATTTCTGCATATAAAATGGTGACATGTGTCCCTGTACAAGCACATAAAACTCTCTCAGAGTAGATGGCTTGGTAAAGCATTGCTTGTCACTGAGAGTTGGAGTCTTCTGAGTATGACAAATTCCCGTAGAAACCACCCCCCCCCTTCTAAATTTCATATAGGAAATAAAAGCTTCATTGTTCATAATTTCCAGGAATTGTAGGAGACAAAATATTTGTCATGTAATAATTACCATATTCTTTTTATTCCACTAACTTGGTCTGGCTTGAAACACGTTATTTAGCTATTCATTTCATCTGTGGTAAAGTTTGACTTCCCAAACTTCTGAGTTAACTTACTAGATGTCTGTACAGTAATTAATGAGGGTCTGTATTTGCTAGTTATATGTATCTTGGGATTTCATTTCACAAATATATAATCTTGTTTTGCTGTTTCCTTGAGGGCTGTTACTGATATGAAGTTCTTGTATGTAAATATACACATTTACTTCATTGAGACTTTTATTTTCCTTTTACTATTTACTGTGATTCCAAACAGATCTTTTTTATTGGTTTTTATTTCATTTTGACCAACCTTTTTAGCTAATTAAAAAAAAATAATAAAAGATTTGACTGTAATCATAATTTTAAAATGTCTTGAGCTTAATTTGTGTTTGTTTTTATCTGGAATTTTTATATTTCTTCAGTGTTTGTTCTCAAGCTCATGCCGGTTAGCAGTTCATAGTCCAAAATGAAATGAGTTGTATCATGGTTTACAGCAGGGCTATGATATATGTGCCTTCCGATAAGACACGTCTGACTTCAATATACTTTGACATGGAGCTGGACAGCCAACCCCCCTCCCAAAAGTCTTCTTAGTCAGGAAACTTGCTGGATCTTCTTCCGAGCAATATATCTTTCAGTAGATAATACAAAAGTTGGTGCCATATCGCTGTAGAGTCAGAGGTGTAGGCATTGGTAAGCAGAATCTCACGGAAGGGGACATGATTAAATACATGAATAGTTATGTTGTTATACATGTGTGAAGTGATTGGGAATTCACCGGAAAACCATCGATGAGGAAAGTGGTGATTTTGTTCTGACTACAAGCAGCATGAGTATGAAGATTATGGTAATGACCAAGGCCTTGAGCTGGATGAGTACACAGAGGGTAACTCCTCACTGGCTTAATGAGCATGATCTAAAAAAATACAAGTGGGTTGGGGTTTGAGGCAGTGAAGAAGTCAAAAGTTGGAATGCTTTGTCTGGTCATGTAGGTTTTCACGCGAAGGAGAGCAGATCAGCTGGCTTGCACTGCTCCTGTGAATTACATCAGACTGACATTTTTTAGCTTCTTTTGAGAAATAGTATGGACATATGAAATTAATGAGTGATGAGTCCTTTTCATGTGGTCTTAGAAGAATGTTTGTCAACCAACAGAGAGCTGAAACTGTCGGTCATCGTATAATGGTGGATACACTCAAGTGGGTATCGGAGCTCCAATGAACGTGTCCATAGTGCAATGATGATGATGTGACTACTAGCTGGCTAACTTCTTTCTTTGTCGCCTCTTGAAACATGTTTGACGGGCCCTAAAAGAAAATGTAAAAGTATGTTTGCTTTGGAGATCGTTTTTTGTGTGTACCTACTATAGTTCAAGTGGCTTAGTCATTATGTGGGGTGGGAGTGTTACTATTGGTGTGTAGATACAGTATTTTAGATTTTCTTAATATGAGGGGGGGGGGGGTCACCCATGTGTTGCGAGGGGAACAAAGAATAGCAGTACTGTTACCTACTAGTCATGTTATAAGAGACGATTGAGGTTTGTGGGATGAAGTTGGATGCCCCATCCAATATGGGGTAAAAGTAAGTAATCTCAATGTCATGCTAAAGTCGGATGTGCCAGGCCAGAAGGCAATAGCAATCGAGAAAGATCTGAATCGAATTATTGTGGACTTTGTGAACGGAACTACTCCACCTGAAGACATACCGGTAGATATATTCTCAGAATCAAAATCATCACTTCAGGCCCTGGAGAAAAAAAAAATATCCCTGGTTGTAATAACAACAGACAAATAGACCAGCTATCCACATCATATGGTGCAAAAGTCACCCTCCAATGGATATTTGGCCATGCCGGAGTCCCTGGAAACGAAACGGCTGATACACTATAAGAGAGGTGCTTCCCCCCCCCCCCCCCCCCACCAAAAATCTCACTACAAACACGATATGCAAACAAATCCTAAGAAACAACCACAGGCAAGAATGGTTACGAAAGTGTGCCAGTTCAAAGACTAGACGCTCACTATATGAACACCAACAGAAACCCAATTCAATGGACTTTCCGAGACAACTCGAGAGAGCAAACCAGAGTCTCACATTCCAACTAAGAACAGGCCACGCCCCCATTAATAAACCCCTGAACAGAATAAATCCATTACATGGTGATTGCGATTTCTGCGCCTTTCTTGTCGACGGGTCTGACTTAAGGAAAAGTTTAAGCGGACAATTTTGGGTGCCAGGTTGCCGTCAATATTCAATCACTACTTCCTGCTAACGTTACTACTGTCCAGGGTCACAACACGGAAATTAATCAGATTCATTCTTCATTTTATATTTGGTTCTATTTTATCATCTCATCTCATACTAAATCATTCTCACCATCATCACTCTTGCTCGCCATATCCGCTCGTTATGCTATGTCTGTCTCTTCTCATGTCTTGCTTGGCCCTTCTAGTTTTGATCTTCTCTCTCCGACGATATGTTTCATACTACCTATTAATTTCTCCCTCCTACCATATGTGCTTTCTTATGTTAATAAGTATAGTATTTGTGTTGTTGTTTTTTGGTTGTTGTCTCTCGTCCTGATAAAGGTTTTTTTAGTCGAAACGTCGTCCGTCACGGTCTCGTTGTTAGTATGTTTTAATTAGGCCTATAGCATTTGTAACATGTCCACTTATTTCCTTTCATTTTTACATTTGCCGTGTAGCTATCAACCCAGAATTTTTTAGTTGTAGTCATTTTCTTGTTAGTATTTACGTCCAGCAGTTTACCATTGCTCCAGCCCTCGCATTTCCAGTATTGGATTGTCATCGGACACCGGAATTTTATCTCACGGAAATGAAGTAGTGTCTTGGCAGTTGTGGTTTGCTGGTCGTAGCTCTAGTCTAGCATTCATCAACGAATCACTGACTACTACATTTCTACGTTGCTCAGCATCGTGATCCCTGCCGAACACAATACGGGTTAATCTTGTACCCCTGTTTGAGAATCACTGCAACCTAATTTGCTGTCAAAGCAAAACTATTTATTACCTCCCTGGAATGTGGGGACGAGAATACAGTATTTTCCAAAGCGGGACAGCCTGCGTATAAGTGGCCTAGCGACAACTCGCCAACAGCACCGAACTTGGCAAGGCGTGCTGTGACCGGGTGGTAATAACCACTGACACAACGGAAACATTATTTGTGTAAAAACAAGTTAATGTGTACTTGGCAGAGGAGCAGCCGATAGTTCTGCACTTTTCAAACCATTTTGAGACTGTCCTGTTTTTCTGCATATACGAGTGGATAACTGTTCATCTTTTATTTTGTAGCTACAACATAGCTCTACTATAATAAGGTAAGTCAATGAATTACCACAAACATTAAAACTCATGCAGGCCCAGCAGGGCTATAACTATATATAATATATAGATAGTATATTAAATATATATTATATATATATATATATATAGCAGTAATAGGAATAGCGGTATAGTATAAGTATAGATAATACTAGCCCTACAGTAGACTCCTAGTAATTAATTCAAGTCATTGTTATATTGTACACACTGCATAGTACACACAATAGATAGTTATGATAGACACAGCTATCTGTTTGTGTGTTTTTGATGCTTCTATTCACGTTTGGTTGTAATAAGTTCGTGAAGTTGGAAACATTAGAGCCAAAATAAATTAGGTAGCGGAGAAGGAAAATGGGGTGGAAGATAGCTAAGGTGATATCTAGATTAAGTATTAGGACTGTTGATTATCCTCTTCGCACACCGGACAAGTCCATAGGTGCTAAGATCTCCGCTGCAGTAAATCTCTCGGGGTATCACGGCTGATAGTTCCGGTTCTCTGTGGGTTAACTGCTCTTTTTTAAATCTTTGTCAGGGGATCTCGGCGTACCGGGATCTCTACGGGCCACGCCCATCCTCATTCCCAATTCGCGCATTCTCGATATTGACTCATGCTCATTCATCTCGGTGTAGATCTTAGCTCATTCATCTCGGTGTAGATCTTAACTCATTCATCTCGGTGTAGATCTTAGCTCATTCATCTCGGTGTAGATCTTAGCTCATTCATCTCGGTGTAGATCTTAACTCATTCATCTCGGTGTAGATCTTAGCTCATTCATATCTCGGTGTAGATCTTAGCTCATTCATCTCGGTGTAGATCTTAGCTCATTCATATCGGTGTAGATCTTAGCTCATTCATCTCGGTGTAGATCTTAGCTCATTCATCTCGGTGTAGATCTTAGCTCATTGATCTCGGTGTAGATCTTAACTCATTCATCTCGGTGTAGATCTTAGCTCATTCATCTCGGTGTAGATCTTAGCTCATTCATATCTCGGTGTAGATCTTAGCTCATTCATATCTCGGTGTAGATCTTAGCTCATTCATATCTCGGTGTAGATCTTAGCTCATTCATATCTCGGTGTAGATCTTAGCTCATTCATATCTCGGTGTAGATCTTAGCTCATTCATATCTCGGTGTAGATCTTAGCTCATTCATATCTCGGTGTAGATCTTAGCTCATTCATATCTCGGTGTAGATCTTAGCTCATTCATCTCGGTGTAGATCTTAGCTCATTCATCTCGGTGTAGATCTTAGCTCATTCATCTCGGTGTAGATCTTAGCTCATTCATCTCGGTGTAGATCTTAGCTCATTCATATCTCGGTGTAGATCTTAGCTCATTCATCTCGGTGTAGATCTTAGCTCATTCATCTCTCGGTGTAGATCTTAGCTCATTCATCTCGGTGTAGATCTTAGCTCATTCATATCTCGGTGTAGATCTTAGCTCATTCATCTCTCGGTGTAGATCTTAGCTCATTCATATCTCGGTGTAGATCTTAGCTCATTCATCTCTCGGTGTAGATCTTAGCTCATTCATATCTCGGTGTAGATCTTAGCTCATTCATATCTCGGTGTAGATCTTAGCTCATTCATCTCGGTGTAGATCTTAGCTCATTCATATCTCGGTGTAGATCCTGTAGATCTCACAATCCTCTGATATCTATATATGGCTACTAATTACGGCTAGCTCCCCCTTCCCCCGTTTTGTCAACAACTTTGTCAAGTATTCAGAGATCTTCCTCTTGTTTAATTATGTAAAAAAAAAAATATGTGTAGGCCTAACCCCCTGCCCAAATAAATATAATTTTCATGAAAATGAACGAAAACAAAAACGATTAATTTAACATTTTTAGATAAGAACCCCCCCCCCTCCTTTTTCTCCCCTTGTCAACAGCGCACTTTTTTCAGACTCCATCCCCCTAATTGTTGCCATTATTTATTGACCCCCCCCCTTCCCGATGTGTCAGAACTTACAGTTCTCCCCTGCATACTGTAACATGATCACAACATGAAGTTTATGCTGCATGACTAGACTTAGATGTACGGTTTTTAGACTAAACTTCATTTGTGGACACTGTTTAAGTTGACCAAATTAGTATTAATTCAAGGCCGTAGATGATGGAGGGGGTAGGGAGGAGTGGAGGTTAGGGTTTCGAACACCCCATCCCCATCCAGGAAAATGAAACGTGGCATTTAGTTAGTACTAAATACTCCCGTGTGTTGGACGGGTCTGAAAGGGGACCACTGAATTTAGTCAGTACTAAATACTCCCGTGTGTTGGCAGGGTCTGAAAGGGGACCACATAATTTAGTTAGTACTAAATACTCCCGTGTGTTGGCAGGGTCTGAAAGGGGACCACATAATTCAGTTAGTACTAAATACTCCCGTGTGTTGGCAGGGTCTGAAAGGGGACCACATAATTCAGTTAGTACTAAATACTCCCGTGTGTTGGCAGGGTCTGAAAGGGGACCACATAATTTAGTTAGTACTAAATACTCCCGTGTGTTGGCAGGGTCTGAAAGGGGACCACATAATTCAGTTAGTACTAAATACTCCCGTGTGTTGGCAGGGTCTGAAAGGGGACCACCTAATTCAGTTAGTACTAAATATTCCCGTGTGTTGGCAGGATCTAAAAAGGGATCACAGAGTAATGATATTGTTCATTGTTACATGTCATGCAGCTCGCAACGATGAACGTTTTTAGGGTTGGAGTTTGACTGTTCCATCTTATAGAAAGTCAAGTGACCCAGAAGTCATGCTGAAGTAGGATGTGTCATAGTCATGCTGACAAGTGCTGATATTGTAGCCAAGCTATAAACCATGTTACAATGCATTCTGTTCTCTGGACTACATCTTGCTAATATGCAAGAGTTTCACAAGGAACGCAGAAAAAGTACAAAATAACAAGAAAAAGTGTGGGTAAACTCATCCCCACATTTGTATCTATTTAGAGGTTTTCCCAGAAAAAATTAAATATTCTTTCTCGTGTGCAAAGGATGTATTTAACTTTGTTTTGACATCTCTATAAAATAATATTGACCGTCCACATTTCCATACATTTTCGACAGAGCATCATCATCAGACACGAAACCTCGATGGTAGTTGGGAACAACCATGTACCAGTTTTATGAGGGACCCCCACCCCTCTTCAATATGCATTGTTCTTGAAGAGCCTACGAGCCATACATTGTTCTTGGCGAGCCTACGTGCCATACCTTATTTGTATGATTGGAAAATATTGATGGTGTTTTGTTAACCACTGGTAACACACACACACTACAGGATAGCACACATAAATCAACGCTTCCTCACAACGGAACATGGAGTTTTGTGTGCATCACGTGTCACCAGTGATTAGGGAAACATAAATCTTTGCTGAGTTTCGACTGTCGTATTACAGCTTCGATGGTCGTATTACAGCTTCGCTGGTCGTATTACAGCTTCGCTGTAGTTAGTATCTATGATCCAGTAGGCCCAAGCAATGTATTATTGTAATGTTAATCCTATCAAGTCCCGTATAAGATCCGTCAAACACAACATATAAAATGGCATAAGAACTTATTAAAACATCCATGGACATGACCTGTGTGCACTGATGACAACCTACATTCTTCTTCTTCAGCGTTCATTTTCAAACTTCTTTGGATCGCCCTTATAGCAGGACAATGATCCTACTAGATTTCTCGTAGGATGCAGTCCATAGAATGGAAATGCGTTGTGTCGTCGTTTTTTGTTGATGCGCGAATCGCTCGACACATCCGTCTTCGACGGCAACCTACATTCAAACACTACAAATAAAGAGTGCGTAAAAGGTTAACAAGTTCATCAAATCATCATACTCAGTGCACATAGGATACGTCCGTATGATGTCTGATATTTCCCTTGAGTGTATTTAAATTGCATGGGTTAACTTTACTTTACTACCTGAAATTACATGACTGACAACTGCAATTATCTATTGGTTGACAGTGGGCTTCTAAGCCCACAGTGATATGTATTTCTGGTAGCGAGACATTTAGAAGCCCAGCTCTTATGGAAACGAAATCATTATTCTCATTATTTATTTGGTATTACTTGATACAGGGTAATGAAGTTTTGCTAATCACTGGAAACACACATAATCGCACACACACAAATCGACGTTTCGACCAAAATACCTCTATAAAGATTACATACAGATATACATTAAAAAAAAACAACCATCAGAAATGACAACTGACGTTCACATGGCCTAGAAAATGAGGAGACGATCAGGATTGAAACTAGGTCAGAAGTGACACAAACAGTAAATATGCAAAAATACACCCAAATACATGTGAAAATGAGACAAACAAATAAATGACGGAACTGAGTTGTGTCGTTCCTGCTGGTTGTTTTTATTTTAAAATGTATATGTGTACATAATCTTGATTAAGGTCCTTTGGTTGAAATGTCGATTTGTGTGTGATAATGTGTGTTTCAAGTGATTAGCGAAACGTCATTACCCTGTTTAAAGCTTTACCTGCTGGATTTCAGTTTTGCACAGTGAGTGCATATTATCAACATTTATTTGCCTGAGCTATATTTCATAAGAAGTTCTATATATTGATTCGGTGGCCTGCCATATCGCTGGACACAGTGGCAACACTCGCTACACATCTACTATCTCATTGGTATGAATGATCATGCATAAAAAGTACCTCTGTCTCAAGCTGTTCATTAACGCATCCCGCTTGTATTTTTCTGATCGTGCTCATCTAGTTGCTGAGAGTGCAGGCATGAGGTGTATTCTGTATCATCACCCAGTTCAAGGCGTTGGTTGTTTGAACGGTGCATATTCCTCTTCTTCTTCTTCCTCGTTCTTCAGCCAGTCAGACGCTGAACCAGATGATACAACATCACATAATTGTACTGTAGTCGCCAGCCCCGTGACAAAGCCTTGCATATTGTTCGTCAGATGGTTAATTTCATTACACTCGGGGTTTCCCCATATTGATTATATTTAGTAGCCGTTAGTGTCTTCCTCTTCTTCTGCGTTCATCATCTGCGGTCATATTATATTGTCAGGCCTGTCGTCAGGGTGAAGTCAACTGTCTTCTCCAGGTCAGAGTGGTTGCCCCATAGCTTTTGCCCCAAATATGTATCATCTAGCCAGTTCTGCTGTCTCTGCTCATTGTATTCGACCAAAATACCTCTATCAAGATTACATACAGAGATACTGCATACAGAGATACAGCAATCCTGACATACAGAGATACTGCAATCCTGAAGTATGTGTTCATGAGTCTGGGTTCCAGATCCACATGGACATTCATCTGCGTATACGATCCTCAATGGCCGTTAGTGTCATTTCCAATATTGAAAATTGTGAAACAGGATTGCTTTATTGTAGTCGGGTTACCCCATATGTACTCCTCTCAAAACGAAATGGAACGCTGCCTGTCGAGAGTAACACGCATAACACGCAACTCTGTATCTTCAAGCGATGATCGGATACAGTTCATTTTCATTCATTCAATCTCCTTTTGCGCTGAAGTTAGCGCATAGGGCAGAGGTCAGATCTCTCCAATTCTGTCAGTTCAAAACTATTCTGTGCAGTTCAGAATAGTTCTGAATAGTATGGATATTGATTGTTTTACTTTCTCTAAGTATTGTTCTTCTGAGTGTTTCTTTTGGTCTACCCCTTGCTCTTTTGCCTGTAGGTATCCATTCACGATATTAGTGGTGTATTCTGTTGGTGTCTGCGCGTAGGACATGCCAGATGTAGGACCAACGACTTTTTCTGATAACATCTGTGATGAAATTTTGATGTGTCTCTTCTCTGATTTTATCATTCGATTTGAATTCACTCCAATCGGTGTTAGTTATCCTACGAATACATTTGTTCGAAAAAAAATTAACTTTGTAAACAGGAGGTCGTGAGAGAAATTTCTGATGTATTTGAATATGAACGAGAATGTATTCGTTGAGGGACTAGAGGCAACAGGAGAAAGTACTCCCTCTCTGGAAAGATCAGAAGAACGCACGCTCAGCAACTGACTGGGACACTGAGCTTATATACTTTCAGATGACTGACGGAACGGCAGGCAGAGCATATATGGGAATGCCCCCAGCGCTGTGACGCTTGTTCCTAATGAAGAATCATGCATTCTTTGAGCTGTTAGATTGTAATAGCAGATAGAGGTAGTACTAACATGACAAAAACTTGCAGGGTGTGAGCATGTAGTGAACATGATTCTCTCTTAGAAACGATCGTATAAGGAACAATGAAAGGAGCAGAGGAAACAAGAAAATAATGGACCAACATCGTCAAAGAATTGGCCGGTCACGATTTTTTGTTCTTATCTCCTCATCGCAAGAAACATAAATTGTTTGAAAGCGCTGTACATTGATGCAGTCAATATAGTATCTATAAAATCCACGTTACCGTGACGGGTTACTAGTTTTATGGATATATGACTTTGCAATTTTAAATATAGCTGGTTTTCGAGAATTTTCATTCTCGAAGTTCAAACAGAAGACTTCGGAATAAATCCACACGTGAATCAGTTATACCGTGGCTATCGACAATACTACAGGTCGTCTAACTGAATTAATTTGGATTCCGTTCATTACGTTTTTTTTATTATTGTTGGGCTTTTGATTGGTTGCTATTTACATACTTGGAGTCGCATGCCAAAAATCGCCACGGCCAACCAATAGATTTCGCACAAATCGGAAACTAGTTTATGTTTACGTTTTCGTTGACATGTCTCTTATTACGCAATCGGTCACGGATTGTTACAATTTCGAATCCTTGACATCATGGACATAGATAAAAGTGACATAACTACTTGGCCGTGTAGCAAAATGTAATATGCATGAATATTTTGTAACTTAGAGCAAGTCATAAATAAAATGATATCTGGCACGTGTAACAAGTGAATTATAACAACATATGATGTCCCTGTGGCGGCATGGTACAGAGCTCGTATGTAACGGCCAGGGTATTCGGTTCGAATCCCACCACAGGCAAGTGTGCACCCGGACCGATCATAAATAAAATTGGTAGCATATCCTATTCTGGACGTGGCTATCAATCCAGCATTTTTTGGCTGTAGTGTTTTCTAAATACGTTCAGTAGTTTGCCAGTGCTTTCTGAACGGTCCGGATGCACAATTGCCTGAGGCGGGGATCGACACAGACAGGCCCTGTACCACTCCGCCACAGAGCTGGATCATAAAGCAATGGAAAACTACTGAGGGTATTTAAATTGCCTATAAAATCACTACAGCCAACAAAGAAAAAAAGAATGCTGGGTTGATGCCTACTTCCTGAATAGAATACGCTACAAATTATAAAAACAACCGTCTATGTCTACAATTTGCTGTTCAAGACCGAAGTATTTTGTGGTTCGTCTTCTTATTTTTCTTTCGTTATCAAATTTATGAATATCGCCCGTGTGTTGTCGGGGTCCGAAAGGGGAGCAAAGAATAGACACATTGTTTACCTTCCATGCATGTCGTACGAGGCGACTAAGGAGGTTATGGGATGGAGTTGGCTGTCTCATCCATATAGGGTCAGTGACCCAAAGCCATGCTGAAGTTGGATGTGTCAGGTCGAAATGCGCAGATATCGCAAGAGTGGTGAGATACTCAACATCAGATTGATAAGAGTGGTGAGATACTCAACATTAGATTGATAAGAGTGGTGAGATACTCAACATTAGATTGATAAGAGTGGTGATATAAACATCAGATTGATAAGAGTGGTGAGATACTCAACATCCTGTGGTGTAATAATGTACCAGAGAGTGAGGTACCGATGACAGTCAAATTTTTCAGCATACGCCTATACATACACATGCACGTACATATATAAATACATATATATATTGACGCATACATACATCACATCACCACATCACGGTGCAGTACAGAACATAACACCACACACCACGAACAAAATAACACACACTGACGCATGCATACACAGGCTAGACCAGTGTTTCCCAACCATTTATTTACCATGCTCTCACAAAAGTATTTCTAAAATCCGGATACCCCGCACTTCACCTATGTAACATATACATATTTCTTATATTCCAAACGTGTATTATTCTCCCATGAATTGCCCCCTGAAATATCAAATCCCCCCCCCCCCCCGCGGGACACGAACCCGATATTGGGAAACACTCGGCTAGACTCTCATACATAAACCCGCATATGTTCAGATAAAACATACATATTAATATATGAATATATATATATACACGTAATCGCAAACATGAACCGTAGCATAAATGTATCTACGATTTAGCAAAGACATTAGGTATTTTGGCAGGACCGTAGATATGATTGTGCTAAATTGGGGGGGGGGGTGTACATAACAAAACTGATCACTTTTGTGGGGATTCTTGATGGTCTGTTTTTTCGGGGGTTGGGGAGGACTGTTAAGTAGGGATTAGAGTTACTGCCTTTCATACTCGCCTCCTTGTACTAAATGTCATGTCCTATTTTCCAAGGGTGGAGAGTTTCAACACAACAACAACATTCCTCATTATCTACAGTTTATATTTTGGCGCTGCGTCTTGGTTCAGATGCCTACCGCCTCCACGTACTAAAGTAATTTAATTTATTTCTGATGCCCCACCCCAATCCGGATTACTTGGCGCTTCCAACTGCGGCGACCACCCTGCCTAGTGTCTCTCCTGCAGTTATGGAGTTTCTGTGAGCACAACATTTGCCGACGTCATAGATAACTGAGTGTGTTATCATATGACTCGGATCACAGTATTGATACAAATTAAATAGTCGACATATTTTCACTTTCTGCATTGCAACCAATCCTCCTCGCGCCGTCTAGAGGTTTCTAGTTTCTAATCTAATAGTCCTGAGACAGTGGTCTGTGCTAACAAATGTTTCTGGTCTTAATATGGTCTTGAGACAGTGGTCTGTGCTAACAAATGTTTCATCTTAATATGGTCTTGAGACAGTGGTCTGTGCTAACAAATGTTTCATCTTAATATGGTCTTGAGACAGTGGTCTGTGCTAACAAATGTTTTTAGTCTTAATATGGTCTTGAGACAGTGGTCTGTGCTAACAAATGTTTCTGGTCTTAATATGGTCTTGAGACAGTGGTCTGTGCTAACAAATGTTTCTGGTCTTAATATGGTCTTGAGACAGTGGTCTGTGCTAACAAATGTTTCTGGTCTTAATATGGTCTTGAGACAGTGGTTTGTGCTAACAAATATTTTTAGTCTTAATATGGTCTTGAGACAGTGGTCTGTGCTAACAAATGTTTCTGGTCTTAATATGGTCTTGAGACAGTGGTCTGTGCTAACAAATGTTTCCTTCTTGACGGATTACTGTGAATATCAAAAGTAAAGCATAATACTGACCTGCCATGAATGCCGTAAAAAGCGATTAAGCAGGAATGGGTGCTTAAATAACTAACCAAAATCTAGAAAAGTCACGTGAGTCATCTTATAAAGCTGTTTTCCAAATATCAAACTTGCCGTCTATTGCGGACGATCACGTTTCAAGCAACAGGGATGCTATTCTTTGCTCCCCCCCCCCACTAGACCCGTAAACGGACAGAGATATGACATTTAGCGATAAGACGTTTAAATACGTCTTTGTTGAAGTATTTACTGCACGTGTTGCGCGTTTGTATATTAAATCAATCACATATAATCGATTTAGACACAGTATTGAATTTATATACCATTCATATCACATGTTGCATCATTTGTTAACATTTTTATGCAGAAAATATCCGAATTTCGTAAATCTGTAAGAGTATTATTGCAACCTGTTTTGTTTCTTTAAAAAAAGTAAAATATTAACGAAGAGTTCTCAGAATTAGGGGATCTTCCTAACATAGTGATCACGCCGTGGTCAAGTTGTTCTTTCAGTACACAAGAAGTGGCGTGTTTAATCCCGCTCGCGAAGTTTTATTTACAAAGGTGTTTTTTTGGTTTTGAGATCCATAGCTAATATCGCTTGAAGCTATGGAGTTACGTGCTGTAAGGGGTACTCTTGGCAGGTGACACTTGATTAAGAGGGACGGAATGCATATGGGGTAACCATAATACAATGCACTCAATCCTTTATGCCTTTCTAACCATTTTAATTTTCGGAATACCAATGACCAAAAAGTTGACCAGTAAGGAGAATCCTCGACAATAGAAAACCTCTGTACATAATTAATTAGGACTTCATTCGTAACGTTTTCTAATATTATCGTGTTTTTCTTTTGCACGGTTTGAAAGCTTTTAGAAAAAAATAATTGCACATAGGAAACAACATTATCGCCCGTAATTTCTGGACTAGAAACAAACATCCAAGAATTGAAAACATATTTTTTTTAAAATATCGATTATAATCAGTAGGGCCAATCTTTTGTATCTTTTATCTTACATGAAGCTAGTTTTGTGTGTGGGGAAGAGGTGGTAGCGTAGAGGAACACAGATAGAGCTTATAC
The DNA here is from genome assembly GCA_034231615.1 of Meghimatium bilineatum. Classification (NCBI taxonomy): domain Eukaryota; kingdom Metazoa; phylum Mollusca; class Gastropoda; order Stylommatophora; family Philomycidae; genus Meghimatium; species Meghimatium bilineatum. Next base: position 18,534,540 of record CM067312.1, on the reverse strand, counting down.
TTATCACGTGTAAAGAAAAGATGAGAACCACTAGTTTATAATATTACTTTACCAGTATCATAAAAAGAGGCAGAGGAACTATTTATTATGCTTCATTTTCTAAAAGTTTGGCGGACCGTATCAGTACTCCAAATAATCTTCTTATATCAAGCCATGGTTGAATATAAAATATTGTTTGCAAATAATAGTGAAACGAAAGTTTAAAATACACCGGGGTTGTTGAATCGTTATTTTCCGGCTTATTCATAGTTTTTACTCTTTGATTCGGTCCGTTTCTTTCGTCTGTAAGATAAATTAACCAGCGCGAGTCTAGTTTTTTTCTATGATGACATCCTAGCCAGTATTTAAAATAAAGTACCGCCATCTTACAGTTGGTCGCCATGAATGGCTCCTTCGGTATTTCTAGGCAATAAGGCCAACAGTTTTATAATTCAATTTACATTTTAATTAAGGCTAGCAATCTAATATACACAAGTAAAAAGTTGATAATAGATAAAGATTTATAATTGGTTATAAAGTTACAAAAATAATACAATAATTTAGTTGTCATTTTATTTAATATAATTAGTTAATGCAACCCTTAATATTAAATGCATACTTATGATCACCGAAGAAGAAGAAATGCATACTTTATTGAATACAATTGCACTATTACGTAATATATGTACTTATTTAGTGACGTTCACATTAAAAATAGTTCCACAAAAATTGATATGGTTTTAGTAGATTCCGATTTTTAAATTATTCTTTCTGTAATAAATAAAATCATGTTAAAACAGTTTTAAAAACAGTTAAAACTTAATGAGGCATGAGTCACGGCCATAGAAATAATAATAAATACTATACTGTAAATATAGTGTTATTTAATAAATCACATGCGCCTTGTGTTACCGGCACTCGAGACGGTAGTAAATAGTAGCAGTGCTGTTACCTGCCACGCATGTTGTAATAGGTGACTAAGGAGGGTTAACTTGGGGACTGTGTTGGCTGGTCCATTCCATGTTGGTCCATCCCATACAGAGTCAAAGCGGCCCAAAGCCATGCTCAAGTCCAACAGCTTTATTTTTATTATTTGCTGTAAATATGAATACAGTACACACACTTGACTAAATATGAATACAGTACACACACTTGACTAAATACGAATACAGTACACACACTTGACTAAATACGAATACAGTACACACACTTGGCTAAATATGAATACAGTACACACACTTGACTAAAAGCCTATGTTTAATGACATAACCGTGACTCAATCAGAAATCAGTTGCTTGATTTAAAATAGTGAGGCTTGGAGCTAGTATTTAGGTGCTGTTTCGGTGTAAGTCAGCAAGTTCCACAACAGGCGGCATGTTTGCAATGTTGTAAGGGACTTTTAACAATGCAGACGTTTCCTAAATTAATCTGAAACATATCCATGTCTACGTATTGTTGGGACCCGAAATAGAATCAAAGATCAGACATGCAAATGTCTTTAGAGGCGTGCAAATGTCTTTAGAGGCATGCAAATGTCTTTAGAGGCATGCAAATGTCTTTAGAGGCATGCAAATGTCTTTAGAGGCATGCAAATGTCTTTAGAGGCAACTAAGGATGCTGGGAGTGGAATCGACCATCAAATTCCATATGTCAGATGTCCCAAATTGTGTCTTCATTCACATATTGGCAGCTTCTTCTGCATTCGTTCTATAACTTAGTCAAGTGTGTATTATATTCACATTTAGTCAAGTGTGTACTATATTCATATTTAGTCAAATGTGTGTACTGTATTCGTTCTAAAACATCTGCAGTTTAGCATGATGTAATCCCGAGAAACGAATATGTTGTGTGAGGGTTTACAGCTTGCCTGTGATATCTGCATTGTTTCATGCAAGAGAACCGACTTCAGCATGGTTTTTGAGCCTTTTTAACCCACAATAGAGTGAAACGGCCAGCCCCACCCCCAAATCTCCTTACCTGCCTCTTACAAAATGCATAGCAGCTTATAGTATTATAAATCTTTTATCCTTTTTTTAAGCCATGTCACATTATCTTTTATCTGCGGCTCGGTTAACATGCTATATGCATAATAATGCATTATTAATCCGTTAGTACTTGCGTGAAACACATGGTCGATTAGTTTTACAATGAAAGCATTGACCATAGGGTATGGGTATAAAACATAAAAATAATAATATACAAGACGGGGTACATTACGGGAAGACGTGACAGCATTTTGCGGAACAAACCATAACATTATTTAACGAAACAGAATTTCGATAAAGACGAATGAACTGCTGCATTCAACGATTTTCTCGCTACACGCTGCGAGGCCCCATACCCTATGATCTGCCCGCTGCACACTGAGTGCAAGGGGCGCTCTTAGTGTGTTTCGCGCAGATCGAGTGATCGGTAGGTGAAGTAGCGACTTTTTAATTTCAGAATCACGGAAATTGTATGCAATTACGTTTAATATTAAAATCTTCAACAGTGGACATGTGATTTGCTGGTATACAAATATACACATATTATTTTACTATAAACAGTCAAACATTGTCAATAAGTTTAAACAAGCTTCTACATAACTATAGACACTGACTGTAAGAATAGCCAAGTATGTCAGCACTTCCGGTATATATTCTGAACCTTATTTTCCGTACTCTATATACAGGTCGTTAAGTTGTAATAATACGGCTAATCTTTTAATAATACTGCTAGTGTGTAACTTGACATTTCTGATAACTATGGTAGTATGCTGATATTAATAACTTGATGCCCGTTGTATATCCGAAACTGCCTTAAAGGGACATATCTGGGACATATGCCTGTTTCAAGTCTCAATTTACTTCTCAAAACCATCCCTCTATATTTCCTGCTTGAGTTAGCACAAATTTTGATAGTTGAGTCTCGTTGTAATTTGTGATTGTTTCCTATATGTTACCGATATCCGAACATGGAGTAAATAATAGTAAGACTGCCTGCTACCTGCAGTGACTTTAGTAAGACTAAGAGGCTAGGGTCGTACATATATCACGTCACTAATTTATGGGATGGGACAGAAAAAGAGTGCCAGGCGTTGACGGGGGGGGGGGGGGGGGCAGTTGGCAAAAGATTTCTACAATACTATTTTTATACACTAATTAAACTGTTTGAATGTGGAGGCGGCGTTAAAATTCTAGCACAAAAGTGTTGTCGTAATTTGTGGACAGCCTCTCCACCAACCTCTTTACTTAATGAGTTTGGGGTTGGCTATCACGCCACATGATCTCCGTTGTAATGAAGTCTGCTAAAGACCCAAGCATGTGAGGTAGTGTTGACTGGATTAGCTGAGTCACGACCTCCATTATTTTCGCTCACAACTCTGATATAACCAAACTGGACTAACGTGTAGGCAGAAGAAACGTACGCGTTGTTGGTAACGTCTCCTATTCAGAACGTAGAACATTTCTTTTAGCTGTAATGATTTCCTAGGCAATATAGATACATTCAGTATATTGCCATTGCTTCTTTCTTAAATTTTTTATGCACAGTTTCTCACAGCGGGGATCAAACCTGGTACCTTGTACCGCCCCGCCAAAGAGCCGCATGAAAAGAGGACACAATTGCACACTACTTATTTACATCATTCATTACATTTTTTGTTTGTTTGAACATTGCTTATTTACACCGTTCATTACATTCTTTGTTTGTTTGAACATTGCTTATTTACACCGTTCATTACATTCTTTGTTTGTTTGAACATTGCTTATTTACACCGTTCATTAATTCTTTATCTGTTTAGGCCTTTCTTATTTACACCATTCATTACATTCTTTGTCTGTTTGCACATTACTTATTTACACCGTTCATTACATTTTGTGTTTGTTTGGACATTGCCTCTTTACACTGTTCATTACATTCATGTGTTTCTCTCATTATCTCTTTACGCTGTTTTTTGTATTAATTCATTTTCAAGATATTACTTTTCACACGAAAATAGATGTAATTTCTCTTCTTAAACATTACAAAAATGTATCATTTATATATTTGCAAGTCTTGTTTGTTGTTAACATTTCTAACTTACAAGAATTTGTCGCTTGATGTATCCAGCAACAAGCAATCGATAAATTAGTTGTAGGAATAGCAAGCTCTATTGTTTACATCGACAACCAAGTATGCGTGGAATGTTTGCTTCTCACAAGCTGTATTAGCAGCGGAAGTTAATAAGTCCAGAGGGAGTGTCATACGGAATTGTGATTGTCCATTGCTCTGTGTGGAGGACAATGTCGACTATGGTTTTACTTCCTAGACATGTATTTTGTCATAGAGCGGCTAAATTCACTAATTTGTTTGAAGCCATAGCCGTTTAGCAACCAAAGAGCAGAGTGACATACCCTGTGATTTATAACTTGATAGTATTATTTGTTTTTTATCTTCTTGACATCCAGCTTCAGCTTGCAATTATTTGTTACAACATACTTTTCAACTTTCATAAAGGTATGCATTATAACCAACAACCGCAGATATCTACGGGAAGATACAATAGGTTCTTGACATATCCTGTTGGCTTGTTTTGACGTAACACAATGTTTCATAAATTTGTTCCAGTCACCGTCCCCTTTTGTATTAAAATCTATAGATCAACGCCCCAACAACCCACTTCCCCTGCAGTCCACAGCAGTCCTATATTTGTTCCATTTATCACTCTCTATTCAACACATACCAGACACAGTATAAACTCTAAGGAAAAGTGTAGATACAGAATGGGAGTCGATGAATGTAAAATGGGCAGGATACATCTTATACTTGGAACAAGTTCTTCAGTATCAGATCACCTCTGTGAACATTGTGCAAACGGTCTTTGTGAGATGCTATATTACGCCGAAATTCCTCTTCACTAAGTATGATGTGGGAAACGTCATTGAAAACCTTAGTAGATGACATGCCTTTATATTGAGGTTATCTTCTTATAGAAGCTTCATGGCACATCATCTCTATACACTCCCGTAGTCGTAACCTTCGATAAAAGTTACCATGTTGCTCTAACAGGCCGACGTTGTGCTTGAACTAGTTACGGGCACGGCGTGGGTGGGCGGAACAACAAAGGAACCTGTCGCAGGGGCCAGAGTTGTGCCCTGATGTCAACGTCTGTTTCGACAACATTAGACTCGAAACACCACCGAGTCGAATGGCTGCTGAAACAGAGGGCGGAACACTTATGGGAATGCCCCACGTGCTGTGAGGCAGTTTCTAATCAAGAATCAAGATGATGTGGGAAAGGCGATGAATAACAATTTTGAAAATGTTGTTTTAATGTCTGACTGTTGTGATAAAAACCTTTGTGACAAGAATCTCTTTCGAAGATTGCATTCATTTCACAGTCCTCTTTCAATGTAAGAAGTTCTTCCTCACAATTGCACCCACTTCATCCTCATCTTGAAACAGATCTATTATCCAATCTTTCACTTGTAGTTGACTCTATGATCCAATCTTTCACTTGTAGTTGACTCTATGATCCAATCTTTCACTTGTAGTTGACTCTATGATCCAATCTTTCACTTGTAGTTGACTCTATGATCCAATCTTTCACTTGTAGTTGACTCTATGATCCAATCTTTCACTTGTAGTGGACTCTATGATCCAATCTTTCACTTGTAGTTGACTCTATGATCCAATCTTTCACTTGTAGTTGACTCTATGATCCAATCTTTCACTTGTAGTTGACTCCATGATCCAATCTTTCACTTGTAGTTGACTCTATGATCCAATCTTTCACTTGTAGTTGACTCTATGATCCAATCTTTCACTTGTAGTTGACTCTATGATCCAATCTTTCACTTGTAGTTGACTCTATGATCCAATCTTTCACTTGTAGTTGACTCTATGATCCAACCTTTCACTTGTAGTTGACTCTATGATCCATTCTTTCACTTGTAGTTGATTCATGTGGAATCGTTTCTTCATATTTTGCTCCACATTGATCATGTTGTCAATCAAGTTTTGAAGATCTTCATCAGAGGTTCCTCATGCTGGTGGAGACTAGGCAATTTTTACAGTTATTTTTATCCTTCTTCTTATTCTTCAGCGTTCATTCTCAAATTCCCACTGGATTTCTCTTGTAACAGGACAATGGCCCTACAAGATTTCCAGTTGGATGTAGCCCAGAGAATGAAAATGGTTGTGTTGCCGTTTTATTTGCGCCAATGGCCCAACACATTCGTCTCCGGCATAATTTTCATCCAATATTCGAAGAAATTAATGAAAACATGGAAATAAAATAAATGCTGTGAGGACTGATTTTAACGGATCAGAGTACATCCAGTACCATTCAGCTGCAAGCTTAGCTCATTGAATTTGAAGAAAATATCAGCTAGAAAGCTAACATCATGATTAATAGTCACAAGTTGTTGACTAGTAGGAGAATTCACTGATTCCTAGAACTCTAATGTCATAAAGAGTGAAAATACGCTGCAGACAATCAGCTTTTGAAATTTCCCTTACTTCCGTGTGCATCAAAAGGTTTACACAGTCTTCATCATTATCAAGACATGGCCCACGGTAAAGATATGAGCCCAGTGAATGGATTTTGATTTTATTAATGGTAGAATAAGTATATTGAGAGATACGTGATATCTGATGACCTTTGACATTCATTCAAGATATTACCTATGAGCAGTATAGAAAATTGTCATACCATTGGGCATAACCTGTTTTAGATATGAATTAAAGTACCTTGTGGTGACCAATCACAGACGATGCACAATTGAGAATACCTGTTATATGTATCTCATTGATACGAAAGAATTCTAGAATTTTGCAAAATACTGATTCTCATTTGGTATTTTTTTTCTTTGTTCTTGCAAAAAATTATTTGTTGATTAATTTTACCATCATCAACAATGGAGCACATGCGAAAAGAAGTGATTGATTTCCAGGGATAGATTCATCTAGTTGCAAGCTTAATTTAGTATTATTCAATTTGAAATTAAGTTTTTTTTTTTAGTGAACATCGTTCACCATAACATCAATAATGAACGTGTTTTAAGATTGTAACGGAGATTGGGTGCAATATTATTCTTAAAACTTCGTGAATGGCAGGTAAAATCAATTATTCTGCGGTAGTGTAGGGTTTACTAGATTTTGCTATACGCAAAGCAGCTATGTCGTATGATACCAGAATACAATCTACGACAAATGACGCAACTCTTCCACACTTTAAGCAAAGCTCAGCGCTAGTCCAACTCAACTATTATCATCCATCATCACAGTAGCGTAGCGAGGGGGAGGGGCGGAGGTGCGGACCGCGCCGGGCGGCATCATCGGGAGGGCGGCAAATTTATTTTCGTCCAGTCTTTCACAATCACGTACATATTTTTTAATGTCACAAGGGCGGAAAATTATGATTCCGCTCCGGGCGCCATTGACCCAAGGAACGCCACTGCATCAGCATTATCGTTTTATAACTGGTGTTTGGAAGCCATAACGGAGGTGTTAGACACAATGATCAGGGACCTCACCTCCTCTATGCAGATGATTGCTCACTGTATGCTGATTCTGCTGACAGTATGCAGGTCAGCATAAACCAATTTTCTGAAGCCTGCGACAACTTTGGCAAATCAGTACAAATAAAACAGAGGTAATATTTCAACCCACACCAAACAACTCACATTTAAATCCCCATATAAGGATCGAAACACAAATAATTAAAACAGTAAATAGTTCCACCTGTCTGGGCAACACTCTCACATGTCGTAAACATCGATACTAATGTGATGATGATGTTCGTCCTTCGCAAGCGATGGTGTGAATTAAAAAGAACAGGCAGTAACTTTCCACAGGACCCTATTCTAAAGCTAAACAGGTCACAACAAACCACAATTTTTAGACTTCGCACAGGACACTGCAGACTACAAGCACATCTCCACAAAATTAAGGCTGCCCAAACTGACCAATGCCCATGTCAAAAGGGTCCCCAGATTCCAGAACATATTCTGCAGACATGCCCACTCTTTGATGACGTGAGAACCAAAATATGGCCTCAAGAGACAAATCTGAAGGTGAAGCTGTGGGGCAACCGTGAGGACCTCCTGCTGACGACTGAATTCATGGAGGCGGCCCACCTTCCTGTATAGACTTATGAGCATAGGAAACTGATCGCAGAAGAAGAAGAAGAAAAAATATGGTGAGCAAGTAGGACAAAAAAAAACCACAACAAAACTGACGACATTGATGTAAACAACAGAATAGCGAAAGTTAGTGACGCATTTGAAAGACTGCGAAAAAACATAGGGGACAGAAAGGGAAGTACAACTATCAACAAACTTATATAGTTTACCAGGCAGTAGTAATAGTATCACTACTTTGTGCTGTTAAACATGGACAGTATATGCGAGACACGTTACGAACAACAATATCTTCGTTATGTCTGTAAGTAACGGCACGAATATTTATCGTCTTCTGCTGTTAATGTGTTTCATTTAGTCTCTGAATTTTTACATTTTTGTGAAATTTTCAAATGGCCATTTTATATAATGCTCCATCTCTCTCTCTCCCCCCCCCAATATGATCTACAATGACGTTCACCGCATCGTAGGAAACAACATCGCCCACTGCTTCTACTTTGACTGTTCTTCGCCTCCCTGTAATCTCTCACTGCCCCTAAGGCAGCGTTTTTGCCAACTTTGAGAAAACCTGCTAATATTTAGCGATATTGAGTGTGCATATGCACAACATCAACAAAACATAAACACAATATAAACAATATAAGCACAACATAAACACAATATAAACAATATAAGCACAACATAAACACAATATAAACAATATAAGCACAACATAAACACAATATAAACAATATAAGCACAACATAAACACAATATAAACAATATAAGCACAACATAAACACATATTTGTTCGCTTCTCCAGGAATAATATACACATATATTTTCATTTATCTAATATTTTTTTTGTTGCTGCACCCTCTCTACCCCCGTCTTTCTGTTGCAAGCATTACTTTGTATATGTTTAAAGGCGTTATCTTTGAATTACGTCAACACCTTTTTGGCAGTTTTGTTTACCTCTAAACCCCGTTTGTCAACAACTTAACCAGAATTCGGAAACCTCCCACCCTACTTAATTATGTCAAAGATACCCCCCTCCCCCATTTTTGTAAACAGAGAAAGTGAAAAAATTCTATTTAAGTTCTATTAAAAAAATTGACATAATTTTTCAGATTTTTAGAAATGTTTTTTTTTTCTAATTCGAACAATTGATGTATAAAATCATTTCGTTTACGTCAACTTTGATCAAACGTCGGTTCTCCTCCTCTCCTTGTCAAACTTTTTCAGAACCCCCTCCCCCTGCTCTTGCACCCCTCCTCCTATGTGTTTGACGTAATTTAAGACAACCCTAAATATTGGCTAAGTATATTCGCAGAAATTTGTATTGATTTTTTTGCTAAAGTTAGTAATGTAAATCTATTCTTATATTGGTTCAGTTCATGCTCCCTTGCTGAACTCACCATATATGTTCATTTAAGATATATTTTGCTGACAAATTGTTTACAAATGTTCTGTCCATGATTCTAATAATAGATCATGTTTGTTGAGTAAGATTTATTTATAGATCGACCAGCATGGGATTTTTTCACTGCAAATGATCGATCGTCTGTATATGAGCTATGGAAGGTCAGCGTGGATTTTAATAGAAACAGTTTATATATTTTTTCCCATCTAATGCTTATCAGCATGTCACAGAACCAAAACTACAATAAACTTTATTATCGTTTCAGGTTATCTATAGAATAGTTCAGGTTATGAAGAAGCGTCGACTGAGTAGGTCACATTTTCTGCTTGTCTTTTAGGTAGATTCGACGCGCATGAAGGATGTGGGCTATAGTTCCTTGAAAGTCTTCGTGCAGAATAGGCCTCACGCAAATGCCAAAAGGCACTACATGTTTTGCTTATTCGACTTCTCTAGTGATTTTCATTGGCTGTCGACACAGAGTGGCAGATAAGTGACACTGTGGAATCAACGAATAGGGCTATTCTGGAGAAGGATTGAGTTTCTTGAAACAATTGTTTGTATCAACGGTTCTTAACCTGGGATCTTCTTAGTGGGCCCATGAAGGCTGGAACAAATTATATGAGCTTTTACAGCTGCAATAGAAAGATAAGACACATACATCTTCTTCAGCGTTCATTCTCAAACTCCCGCTGTATATCTCTTGTAGCAGGACCATGATCCTACTAGATTGTGTCCAGAGAATGAACTTGCGCTGGGTCGCCGTTTTATTTGCGCAAATAGCCCGACACATCCGTCTTCGTCAGAAGAGGCAGATATAAAAATAGACAGAATAAAGAACAAATTATGTATAAGTTAGTTTAGATAACATTCACAAAATTAGATAAATACTAGTTCAATGAAAAATAATGTGATAATTTGAGCATGCAAGGCTGGAAATGTGAGCGTGTAAGGCTGGAAATGTGAGCATGCAAGGCTGGAAATGTGAGCATGCAAGGCTGGAAATGTGACCGTGCAAGGCTGGAAATGTGACCGTGCAAGGCTGGAAATGTGACCGTGTAAGGCTGGAAATGTGACCGTGCAAGGATGGTGACTGGAAATTGAAACTGAACTGTGATTCTTCGTCTCAGATCTTCAATGCACATTGAATTTGAAATTGCAGAATATATTTACTATTGTTTATAAATAGACTGTTCATTTCTGAACATTTTAATGTAAGAAAAAGTGTAGATGTCCGTGTGCAACGAAAAGGTAAATAACTTCTGGACTAGATTTTCAACAAACAAATTATTTAGCGATAGTTTAGACTTAAAAAAAAATCTAAAAGAAAATGTCAAACGTGATTTCCGTAAATGATATAGATGCACTAAGATCATACACGTTATACCGAGTGTTTTGTTACTTCTACTATAAATATAAAGTATAGTATATAACATATACTATACTTTACTATAACATATACGTTATACCGAGTGTTTTGTTACTTCTACTACAGATCTCTTAGACGGCTTGATAAATGTGATAAATGTTAGTTATAGCGAACTACAATAACATGTTTGAAGTGAGATCTGATCCGTCAAATTTCTTCAGGAAAGCGATATCCTATACCCACTTCGATTGCCTTTAAATGACCACCAGATGGTAGTAAATATTACTAATAGACACGACAAATGGAAGTGCTGGTATTGTAAACGGAGAGTTTAAATTTTTTTGGCACATGGCTTGAAAATAATCATTTGATTTGTCGGGAGGTTCTATTTTTTATACAGACGTCAAAAGAGTTGAAAACTACACGTTTCTGTGAATCTAATGGTAAGTAACATCATTATTTTGTCTCGCAAGAATACGGGCATGAGTATCATGTCAACGCACACACACATGTATATATATATATATATATATATATATATTATTGCACAATTGATCTACGTTCTCTGCGGAAAGCACGTTTGAATATTTTTGCTGTTCAGAAGTTTGCACAGTCCAGTACCGAATTAGCTGTAAGGAAAATGTTGTGTGATATTCTGGTGTATAGAATCTAAAGAATCGTGAAGAAACAGTCAAGAAGATCAAAACTACGTCCCTTTTATGTTGATTTTGTAGAACAATTATAAGTATAGAACAACATTCTCAAGATCGTGTTCCATGATGACTGGAAGATGGTGCGATTGATCTCCGCGGACATCTGGTCCCAGGACTAACTATTAGTTTCGATGTTGACATTTTTGCATGGAGATACAAGTATATACAACGGGATTTGCTACGTCACGATAAAAGTTGGTTGCAAGCAAACAATGCTGGGAGTTGACTGCTACGCCTGATGATAAGTGAGATAGCTATATGATGCCTTGATGTTAAGTGAACCACATTGAGCCTTGATGATAAGTGAGCCATATGGAGTCTTGATGATAAGTGAGCCATATGGAGTCTTGATGATAAGTGAACCACATTGAGCCTTGATGATAAGTGAGCAATTTTGACACTTGGTAGTTAAGTGAGCCTGATGATAAGTGAGCCATATGGAGTCTTGATGATAAGTGAGCCATATGGAGTCTGATGATAAGTGAGCCACATTGACCCTTGATGATAAGTGAACAATTTGGACACTTGGTAGTTAAGTGAGCCTGATGATAAGTGAGCCATATTGACCCTTGATGATAAGTGAGCCATATTGACCCTTGATGATAAGTGAGCCATATGGAGTCTTGATGATAAGTGAGCCACACTGACCCTTGATGATAAGTGAACAATTTGGACACTTGGTAGTTAAGTGAGCCTGATGATAAGTGAGCCATATTGACCCTTGATGATAAGTGAGCCATATTGACCCTTGATGATAAGTGAGCCATATGGAGTCTTGATGATAAGTGAGCCACATGGAGTCTTGATGATAAGTGAGCCATATGGAGTCTTGATGATAAGTGAGCCATATGGAGTCTTGATGATAAGTGAGCCATATGGAGTCTTGATGATAAGTGAGCCATATGGAGTCTTGATGATAAGTGAGCCATATGGAGTCTTGATGATAAGTGAGCCATATGGAGTCTTGATGATAAGTGAGCCATATGGACCCTTGATGATAAGTGAGCCATATGGACCCTTGATGATAAGTGAGCCATATGGAGTCTTGATGATAAGTGAGCCATATGGAGTCTTGATAATAAGTGAGCCATATGGAGTCTTGATGATAAATGAACCATGTAGAGCCCTAATGATAAGTGAACAATGTGGACGACTAATAAGTGGATCTCCTTAAATGCTATACAATATGTTTAAAATATTAATAACCGTTTAATAATTTTGTCCATATTCCGGCAACCAATATCTCTATGTGCAGTCCGCCACGGAGTTGAGACTGTTATCAATGATTCTTTAATAACATTGTTGGAGAGGATGTCATTGTCTGTTTTGTCTTACCAGTTATTATTCACAACTAGAATTCCCACATTGCCACCTATAATATGCAGGTACTAAGAAAAGTTAGTATTTTTTCGTTCTTTATACATATGCTGGATGCGTGTGTCTGTTACTTTATACATATGCTGGATGCGTGTGTCTGTTACTTTATACATATGCTGGATGCGTGTGTCTGTTACTTTATACATATGCTGGATGCGTGTGTCTGTTACTTTATACATATGCTGGATGCGTGTGTCTGTTACTTTATACATATGCTGGATGCGTGTGTCTGTTACTTTATACATATGCTGGATGCGTGTGTCTGTTACTTTATACATATGCTGGATGCGTGTGTCTGTTACTTTATACATATGCTGGATGCGTGTGTCTGTTACTTTATACATATGCTGGATGCGTGTGTCTGTTACTTTATACATATGCTGGATGCGTGTGTCTGTTACTTTATACATATGCTGGATGCATGTGTCTGTTACTTTATACATATGCTGGATGCATGTGTCTGTTACTTTATACATATGTTGGATGCATGTGTCTGTTACTTTATACATATGCTGGATGCGTGTGTCTGTTACTTTATACATATGCTGGATGCGTGTGTCTGTTACTTTATACATATGCTGGATGCGTGTGTCTGTTACTTTATACATATGCTGGATGCGTGTGTCTGTTACTTTATACATATGCTGGATGCGTGTGTCTGTTACTTTATACATATGCTGGATGCGTGTGTCTGTTACTTTATACATATGCTGGATGCGTGTGTCTGTTGCTTTATACATATGCTGGATGCGTGTGTCTGTTACTTTATACATATGTTGGATGCGTGTCTGTTACTTTATACATATGTTGGATGCGTGTGTCTGTTACTTTATACATATGTTGGATGCGTGTGTCTGTTACTTTATACATATGTTGGATGCGTGTGTCTGTTACTTTATACATATGTTGGATGCGTGTGTCTGTTACTTTATACATATGTTGGATGCGTGTGTCTGTTACTTTATACATATGTTGGATGCGTGTGTCTGTTACTTTATACATATGTTGGATGCGTGTGTCTGTTACTTTATACATATGTTGGATGCGTGTGTCTTTTACTTTATACATATGTAGGATGCGTGTGTCTGTTACTTTATACATATGCTGGATGCGTGTGTCTGTTACTTTATACATATGTAGGATGCGTGTGTCTGTTACTTTATACATATGTTGGATGCGTGTGTCTGTTACTTTAAACATATGCTGGATGCGTGTGTCTGTTACTTTATACATATGTTGGATGCGTGTCTGTTACTTTATACATATGCTCTACACGTGTGTCAGTTACTATAATGCAAGAGACAAGGACGAATCTCAATTTTACTGCCGGGGTTGACATTGTGTAATTTCACTGTCCATGAAGTTTATGTTTGTGTTATTGTCATTTGTATAATGTACTGATAATTACACACACACAAACATAGTGTGTGCGTGCGTGCGTGTGTTTAAACTGATGAAAATATGAAAGTCACACCAGCAGGTAATGTTCTATGTAGAACTGTTCCTCTGGTAAATGCTATTACAACGCGACCAAGCAACGTAATACTATTTATATGTCGTTTTTAGAATTATATTTGTTAAATTGCATTTCACTGAATTCAAGCTTTTAAAAATTATTTTTTGAATAGTTTTGTTGTATCGCCAACACAGAAGTCTGACCAAATCAATTTTACGTACACCTTGGCAATAAACAGTTCCTACTTCTGGTAACTGTTCTGATTTCTGATTTGTTGTAGATAAGAGAACCAATGTGTTCCAATCTATTGATTCGTTCTCGGTCAGTTATTGATAAATATTGATAACTTGTTAATGATTTGGTCATTTGTCATAACTTTGGTTTTATTTGTTAAGATGCACGTCTCTTAACAATCTATGTGACGTGTCCTTTACAGACGTTGTCCTTACTGCCAGTCTGTAAGCCTGTTCTGTGCACAAGCTGTCCAGCTTCTTCTAGTGTCACGTTTAGGTCTTCGATGTCATGTGTCCACCGTAGTCTTGATCTGCCTCTTGTTCTCTGTCCTGAAGTTTTTCCCTCCATGATTAATTTCTTTAAAATAGCCAGTTAAAAAAATAAAGCTAAATCTCATTTCACTACATCTACCACCATTTATTTCTTGAACCATTTTACTGCGGCACTGTGGATAAGTCGTTTATATTGTCATTTTATGATTGTATTATTTTTGTGTCTCAGTTCTGAATACAATTGTGGTTTTCATGATAAGATTACCTATTGTGTGTTTGTATAGAGACGTATCGCTGGTGTAGAATACAGTAAGTAACACGCACTGCGTTGTAAACCAGACCACTTGACCTGACCGTGCAGATAGTTAAGATACATTTAACTACCTGATTTTTTTTCGTGAACGCTGTCAATGTTGACACACTGTTATCCCCGCAGTTGTTATTGAGATTGTCTATTCTACTTTAGCTAATGGTGCCCTCTAAGAATCTCACCATAGCCTACTTCTGCGTTCGTTATCAAGCGCCTGCAGATTGTTAGGATGTAGTCCAGAGAACGGAATGCGCTGTGTCGTGGTTTACAGTTTTGCTACGATACT
Source organism: Meghimatium bilineatum (assembly GCA_034231615.1). Taxonomy (NCBI): domain Eukaryota; kingdom Metazoa; phylum Mollusca; class Gastropoda; order Stylommatophora; family Philomycidae; genus Meghimatium; species Meghimatium bilineatum. The sequence goes on along the minus strand of CM067312.1, from coordinate 18,519,043 downwards.
TGCACCTTACGGCGTGAGGTATCCTACTCCAGCGTGACATCTGTACCACTGCCACCCTCTGTGAGATGGAACAGCTAACTCCAATTCTACCACGAAACTTCCTTGGTCACCCGTAACGAGATGACTGCCAAGTAAAACAAAGTAAAGTTAACCCATATCATTTATTCATGCCGTAGGTAGGGCGTGAGATGTTAACGATCTTATATTTCAGTGGCTCTGCTATACAAGGGCGGTTGCCATCTCCCCTCCATCACAGTTTTTATTTCCTGGACTGATCCGGTACCCAATTAAGGCTGGATCGACCCGGAAGCCGCTGTGGACTGAAAAATATTTGCCCTTCAACTTGGGGAACGAACCCAGAACGACTCATATGCGAAGCCATTGCGCTCCCCCCTGCGCTACGCGCTCCCCCCTCCATGTCAAGTAACGGTGTCGCTATTCTTTGCTCCCCTTTTAGACTCAGTATTCTACCGAAGACGGATGTGTCGGACAATTGGCGCAACTAAAACGGCGACACAACGCATTCCATTCTCTGGACTATATCCTGATGGAAATCTAGTAGGGCCATTATCCTGCTGTAAGAGAGATTCACTGGGAGTTTGAGAATGAACGCTGAAGAAGAAGACCCAGCATAGTTACTGTTCAAAAGTATAAAGAAAAATTATGCAGCAAACAGGACGTGGCAATTCTCGTAGTCAGTCCTTGCATGTAGTTAGTCTCAGATGTCCGTGTTCACATCCCCAGTAAGCGTATCCTGGATAATTAGCAATTTAATCATGAAGTCTTGGGAATTTGTCGTCAAAGACCAAACTATCTCATGTGTTGGTTGTTTAGAGCAGCTGGTAAGAACTATTCAAGACCAAATTTATGTAAAATTGTCAAATGTAAAGATAAACTGAGTAACAGCAATCAGTTATAGAACCAGCGTCATAGCATACGCTTCTCCCCATAAGCTATCAGATACTCAGTTGATACTGGTTGATCAGAAATTGCCGGATTATCGTCGCCTACCGCACTTACTCATTAGCCATTTTAATGTCATTTCTCGACCTTCCTAGAGCATGATCCTTGGTACCATACTTCCTGGTGGATGGGCGAACCAAGGGAGAAATGTTTTATTTTAAACCACGAATGACGAGTGGGTTTGAAAGCTAGGTCTGTTGATCGGTGATTGAATATTGAACATTACACTACAGCGGCCCCCGTAAAATGGTCAGAAAATGACTAAATTACTCAATTATATATAATAATGTATTGAAAAAAAATATTCGCTTCAATTTACCGGAAACAATTTAAAAGCTGAATTCTAATAAATGTATATGGAAAATAACGTGTATATCTGTTTCTTGGTTGTGTTTTTCAACAGTTTTAATGGAAAAATATGCCACCTTTATTACTTGCTATTGTGACAGCTTTAATTTTTTTCATAAATTCAAATACGAAAATATGTAATAATTAATACATTTTCAAATTAATTTTTTAATTTTTAAAACTACATATAAAATAAACGTTATGGCCAGTGGCATTTGAAAATGGATAAATTTGGAGAAGTTACATTTTAAATAGGCAAAATGGCAACCCTGGTTTGGAGATCTTTCGACGTGAAGACCAGCTGACATTTCAAAAGTCAGTTTAAATGTTTAATGCTAGTTTCATTATATTTGTTAGTGCTATGTTGCATAGTTTATTTACAGTCAAATTGTTACATTTACATACATATGCACTTTGTACTCCACGAGTACAGTGTAGCATGTGAACTGTAACGAGACAGCACCTTACTGATCGGCGGCTAAGCAGCTTGAACCAGGCTACATCTGTTCATTGAAATAGAAGATTTTTTTCACCGACCGTGGAAATGAAACCCACGCCTGTAACTCTTTGCAAAATAGCAGATAACTATTAAAACTGTTACTTTCCCTGTTGCATCGACACAATGAGAGGGAAATATGGAATGTTTCCCCCAGTTGGCTTTCCCGGGTCCTTTCCTCAATACAGTACTGTAGCTTATCGGTTCATCCTTCTAAAGTGAAACTTTTTTACTTTCCCCGTGATTTTCACGTCTGTCGACACAAAGTATACACAAAATTATCAATGAAAAGCACGTTAAAAGTCATATAGCATCATTTTAGAAGGGTAATACCAGATGAATTCACACAACTGTATAAGCGTTACGTCGACTATAAAAACATATCGCCTAAACACGCCTTCTTAAGGACACATTTGACTATTCTCGAGATTTTCATTGGTCACAATGATTCTGCTTTGTGTGATAACCAATGAAATCAAGGGAATAGTCAAATGGGTCATTTAAAAAGGCTTGTTTACCCGCTAGCCAATATTTGTGGAGGATCAAGGTATAATTGAAGGGAGACCGCTTTTCAATGGATAGATTTCAGCAAATGACAAACATCAATCAATCAAGTGCCATGCCAACTGGCGTAGGCGATCATGTTTCTCCACGACTCTCTGTCTCTTGTGTTGTCAATAAGCTCGGTTGGTGAGCTTCTACCGTGCCACGATACAAGCCCATCTAGGTTGACAAACATATGCATACTTAATAACGAAACATTTTTTGTCTCTTTGGTTCATGTACCCACCTATGTTTAGTGACCATAGTTTTTAAAATATTGCCCGATTATATTTTTTTAACAATTCGTAATGTCGTCGTCGAATGCAATTATTTTAGTAGTTAATGTGACGTCACATTATCGAATGATATTCTTTAGCAAAATGGCTGCAGTATCAATGTTGAACTTTCCTACAAATGATAATGATGCAGTACACTTGTTGTAGTCGCGAGGAGTACAGGTGTATAGAGCTCAGGGGTGGGGGTGAGGGTAGGATTATATTTAGTTCTACCACTAACCATAACTACCCCCCCCCCTCAAATCTTAAAATCAAGCATTATTCCATATCTTCCGATGTGCACTGGTAATAAATTTGTGCTAAAATAAGCCAATTTGTGTTTATTTTTACACGGTCTGTATTGACGTAATTTTCTTGACGACACGAAAACAGTACGCACCGTAACAAACTCGAAATGAACATGTGCAAACTATATTGTTTTGCTCACGATTTGTTTACTGACGAAATATGGGAGGAGGGGGGGGGGGGTACGCTTTCCAAACAAGGACCCATTTTAAATTTGTGTTTGTTAATCCGTAAACCGAGACCGACGGCGGTATAGAAGACCTGTTCGCTGAATTAATTAAACCCCATTAGTTACGTTTTTGATTATTGTCATGTTTTATTGTCATTGTCATTATTGTGATCGTTGCTCACGTGTCCGTTGCTTTAAATGTCCTTACGTGGTTCAGATGCGATCCATTTCATTTCCAAATGCCACATTCTCCATCGATTAGGCCTTTACATGTGAATCCCATAATGTCATTTACGTGATCATATATAAACGCTGTGGCAAACAGTACATCGGGGAAACCGGCCTACGATTGAGCGATCGCTTTTGTAACCATCTTCATGCCATCAAGCACAGAACACCCACTCCTGTGGCCACACACTTCAACGGCGATGGTCATCATGGTGCGTTGGATATTCAGGTCACCGCCATCAGATCTTGCACCACCGATGATAGATCTAGGTATGCTCTAGAAAATCGTCTCATTTATGAATTGGGTATACTCAAGCCTTTTGGACTCAATTCCGACCACTCTTATGTCTAGTACTGGGTTGGTGTAGTCTTTGTCTTTATTATTTTTGTTCCGTCATTTACTCATCTTTTTGTTTGTTTCGTTTCCACATATATTTACGTTTTTATGTACTTTCTGACCTTCCAGCATATCATTTCCGTTGGACGTTGTGATAATGTTTCAATTCGTCGTCTTGTGATGTTTTGTTTGTGTCTTGATAAAGACCTTTTGGTTGAAACGTTGAATGTGATTTGTGTATTGTAATTTTTATGATATCTTGTGTGCTCATCATTGCCCATCATTACCCACTAGTTTTAGATATAGTCTGTGGTGCCCCATTGAAACAGAATATAAACCTGTGTTTTACGTAAGTCTAATTGTTGTTACGTTTCACGCAGTTACCTTGTATTGATTGTCATATTAATTTTGTACAGAGGTCGTCTACTTCCGGCGATCTCAGTCGAACAAGATCTCTTTTGTTTCTGACAAACATCGTGAAAGTCCTGGTCGTATAAGTGTTTCCTGTGCAGATATGTCAGCAGGTCCAAGTCTTGATTTTTTCACACATATTTAAAAGTGTTGTCCTATTGTTAGTTTGTCCTTGTGATCTGGGGCAGATGTCTGACAGTTTGATTAACACACATTTACTTTATCTGCAAAACAATTACAAAGATATATGTTTGTTGCCATGCAACAGCTTTATAGAACACAGTTTTACCAATAAATGTTTAGCCGAGTCTGTCGTCGATTGTACAGTCATGTCCATGTTATATATGGTTTGTATTTCTCGCTTGACGCGACCACTCCTCCAGTCGACCTAGCTGTAAATGGGTACCTGATGCATGAGTTAGGGGAGGTAAAGACATCAGGGAAGGGAGCCCCATTTAATAGTTGCTGCGGCTTAGTACATGAAGAGTTATCTTCATCCCCGACGGCAGGTTGCTGCCATGGGTCCTACCTTTACTATGTTATATAGTCCATCCTTCAAACTTGACACTGTCTACACAAAGTATGCACAGTAGTGACCAATAAACCACGAAAACAAATTTAAATATAATACGTTTGAAGGATGATACTCGATGAGTCCACATGACTGATTAAGCTATTAGCTATAAATTTAGCATGTTGACCACAAACCTTCGGAATAATGTCGTCTTCAGCAGAATTACATATGGTAGCAAATTTCCTTGATTTTCTTAAAATGTGGTCCCATTTCCTGATGACTGAGTGAAGAAGGAAAACCACACTCAGTGGGCCCTCATTTCCGGCGGATATCGAGACAAGAGTCATCAGACGAGTGACTTGGTAACTACACTTTCTGGTTTCAGATCATAAAGTAAACCGAAAAAAAACTCAGTGTCCTACAACCCGAAATTGGCTGAAGTAACAACGCAAATATAAAAACGAACAGAAATAGAGATAAATGTTACAAATAAAAGACAATAAACAAACTATAAAAACGGCAGCGCTTAGAAGGGAAAGTTGAAGGTCAATTTCGGAGATTGTGACACGATTACCTGACCTTCAACCGCCGCTGACCTTCAACCTCCAAAATGTTTTGATAATAGACAAAAATATAATCAAAATAAACACCGTGTCCGCTGGTGCAAAGAGTGTGCATCACCAAATAGTGGTTTTGATCCTGAACACACCAGTTTAAGGGAATGGAGGAAATAGTGCTGAAAATAAGATAAAAACATCGAACTTCTGCGTTCCATGGTGCTCTGCCTCAGCAAGAATGTAGGTTGGTAAAGAGAGGTTGTTTAATAGATTCAACATCTCTCCCTTTGTAACAAATTATAAAATGACATATAGTACGAGGAAACAAGCATACAAGTGAGTTATCTCCCCTCAATCCCCGTCTTTAAAGAAAATTGTGTTCTCAAAGACGGATCATTTACAAAAAATACCACAATAACGCGATGGCTGACTTTCGTTTATTAAAATCTCTACCACATGTCTTGAAGTTGTATCTACGGTCCTGTGTCTCAGACTTCTCTATTCTTCTTATTACTTACTGCCCGATGTAACATTTTTTGTTTGCCTCCAGATGGTTTTCTAGTAAGATTGCCTGCTGCCATAGTCGATGTCGTGAGTCTGTAGAAATTTGAAAAAACATGACCCACTAGTGTCTGTCGCATGTATCAGCTGTGGGATAGTTGAGATATAGAAGAGTTTTGAGAATACCATGAACAGCAAGGAAAACAAACCAGGAGGTGTTACTAACAATTAGCGTCCAGGAAGGCTGGCTTCTGAACACAATATTAAAGAAAAAGCTACTTTTTTTCCGGCCACATTAAGAGACACGACGTCATGGAGATAGTGTTACTGGAGGGGATGATAGAAGACAAAAGGGGCAAAGACCGCCCAAGACGCCGTTGGACAAAAGACATTCAGGAATGCCTGTGCATGTCACTGGAAGATGCAGGACAACTTGATCAAGACCGCGGAGAATTCAAGAGATCCATAGGAAAGACTACGTTCTGGAAAGAATATGTCACCTGATGATGGGGTATGTGACCGATTCATTCTATCCAGGTGTGCTATGCGGTGGTAGTGCCCTGTCGTTGTCTACATATGGTGATCTGTCTGTTGGTGACATGAAAGGTAAAACAGATAATTTGATGTAGTAACGTTTGTGTGGAGATAATTCGATTGTATGAAGTGTATTTTTCAGATACCATTTGATGTAATGAAGTGTATGTGGATATACCATGGGGCGTAATGAAATTTATGCGAAGATTTCATTTGATGTAGTGATATTTATACGGAGAAATAATTTGATGTGATAAAGTTTATATGAAAATATCATTTGATATAATGTAGTGAAGTTTATTTGGATATATAATTTGGTTTATTACAGTTTATGTGGAAATACCATTTGATATAGTAAAGTTTATTTGGATGGAAAGTTTTTTCTGATGATGTTTATCTCGTCAAAGTACATATTTTTATCTCGCCAAAGTACATATTTTTATCTCGTCAAAGTACATATTTTTATCTCGTCAAAGTACATATTTTTATCAGGGTGTCAGCAGTGGCCCATGCTCTCCTAGATTGAACTATGCTGTAACCAAATAGATTGATTCTCAAAATCTCCTTAGTCGCCTTTAACGACATACATGGAAGGTAGCAGTAAAGCTGTTCCTATTTTGGGCCCGGCAACACATGAGCGGCCACAGCATGAATATCATACATACACAGAGTATTACACGACGGTAATCTGGATGTATGGACTAATCTCCATTTATAAAAGTGACGTCAGTATGCAGAAGGAAATAAAGTCAAAGATTGCATCGAACTAAGCGAGATCACATTCTCTCCCCTATTCTTATTTTACATTTCATCTTTGCTGTTGTCACAACTTATTTTTCTTGCAACGACTTCTATTCTAATGTTAGTTTTCATTTATCTCTTTATACTGCAGTGGGGTTATTTTTGTTTACGATTTGCTCATATTTACTACTTTATTTTTCTTTGCCATGCATATCATTATATTTACCCCAGATTTATTGTCGGAAGTAATTTTTTTCTTTATATTTTTACCCTTATCCGCATCAATCAAGAAGATATAATTGATAAATAAAACACTTCGATAATTTCAATTTTATCTTATCAGGAAGTTTCTGTTATCATGTTCATTATTGTGTACCGCCTGTTTACATTTATTAAACGACAACATGCGCACAAACCGCAAATAGAACTCCATTTCTTGGTTTTTTTTGTATTGTTACACACAATGAAATAGTTGCGTTTGTTCTTCATTTCTGCGAACATTTTCAGTATGATCTCAATAATCTTCTGATGAACTTGCACTTAATAGTTTCTTCTCAGTCGCCAAGAAATTCAATCATAACATACTATTGTGGTTCGTGGAATTTCTGAGATATGTTTTGATTCTCTTCAGGGTGCTCCGACTTATTTTAATGCTAGTTATTGTGGTAGGTATAATAAACACTAAAGGGGGTAGTTTTACTTCTGATAGATTGAGTCTAAGATTGAGTCTATAACATTTACAACAAAATTTGCCAGTTCTTTTGGTTTCTAACTGGTTGCTATAAAGAATAGGTACTGTTTTATTAAAATATTCAATATATATTGAATAAATAGGGCAAATAAATATGGGAGAATTCTTTGATGTACTCTTTAAATGTATACAAATTATACCAAAAATAACCTAATAGCTTATACACAGATAAAATATTCGAGCAGATAGAGAAATTCCGTTTTCAGTTCTAAGAAATAAACGTCATCATAAACTTTTTTTTAGCGTATGATTCGTCTGAATTCAGAGTCTAGTAGAACCATTAAATCGCTATTAATAGATCAACGGTCAGGTCTTCTACAACCAATGAAAATTGCAGCTCTGAATGTCACATTCAATACTGCAGACGGTCATACCATACGCTATTTATTTTTTACGGCCTGTCAAGGACAAATAAATGTAAAAAAAATTTAAACTGTTATTATCTTTCTGTAATGATTATAGTCTTTCTGTATTCTTTCTTTCCGCTTCATCTCTTCTTCTTCTTCTTCATCGTTCTTCAGTCAGATATCAGGTTACAGCCCCAATAGCTTCAATGAATTGTGTGATTCGCTTCAGGTCATCCATGGAACCCCTCAAGTCTGGAAGCAGTGCCGTCTCAGTAGGCCATATTTTCTCTCTCTCTTCTTGGTAGAGTTGACAGGCATGAAGAATGTGTTCTGCAGTCTCTGGGCTCAGTCCACAGTTGCACAGGTCTGTCTCACCAATCTTCAGCTTTCGAAACATGTGACTTCTCAGTCTGTTGTGACCAGTTCGTAGTCTGAAAATGATGGTTTGTTCCTTGCGTGACATTTGGTGGTAGGGGTCATTTGGTTCTGCAGTTGGGTGCATTTGCTTCCACTTTTTCTTATATTCTGCTTTTAACATGGTCTTACTTTCATAGTACGTATTATCATTTTCTATTTGTTCCAGTGATCCCCCTTTCCTTGCCAGGAGATCAGCTTTTTCATTTCCAGGTATGCCACAGTGACCTGGGATCCACTGCAGTACTGTTTCTTTGGTGGTACTGCTGAGGTGTAGTAAGCAGGCCGTAAGTTCATTCATGCTCGTGTTCTTTGGATCTTTCAATGCCTGCAATACTGATTTTGCATCCGTTAGAAATACTACATGTCTGTTGTGACTCGGCAAGCAATTCATGAGCATTTTGGCTGCCTCTATTATGGCTTCCATTTCTATTCTCTATTTTAAATCGGCGAAATCTTTATTTTTAATATTTACATATTTAAAAAAAAAATTGGTAGCATATCCTATCCAGTGTAACAGTATATTCTTGAAACTTCTAATGTTGATCAACAATGACTTGTGATCTACAATGGCTGCTGACGTAGATCTCTTCTTGGTTTTAATAAGTGCTTATCAATGAACACAGAGGCACTTTTTATTATATGAACAGAATGTCGTTTAATATAATTTCAAACCAATGACACAAATCAATATTAAACTCTAGAGTAATTGATATATCCGAGACGTATAATATATCATCAATATAAATTATACAATGTCGAGATATTCATAAACTGCTCTAGCACTTCCGTTAAAGGCACACGTTATAACATGAGCTTAATGAGATTATAGACAATCTCATTATTCTACTATTTATCTCTAAGATATTTCACCAATACAAAATGCTAAAGGTTTCACAACTATCCTAGCACATCCAGGAATTTGGCGCACGTCGTGGTATAAGCTTAATGAGATTCTAGACCATCTCATTAATCTACTACTAATCTCACTTTTTGGTCAACTAACTTTGTTTCCAGTTGTTGAAGTCAACAAGGGACTTGTCTCCTGTGAGACAAGTGCTAACTCTCTCCACACACGTCCCGGGGACTCTGTGTGATCCTGTCGACTGATTCTTGAGTGAAATGCGACCGCCCTGCTCGGCAGTCGATAATGCAATGCCTCTTCCTCCTCCACTCCTAAGTTTCTCCAAACTTCCAGAAACTTCCAACCAATCAAAAGCTTTCATTTCCCCAGAGGGAAAGCTCTGGCCAATCAGAAATTGATCCTTCTGGTTACAATAAACCCACGTTGCCTCAGACCAACCAGGAAGCTTCTACCTGGTATGATTCCCGTCTGTCTATTATCTGACATGTTCTTAGGTAAACAAACGTTGCACTTGATCATAGCTTGACACGTTCCTATAAAAACACACGTTTGTGTTTTATGGTCGCTTGACACGTTCTTAGATAAACACACCTTTGCATGGTGTGCCACTAGCATCCATAGTGACAACATTTACACAAGAGCAAAACATTCAATGTGTTGCATTTCCCCAGTTCATCTCTTGCTAACCATGAAGGGCTCTCACTTCTTACTGTGAAACCCCCTGCCTGCGAAGGGTTCTGCAACCAGATACTATCACATCCAGGACGTAGCTATCAACCCAGCATTTGTTGGCTGTGGTGATTTTCTAGGCAATATAAATACGTTCAGTAGGTTGCCATTGCTTTCTGATCGGTCCGGATGCACAATTGCCTGTGGTGAGGATCGAACTCGGTACCTTTGCCGTCACAGACGCGCCCTGTACCACTTCGACATATTTACTAATGCTTATTTGCTCAAATGGCATGCGCACATTGACCGCTGGATCAGCAACCAACCAACTAATTATTATAAGAAAATAACTATAAATTTGTGTGCACTATTTAAGTTATTTAATCATGGGAGGGGACACCGAACATTTTGTCGTCTATTGACTCTTCGCTACTGCTTGCGTTACGATTGGATATATTAGTGATGCCTAGTGATTCGGCAATAGTTGAATAGCAATTACACCCATGCGTTGACCTGTCCAGGAAGAGGAGCAAATAATAGTGATAGTTACCTGCCATACATTTGGCTGTTCCATCCCATAGAGGGTCATAGTGACCCAGAATCCTTGTTGTAGCCGGATGTGTCAGGCCGAAAGGCACATAGATCTCAGCAAACCTATAAATTATGTCAAAACACATTTAGCTATCCAGACTAAATCCGACTAATCGGAAGCATTTTGTGCGTGTACGAGCGCAGAAGAAGAACAGTATCAGTTATTACGGAAGGCAGACCTTAGAGGCCGACCACGAAAACGATGGACCACTGAAATGAAAGAAGCGACAAATTCCACAACATCCTCAGCACACAAGAGGGTCGTCTCCAGAAAACTCTTCTACCCCTGACGCCGAAAGATAACAAAGGGCTTCAACGAATAGATAGATAGACTGGTATCTAACTAACCAACTGGTCCGGTCACACTTAACCAAACATTAACAGGTCGCATTGTAACTATATCTACACAGCACAGCGTAGCGCATTAGCATACATTAGATTCTGAAGAGGCTACCCTGGTAGATCGTTACATACCAGCGCACATCATATTTGCTTTACCCTGGTAGTTTGACCTAAAGCATAGCCACATTGACATACCAACAATGTGTTCTAGATTCTACACCAATGACTCAGAGCTTATGCGTATCACCGTTCTCTTGTTGGAAATGTGTATGTATGCGTATGTGATTATGTATTTTCTATGCGAAGAATGAATATATATATATATATATATATATATATATATATTAAAACTCAAATAATCTTGACTCCGTCGAAGATGGATGCGTCGGGCCATTGGTGGAAATAAAACGACGCCACAACGCATTTCCATTCTCTGGATGACATCCTGCTAGATAACTAGTCGGACAATGATCCTGCTAAAAGAGAGATCCAGCGGGAGTTTGAGAATGAACGATGAAGATGAAATCCTCTTGACAGTGAGTGCCGTTGTTCTAATAGACGTTAACCAAGAGCTGGCCAATTGTTTTTGGGGCTGACGAGTTGGTCGGATTTGGGTTGTTTTTATTCGTGTGGCAAGACCGTAGATGTGATTACCGTAAGGAGAGGTTTTTAACTAAATTTAAAAAAGGTGATTAGTCCATTCTCGTATGTAAATGTCACTATTTGACTGGAAATTTTAAGAACTTTTTTGTGAAAAATCTCTAAAGGATAGGTTTTTAGCGACCTTTTGGTTAAGTTCTAGTACCAAATGTCATGTTCAGATTTACTAAAGGTGAACACACCCAACCCTCTTATCTTCGGGCCTGTCGTGTGGTATGGCCCCCAAAACATGTTTTAGCTTCAGGAATTCCAAATAGTGTTTTCTGAGCTCTAAGACAAGCGAATATATAGCTTTTTAAGTCCAGTTTGGTTATATCAGAGCTTTAAAACCATAAAGAATAGTGGAAATCGCAGTTCTGATAAACCAGCCACAACGACTTCTGTGATTATCTTATTAATTTTATTTGTTAATATGGTTTTTGCCTTAAGCTTGAAAGTAACCCCTTAGCTCGATTTGTATTTAGTGAGAATAACTCTGAGATGAAATGGTGTATACTATCAACGGACTGGTTCAATTCCCGTTAGTCTCAAGAATTTTTAAATTGTTCTGGTTTCCTACTTAAATTTACTTGTATAAACAATTATTTGACGCGAAATTGTATTGTCTATATATGTTATCCATGTTTACAAGAAGACCTATCGGCACTTGTATAACTAATACGGATATTATGTTATATGTTTGTTGTTACTGATGATATTTCAATACCTGTACGGGATGTTTGTTGTTATTGTAATAGTCCTTGTCTCGATTGGTCCGTTCGGGTTACTTTGAGTGCGCTGTTTGAATAGCTTGAACAAATCGCATCTTTTTTTTTGGAGATTCGGTTAGTCAAGTACGGAAGAACGCGTGTGCAATAGTTGCTAGGCGATTTGGTGCCGTTGAACGGACCGGTTCAATTCCCGTTAGTCTCAAGAATTTTTAAATTGTCCTCTGGCTTCCTACTTAAATTTATTTATTCTATCAACATAGTCTCGTGAAGGGTGTCTTAACATAAGTATTCCCAGTTCACAAGAATACTGTACACCAATTTTGAGCTATGAACGATCACAGCCTGAAGAAGTTATTGGGATGGGGATCAAACCTCATATTGTTCTGTGTACTCTGGTGATAACTTGTATTCTTCGGTTTGCTCTGGTAATAACTTTCATTCTTCGACGGCCCCATCGAGGCCAACTCTTTGAAGTGCAGATGGGGCTTAGTTCAGCCAACATAGACTGGAAACTAAAATTGGTCACGCCAACCCAATGTCGAGCAGGACAACAGTCATGACCAAGCAAGCACAATTGTTGAAGTCAGAAATACCAGGCCGAGAGGCGCACTAGCAATAACGATATCACGCAACCCGACTAGTTCACACGTCTGCACAACAACAAGGAATTCTTTTGTGTGTGTGCACTTTTCTTTCATTCTTCAGTGTATTTTGATGATAACTTTCATTCTTCGTTTTACGTTAGTAATAATTTTCCTTCTTCGGTTTACGCTAGTAATAATTTTCATTCTTCGGTTTACGCTAGTAATAATTTTCATTCTTCGGCGTAAGCTAGTAATAACTTTCATTCTTTGATGCACGCTTTTCATAACTTTCATTTTTTGATGTACGCTAGTAATAGCTTTCATTCTTCCGTGTAGGCTGGTGATATTTATTAATTTATTCTAATCAAGAAGGCTGGTGGTGTCTTTCATTCTTTTGTGTTTGCTGGCGATAACTTTCATTCTAAATCATACATTTCCATCTTTCCAACTTTAAGTTTGCTGCAGATGTGGCTTCTCATTCTATCGTCTATTGCGTCGTGTGTTCAGAATCTGACGATACTTATTTGATCTTGTATGCGCCACTGTTGTTGTGTATGTCTGCTTACACTGTTTATGAAATTACACTGTTTTTTTTAATCAGTGTCCAGCAAGTTTAAGGTCCGAAAATTCCACCATTTTCCCCACTAAAAGCCAAACACAATGTAAACAACAAATACTTAGTAGATGACATGTCTGTACAATGATTCTTTCATCTCGTGGGAGGCCCCCAATATCTCACTGAGAATAGGAATCATTTTCTCAGGGCATTGCACATCACTGAGAGTGAATCGTCTGAATGTGAAAAGGAATTGAATGTGGGAGGTCATGCGCACGCACGCACAACACCCCCCCCCCCGATAATAAATTATTCACACATTTAAATAAGGGTTCGTAATAATAGGGATCAAAAATTATAAGGGTTCGTAATTATAGGGATCAAACAAACGCAGTCTTTGATACGTGGTATGAGATGTCATGCCTAATTTGTTCGATGGGTCCACTTTGCAAAGAGAGCAAGCTTTTTCTATTTTGTTCTGCCACAGTGATGGGACATTCATTCTGTTTATTTCACAATTGATCTGAGTTGTAAAAATAAGCGTAATTCATTCATGAGTGTGTTTTATGATATTTTATGTCGTGCAGCATTGATTTTGTGACAGTCATCAAGATATCCTGATTATTTGATGTATCTTTGTGACTTCTAAGCATTTCTGTTCATCCTGTTATGAATTACATCCCTGCTGTATAGTTAATGGTGTTGCTTTTGTTCACTATGATTTGCTTTTGTTTACGTTGCTATTGCAATATAGATTCCAGAGATAAATTTCCGGTTTTGGGAACAAATCAATAGTGGAAACGCGAGTGTTGGGGTAACAAGGAAACATGTAAAAAATGAAGGGAAATAGGTACAAGTGTTTAAAACGACAACTATTTATAAAGAAAACATACTAACGAGACACGCGACATACATGTTTCGACTATAAAGCCTTCATTAGGAGGAAAGACAACAGACGAACTAGCCTGTCTTATGTTACGTATATAAGTATATTGATTGTTTGTCTGTTGTATTTCGCCCTGCTGAAGGCTTTTGAGTCGAAACGTCGCCTGTTGCCCTGTCTCGTTGATAGTGTGTTATGTTTATAAATATTCGTAACATTTGTACATATTTTCGTTAATTTTTTAAATATAAATTGTACCTGTTTTTCTCTGAGGCGGCCTTTTTCTTGGATTCTTCTTTGCCGTATCATTGTGTGTATGTTTTGTAAGTGAATTTCTGTTCGCAACCTGGAGCGCATGCATTTTTTGAAGCATCCTCTCTGTTCTTCGTGCCTCTTGTCCTAAAAATGTCTTCAAGCGTAGTTCAGTTTTTAAAGTCTCATTGTCACTCTTCTCCTTCCCCGTTATCCTGACAATGTCTACACAAATAGTTCTGTCTTCTAGACATGTTTTGTGTGAGTGATTGTTTGTTAAGACTCTCAAATAACTTATTGTGTATTCTTTTACTGTGCGTCTTCGTGTCCGTTCAATCATCAGTTGTTTGAGCATATGGCAGTTCTATATGATGTGTTCGTTTATCTGTGCTGCCTGTTGGTGTACAGAAGCGATGATGCATGTTTAAGTGATTGTTTGTTGAGATACATCACCAGCTTGTAGTGTTGAGATACATCACCAGCTTGTAGTGTTGAGATACATCACCAGCTTGTAGTGTTGAGATACATCACCAGCTTGTAGTGTTGAGATAGATCATCAGTGTTGCAATAATGGTTTGTTCTTAAATGGGACAATACGCGGCAGTCGTTGCTTGAATTTCTAGCTGGGTGTGTCTTCTATCACTGTTTATTAAACAAAACTTTTGTGATAGCTTTCTATACATGATATTAGATTGCACTTTCTCAATTTTGTAGTGATACACACTTCACGCTAAGAGACGAACCTTTTCTTGTTCATATTAAGCCGCAGTGACCTGGAACCAATGATGGGAGAAATAATACGCATATATCTTGGCCTGAATTTTCTCTTTCCTTCTGAGATTTAAATCAGTGTTGCCAGATTAAAATTGTCATTTAAAGCAACACAATTTTTGTAAAGTATAGGAAAAGTACAACTCTATTTCTTATACCGCAGCAAACACCGACAAACATATGGGAAAACAGCCTTCAAAAACTTTTTTATTGGACTTTTCCCGTGATTGTCATTGGACGCTATGATTATGCTGTATGTCGGCAGCCAATGAAAATCGTCATTTAGCAAACATGTCTTTTCTATCGTCGACTGCCATGCCGCAATACATTGACAATCTTGAAATCCAGTTTATGCTTGCCAGACATATCTTTACGTTTTTTTTTCTAGGACTCTGACATTAAATTGTTCATGTTTTAGGAAGTTTTTGGGTTTTTTAAAAGGATTTTTAAAGTTATGAGAGATACAAGTCACGTAAAAGGTCATCGTGTATGTCAATCCTGTTCACAAATTCTCAGAAGGAGATAGTTATTGATTTTATATTCATCAAAGAGACCGTCTAATCGTTTAATGATTGCTAAATGACTGATTTTACTCAAATTTTGACGGCAATCATTGACTGGAAAGGCATATTTAGTACATTTTACAAAAAACGTCTATGTGTATTCAGTCAGCAGCAAATACACAAATGGGCAGGTTACCAAAACTCAATTTTGGCTGTAGTAAGAAGGCGTAAACTTGCTTGGTTTGGATATCTAACTAAATACGACCCCTCTTTCTAAAACTACTTTACAATGAACAGTTGAGAACCAAAGGAGAAAAGATGGTAAAGAAAACATTGGATCCACATCAAGAAATAGTCCGATAATTTTTCGACTATCTCTGAATGGCCTGGTAAATGCATTTGGAGGGCTATTTGTTCTGATGTCTCCAATGCGAACTCATACGACGCTGACAGTTTGTGGGTTCTATACATTATATACTGTGTCCTCGCCGAAGACGGATGTGTCGGACTATTGGCGCAAATAAAACGGCGATACAATGCATTTCCATTCTCTGAACTACATCCTGTTGGAAATCTAGTAGGACCATGATCCTGCTTCAGCGGAGATACAGCGGGAGTTTGAGAATGTACGCTGAAGAAGAAGAATATACTGTATCTATTTAAATATCATTTTTACTTATGTAAATAGTATGTCGTACGTCAATTTTATGCATCGTATTTTTACTTATGTAAATAGTACATCGTACGTCAATTTTATGCAGCGTATTTTTACTTATGTAAATAGTAGGTCGTACGCCAATTTTATGCAGCGTATTTTTACAAAGTCAAATAAACAAGTCAATTCCCTGACGTTAACATGACATATTTTAAAACCCATATTTTCCCCGCGCGGTACAGTTTTTAATGTTTTGTAACCCTTCAGAAAGCAATGGCAAACTACTGAAAGTATTTATGTGTTATGTTATGTTCCTCCAGGGCCATAGGCGGCGCATAGGGCAGAAACCATAGCTTTCCATTTCTGTCTTTGTGTTGCCAGGTCTTTCAATTGTTGCGTGTTGTTTAGGTTCATTGACATGCCTTCTCTATTAATGGTTCTTCGTAGAGTTTCTCTAGGTCTCCCTCTTCTTCTTACTCCAGGTGGCACCCAATATAGTTATTGCTGGGGAATTCTTAGGCTGTTCATTCTGAGAACATGGCCGATGTAAGTCCAACGCCTTTGTCTAATGAAGGAAGATATATAGGTTTGTTTGCTTTCCTCTCTTATAGTAGTGTTAGATTTAAAGTCGCTCCACTTAACGTTCAGAATGGTACGTAGGCATTTGTTTTCAAAGGAGTCGAGTCTTTTATCTGTGGCTTTTGTGGCTTTCCAACTTTCGCACCCATATGATAGAATAGGGATGATGTTGGAGTTAAACAACTTGAGTTTTGTGGTGTTTCTTAGTGTGTTTGACGTCCATATGTTGCGTAGTTTATTGAAAGCACCCGCTGCAAGGGCAATACGGTGTAAAATTTCTTTTGATAAGTCTCCATCCAATGCTAGATTGGTGCCTAAATATGTAAAATTGTTGACTTTTAATAATGGAACATTTTGAATTTCTATGTTGTCGTTGGATCTCGTAAAATCTAGTATATGAGTTTTTGATGTGTTGATTATCAACCCTATCTGATTTGAGTAGTGTTGGAGATTGTCAAACTTAGATTAAGCATCTGTGTGGTTTGCGCTCAAAAGGGCCAGGTCATCTGCGTAGTCAAGATCTTCGAGAACGGTATTATTAATCAATTTTATTTATTGAAAGTATTTATACTGCTTAGAAAATAAATACGTATAAGAAATGCTGGGTTGATGGCTGAATAGGATATGCCACCAAATTTGTTTTAGGCATTCATTCTCAAATTTCCGCTGGAATTATCTTGTAGTAGTCAAACTTGATTTTCAGGCAGGAAATCTCCGAACAACGGATATGCGTTATGCCACCATTTTATTTTCGACGATGACCATACGCATCTGATTATTTAATCAAGATTTCTAAAATGTGTCTTTAAATAAGCCAGCATGGCAACCTAGAAGTGCGCTATCACTACGTGATTCCAGGCACGAATACTTGGAAATTATATGTAGAAATTTAATATATTTTGATTTCACACGGGAAGCTCTGCTTCAATCCTTTCACCGCATACCTCACAACTTATCTCGATCATACAGACACGACCTGATGAAATCCGACCCACACACTGTAGCTATCGTGAGAGCTGTCATTCTCTGGTTGTAAACACACACTCCCTCACATTTTGATCGTTTCTACAATCTTGGCCGGAGAAAGTGTTTGCCTGCAGTATTAAGTAGATATCTGGAGTTGTAAGAAAGATAGTTATTGTTTCTCTGGGAAGTGGGCACGTTCACGGCACGTTTGGGAAGCAACATGGATCCGACCTTCATTCAGAAATTGTGGGGCCACTTGGTAAGAGACAAGTCTGCATAACCATGACCTTCGATATGATAAGACTTGCTGATCATTGAGATATTTAATCACTTTGCGTCGACAGCCAATGAAAATCTAGAGAATAGTCAAATGTGTTATTTTAGAAGGATGATTGATAATACCAGTATGTCTTATACTTTTGATGGTCACAGTCTAACGAAAACGAAGATGTAAGGGTGGAAACGGTCTCTGGATGAAAATTACGGAATACGTGAACCACGAGTATCACATCTTTCACTTCCTGCGTCCGTTTGAAGCTGTAAAACAGGGGTCGGGAACCTTTTTGTCTGAGAAAGCCATGGACACCACATATTTTGAAAAGTAATTCTGTGAGAGCCATACATTATGTTTAAAACTAAAAATTCAAGTAAATGTGTACATTTTGTGTAATTTCAACACTAAAAGTACAATAATTATGTCTCTGACACGTTGTTATGCTGTTGCTAATCAGTAGTGAGTATTTCTTACCATTAATGCGACTTCTGATGCTGAGCTGCAGTAGACTTTAGCTCATTTGTAGAATGAAATATTGATATGCAATTAATATGTAGATCAAAGGAGTCTAAAGAAACATTTTTTAAATAATCAAACATTTGTCTGCGAGCCAGATGCAGCCATCAATAGAGCCACATCTGGCTCTCAAGCCATGGGTTCCCGACCTCTGCTGTAAAAGATTCACTTCTAAATCCTCGCTCCCTGCACAATGCGCGGGTTTTGTTCGTTTGCTTGTTTCTACCTCTAAGAATCTTCGGTGTGGCAACCGGGGCATGCACTTCTGGTTAGATGGTTACTGAACCAGCGGTCCATGGGCTCATTGCCGTTGACACAATGCCATTAAGATGGCATTATATTGATGGGGGAAAAGTATGTGGATTGTCGGCCCACCCGGGGCCAGAGAATAAGTATTATACCACCAGGAGCATAGGTTTCAACCTTTG
The DNA here is from genome assembly GCA_034231615.1 of Meghimatium bilineatum. Lineage (NCBI taxonomy): Eukaryota > Metazoa > Mollusca > Gastropoda > Stylommatophora > Philomycidae > Meghimatium > Meghimatium bilineatum. Next base: position 18,499,804 of record CM067312.1, on the reverse strand, counting down.
CACTGCCCCGAGCCACTGCAGCCAAAAAATAGGGTTCACCGTGCTTTTCCCCCGCTACCAATTGACTACTGGTTATGCCGAACTTTTCTATTGCTCCAGGCATGAAACCAAATGTTCAAGTCAAAAGGATTGTCACGTCCTGAGTCACTGTACCTCTATGATGGGCCTCTTCCATAGAAAAAAACAGTACTGTCAGTTTCCTCCTCCCCAGTGTTGCACAGTACATCTCTGAACCCCTCCCAACTACAGTGGATGATTACTTATATACAAATAACAAAGCATAAAACACATTGCACAAACAAAATAAAAGCATGCATCGACGTTTAGTTCAGGAAGTAAATAATAGGGCATTGTCTTATTTCCTGACACATTATGGGAAGCGACTAAGGGAAGTTGGGGGAATAGGCTAATAACATATCGTATCATTTTGGATGCATGCATATATTGGCTCAATTTTTGAATTTCGTCTTCTGTCAAATAATCCTCTTGAATGATCTTCTTCTGCGTTCGTTCTCAAACTCCTGCAGATTAGCAGGATGTAGTCCGGAGAACGGAATGTGTTGTGTCATGGTTAAAAGCATTGCTGCGATAGCTGCGCCCTGACACATCCGACTTCAGCATGGCTTTGGGTCACTGACCATATATGGGATGGGACAGCCAACTCCATCCCATAACCTTCTTAGTCGCCTCTTACGACATGCGTGGAAGGTAAACAGTGTTGCTATTCTTTGCTCCCCTTTCGTCCCCGCAACACATGGGCGCTCTTGGATATGATGAAGAGATACAGGCCAGCGGTAATTGCACCTTTGTGTGTGTGTGTGTGTGTGAGAGAAACTCCTAGTTGAGGAGGAATGCTAGATGTGCAATCACTGCGGATAGGTTAGCAAATCTGAGTGAAAAATTATAAGATAGTTGGTCCAAAAGTGTATACTGCGCTTCTGGCAGGGCGTAACGATCACGTGATACTGCCGCACTGGCATGCATGTCTCTCTTCGGGGATTCAATATCATCCATTAACCCCAGCTACCCCCTCTCTCACACTAACACAACCATGCGCAAGAGAAAAGTAATCTCGATGTAGACATATACTACGAGATTACTCTTTTATGGTGGTTTATCTAGAGGGAACACTGGTGAGATAGCCAAACATTTCGCACGACACAGTACAAGATTGCTCAGATCCTGACATTGTAATTTATAAGGGTCAAGGGTTGTACTGAGTCAAACATTTATATTGCATTTGAAACGTATTGATGGAAAACTACCTGTTCAGTTCAGTTGTTTTGTCTGTTCTTTTGGTTTTGTAGCTAGGTTATATATCTACGCATTTCTTTCACCCGAATTCAGCATTGCCGGTGGTTGTTTTTTTTGGCGGGGGGGGGAGGGGGGGGGTACATGGGTGTCTTGCGGTTCTCTAGTCTTACTTCTTGGCCAGATTTTCCTGTTGCAACGTGCTGTTCAAGATCACCTTTTGACCGTGGAGTGGAAGACAAAGGGATGCCTAATACTCTTGTGCTATTCGAAGAGTTCAATAACCAAGAAACGAAATACTCCTCCAAGTGATTCTTCTCGATACTTTTTCTTAATATGGACCGAGACATTCGAAGCCGGTCCAAATTAATTGACTAATGCTTTGGAGGTTGAGCTCCGGCTTTGCGGACAGATGGAGTTGGAACTCTTTGCAACTGGATAAACTGAATAAACATTGTCTCTGATTGGTTTCTCTGGTCTGCACATTCCAAGAGTCAGTTGCAGCAGTGTCCAACAACAGGACAAGTCTCAAGGAGGCCCTGGACGGTAGAAGACCTTTGCACATAATTAATTAGGACGTCATTCGTTATGTTTTTTATTATTGTGTATTCGTTGATCACTATTTATATACTTGGAGTCGCATGTCAAAAATAACCACGGTCTACTCCAAGTATATAAATAGTGACCAACAAAAATCACGACCATAATCTACAACGTAATGAATGATGTCCTAATTAATTATGTGCAGAGGTCTTTTTGCTGTCGAAGGTCGCGAGTCTCACTGACCACGACAGTCAGGTCAATATCCGAGTCATTGGTAAAGTGAAAAAAACCCCATATAGTGAGTAAATGGACATGATTTTCACAGCTGGGAAATGTGGCCACATCGAGGGAGAACATTGATATCTCTTCCTTCAAAGAAAAATAAGACTACACATTGCTAAATAGAATATAGCTTGAACCCCTGCATATTATGTTATAGTACTATCATTGCTGTTCAGTGGATGAGTCACGTCGAACGGTTAGAGATAAGCAGACAAAAATAAATGCATGTCGAGGACGTTGGGATAGACAACACGTGCTGTCCGTACTGTAGATGTATTGGCTCAATTTGACCTAATGTTTAATTATAATCTAGAGCAGTGTTTCTTAACAGTCGTCGTATGGACCACCAGAGCACTCGATCTTATCTTCTTCTTCTTCTGCTGCTGCGTTCGTTCTCAAACTCCTGAAGATTAGCAGGATGTAGTCCGGAGAACGGAATGCGTTGTGTCATAGTTTACAGCATTGCTGCGATATCTACGCCTTTCGGCCTGACACATCCGGCTTCAGCATGGCTTTGGGTCACTGACCCTATATGGAATGGGACAGCCAACTCCATCCCATAACCTCCTTAGTCGTCTTTTACGACATGCTGGAAGGTAAACAGTGTTGCTATTCTTTGCGCCCCTTTCGGGCCCGGCAACCCACGGGCGTGTTCCGATCTTATATAATAAACCAACATGTCAGAGAATATCCGACAAGGAGGAGATGGTATCACTTTTTAGCACGAATAACAGGTCATTATAACAAGAATAAGTAGATGCATGTTATCGTTGATAAATATCCAATACATAAATATAATTTTTATTTAAGTTTAATGATAAAAACAGATGAGTTCGATGTTGCGATTAAAAAGCCTTCTTCAAGGAACAATAAAATTAAAATAGGGAAAGGTAGATTAAATGTGATATATTATGTAATATTATAATAAACATGTAATGAATAAAAGAAATGGAAATAAAACAAAGCAGACAACAAAACAATGGCAGGTAGCGACAATGTACAACGGTGCTTTTCCCATTTACACCATGGACTACACTGATGCGACCCTTTAGACCAGTGTTTCCCAACGTGGGGCCCACGCCCCACAGGAGCAATTTTATTGTTCAGGGGGACAATTCGAAAGTTGTAATTAGGCTTCATTGAGGAAATAATTCATTTTTTTTTAAATATAAAAATATATGTACGCCTATATATTACATAGGGTGCGGCAGAATTTTGGAAAGACTTAGGTGGGGCATGGTAATAAAAAGATTGGGAAACACTGCTTTAGACTGTGTTAAATAAAGCAAAATGTAGATCACTATTTGTTAAACTACCACAATTTGTCGCTACATTAATTCACACGCACGCACACACACACACACATACACATATATATATATATATATATATATATATATATATATATATATATATATATATATATATATATATGTATAGTTACTTAACACCCCTCTAAAAGGTAACATCTATGTAGTACGGGTGTCACCGTGCCAAGATTCAAGATAATATTTGCCAAAGAGCAGAGTGCCGCAGGGACACACATTTTTAAGTTGCACAAACATGGATATTATTATAGTAGTCCACGAAGGGAAAAATTAATAAGAGAGCCACGATTTCTGCGTGTACCACAGAAAAGTTACTAAGATTTTTTGGAAAATAGATACTAAAATAATATAGGCCTATATTTAAAAACACACTAGTTTACAGAAACTACATGGATTTTCACTAATTTCCTAATAATATGATCCAATGATCAATTTCCGAGTAAAGTGGATTTTTAAAAATCACCAACACTTTCTAGATCGACTCAATCTATGAAAATGAGTACCAGATTTGGTAAATTAAAAGCGGCAGGCGTGATGCACACCATATTATTCCTATGATGGTCACATGGTCAATGGCCTATGATGGTCACAGACCGAATACCGTATTAACCAACTGCACCTCAATGGTGTGGAAATGATAAACTTTACTTTAGTTTTCAAGGTTCGTATGAAATAAACGGGCAATTTCATGATGAGAATACTCTTAGCAGGACATGACTTATGAAATTTAAATATAATAATAATATTTAGGACTTTACCTATCAGGGTCGTAGGAGTGAAACACTGCAGACATCACGAAAAAACCCTCCAAATACCTATATCCTCAGCGTTTCAGAGGAGTGTAGAGAAATCATGCCCAGACCATTCCTTGATGTTATCAATCTAGGATTTTCTTTACATCCTCTTCTCCGTCCACCCTCGGCTCCCATTTCTTTTAAAAAATGAAACTACATTTAGTTCCGTTAAAAATAGGCCACATCTGTTTTACATGAAATTATACGTTTATATAAAAATGTCTTTATTTAACATTTCAAAATGTCTAAGTTTTATTCTTTATATTTGTCTTGTAGGTCTAGGTAGTGAATTTCTGTTATTTTATGCATAACATCAGACTGTGTGATCTCTGTGATAAAAGGGAAACAAATAATATCAGCACTGTTTATCTTCCGTACGAGTCGACTAAGGAGGTTATGGTGTGAAATTGGTTGTCCCATCTCATATGTGGTCACAGCAACACAGAATATATCTGAATTTGGATGTATCAGGCCTAAAGAAGCAGATATCGCAGCTAAGTTGTAAACTATGACACAACGCATTCCATTTTCCAGAATATATCCTGCTAATCTGCAAGAGTTTGAAAACGATTGCAGAAGACAACGAAATATACATATTTCAATTGTCCGAACCAAGTTGTTAATAATAATTGTCATCATCAAACATATAACCCTTCAGGGTCGTAGTGGTGCCACTCTGGAAACATCAACACAACAATTTCACCATGCCTCCCTGTTCTCAGTTTCATGTTTAAGTGTGGAGAATCTTATTCCTGTGTAGTCTTTCATAGTATCAATTCATATTTTATTTCACCATTGCTATAAGATGTTCTTGTTGGTCTGCAAGAGTATTAATTTTGTTTCTCACGTATATGTTAGTTTTATGTTCTGTATAATGGGTGCGCAATATTCGTCTGGTACATTTGTTTTCAAATGCCTGTATTCTCGTCTCCATTCCCGCTATAACTGTACAACTCTCGCATCCGTACAAAAGAATATGTATTATTCTTTTGTTGTAATAGAATGTTATATTTTAGTGTTATAATGGGATGTGACTAATACAAACGGTATTTTGTGAAATAAATACAAATTGGTAGTATAGCCTGTTTGGGGCATGGCGATTAACCCAGTAGTTCTTATCTTTAGTGATCCTCTAGGCAATATAAATACGTTCAGTAGGTTGCCATTACTTTCTGAAGGACCAATGCACAATTGCCTACTGCGATGTCAGAACACATCTTGGCTTCCGAGGCACACTGCATCCAGGGCCGCCCCTAACAATTGTGGGGCCCTATGCGAAATGGATTGCGCGGGGCCCAGTCTGGGTAGGGAAGAGGATAATAAAATAAATTATAATATGAATTTATGGGCCTATGAAAGTGCGGGGCCCACTGCGGCTGCATAGGTTGAAATGGCCTAAGACCGGCCCTGACTGCATCTCTTCGTCACAGATAAGAGCAGTGTGACAAATGCGGAATTTATAACGATTAATAGTAAAACATTACTGTTTTCTGTGTTTTGTTTTATAATCGTAAATTTTGTGGACGTGTTAAATAGATAAATTAAGTCCATAGAAAGACCATGTGGGAAAAGGTTGAGAATCATTGATTTAGATCAGGGATTCTCAACTTGGACAGTATGTCCCTTAGATAGTCGCAAAGCTTGCTGGGGAAAGAGGGAAGGGGAAAAACAACTACAAATTAGGAGTCCAGGAATCATTGTAAGTTACGAGTCGCTAATTGTTTGAACGATATCTAATAAGATCTATGACAATAAGCCTTGAAGGAATCTGGCAATATTTTTTGGGGGAATCACTAGGGTGCCACTATAGACAATGTGTCCCAATGAGAGGACGGGGAAGGGACTTGAGAAAACAGGTTGAGAACCACTGATCCAGATTAGAGCAAGAAGAATAGGCAAGATATCTTTGCTTCTCAGACTCTTTAAGTGCTGGGAATGTTGAAGTCATTATCCCGTGAGAGTAAACACTTCAATGTTATAAGTGTCATTCCCGAAACCTCTCTCCGTTGTACAAAACACTAAAGTGTGCGCGTCTCGTCTTATCTGGGATGTATCACTTCTAGCAGGACCAACTATAGCTGAATATCTGTAAACTCGAACTAAGTATAAATAGTCACTGTCCAATAAGGATAACCCGTAATCACCGTTTCTATCCGGAAATTGCGCACAACATTCTGTATTTCCTGAAACAAACCTAAAAAAAAAATACAGCAGTGATTAATATGGAGGAAATTAAGCTTTCAAACAACTAAGAATTATATAGAACCCCGCCCAAAAGTCGACTTCCAAAAACAAGTTATAATAAATGGCGTAACCAGTCAGGGTTGTGGTTGGTAAAACATTTGGTGCACAAGGATCACGCATCTCTAACCTCTATTATCCTGACGAGTTTGAAAACTTCACACCCTTTACAGTCCTTCATGTTATCCAGTCGTATTCTTCTACCCTCCACTGTACCTCGAAGAACATCTTCTGTCATCCAGTACATGTCGTTTCTAGGTTGTATATTCGATCATCATCAAGCGCCGTTAGGACTTGTATCAGGATTATTTATGTTGCCTCTTTACAATACCTCGGTGTTAAACTATCTATATTCTAACTATATATATATATATATATATATATATATATATATATATATATATATATATATATATATATATATATATATATATATATATATATATATATATATATATATATATATAAAACTACAGGTGTGTTCTTGCGCTGTCGTCCTCGATCTCTGTTCCTTTCAATCTTGCAAGTTGTAATTGTTTCTCCCCCAGCAGCCACAATGACAACATAAACAAACTCTACAGGAGAAATAAATCTATAATCTTGCTTCGAACAGAACATGCTAAAGTCAATGGTCATTTAAACCATTTCAGCGTCCCCACACAAAACAACAACCCACTTGCAGACATTGTTCTCATCCCAACGAAACATCCTAACACCTCCTCTCAACTGCCAGGAAAGAAACTTTCACAGGTATCCATAATCGTAACTAAGTTATTGTATGTTAAATGACTAAGTTAACTTCAGAAGACATGCACTTTTTAAAGAATGACTTTGTGCTCCCAAGAGTAGATCTGTTTAGCAGTAATTGGGTATCGCCAACAGCAACTACAAACCACCTGTACCCACAACGAGACCACACACAAGAATAAAAATTTTCTCTTTCTAATATTAATAACTCCCATTTCATATTTCACTCTTTCAGCACTTTCTATGGTATACCACAGAGGACAACCTTCCGGATCCTCCTGTTATATCGTGGTGTGTGTGCTAGAATGCTTTATAAAAAGTCTATTTGAACTTCAAGTAGTGTTTTCTGAGCTCGGGTGATAACGGCATATAGTACTTTCAGATTAGCGTGGCCGGCTAGAAAAAAATAGCTAGTAGGGCGGATTTGACTCTCTAACTGAATTTTGCTCACCACAGCTGCATACCAACTAATATAACACAAATTATTCGTTATTTCCGTAATTATGTATAGAATATAGTGTGTAACGCCAGCCCACAATTACTTAACACTACCGTATATTGCTTCCATATATATATATAGGTTGTGGTGTTTCACGAGTTGAGGGTGGGATAATAAATTATATGACAAAATTGAATGTGCTGTAACGTGATGCACACAATATTGTAACTTTGTGACTATAAATCGAGAAATAATGAGTACACTTACTATCAATGTTGTTCAAGATGGGAAAGCAGGCTTCAAGTGGCGCAGAAATAGCCAACTTAACATACCTTGTTTTTGCAGAATACAGCGGAATCTTGAACTATACTCATCAACAAACACAAGATATAACCGACAAACTATGCACACTTGCAGATCAGATTGGCATCCAGATTAACACACCCAAATAAAAATTATGCAAATTACCAGCTCAACAAAGAACATCTTAATAAACAACCAAATATTAGAAATAGTCTCCAACTTTACTTATCTGGGCAGCAGAATGTCCGCTCCCGGAAACTCAACAAAAGAAATAAATACACGCCACGCATAGCAGTATCAGCGAGCACTTTCATGAAATTAACACACATCTGGATATCTAAGGATGTAGGAAGAGACACCAAGTTAAGACTATTCAACTCCTGTATTGCTCCAGTATTGAATTATAGATGTGAAAGTTGGAAATCGACCAAAGCAATAGACCAAAAGTTAAACAGCTTCGAAAACAAATGTCGCCGGAAACTGTCGAACATAAAATGCAGCGACTTTGTCTCAGTGATTTAAGAGATAAAACATACAAATAGTACATATAAAATGTCATAACAAAACCGTAGATGGGACTACATGGGACACGTCCTAAGACTAGATGAAAATAGACTGAACCAGCCAGCACTCATGCATGTGGACACAGGATGGGAAAAGAAAACGAGGAAGACCTAATCTAATCTAGAAACATCATACTTAAAGAAGGGGAAACAGTGGACTGCAATTCAATTCAATAACTAAATTTCAGGCAGTGGACCTCAACGTATGGAGAATCAAAACCTCTGCTCTACGTGCCGCCTGTGGTACGAAAGGTACTATCAATAGCTGAAACAATGGAAATCTACGTTGCTACATTGGTTCAGGAATTCATAACATTTTCTTAGGGCTATCCATAAATTACGTCAACAATTTCGGGCGAGAGTCCGAAAAACTTTGACAATTGTTGACTTGACCGGAACGGGTGTGTGCTTACCAAAAGTTGACGTTATCAATAGTTGGTAATGTAATAATTAAATTGTGTGAAATTGAAAAACACATTGAATGTAAAAAAAAAAAAATTCTATTCCCTTTTCTGCAAAGAAAACCCACATTTCGGGGGGGGGGGAGAGGGTCCGTTAATTTAATTTTTTAGGCATAATGGGGGTCTTTGAATTCTTGATAGGGGTTGCAGTTAAAAATTGTTGACGTAATTTATGAACAGCCCCCTTGCGGCGAGTTCTCTTAAAAAAAACCGCATTGCTAGCATGCTGGAAACTATTGACGTCTGCACTGTGGTGTGTTTGTTTGTTTGAGAACCCCAGGAATAGCGAGCGATTAGCTCTTATTTCCAATGTACAATGGGGAGGTTTGTGAGCTTTCTTTCATACCCTTTCGGTTTGGTGCAATGCCTATTCAAAGGAGCCTTCGACTCGGGGGGGGGGGGGGGGGTAAGCACTGTGGTGATCAGACTGTACCATGTTTAGGCACATTATGGTAAAAGAATCGCATTGTTTTGTGAGTGTTGACAGAGCCAGGAGGTTTACACGATATTATGAAACGCTGCTGTGATCATTTGGTGTTGCACGGTTGCCACTGGTGGCTCTCGTCCGAAGATAATGGGTTCGAGTCACAAATTAGGCGAGATGGAAAATAAACTCGGAGGTTTCGTGTGTGATTTGTTAACTTTAAATACCCCTTTAATGTAAGAATAGTGAGATATTTTTGTTAGTCGCCATTTAAATCTTCAATATCTTTATTTTATTCTCTTTTTGTTAACAGATAGACATGGCAACGAGACCAAGAGGTTATGGTTTGACAGGGGAAATAAGTAGAAAAGTAAGTTCATAATAATTTTTATAAATTAACTTAGAATTACTTCCCTGTTTATTCCTAAAGTTTATTAAAGTTTATTGTGATGTATTACATTCTATTACTGATATTCTTCCACCTTTGAACTAACCAGCTTCCGTGTGTTCATATGAACTAAAAGGAAGAACAAACAATAGTAACACTGTGACATGTCATGTATGTTGTAAGAGGTGATTAAGGGTTTTGGCTTTCAAATCACATAGAACAGAGTAGCCCAAAAGTACATAGGCCTATAGGCTATTGCATTCAAGCTGTAAACCATGACACAATACATTGTGACAATGTATTCCATTCTCCAGACTACATCCTGCTAACCAGCATTAGTTTGAGAATGAATACAAAATAGGAACAAGAACTCTCTGAGCAGCAAAAGCGATTAACAAAAATTGTAAACTATAATTTCAAATATGAAATTATAAACTGGGGTCTTAGTTACCTCTAATACTTTATGGTAACGTGTCCGAATATAGCCTAATTGGACTTTGTTGTCCGCTGGTTGAAAGAGGCACGCCTCTCTAAAAGAGAGGCAAACTCATTAATCTACCTACTTAAGAAACAGTTAAAACAGCTACAAATACCTCATCAAATATTACAACATGATGTAAATAACAAACATATATCTGCATGCATGGAACAGACGACATAAGTCTTCATCAGTAAAATTGCATGCAAATCCACCTAGAAACTGATGATACAGACTTTTGGAATGAAACAAGAAACATGAACACATTATTCAAGGATGTTAGACTTAGATTCTGGATAGAATATGGAGATACAATAATGGACAATAGTGTATGTTTTGATTAAGTAATCTGATAAAACCTGTAGATGAACTTATTGGATACCACAGCTAATAGAAGCTTTTACACATGCATAGATGCATAGAGAGAGAGAGAGAGAAGATAATTGAATAATGTTGATTCATTCTCTTGATAATATGAAATAACTCAGCTCCAGTCAGTTGCTAAAACAGTCAGATAAGCAGACACATTCTGCCAGTAAGTTGCTAAAACAGTCAGATAAGCAGAGACATTCTGCCAGTAAGTTGCTAAAACAGTCTGATAAGCAGACACATTCTGCCAGTATGTTGCTAAAACAACCAGATAAGCAGACACATTCTGCCAGTAAGTTGCTAAAACAACCAGATAAGCAGACACATTCTGCCAGTAAGTTGCTAAAACAGTCTGATAAGCAGACACATTCTGCCAGTAAGTTGCTAAAACAACCAGATAAGCAGACACATTCTGCCAGTAAGTTGCTAAAACAGTCTGATAAGCAGACACATTCTGCCAGTAAGTTGCTAAAACAACCAGATAAGCAGAGACATTCTGCCAGTAAGTTGCTAAAACAACCAGATAAGCAGACACATTCTGCCAGTAAGTTGCTAAAACAACCAGATAAGCAGACACATTCTGCCAGTAAGTTGCTAAAACAACCAGATAAGCAGACACATTCTGCCAGTAAGTTGCTAAAACAACCAGATAAGCAGACACATTCTGCCAGTAAGTTGCTAAAACAACCAGATAAGCAGACACATTCTGCCAGTAAGTTGCTAAAACAACCAGATAAGCAGACACATTCTGCCAGTAAGCTGCTAAAACAGTCAGATAAGCAGACACATTCTGCCAGTAAGTTGCTAAAACAACCAGATAAGCAGACACATTCTGCCAGTAAGCTGCTAAAACAGTCTGATAAGCAGACACATTCTGCCAGTAAGTTGCTAAAACAACCAGATAAGCAGACACATTCTGCCAGTCAGTTGCTAAAACAGTCTGATAAGCAGACACATTCTGCCAGTAAGCTGCTAAAACAGTCTGATAAGCAGACACATTCTGCCAGTAAGTTGCTAAAACAACCAGATAAGCAGACACATTCTTCCAGTACGTTGCTAAAAGCTAAATTTAATCATCATGAAGTGCCTTCTCCACAATGAAGGTTAGCTGCAGCTGATCTCCCAACATCTTCTATCTCTTGCATTGGTGGTGCACTCTGTAACCTGTCCATCTCATGATATTTCATTCCCACTTGTATCTCTGCCTACCTCTTGCTCACCTCTCCTCAACTCTACATATTTTTATAGTTACTTTTAATTATATTGCAATAGGGTAAAAAAATCCTTGCGGAGATAATGACTTTAGTATCTGTATCGATTAAGTCTACCATATGTGTAACTTATGTCCCTAACCAAGGCAAGACAAAGATAAGGTTAGAAGTTTGTTGCAGCCAAACATCATTTTGGAGATGGCACTTGATAATGCTGAATATGTCACTGTAATTAGAGGTGAGGAAGACAATTCTTCAGTGCGTTGTGCTATATAACAAGGTTCCAAGATATGGATGCAAGTCTTGGACAATCACTAAGCAGGTGTCCACCAAAATCAGATGTGCCTGTGGTGCAAATGAAACAATGTATCTCCATTCTCTAGGCAATATCCAGTTGAAGATTTAGTAGGACAATTCTTAAGCTACAAGAGATAACCAGCGGGAGTTTGAAAATATATATAATAAATAAATCTTAAATCTACCATAGTATTATTCATCTGTCATGTAGGAGATTGTCAGTTTATTTATATTGAGGAACTCACTGGCATAATGTTTATGCCATTTGTATTGTGCTCAAGAGGACACAGGTTTAATCCAGGGCCATGACTTCTGGTTTAAAAGTGTATTTATTTAAATACTTAGGGAGTTTGTGCTATAAGTGATACTCTTAGCAGGTGGAGTACCCCTTCATTGAGAAGGATGGAGTTCATATGGGGAATTTCAAGTACAATGAAGTCAATCCTCTACATCTTATGATTCTAGAACATTTTTATCAATATTTCTTTTTTTGTTTCATCTATTAATTAGTGTATTGCTATTGTTTCTGATGAAGGTATTAGACCAACATGTCAATTTGTATTGTCTTTATTATGTCCTTGTCATTACTTTCACAATAAAAAAAAATAATGATGAGTAGTACTTTTTCTTTGTAAGACATCTTTACTTATTTATATCATATTTAAAATCTCTATAAGTTGATATCTATGAATGAATCTGATAAATATTGAGTTTTATTTTTTAAAATGCCATTTTGTTGTAGATTGCCAGCAAGTATGATATAGTGTTAGAGCAGGAAGCACGTTTGTGGATGGAGGCTGTTCTAGAAGAAGCTATTTCAGTAAGTTATGTCATTAAGTAGTTCACGAGACATTATCTCATGATATATATGTTTTATTTTGTTCATGTTGTTTTATTTTGTTTATATTGAGACATTATCTCATGATATATATGTTTTATTTTGTTCATGTTGAAATATTATCTCACAGTATATTTGTTTCATTGCATTATTGGGTACAGGTTAAGCAAATGAGAACATGATAAGTCAAACATTTTAATATTACGCATAATTTCATTCAGATTTTGTGACCTAGCTGACCAAAGATAAAATCGCTAGGTATGCTTCAAACTACACGCTACACACTGATTCTACCAAATGGTCATCCAAAGGTGGGTGGAGGGAGATCTCAGAGCGTAGCGGACAGATCAATGGATCCACAAGTAGACTTAGCTTATGTGAAATGCATCTGTATTGATACTTCATTTAGTTAAATAATGTATGTATTTGTTTTGTTAAAAAAAGAGGCCCTCATTTGCTTAACCTGTATTCATTATTGCTTAGACAATCTCTTATTGTAACCATGTTCTATTGTTTTTATATTGATTTGTTCTCTCATGACTGCTTATACTATGACAAATTCATTTTAAACTTACTGAAATCTCATGTTATTCACAGACATCATAGCTTCAATAAGTACATAACATGCTTCTCAATGATATCCATGGCTCAATATTCCATTTCAAAGTTCACAATTTTAGAAAAGACATGAAACACTCCTTTCTCTCAAACTTCTATGTTGTATTTGGTCATACTTTATGAATGTGGTGTCAAAGTTATGACTTTCCATGCAGGTGTATCAAAAATTATTCTCTTAACATGTCCAAAACATTTCCAGCCTTTCTTTTTTTAGACTACCCAGTATTATCCAAGGAGGCTGACAGATCACAAGAAGAAGTTTTTGTTTGGTTTTGTTTATTGCCATCCTCAAGAATTACAAACAATGACACTATTGTGTCCTATATGCAATATTGTTGGGGGTTCTCTAGAGATTTCTTTTATACCCAGAAGACAGGGTGCAAAAGGTACAAAGCATTGCGCTTGTGCAGACCCAAGGATAGCAGTTAATCAAGATCCTTGTGGTGTACCTTGGAAGCAGAAATACAACTGCTCGTGCTGTGTTTCTGGCCAATACTTTTATGGATCATGTCTGTGAATGTGAAGACTGCGGATGGATTGAGAATTGACTGCAAGAAGACAAGCAATATTTCAGAAACCTCTGCGCCAACACAGGCAGTGGCACTGTCAACACACAGTGACACAAGGCATTATGGCTTAGTCTTAAAAGAATAACATATTGAGTACAATGAGAGGGCAGTACAGTGCCAGAGGGCAGCACCACATACAAATAGAATGGAGAAAATGCTTCATGGAATGTTAAACTAAAGTACTGTTCAGTTTGAGAACAAGTTTCTAGTCCCCAGTGCTACTAAATATGTGTAGAGACTCAGACTTGGACAAGGGTTTACGATGTTGTTACATGATACCTTGGCTAAGAGGGCAAATGAATCTGGGCACTGTCGAGTTTTTCCTATATCAGAATCATGCTCACAGTTGAGAAAAGGTCCAGTACCCAATGGACACAGGGACAACACATCTAATTACGTGAGACAAGTTCACTGGCAGCGAAACACCTTGTGCGAGATCAATGTAGTCCACCAAAGCCTAAAGTCCTGATTTAAAATCCAGGGACATGCTTTGGCCTTCAAAGTCCAAGAGCACAGTGGGTGATAAATAGTCATGGTGTAGAGTCGATACATATTCGTTGTATGGCAACAGATAGGAAGACTGTCAGGGGCTTAGGAAGCCCACCCGAATTAAAGGCATGCCGCAATCAGTTGTGCTAGGTCTACATGGCACAAATTGAACTGTAGCACAATATACTTCATTCCCTCTGGTGGAAATCTCACAAACTTCAGGATGATTACACTAGAGTGAATGTAAGCAAAAACATACCCAGAAGACTAACTCAACAGTATGCAATGTTCTGAGATGCCTCCACTTACTCAGGGACATATAGTTATTTTTACACTCTGATACGTTATTACATGTTATGTAATGCTGTCATGTATTATTTCAAATGGTTACCAATTGGAATTGCATTGCATTTACAATATCTCCCAGCAGAAACTTTGATATATCACACATGTTGTTGATGATAGGTAGACAAAATATAATCCACCAAGACATTTTTAACTGTCTTGCCAGGCTGATTTTAATATAATACTCAATACTAATGCATTTGAGATAAGAAAACATCAAATCATAAACTATCTCATGAAGTCTTGTTAGTTTTTAACACAGCTTTCAGCTATCAACATTAGATGTTTGATGCAATAGTTTCCTTGTTGTCACTTTTTAACATTATACTTTACAACTTGGCAAAGATAACTTGTGATTTGATATTTCTGAGCATAGGGGTCCAAGTTCATATTGCAATTTTCAATCAGCCTGACAGGCCAGTCAAAATGGCTTTTCATGACTATTTTACACATCTATGATTTAATGCATAGTTTTTATGTCTACTAATGAATGATGATGAAATAATTCTTTTAGCTGTGAGCAAGTAGCTCTTGTTTTTTATTTCATATTGTTTTTGACAAAAACAATAAGTAAACATACTAAACTATAACTGTTCAACTCCAATGTGATATCTGTGTTGACATAAGGTTGTGAAAGTTGGAAAATAACAAAGGTGCTGGAGAAGAAATTGAACTAATTTGAAAATAAATGTCTTAGAAGACTTTTAAATATTGGTGAGTTTGAGAATGAACGCTGAAGAAGAAGAAAATAGTTTTGAAAAAATTCACATTTAGGCCTATGTTGAGATAAATGTAGAAGTTAAAAGGAGAATAGGAATAGCTAAAAGTACATGAGGAAAATATTAACATCTAAACAAATTACAAACAAGTTAAAAAATGAGAATTATAAAATGCTATATCTATTCTGAGCAGCGCTGTAGCCTAGTGGATAGTGAGCTTTCTTGCTATCATCTGGTTACAGCGTGCCGGATTCGAAACCACGTCCGGACATTAAAAAAAATTATCCGGGTTGTGATTTCTCACTTGACACGACCACTCCTCCAGTCGACTCAGCTGTAAATGAGTACCTGACGCATGAGTTAGGGAAGGTAAAAAAAACAGCAAGGAAGGGAACTGGCCACCCCACCTAATAGTTGCTGCGGCTTAGTACATGAAGAGTTATCTTCATCCCCGACGGCAGATGCCATGGGACATACCTTTACCTTTTATATCTATTCTATATTAATGTATGGCTCAGAAACATGGACACTAAATAAACAATTAGAAGACAGAATTGATGCCTTTGAGATGTGGGTATATAGAGAATAGGAAGAACATCATGGAAAGAGAAGAAAACAAATAAAGAGGTACTAAAGACACTTAATATGAAGAAAGAACTACTAAGAGAAATAAAGATCAGGCAAATAAAATATTTTGGACACATTAAAAGACATGACACCTTATTGATGACCTTACTTGAGGGTAAAATCAAAGGGAGGCGAGCAAAAGGTAGGCAGAGATACAAGTGGGAGAGTAACATCACACAATGGACAGGTTACAGTCTAGCAGAATGCACCACCAAGATAAGAGACATGGGATGTTGGAGATCCGTTGCAGCCAACCTTCATTGCGGAGACGGCACTTGATGATAATGAGATAAACATGTTAATAAAAATGCTGAGAAAATCAGGAAAACAGTTTTATATAAATAAAATAATTGAAGCATACCCATTGGATATTGTTATTCAAACAGTGTTGAACTTTTAGTAATTATCAATACATCCATTTCATCTCTTGTACAATTTAGTATTTGAACTACAAACATGTTTGACAAAGTTGTGTTAATGAGGTGGGGGCCTACTAATCACTCTACCACCAAGCAGGCAGAAGTAGTTATACCAAAAAATGTGTTGTTTAGAATAGGCAATATATCCTGTATTTAATGCTGTATTTTTTATTTCTCCTCATCAGGAAATAGATCCCAGTGAGCCTTTAGGAATGGATAGATTTCAAGCAGTTTTAAAAGATGGTATTATTCTGTGCAAGTAAGTTTAGTGTGTTCAGTGAAAGTAAGTTTAGTGTGTCCTGTGAAAGTAAGTTTAGTGTGTTCAGTGAAAGTAAGTTTAGTGTGTCCTGTGAAAGTAAGTTTAGTGTGTTCAGTGAAAGTAAGTTTAGTGTGTTCAGTGAAAGTAAGTTTAGTGTGTTCAGTGAAAGTAAGTTTAGTGTGTTCTGTTAAAGTGAATTCAATTTTATTCTGTAAACATGAGTTCAGTGCTGTTCTGTGAACATGAGTTCTGTGTTGTTCTGTGAGCATGAGTTCAATGTTGTTCTGTGAAAGTGAGTTTAGTGTTTTTCTGTGAACGTGAGTTTAGTGTTGTTCATGTTCTGGGAAATTCAATCAATCAAGTGATATGCCAGGTGGTGTAAGTGATCATGCTTCTCCACAAGTCTCTGTCTCTTGTGTTGTTAATAAGTTCTGTTGGTGAATTCTTTTTGTGCCACAGTGATAACCCATCCAGAAATTTCTCTCATTGTCTTCTTCTGTCTCTTCTCCCCCTTGATCTTTCCAGTGACATGTACAAATCTTGATTGCCTGCTTCTAATTTTTGCTATAATTTGTCATCTTACTCCAGCATCTCTGAAAACTTCTACAATAGTTTTCTTGGCTGTCATGAAATTTTGATCATTCTTCTTAAAAACCACATCTCAGTTGCCTCCAGCTTATCTTGGACACTTTTGTTTACTGTCCATGCTTCGTTTCCATAAAGAAGGATTGACTCAATATAACATCCTAGCAATCGAACTCGCGTATGCATTGATACTACTCCATTGCATATAATGTTTCTAATTTTTTTGAAATGTTGATTTGGCCTGTGTTATTATGTTCTTGATCTCATTGGCACACCGGCCATCTGATGGTGCCAAGATACTTGACTTTATCCGTTTGATTTAATTTTGCATCATTTATGGTAATACTGCATTTTGGTGGTGTGTATTGCTTTGAAACAACCCCTATATTTGTATTTCTGTGAAATTTGTATTTCTGTCATATTTAGTTATTGTATTGTTATATGGAAGTCAGATATTGGGTTGCTCTGTCTTCTTGTTTCTTCATTCTCAAATTCTTGCAGATTAGTAGGATCTGCCGATGTAGTTGTGAAAACAGAATGAGTTGTCTTGTAGTTTACAGCTTGGTTGCAATGTCTGCTACATTCTTATTGAAACACCAATTTATGTGTATTATTATGTGTGTTTCCAGTGATTAACACAACTTCATTAACCTGTTCCAAGATTTGACTGTTGAGATGAAATAGTCAACCACATCCCTAAACCTCCTCAGTTTCCTCTGCATTCTCAGAAGACGTCTGTAAATACCAAACATGCCCAAATCTTGGAATATATTAAAAACCAACAGATCAAATGGTTTGCACAAATCAGCAGGCTACCACCAGACAGCATACTACAACAAGCTATGCTGCACAGATACAGTGAAGGCATCCCTAAAGGCCGACCACGAAAACGAAGGACCGCCGAAATAAAAGAGGCGACAAATTCCACACTATACTCAGCACACACAAGGGCCATCTCCAGAGAACTCTTCTACCCTGATGCTGAAAGGCAACAAAGGATTTAGTGAATAGATAGATAGACATGCATGGTAGATCACAGTGTCAACTATTCTTTGCTTCCTGTTCAAGGCTCAGCAACACATGGATTGTATTATTTTTTGAAAGATATGTAAACAAAACAATATATTGTTTTTGGGAAAGTCAAATATTATTCATTATTCTATGGAAAGAGATATAATATTGCTCTGTAACAGTGATTAATAATTGTATTACTATCTGAGAGTAATTGCATTACTTTATACATGAGTATTTAATTATTCTATGAAGCTGAGTTACATTAATCTGTGTCTCACACACAAAAAACAGTGAACTCTGGAAGAGAACTAATTATATTTTATGGGTTTGTGTATGTGCCTTTGAAGAGTGTATTAACATGAATTCCTGGGAGATCTTAGTTCAGACCTTCAATTAGAGCAGTAAGGGAATTCACATTCAAAAGCACCAATTAGCTTCTAAGTGAATATGAATCATGCAGCATATTTTCAGAAAAATATTTATTTTTCCGAGGCCTGATAAATGGGAAAATATATGGACACAAATGTCTTCATATAGACTTGGGAAAATATATAGATACAACTACTTTAGTATAGGCCTGGGGAAAATATATGGCCACAACTTTCTTAGTATAGGTCTAATTGCTTTGATTGTATTCAAGTTTCCCAATATGCACTCAGTCTCTCAACAGAATAGCAAAGCTGCTTCCCGAGAGTATTGTTCACCGAATTATCTTTATAGTTCAAACAAATATCTTCAGGTTTCTCAGAAAAATAAATCTGTTAACCAGATGTGAATATTCAATTTCAAACCCACAGTCTCATGAATACAAGGTACACTGCTTCTCATAGTGTACTCATAGTCATCGAAAATTTGTTTAGTGACATTTATAAAAGGTGATCAGATTTTACACCTTGCTACTTGCAAAAAGTGACAGCATTTCTTCGTCGATAGCGACGCAAAACGGCTGCAAAAAAGCCAAACACGTGTGACCTTGACTAGCTTTGAGCTTGGTGAACAGTGTAAGTACAAGAACCAGTTCTCTTGTACAACTGGTTTACTATGATAGTAATATGATAACGGGCGTCCACTGTTCAATATAAATGGTAAAAACACAGAACTTATCAGTTACGAACGTCAAAGTCGGATGTGTCAGGCCATCTGCTCAAATAAAATGGTGACACAACACATTTCCATTCTCTGAACTACATTCTACTTTAAATCTAATAGGACCACTGTTCTATTATAAGAGAGATCTTGTGGGAATTTGAAAACAAACAAAGAAAAACTTTGCCCAGTTAATAAAATTAATTCTTCTTCTTCTACATTCGTTCTCAAACTCCTACAGATTAGCAGAATGTAGTCCGGAGAACGGAATGTGTTGTGTCATGGTTTACAGCATTGCTGCAATATCTGTGCCTTTTGGCCGGACACATTCGACTACAGCATGGATTTGGGTCACTGACCATATATGGGATGGGACAGCCAACTCCATCCCGTAACCTCCTTAGTCGCCTCTTACGACATGCATGGAAGGTAAACAGTGTTGCTATTCTTTGCTCCCCTTTCGGGCCCTGGCAAGATATGGACAAAAATTAATTCTAATAACTAATAACATAATGTTACCATTTTTAGAACACTTATTTGTTTATATTTTATCAGTTAAAAAATATGTATATATTGTACTTATTCAATTCTTCCTTATGTATAGTTTAATCAACAAAATTGTGCCCGGTGTTATGAGCAAGAAAATCAACAGATCAAAGATGCCATTCTTACAAATGGAGAATATCAGCAACTTTCTAGCAGCATGTGAAAAGCTAGGTGTTTCCACAACAGATCTTTTCCAGACGGTAGACTTATATGACAAAATGAATATGGTGCAAGTGGTCAATTGTATTTATGCACTCGGACGAAAGGTATGTTTTTTTATTAGAAAATATAAACATAGAAATTAATACCAAAAGATTAAAATAATATATTTATTATTACTTATTTTTTTGTGTGTAACATTCAACTTGTGTTACTGTGGCTCTTTCCTTTTATCGGATATTCTCTAGTATTTTAGTTATTAGAACAAAGAAATTAGATGAGTTTGGTAAATTAGAGATTCTTGTCTGCTTCCTTATTATGTGTTTGTGCAAAGGAAGCTGTATGTGTTTTATTGATACATATCATGTATCATCATCATCATGTGCCGTCCCCGTAACGAAGGTTGACTGCAACAGACCTTGAACACCCGTCTCTTGTTTTAGTGGTGCACTCTGCTAGACTGTAACCTGTCCATCTTGTGATGTTACTCTCCCACTTGTATCTCTGCCTACCTCTTGCTCGTTTTCCTTTGACTTTACCCTCAAGTAAGGTCTTCAATAAGGTATCATGTCTTTTAATGTATCCAAAATATTTTATTTGCCAGATCTTTATTTCTCTTAGTAATTCTTTCTTCATATTAAGTGTTTTTAGAACCTCTTTGTTTTCTTCTCTTTCCATGATGTTCTCCCTATTCTTCTATATACCCACATCTCAAAGGTATCAATTTTGTCTTCTAATTGTTTGTTTAATGTCCCTGTTTCTGACCCATACATTATTATAGAATAGATGTAGCATTGTATAATTTTCATTTTTAACTTGTTTCTAATTTATTTGTTAACTTGTTTCCTTATGTCATGGAAGGTACTTTTAGCCATTCCTATTCGCTGTATGTGTTTTTTTTATTCATGTCATGTATCAACTGGCACCAAGTTATCCATGTTTCAATCCTCATATACAAATAAATAAAAAAAAGTTTTAAACAGCTAATAGTTTCACCTACCTCGGTAGCACTCACAAACTGTAAACATCGATACTGAGGTGAATAATAGAATAGCGCACACTAATGTCACATTTGGAAGACTGAAAAATGTATCAGACAGAAGAGGAATAATGACTATCATCAATCTAATAGATTACCAGACAGCAGTAATATCCCTTCTTTATGCCTGTTAAATATGGACAGTATACACCAGATGAGCTAGATGACTAAACTATTTCCATCTAAGCTGCATTCATAAGATATGCAACATCTATTGGTGGGATAAAATGCCAAACAGTGAGAAACTGATGAAACCTAAATCTGTAAGTATGCACACAATGTTGAAGAAGGCACAAACACACTGGACAAGAACGCATAGTCCGTATGAAAATTTTGATTGTCTGCCAAACAGCTGCTATGTGAAGAACTTCAGATGGGCTCTGCACCATTTGAGGACTAAGAAGCCTTTTAAAGACACTCTTAAGATATCACTGACTCACTTCAACACAATTTCATGGGAGAGTCTTGCACATGACAGATCCGACTGTTGCTGCAGAATCAAGAGTGGTGCATCAGGTGCAGAGAACATCATACACTGCTGCACAACAAAAACAAGCTAGAAGAACGGCTGCTCAATGTCTCACAGTCTCCTCTCACACATTCTCAGAGTGCGATAGAAAATTCCAGGCAATCATTAGACTCATTAGTCACAGCCGGACACACCATAGATATCATTTTCATACTAGTTGAGCTGTATGATTGTCGACTACGATGAATGATCAACTATGTCTGTACAGTTTGTATGCAGCACAAGGTCTTTGTCTGTGCTATTGTAGAAGAGGTGTTAAAAGAGTGAAATGCAAGATGGGGGTTAAAAAAAAATTGGTAGCATATCCTATTCAGGAAACAGTCATCAACCCAGCACTTTTTGACTATAGTGATTTTCTAGACAATATAAATATGTTCAGTAGTTTGCCATTGCTTTCTGAACAGCACAGATACAGAATTGCCTGTGGCAGGATTTGAATCCAGTACTTTGGCCATCACAGACACACTCTGTACTACGCCACCACAGAGGTGGACCAGGGTTACTTAATATCTGAAAGAGACAATCTTTATTTTTTGGTAATATGAGATAAATGAGGCTTGGAGAGCATAGTTAACACAGGCAAGAGTGAACAAGGAGGACAGCATGCTAAACTATTGGATAATTTAACATCACGGCATGATAAACTATTGGATAATTTAACATCACGGCATGATAAACTATTGGATAATTTAACATCATAACATGATACACTATTGGATAATTTAACATCGTGGCATGATACACTATTGGATAATTTAACATTTTGGCATGATAAACTATTGGATAATTTAACATCGTAGCATGATAAACTATTGGATAATTTAACATCGTAGCATGATAAACTATTGGATAATTTATAATCATAGCATGATAAACTATTGGATAATTTAAAATTGTGGCATGATAAACTATTGGATAATTTTAACATCTTGGCATGATAAACTATTGGATAATTTTAACATCGTGGCATGATAAACTATTGGATAATTTTAACATCATGGCATGATAAACTATTGGATAATTTTAACATCGTGGCATGATAAAGAGTCAACAATGATTTTGATACAAGGTAATAAAGATAGAGAATTGTGCAGATCCATGATTTCTATTGTTATGTAGCAGATTCTTGTACATGTAACAGGTTCTTGTGTTGTATAGCATATATCTTCGTATTTTCAGGCTCCCAAATGTGGTTATGAAGGACCAACTTTAGGTGCTAAAGAAGCAGATCACAATCCTAGAAATTTTGACACAGAAACACTGAATGCAGGTCAATCAATCATTGGACTTCAAATGGGTTCAGCCAAAGGTGCATCACAATCTGGAATGAGCTTTGGCCGTTCTCGGAGCATCAATGAACATGGACAGAATGGCCACTAAAAGATCTGTAAAAATGATAAACAATGATATTTTTAGTAACTCATTTATAAAATAACATGTTTTAGTCAGTTATAAGTTTTATATAGAAGGGCACCATCTATAGTTATGGTATTGAAATCATTATGAAATCTGGAAAAATGCTGCAAAATATATATCAGTAAGGAGGATAGTGATAAAATAATACGTTGTGAATGACAGTTTTGTAAAAATAACATTAACATTTAAAGGCAGTATTTAGATTAAAAGGTCTTCATCAGGCTCATTTTGTACAATAACAAAATTGGCAGGAGGCTTATCAGTAATATGTGTCATCTACACTATAATCTCAACCACTTTATTTCATGTAGCCAGGCACTTTAATAAATAGATGATCTGGTCAAGTTCTGCTAATTGTCAGTCAATTTGCAGTAAAAAAATTAACATATTTATTTTGCCCCCTTCCCCCAACAGTTTACATCCCTACTAACTCTTTATCTGTCTTGCCTGAAACATTTCTCATTGCTCTTATTTTTATCTGTCTCCTTTATTCTGTCAAGTTTAGTTCTACACCTCGTTCCCTTTTCATCTATCTCCAACTATCTTCAGGTATCTCCAACTATCTTCAGGTATCTCCAACTACTCCAAGCATCATTTGTGGGGTATTCATGCCACATTTGCCATGAATTAATTTTATTGCACATGATCACATCTTTCATGCATAAGAATGCAGTTTATTTTAATTGTAGCATTTTGACATATTGTTTAAAACTTGGTTTGGATACAAGAAGTTTGAACAAGTTTTTATTACAATTTTGGATGTTCACTTAAAAAATTTTTAAGCTCCATTATAAAGGGGAATCTATAGATGTTAAATACTAAGATGATATTTAGAAATGAAGTGTCGATGATGATATAAAAAGTTGCATGCTGCGTGAAAAAGCAGTTCTAGATCTAACGATGGTATTTTTCCAGCAGGATGGAGTGTGGTAACAGGCAACACCGATACTCCTAATTAAATATGTTTAATGTATAATGTGATGAAAACACAAAGCAAGTTGATATAAACTCTAGTCATTGGAAAGAAACTTCAGGAAAAATCAAACCAAAGAAAAGATGCTGCATTGTAGTCATTATAAAAGATCAAAATGTAATGGGAGACTACACTGACAAACACCATCTGGTATACAGAAAACAGTATCAATTACAGCAGATGCACAGAGACAAATTGGGTAGTTTATCCATTGAGGTAGATTAAGACCATTTATGCTCATCTTGAATGAAGATGATGATGATTGTGGTGTGTCTGACTGATGACAAATGTGTCATACGAGTGCCTAATATTTCCTTTACACTCTGAATATGCATCTCAGGAGTCTTCTTTCTTCGGACATAGTTTTTGCTATGCTGCCAGTTGTCTGAGGTTCTCTGCAGAAGTTGTACCAATTCTGAGTTTGCGATGCCAAGACTACAAATATAACTATGGAAATGCTGTCATGCTAACAATCTGGTTTTTAAAAATATACATTGATTCTGTCAGCAGCAATTCCTGGTTAGCAATGCCTATGCTAACTTAACACTTTGCTGACAAGCAATCCAGTACTTATCTCACATTACCAAGGCTGTTTGAAATTTTTTAGACATCAACATCGCCGTCTTTAAAAATCCTCATAGAATTGATCTTGCAAAAGAGAGCCTTGAAACTGTGTGTGTCATAATAAATGTTTGCATTTTTTGAATGAGTTTGAAAGCCCCAGAGTTATTTCAAAAACAGTCATACTTGTTATAATGCTAGACCCAGATTTACATTGCTTTCTATATATCACAAAATATCCCCTTTGAAAAATCTGATTTCTTCATGATTAATACTCATAGAAAAAGCCTATAGACTATTTCATGGGTGCCACTATTTTGGAATACCTTTCTATCCAAGGTGAGCTATTTTTAGTAATACTAAAACATGTCCATTGAATTTGGACAGTAAAGTGCTAATGATCTGAGAAAGTAGAACAACTGACCTCAGCTATGACTTCATTATTAGATAACTTACAATGTCAAATCAGGATGTAGAGTACAGAACTAAGTTGAAAATTCTGTGTTTGATAGTTTGTTACCTAGATCTGAACAAGGCTGTAACCTTTGTCCAGGTAATAAACCTGTGAGATCAAATATAGCAGGTTTTCCTGAACATGGAAGAAGAGAGGGTTATTATACTTGGATTAATGTAGATAAATTTTAAAAGTATACAAATAGTTACCAGATTATCATTGTTTACATATAGAAGACTATTTTCTGAATATTTTTGTTAGAAGAAAATGAATGACTATTTAGCAAATATTTTTCTGATCTTACCTTTGGGGAATTTTTTTCTGCATCAATTTATATTCTAGTAGGAGCATGAAAGCTTTACTGCAATTGGATTTATAATGTGCTCTTGCATGAAGGTTTGTTAGCAATTGTCTTACACAGTGAGATTGCAGACCCCTGAGTCAACTCACAACTGAACTTTTAAGAACATGTTTGATTGTGTACAGTGTTCCTTTTCTCCTTCTTCATAAGGATAGAACATAGTGGAGGTCTATCATTACATACTTGTTAACTTCAAAGATTTTCTGTTCAGAGCATAGGCTCTACTCATATTTCATTCAATACACCTGTATAGGCCATTAGTATAAAAAAGTGGTAATATATCCTATTCAGGATATAGCCATAACCCAATATTTTTAGCTGCGATGATTTTTTTAGGCAACATAAATATGTTCAGTAGTTTGCCATTGCTGCCTGAATAGTCCAGATGTATAATTGCCTTTGGTGGGATTTGAACCCTGTACTTTGGTAGACACAGACATAACTGTACCTTATGGCCACAGAGCAGACCCTTTAATATTTACCTTTAGTAGAATCTCTTGTCAGCTTGGCGGTAGATGGAACCTGCCTTACTCTATAAAAGTTCAAAAGCTTATTGTCCACATTGTAATGACAGTGTGTCAGATTGAATGTGTTAGTGGCTCCTAAATTTCAACAATAGTTGAATAGTAATGTTCCTATACAAGATATGTTTCAATTATATATATGTATTAATAAAATAATATGTATTCTGTATACAAAATTTAGGCAGAATTTTGAGATCAATATACAAAAATTAAGGTTTTTTTTTTGCTGAAGTAGATAATGATAATTCTGGAAATTGACAGGTATGTTCTTACAAATATGCCAAGTCTGACAGGCCAAAAGGACTTGAAATAATCCACAATATGTACACTATTTATTAATCTCTTATATAATGGAAAGATATGTCTATACTCTGTGGCCCTTGTTTGCCTTGCTGTGTCAGGGGTAGAAGAGTTCTCTGGAGGCCTACTTGTGTGTTGTTTGTAAGCGTGTTCCTGTGGCTTCTTTGATTTCTGTAGTCATCTTTTACATGGTATGCCTCTGGCTTTATAGCCATGATGTCTATGTGTCATGGCCATCTGTGACATACTGTCTGTTGGTGGTCTGGAAGTGTGTAAAAACTACTTGATCTGTTGTCTTTTGATGTGTTCCAATACTGGTATTATTTTAGTTATCTGTCTGATTTTATCGTTTTTAATTCTATCTTTTAATGACACTCCGAGTATTCTTCATAGACTTGTCATTTCTGCTGTCACTATTTTTCTTTTGTCTTGAGCTGTCATTGTACAGGTTTGGCACTGGTAGCACAGTGATGGGATAATAATAGTCTTGTATAATACAACTTTAGTGTATATGTTTACAGTTTTTTTTCTTAAAAATATGTGTCATCTGTCCTAGAATCTGGAGTGTTTTTCGCACCTGTTTAATGTATGTAATGTATGCATGTATGGAAACCAAAACAAATGTTTTGTAATTTACTACTATATATATACTTAATCCATTTCATATTATTAAAGTTGGTACTTTCCTGTTTAACAAGATTACAATTTGTGTTTTTATTTTGCTATAAATTCATGTTTTTTGAGATAGGCCATTCTGGTTTTTTTTTAAAAATGGGTACCAGGTGGCAAAAAAGAGAAAAGCAAGAGAAACTTTTTGAAGAACAACCACCAAAGAGGGTGTAACTATGGCTCTCATCAACATGCAAGAACTACACACATTAACGTTTCATCGCTACACATGGATAGCACTGGTTTCTGTCCTATGAACTGTATTAAGCTATGAAGGAACATAGATAGATAGAATCTGTTAATAGTGCATGTCAATACAAATGAACATCTAGATGAATTTATATAGTGGACAAGATTGACAATGCCCCAATTGACATCATTATGAGTTAAATAAATGACCCACTAGTCATCAGAATAAATAGATCCATTGTTATCTTTTTTAAAGATCTCAGTTTAAAGTCTCCCCTTTGTGTTATATTTTGTTTCATATTACAAAGTCATGTTTCACTAAATTTGTATGCCTGCAATACAGGAAAGTACCAAAAATTATCTATTATTAATCAGAATCTGGTTTTGTTATTAAATGCTTTATGGGTAAAACGTCAGTGCAGCACAGATGTTGGACATTTTTAAGCCTATTGCTTATTAATTAATTATAGAATTAATGTCTCTAAAGTTTAAATTTAAAAAAATGTTTTGTCAGAAAGATGTCTTCATAATCTGCTGAGCCAATTATTGTTAGCAACAGTGGATTTCAACAACATCCTGTATTTAATATTTTTATCAGTTCTATCATCACCCGTGTAGCACGGTCTCAAAGGGGCAACAAAGAATGGTGACACTGTTACCTGCTATGCACATCATTAGAAATGACATAGGAGGTTTTGGGAGTGGGGTTGGCTGTCTCATGCCATAGAGGATCAGTGACTCATAAGCCATGCTAAAATAAAAGATGGACATGTCTGGCCAAAAGGCACAGATAACACAGCCAAGCTGAAAGCCATGGCAACATATCCCATTCTCAGGACTACATCATGCTAATCTGGAGAAGTTTGGGAGAAAAGAGTCCTATCCATAACAGCTCAGTATCTTCTCTTTCTGTTGTCTCCTGGATAATTTTCTAGAATATTTTTTTACTGGCTTGAAAATCATGCTAACAGAATATGCTCTAATCCTTCTATTTTCGTTGTAAACACATAATTTGTTTACGTTTTAATTTTTGTAATCAACCGGTGGTCCTAATGCCAAAGTTAGATGTATCAGACCATTAGTGTAAATAAAATTATGACACAACACATCCTAATTCTTTGGATGAAATTCTGCTGGAAATCTAGTAGTACCATTATCCTGCTCAAATAGAAAATTCAGCAATGCATGATGTTAATGCTTTGCTTTGTTAGCCAGATTTCTAAAGTGTAAAAAGCTAAATAACTTAATACTAATTCTTGTAAAATTGAAACGAAGTAAATTTAGATGGAATATCTGCAAGAATATCTAGGTACAATGATTACAGCAGATGGAAGAAGTTCAACAGAAATAAGATGCAGAATAGGACAGGCAAAAACAACATTCAGAAAAATGAAAAATATACTGTGTAATAAGACCTTGTCATTAGAGGTGAGAAAGAGAGTTCTGCTGTGCTATATAACCCCTATACTAACATATGGGTGCGAGTCTTGGACAATAAACAAACTGGAATGTGGGAGATTGTAGGCAGCAGAGATGTGGTTCTACAAAAGAATGCTGAGAATACCATGGACTGCCAGAAAAACTAATGTAGAGGTGTTGAAAGAGTTAAATGCGAAACAGACCTTAATCAACAATATAAGAAAAAGGCAATCTTCTTTTTTTGGCCACTTTATGAGACAGGCAGGTTTAGAGAACATAATCATAACAGGCAAGATTGAACGCACCAGAGACAGAGGGCGACAACGTGAGAAAATATTAGACAGTTTGACAACCTGACACGGCAAGGAAACAACACCGTCTTTAATACATAATACTGTGGACAGAGAGCATGGAGAGCCATGACCGCCTACGCCACCCGGCATGGCACCTGATGATGATGATCTGCAAGAATGAATAATTTTGGATACGTCGGAATTGAATGTCTATCTGAAATGATATATCCTTTTTACGGGCGGAAATAGTTAAATTATGTCTCTAAAATGAATATTTTAAAAATTGAGCTAAACATTCATGGCTATTAATTTAATGCTAGATCAACATGATTAAACATAAGACCTAATACATTTTACCAGTATATAACTATCAAAGACCAAAATGAGAGGTCATGTGGCAGGCACTTTTATCAAATTTTCTCAAATGTTTGCAATTGTACATTACTTTGCTACAACCATCACATTATGCAAAAAAATATGTATTTTCTTTCTGTAATATCTTAATATTTTAAAATAATTTACTCTGGGATGTAATTATTTCTACTCATGATGTCAGTTTGTTTTAATGAACCAGCATTTTTATGTTTTAAAATATTTACATACATTTAAATTTTGATTGTTATTGTTGTAGGTTATAACAGTTAAGGGTGGATATGAATTTATGACAGATTCTGGCAATTTAATTTGAGTAAAATATGTTGTAATATGCATTATTTTGATGTATTGACAATGGTTAACCAGTTTTTACCATTTTTCTCAAACCCTAAACAATGATATGCATGCCAAAGTGTCATATTATAGAAGAGCCCTGAGGATGTTGCTAACAACTCTTGAAGCACATGTCAGACACATGACCAAGATCGACTCTGTTTCTACAAATAACTTCTTTTAATTGTTTTTTCACTTGAACCGTAACTGATATACGTGTATATAAGGTATATTTTTCCTTTGTTCATGACATATGTTGTTTTAATCAGGATTAAAAAGGAGGATAGATTATAGCCATGACACATAGATATCACGGCTATAAAGCCAGAGGCAGACTATGTAAAAGATGGACCACATAAATCAAAGAAATCACAGGAATAAGCTTACAAACAGCACACAGGAAGGCCATCTCCAGAGAACTCTTCTACCCCTGACGCCACAAGGCACACAAGGGCCACAGCGTATAGATAGGTAGATAGACAAATGACCAATGTAAATTAAATATTTTGTATATGAAAATTATATTGATATTAGTAACATATTTTTTGCTAAATTTGTATATTAGCTCATTCCTTGCCTTTTTTTATCTTTCTATACCATTTTTAGTAAATAATATAACTCATTCATATATTCTTGTTTGCGAATAATATCTCACTGATAACATTTAGTCTTATATTATCATTCCATCTGTCCATAGATTTGTAAATGGATGATATAAACAACATATAGGATAAAACTATATGACTAAAATATAAAGATTGTCTCTTGCTGTCATGTTATGAGACAGGAAGATTTGGAGAACATAATTATACCGGGCAAGATTGAAGACGAGAGACAGGATGACGATGTGAGATAATATTAGATAGTTTAATATCATGACAAAGAGTCAACAATGCTATAGATCTAAGTAAAAGCCTTTATTTATCATCCACCATTAAATGATACGACTCACTCTCCAAGTCTCTTTTATCATTAGTTTTGAGCACGTTGCACTGGCAGCATCATATATTTTATATAATCATTCTTCTTACCATTGTTTAGCATCATGCTTTACCTCTTGCCTACAGCAGCTTGTGATGTGATGTGTAAACTCCAGAGCTAATGCATTTAGTAACTTTAAATTAGCCTGGTGGGAAAGTAACAATGATTTAGTGGACTGAATTTGACCAGTGGGGTCATATTTTGAAATAGAGAAGTTTTTGTATCGAATTTTTATCTGTCACATTTTGAACACAACTTACATAAGGAGTGTAGGGACATTTATTGTAGCCTGATTTTCACTTTCACTTAAAAAATGATAGATTGCATTAACCTTTACGGGTTGACCGTTTTACATGTTAATACAATCTATTTTTCCCCATTGTGGTTGAATGTTTTATCCAGTAAGACACATGAGAAAATAACTTTTTTATGGTAATAAGTCTCACCCTGTTATCCAAAGCATGTACCAGCTGTTAAGTCATCTCTCCAGGTGCATATAGGTTTCCCATGTTTAACTGCAGTAAAGGGGAGTGCTGAGAAACCTGGTAAACCAGGAGTTTTTATAATTAATTTTCTAGTTCCCTGACCCTTCTGTTAGTCTGTTCATTGTTGTAGATGCTTTGCCAGTCTTGATGCTTATTCTTTGATCCAGGACTAATTTATTTTTGTCTGAGTATCCTAAATATATATAAAGTAGTCAATTACCTCTATTTTAGCCCATTCTAGCAGACAGGGTGTGATGGATCAACACTTTATTGGCTGAGGTGTTGCGCAGCTTGCTACGCCAATTGATAAGAACTTATAATCTGTAATTTCAATCTCTCGATTTGACTCCAAAACCAATTAAGATCAGGGATGGAGTATTCTTCTCCATAGCACAATGCCAGGGCTGATATATAAAGATCATGTTTTATCCATGCAGTACAATCTCTCTCTGCGTGGCTTGTTAACTCCAAAGGAAAGGTAATACTAATACATTTGGAACAAGAGAAACTATCAGCAGGTATACTCTTCAATATGGAGTACCCACGTGGTATAACTTAAAAAATAATACACTTCATACTTCCATAAGTTTATGTTGACGTGGGTAAATATTTGTCACTGTTCTTTTTAGATTATATATGGCAAAACTATATTTTGACCTGGTAACATTGCATTAAAAGTATCAGCTACAAAACCACATACCTGCAACTTACTAATTGGAAACAAGAAGTATTTAAGAGTTTTGTTTTTGTAACATGGCATCTGATTTTTAAATTCAGTTGAAAAAGGTTGAAACACTTCTGTGCTTGTTAGTGTTGGTTAAAGAACTGTTGGTACAGCATGAAATAATATTATTGACAAGTGTTGATCTTTGTATAAAATGTTGTTGACAAGTGTTGGTCTTTGTATAGAATATTGTTGATAATTGTTGGTTTTTGTATAGAATGTTGTTGTTAAGTGTTGGTTTTTGTATAGAATGTTGTTGTTAAGTGTTGGTTTTTGTATAGAATGTTGTTGACAAGTGTTGGTCTTTGCCTAGAATGTTAATGACAAAGGTTGGCATTTTTAAATAATAATCTGGCAAAAGTTGGTATTTGCATAGAATGTTATTGAGAGTGGTTGGTATTTGCATAGAATGTTATTGAGAAGGTGTGGAAGTGGATTAAAGCAGAGTTGTTGAGAAATATTTCATAGCATGTTGTATGGAAGAGTAAATGAACGAATCAGCTCTTTTGTTGCCTCTCATTCCCTCATGATATGGACAGTAGATACATGTGATGTTTTGGGTGTTATTGAGAGGAGAGACCAACTCTTTCTTATCATGCACTTTTCCATCTTTCTTCATCTCACTTCGACATTGCTATAAAACATATAAGCAAATACAACATGCCAAATATGGCAACATATTACTGATTGTTAAAACTGTTGAAATTGTTTTATGTTCATGAATATGTAGCCATTCATTAACCTCTTCGCCTTATTAAAAAAGAATTGCTTGTTTTTTAAATCAATTATTGAGTTGTAAATTTTTTTTTAGTTCAGGAATAACATGCATTTTGTGTATTGGTTTGCTTTTTTTTTTAAATTGTAGTTATTTGCATAATTTTAGAGGCAAAGCACCGATAGAGTTTATGGTTTATAAAACTTGACATAGTTGAGTTCACATACTTGACATAAACCGTAGAAAATTATAACACCAGGGGACAGCTGTTAGATAATATGCAAGCATTATACCAAAAATTCCAAAGCTCAGTAAGACCAACAGATGGAATGACTGAATCTTTCAAAACAAGATCTGGACAAGACTGTGTATTTTCACCTCTAATTTTCAACATATACATGGACAGAATAACAAAAGAAGCTCACATTAACAAAGAGAAAAATATTGCAAATAAACCTGATGAGGAACTTAATAATTAAATAAACAAACTACTATTTGCAGATGGTCAATGTCTTATATACTTCTTCTTCAGCGTACATTCTCAAACTCCTGCTGAATTCTCTTGTAGCAGGACATGTCCTACTAGATTTCCAGCAGAATGTAGTCCAGAGAATGGAAATGCGTTGTGTCGCCGTTTTATTTGCGCCAATGGCCCGACACATCCGTCTTCGGCTGTGTCTTATATACAAAAATGAAGAAAATTTGCAAAACCAAATTAATGCACTGCTATTAGCATGTTAGACATACAACATGAAAATTAATGTATAAAAAACAGAAGTTATGAAAATTAGCAATTCTGCAACACCAATGGATATTCTTCTTCTTCTTCTTCTTCTTCTTCTGTGTTCATTCTCAAATTCCAGCTATATCTCCCTTGTAGCAGGACCATGGTCCTGCTAGATTTTCAGCAGGATGTAGTCATTAGATATATAACAAATAGCTAATGCGAAAGTGAAATAAAAACCAAACAATATAAATATTTAGGCAGAATTTTTTCCAAAAATGGAAGAATAAACAGAGAAATAGAAACAAGGTGTCAGAAAGATAACACAATGACTTACCAACTTTCACCATTACTTCACTCAAAGATCAAGATGGAAATAAAAAGACAGATATCTACAATTTTATACAATTCTCCTACTAAGGCCAAACATAGTCTTTAACAGTTTTTCAGCAAAATAAAATTGTTACATATGAAATGAAGTGTCTGAGAAAAGCTGCAATGTTTACTAAACTAGATAAAATAAGAAATGGAGAAATTAGGAAAAGAGTAGGTATAATATCATGTATTGAAAGACAGCAAGTAAAATGGTTTGGTCACCTTGTGAGAATGATCCCAAACAATTTACAGCAGAATCTCATAACAACTTTAACCAGACTGACAAAAAATGTATGTAATTTCATAAATTCATCATACACAGTACAAACTATATATGGTAGAATAAATATAATTGGGTATTTTGTTGATAATCTTCATACTTCCAGCTGAAGATGGATGTGTCAGGCCATTGGTACAAATAAAACGTGGACACAACACATTTCCATTCTCTGGACTACATCCTGCTGGAAATCTAGAGTGGATCATGGTCCTGCTAAAAGAGAGATCCAGCAGGAGTTTGAAAATGAACAATGAAGAAGAAAGTCTTGATAAATAGGGAAATGTAATATAAAAGGATGTATTGTAGAGGGATTCCAATGTATTATGTTACCATACTTACTTTTGGAACAAATTTGTATCATTAAAGGGTGTGTTGGTATTTTATTTTGGTCACCCTGAGCATTACCCGCCAACGAATCAGCTCTTTTGTTGCCTCTCATTCCCTCATGATATGGACAGTAGATACATGTGATGTTTTTGGGTGTTATTGAGAGGAGCGACCAACTCTTTCTTATCATGCACTTTTCCATCTTTCTTCATCTCACTTCAACATTGCTATGATCTACAAGAACTGTTACAATAGTGTTCCTTCATCTCACTTCAACATTCCTATAACCTTCAAGAACTGTTACAATAGTGTTCCTTCATCTGACTTCAACATTGCTATGATCTACAAGAACTGTTACAATAGTGTTCCTTCATCTCACTTCAACATTGCTATAACCTTCAAGAACTGTTACAATAGTGTTCCTTCATCTCACTTCAACATTGCTATAACCTTCAAGAACTGTTACAATAGTGTTCCTTCATCTAACTTCAACATAGCGTTGCTTATGAATCACTTTGACTCTCTATGGAATGGGACCGCGAACACTTCCCCCGCCAAAAACATCCTTAATTATCTCTTATGATGTGCATAGCAGGTAAGTGCCACATGGAAAACTATATGAATTGTATTCTGATATGCTGATGTTGTTTCTGAAATCAAAGGCCTAAAAAAATTAGATCAGAGTTCACATAATCAACATCTGACCGGGTCGTTGAGTCTGCATACTATTGTATGGCAGCTATAATGGAAAGGGTAGAACTTATGGGCATGTTCTACCTGTCATGATGCTAGTTTCTAATCAAGAATCAAGGCTTCACCAAATTGCTAGAATTCATACCAACCAATAACCTGTTCTTGCAATCTGTGATAGTATCACAGATAATCTAAACATGACCTGCACACTGACACTAAATTTAGCCTGATGTGCTAACCACCTTGCTACTGATTAATTATATGTACAAATCATCATCAGGTGCCATGCTGGCTGGCATAGGTGATCATGGCACTCCACAGCCCTCTATCTCCAGCATTATGTATCAAGATCGTTGTTGTCTCTCTGCCGTGCCAGGTTGTCAAACTGTTTAATATTTTCTCACGTTGTTGCCCTCTGTCTCTGTTGCCTTCAATCTTGCCTGTTGTGACTATTTTTTCCACAACAGGCAAGATTAAAGGCAAGAGAGACAGAGGGCAACAACGTGAGAAAGTATGTACACATAACATACATTAATATATTCTTTCTTTACTATGTTTTGTAGTCAGGCATCTTTTTTTTACAGTTTAACATGTCTACACAGCAAGTCCCGTTTTCTTGATAAATGCTGCTGTATTTGAAAGCTCCTTATTGTTTCATATAACTTTCTGTGAATGATCAAATGGACAGGATGCATTATACCATGGTTGCTGGTGCACCTCTCTGCCTGGTATTTCCGACTTCAGTGTTATGTTTATTGCATGTGTTTGCTTAGGCAGAACTGTGGTCCTGCTCAATATATTGGGTTGCCCGGTCAAAAATCTTGGTTTCCTTCCTCTGTTGACTGGACTCATCTCATGTTGAAGCCCCATCTCCACTTCCAGTATCTCAGTCATATAATCCATGGTCTCTACCTATACACCTGCAGGGCATTGGTCTTCAACAAAACTACATCTTGTCCTATTATTACCTTTTGTTTCCAGCTCTTTTCATTGTCTACCAAGCCTTTGTGTCCCCACATCAAATTCTTTCTTCCAGGTACTTCTTATTCTTCCTCTTTTCCTGTGGATTCCTGAACAATACCTGTCTTATAATGCTTTATGCCCTATATATCTCCAGCATAATTTCCTTAGTTCTTCCTTCGCTGGAATTTGGATACCCAGTAGTTCTTTGCATAAGTACCTCATTGGTGGTCTTATTATACCATTTCAAACCTTATTCCAAGGTCAATGAGGTATAATTACTTGAACTTCAGATTTGCTTACATCCACTCATTCACTGCCCCTTCCTCCTTATACCAGCTCATAGGCTCTGAGGAGGATGTCTTCTGCTTCAACCATCCAAGACCTTCCTCATTCGATGAAAATTCTTTTCTATTGCCTAAAGGTTGGTATAAAGGGGCATGACTTTTTGTGATGACTTTAAAGTATTCTTTCACCTGCGCTACTCATGTCTTACTTTGATGCTGGATAGGTCCAGAAGAAACCTCATGGTAATGAGGGACGCATCCTAGAACTGCCACATGGACTAATTTTGAATTTTCTCCTGTATATCAATCTGTATCTGCAACAGTGTGAGTAACCATGGATCATCACAGATAGTGGGGTGCAAAGGGAACGCATTGCTCTAGGCGGACCCAGGGTTAGCAGATAACCAAGATCCCAAATGTACCTCCACGCGGTGCACCCTGGAAACAGAAATACAGCAGCTCGTGCTGATTCTGGCTAAATTATTTGGGGATCGTGTCCGAGAATGTGGAGGTAGCAGATGGAAAGAGATTTGACTGCACAAGAGACAGACAATATCTCCGACACCACCAGCAGCACCACATATAGCGACACTGTCGACATACAGTGAGGCTAGTCAGTCCAGTCCGAACATTGGAGGGGCGGCCAATGTAAAATGCACGTAAATGTAGAGAGACAAATATATTTCATACCGAGTACAATGAAAGGGCAGAACAGCGCTAGAGGGCAGCGCGAACTGCAAATAGAAAATGAAAAGTTCCTAGGAAAGGGGAACTACAAGCTCCGTCAGCTCGAGTCGAGCTTCTAGTTACCTGTGTTCCTTACAGGCAGAGAGCCAGACCCATTCATTGGCATTTGGTAAAGCAAGAAGACCTAATCCAACTCTAATGTCGAGCCTTCCTAAACCGGAAATATGCTCGTGAAGAGAAAGGGTTCCGTACTCGATGTGCTCAGGCACAAAAGGGACAACGATTTAGCCCTGGCCCAACTCTACTGTCAGGTTTTCCTACACCGGAAATACACTTGAAGAGAGAAAGGGTTCAGTACCTGATGGGCTCAGGCACTATTGGGACAAGGACGCTCAGCTCGAGAACGCCTTGCTCTCAAACGCGTGGTGTGAGACTCGAACTTGGACAAGGGGTACACGATGTCGGTGAATGACACCTCGGCTAAGAGGGCAAAAGAGCCAGGGTCCAACTCCTCTGTTGAGTTCTTCCCCTTAAGGAACCAGGCTCATGGATGAGAAACGGTTCAGTACCCAATGGGCACAGGCACAGCACGTCCAATTACACGAGGCAAGTTCATAGACAGTGGAACACCTCGTTCGAGTCAGATGAGATCAAAAAATTGTCTGGGCGAAGAGTCGCCACTACGCATGCCTGGAGACAGATATAGAGACTGTCACAGGCTAAGGGTAGCCCACCCGAATTGTCAAGGCATGCCGAAATCGGATGTGCTAGGCCTAAAAGGCGCATAACGGTGGCACAACGTAATCACGCTCCCGGCGGAAATCGCGCGGATATCCGTGATGGTTACAATGGAGCGAACGAAAAACAAACAAACAAACATCACAGACAGTACCACTGTTTTCATCATTAGAAGCCCCATCGAGACCAACTCCTTGAAGTATAGATGGGGCCTAGTCCAACCAACAGAGGCTGGAAACTAAGATTGGTCATGCCATTCCCTATATTGAACTGGACCAGTCCTGTCCAAGCAAGCACAGGTGCTGAAGTTGAAGATACCAAGCAGAGAGGCACACCAGTAATCATGGTATCATGCAATCTGCCTATTTAACATGTTGCGAAAAAGAAAACGATCAGTAAAAAAAATTATCCAATGTTGCATTATCTGAGAATGACATGACTTGAATTTGACTGATGCCCTTCTTAGGTTTCTGAATAACATTGAGGATATATTTCACAAAAGACAGACTTCTGTCAAATATGATTCCTATATATTTTAGGGTATACTTCCTGTTGATGTAGATGCCCATGCAGGTGGCAGTGTATCTGTTTACTAGTTACTATCTTTTTTGTCGATGAATATTCAACATTCTGTGGAATTGGTAGAAAACTGAATA
Source organism: Meghimatium bilineatum (assembly GCA_034231615.1). Classification (NCBI taxonomy): domain Eukaryota; kingdom Metazoa; phylum Mollusca; class Gastropoda; order Stylommatophora; family Philomycidae; genus Meghimatium; species Meghimatium bilineatum. Next base: position 18,461,345 of record CM067312.1, on the reverse strand, counting down.
TATACCCATCACTGCTGAAGTTAATGTATTGGTAGAATAAAACCTATTTAATAAATAAAATAAGACACAAAATATATTTGTTCTCTAGACTACATTCTGTTGGAAATCTAGGACTAATGTCCTGGTACAAGAGAAATCCATCAGAAGTTTAAGAATGAACTTTAAAAAATTGATTAGTCAAGAATTTGTAATAAGACAATAAAAATGAGAAAATGGAACATTGTTATTGTAATATTTATGTTTAATACAATATCACAAAATAATGCTGACAATTGTATAGAATGTCATAAAATCATCATCAAAAATTAATAGTAGATTTTAAAATATAATTATGAATCTTTTATCACTACAAACTTTCCTGTTTAAGTGCAGGGAGGATTGTATAAGTCACAGGCTGTGATAATAAAAAATGATACGGTCATAGTAGCTCAGATGTTACTAATTGTAAAAACTGGGTTCATATTCCAAGGTTCAATTTCAAGTTGAATTGGAAATGTTTCTAAAATTACCAATGGCTCCTAGGTCAACCTGTCCTCAGTAAATGGATACCAGATTCTGAGAAAGTAAAGGTGGCAGGTGTTATGTTTACCACATTATTCCTAGGTATGTCATTGGTCAGTTAAAAAAATACTGATCTACCACTATATTCCCAATACACCTGAATAGCATGGAAATGTAAAACTTTACCTTTTTACTAGTACACTTTGCAACCGTTGTCGCCAAGAGATATGTCAGCTTAAAGGGTAGATAGTTTACATTTTTACACTAGAAAGAAAATAATTCCAGCCCTTACTGAGAATTAGACTGGTGCCATCACGATTTTGAGACAGACATTCTAACCACTAACACTTCATATCCTTCAAGCCGTTAATATCAAGATTTTGGAGACCATTATGCCAAAAGTTGCTGAAATTGACATTTTTATACAACAATTCTATCACAACTTATAAACATCATGACATCCATAAAATCAAATGATGTGCTCCTATTTGCATCACTTCCTTTCAAGAATAGATCTATTGTGACAAATGTACAATATTTGCAGCAAATAATATTGATTTTGACTGATATTTTCATATAAATAGGTGTGTTTACATTTTGAGTTAGTGAAACTTATTGCTACTTTTATTTAAAGTAATGGAATTTATTAAATATAAGAAAAAGGCATTCTTCTTTTTTTGGCCACTTCATGAGACAGGCAGGTTTAGAGAACATAGTCACAACAGGCAAAATTGAAGGCAACAGAGACAGTGGGCAACAACGTGCGAAAATATTAGACAGTTTGACAACCTGGCACGGCAAGGAAACAACAATGACCTTGATACATAATACTATGAACAGAGAGCTGTGGAGAGCCATGACCGCAAACGCCAGCCGGCATGGCACCTGATGATGATGAATGGAATTTAGACCTCCGTAACGTTTAACAGCTAGTCAGGCTTTGGAAATGTTCCAAAAATAATTCTGTCATTAGCTTTGATGATAGTGATGATGATGTGAAATTATTACAATCTTACTTGGATGAAAGTTTTGATTCAGAGTTTACTGATAATGAGGACAAAGGTGGTGTTTTACTCATGCTCATTAAATCTCATTCTATGGACTAAACGTACCGGTAATTGTATGTTGTAAATACTCTCACTATTGTTAGATAGATGGATAAGCTACACACTGCTGCCAGTTTGGTCTCTCACAGTTAAGTCTATTTGTCAGAATACGCAAAAAAGTGAAAAGTGTGCATCACCGACCCAGGCTACCCTATATCTCAATATTTTCATCTCAATATGACTCCACCACTAAGCACCCCAAAGGTAAAAAAAAAGTTCCCACATTATGTTGAGTTTGACAGTTTATTATGAAAATATATATGTATTTATCTTTGATATAGTTTCATGTGAGACTATTCATTTTTCTGTTGATCTTCCAAGTCTGAGTGTGATATGATTAACAGTTTGAAAGAAATTATATTTTTAACATTATCATATCACATATCAACAATTTGGAGGACTGTGCCTCTTGTCTTAGTCATGGGGATTGACAATATGGAAATCTCATAGTGGTGAAAGGGTTAATACACCATTTGTCACAGAAAAATATTGGACTAGTACCATATATTTCTACCTCTATGCATCAATCTTTCATAAATGAGCAATCATACTTCATCAATCTCAAACTACTTCAATGATATGACAAGGGACTTTACTCATAAGCACTAATTGTACCCCATCATATTAATCTTTGCAACATTTTGAATAGGCCTCTTTGTTGACTAGATGAATTTCTGTTATCTTTGTTGACACTAGATGAATTATTTTTGTGTTTGTTGTATAGATGCTGTCTTTGTTGTCTACAAAAACTGCATCTGTCTTTGTTGTCGAAATGAATTGCCTCTTTGTCTTTCATGTCTAGATGAATTACCTCTTGGTTGTATCGATGTATTACAGATGAATTACCTGTCCTTGTCTTCAAAACAAATTGTATTTAATAGTTACCATTATTTTAGAGATGTCACTACCTTGTCCCATTCTGTTATTTTAACTGTAAGGAATTACATATCATTGAAGAAACCATCAACAATCCTCGTCATCCTTAGTAGATGCCAAGTCTATCCTCACTCTACCTGGATTCGACCATGCGTACCTATAAAAATACAGTATAAAAAAATACAGGATTACATTTAGTTCTGATGACTTTTAAGAACAATAAATAAATACAGGATTACATTTAGTTCTGATGACTTTTAAGAACAATAAATAAATACAGGATTACATTTAGTTCTGATGACTTTTAAGAACAATAAGTAAATACAGGATTACATTTAGTTCTGATGACTTTTAAGAACAATAAATAAATACAGGATTACATTTAGTTCTGATGACTTTTAAGAACAATAAATAAATACAGGATTACATTTAGTTCTGATGACTTTTAAGAACAATAAATAAATACAGGATTACATTTAGTTCTGATGACTTTTAAGAAAAATAAATAAATACAGGATTACATTTAGTTCTGATGACTTTTAAGAACAATAAATAAATACAGGATTACACTTAGTTCTGATGACTTTTAAGAACAATAAATAAATACAGTATTACACTTAGTTCTGATGACTTTTAAGAACAATAAATAAATACAGGATTACACTTAGTTCTGATGACTTTTAAGAACAATAAATAAATACAGGATTACATTTAGTTCTGATGACTTTTAAGAACAATAAATAAATACAGGATTACACTTAGTTCTGATGACTTTTAAGAACAATAAATAAATACAGGATTACATTTAGTTCTGATGACTTTTAAGAACAATCATCAAGTAGAACACCAAATAGTTTAGGTTATAATGTTTTTACACAACTCCTTGTCTCATATGTTGTTCATAAGTTCAGCTGGTGAGGCTTAGGATTCTTCATTTATGTAAAAATGACAACCCGAACATCAACTTTTTTCTGTGTTTTCCTGTCTCTTCTCCCTTGATCTTCCTGGTGGTTACTAAATGTTCAATTCATCACATGCCCTATAAATCTTGTCTATAATTTTTGCTATAATTTGTCTCTTTACTCCAGCATCTGAGACCCCTACATTATATCTTTTAGATGTCCATGGTATTTTCATCATTCTTCTCAAAACATCTCAGTTGCCTCCAGTTCTAAGAATATTTATTTGAGAGGATATAAAACTATTATAGTAAATATGAATAAAAAATAAAACTGAAATACAAATTATGATTACCTTTCTTCTGTAAGTTATCAACTTGTTACTTCTTGTATAACCTCCAAGAACTGTTACAATAGTGTTCCTTCATCTCACTTCAACATTGCTATAACCTCCAAGAACTGTTACAATAGTGTTCCTTCATCTCACTTCAACATTGCTATAACCTCCAAGAACTGTTACAATAGTGTTCCTTCATCTCACTTCAACATTGCTATAACCTCCAAGAACTGTTACAATAGTGTTCCTTCATCTGACTTCAACATTGCTATGATCTACAAGAACTGTTACAATAGTGTTCCTTCATCTCACTTCAACATTGCTTTAACCTCCAAGAACTGTTACAATAGTGTTCCTTCATCTCACTTCAACATTGCTTTAACCTCCAAGAACTGTTACAATAGTGTTCCTTCATCTCACTTCAACATTGCTATAACCTTCAAGAACTGTTACAATAGTGTTCCTTCATCTCACTTCAACATTGCTATAACCTCCAAGAACTGTTACAATAGTGTTCCGTCATCTCACTTCAACATTGCTATAACCTTCAAGAACTGTTACAATAGTGTTCCTTCATCTGACTTCAACATTGCTATGATCTACAAGAACTGTTACAATAGTGTTCCTTCATCTCACTTCAACATTGCTATAACCTTCAAGAACTGTTACAATAGTGTTCCTTCATCTCACTTCAACATTGCTATAACCTTCAAGAACTGTTACAATAGTGTTCCTTCATCTCACTTCAACATTGCTATAACCTTCAAGAACTGTTACAATAGTGTTCCTTCATCTCACTTCAACATTGCTATAACCTTCAAGAACTGTTACAATAGTGTTCCTTCATCTCACTTCAACATTGCTATAACCTCCAAGAACTGTTACAATAGTGTTCCTTCATCTAACTACAACATTGCGTTGCTTATGAATCACTTTGACTCTCTATGGAATGGGACAGTGAACACTTCCCCCGCCAAAAACATCCTTAATTATCTCTTATGACGTGCATAGCAGGTAAGTGCCACATGGAAAACTATATGAATTGTATTCTGATATGCTGATGTTGTTTTTGAAATCAAAGACCTAAAAAAATTAGATCAGAGTTCACATAATCAACATCTGACCAGGTCGTTGAGTCTGCATACTATTGCAAGAATTCATTGTGTCGCTGTATGGCTATGTCATTGACTTCAGTTAAGATGTGATGAAGATGTTGCTTGTCTTTTAGCAATCAGTTCACATTCTATCTATAACCTCTACAGTCATGAACATGATCCCTAAAAGTACCAGCCAGAACCACCACAGGAGCCTGGTATGTCTGTTTCCTTGGTGAAGCACACAATGGTACTTTTAGGATCTTAGTTATATGTTTATTAACTGGGGATCACACAAGAGCAATGTAAAACTCTTTGCACCACAGACTTCATTGAACTGGGGATCACACAAGAGCAATGTAAAACTCTTTGCACCACAGACTTCATTGAATATTCAGTTCCTTAGCATTTTCCATAAATTCTTATCTCTGGCGAGCCAATAAAACAGCCAGTTTGTTTAATTTAGTTTAGTTTTCTGAATCAATGTCGATACACACCGACAAAATCCATAGGTACTTGGTATCTACCAGCACAAGACTAAGATTATGTATGTTGATGGTTTCTGTAGCTCAACAGTTACATACACTTTAGACTCACCCTTAGTTGCCACATTCTGCTGGCCCCGGGAGTAATTCCAAATTCTGTAAGTCACATTATTATATCTCCTTCCAGTCTAATGCCCTCATTTAAAAAATGTTCATGTAAAGATCTTACTATATCATTCTTGTAAAAGACTAGTTCCACAGTATCCACAGTGTTCTCAGTAGATCGGAATATACAATGCACTCCATCCACTCATGTTGGAACCACACATTCTCAAACTTTCTAAGCATGGATTTAAAATCTGTCACTATTATAGCTCACAATGTTTTGGTGCTGTAAATCCATTTTAGTACCACTGTAACTGTCTCAGTTTTCATCCTCATGCTGGAGGTTGTTGCTGTGTAAGCTCCATTCTGCTTCTTTACAATTCTACTCCCAGATCTGGCTGTAAATCCCTATCCTGACTTTTTACCAGGAATCACAGAACCAGCAGTGTATATAACAACATCATGATCTATAGTGTTATCACAGAGCAACTGTTGTATTTCAAGGTCCCCGTTCCCATTGTACTATCTTTTGTACTACATGCCCAGATAATGATGACCTCCCCAATTTTACATGCAATAGTCTGTTTCATTTTGTAGTTCCATTCTGTGTTTGTTCTCTTTCTTGATATAGACCTTTTAGTCAAAATGTTGATCCTGTGTGTTGTTCAATTTAAAACTACTTTACTATTCAATTCTTTATATACATTTTTAACATTTACTTACCTTTCTGTGCCAGCCATGTGGCAGCAGGGGCATGGACTCCTAGCTCAGTTTTCAAAGAATACTGCCACTGTGGTCTTTCTAGGCATGTTGTAGGAGGTGACTAAAGGAAGTTGGGGGATGGGCTGACAACCTGTCATCTGCGAAAAAAATCATTTTCACTGCCTGTCTTATCTCAATTTCTTACTTTTGTCTTGTGTCACATGGTCCCCATGGATGACAAAGTTATGCAGGCCAGTGGAAATTGAACCGTTGTCCTTTTGTGGCAGACTCCTAAGTGGTGGGGAATGCTAGGTGTACCATTATATAGATGGGTCAACAGACATGACAGAAGAATGATGAACTGGTTGACCCAGAAGTGTATGCTAGGCTTCTGGCAGAATGTGATGATCCTAGGATATTGCTGCACTGGAATACCTCCCTTTGTGAACTAAATATGCATTCATAGTCCTCTCCCCCCCCCCCCCCCATCTCCAACATAACCATGCCTTTGAGACAACAAACCGTATACAAGTTCAGGTGTACATGTTGTTCTATTTAACCTTACTGAATATTTCTTTTACTTTGGTCTGAATGTGTATTGGTAATCCATGATTCTCTCTCCATGGAGTTGGTTCTGGCACAGATCTTAAAGAGCTGTCCAAACCTTGTCAAAAGCTTTCCTTAGATCTATCCATGCTGCTAGTAATAGATTTGTATCTTGAAGGCATCTTCATGTTCTTATGTTCAAATAAACAAGTCAAATGTGGGGATTACCAGAAGTGGGGATGATGTGTGTCCTCCTGGTGACTTCAATTTCAGATCACTCTAGTTCTCTGAATGTGATTTTTATGTGTAATTGTTTTTTCTCTGTATATACTTCCATTACTTCAGATATAAGATATACCCGGTGGTTCCATCTTGTCCAGTATTTTTTATATTTGTTGCTTCTCATGAATATCCTGTTTTTTTTTCTGGGACAACTTTGATAGTGTTGTCTTAACAAATGAGTCTGCAAATTAGTTGGCTGCCTGCATACCTGTTAGAGTACTTTTTGTCTTTATAAAGTGTGATCCTAGTACCAGGTATTTCTCATAGTACTTTCATCATAAATTTGTTTTACCAATTTTCCATATTTTCCTGTCACCTCTTTTTAGGTTCAGTGAAATTTTTTTTTGCTAGTTTTCTTTTTGTTTGTTCTTCTTTGTATTCAATATACACTTCTGCAGATTAGCATGATGTAGTCTGGAGAATATATTTTATTGTGTCATGGTTTACAGCTTCGCTGAAATATCTGCACTTTTTTTGACCTGATACATCTGATTTCAGCATGTCTTTTGGGTCACTTTGACTCTAAACAGAATAGGACAGCCAACTCCACCCAAGACCAAATTATTCTAAATAGTGTTGCTATTCTTTGCTTCCCTTTTGGGACCAGACAACACAAAGTTGAGGCTGATGTTATGAGATGATTTATCATCAGTCTCCAAAAATATTTATAGTGGTATCATGAGATGATTTCAAATACCAGTTTCCAGACTGACTAATCATATGAAATGTTTACTGTATGACATATATACTAGGGTAGCTACTTCTTGACAAACAGGTAAGAAATTGCAAAGAAAGTGTAAAAGACTTATGTAGATCAAGCAGACATAGATGATGTATAGGTGTCACTACGTACTTATAGCCATGTACTTTAAGATAGTTCGCTACAGCAGGTTTTATCACAGGTTTGCCTCCAGCACTGTGTATGCCCCGTCCAGTAATGACCTCTATGAACCTTTTATTCCTGCTATAGTTACTTTCTCTGTATTCTGGAACAAATTATATTTATATTAATGTTCTAGAAACTGGAAGTTGTTAGAGTAATACAGAATAATTTTACAATGGATATAGAGCACACGTTTATAACAAAATTCCATATTTAACAATACATTTAAAATTCCCAACTAGTTTATACTGTGAGGTATATAATTGTGTAAAGTAAAGTTTGGTTATTAAATACATATATTTTGTTGGTCTAGACCAATCTGCTATAACAGGATTCCACTGTATAAATGTTGGAATCTGGTTCTTATACAATAAATTCAATTTGTAAAATTCCAAATATTTTGATTATTTTATATCTGGAAAATATATATGATTACCCTTTATATTTAACAGGCGGAATTTAGAAAAAAGGGTAGTGAAGTTTTGCTAATCGCTTGTAACATACATAATAACATATTGATTGACATTTCAACCTAAAGGTCTTTATCAAGAATAAAACATGATGATGATGAGGAAATAATCCCTTTAGCTATGAGCAGGTAGATCATGATAGCTCATAGCCATTCTGACAAAATACAAGGCTCTCCTCAGATGTGTAACCAAGGTGACACCTGAACTTGTATACAGTTTGTTGTGCCAATTAGTTTCTGCTGAGTTCTTCATTTTTAGATCGGATACTGCAAGCTCTAGTTCTCTGAATGTGATTTTTATGTGTAAATGTTTTTTCTCTGAATGTACCTCCATTACCTCAGATATAATATATAGTTCCATCTTGTCCAGTATTTCTTATATTTGTTGCTTTTCATGAAATCTCCCGTTGTTTTTCTGGTATAACTTTGATGGTGTTGTCTTAAGAAATGAGTCTGCAAATTAGTTGGCTGCCTGTATATCTGTTAGAGTACTTTTTGTCTTTATAAAGTGTAATCTTAGTATTTCTCATAGTACTCTCATCATAAAATTGTTTTACCAATTTTCCATAGTTTCCTGTCATCTCTTTCTAGGTTCAGTTACTATATTTTTTATTTTGTTTGTTCTTCTTTGCATTCAATTTAAACTCCTGCATATTAGCAGCATGTAGTCTGAAGAACAGAATATGTGATGTCATGGAAATAATCACTTTAGCTATGAGCAGGTAGCTCTTGACAGCCCATAACCTTCCTGACAAAAACACAAGACTCATCTCAGTTGAGTAACCAAGGTGACACTGGAACTTGTATATGGTTTGTTGTGCCAAAGGCATGGCTATGTTAGGGGGGGGGTTTATTGTTGCATGTTTAGTCCCTGAAGGGAAGCATTCCAGTGCAGCAGTATCCCAGAATCATCACATTCTGATAGTAGTGTGGCATACTCTTCTGGGTCAACTAGTTCATCATTCTTCTGCCAGGTCTGCTGACTCTTCTATGTAATGGTACATCTAGCATTCCCCACCATCTAGGAGTCTGCCACAAAAGGACAAAGGTTAAGTCCACAAATAGAAACAGCCAAGTGTGGAAGGAGAGGGGGACAGAGAAAATCCTGGATAACATCAAGGAATGATCTGGACATGATTTTTCTACACTTCTCTGAATGGCTGAGAACAGAGATGTATAGAGGGCATTTTATGCTGATATATCCAATGTTGATGGAGGGTGTTTCTCTAATCAAGTCTGGGTCATTCCAACGATCGTTGGATTAATCAACTAACATTGTAAAGTTCAGACCGATTTGTGTAACAGAAGTCAGTTCATTCCAATTCTTTTTCATTCAAATGAATTATTTTGTGACAAACTGTGTATTACAACATTGGATATTTAAGAATAACACATAGACAGGGGTAGACCAAAAGAAACGCTCAGAAGAACAGTACTTAGAGAAAGTAAAACAATCAATATCCATACTATCCAAGAACTGCACAGAATAGCTTTGAACAGACAGAATTGGAGAGATCTGACCTCTGCCCTATGCGCTAACTTCAGCGCAAAAGGAAAATGAATGAATATCAAGTGTAGCATCCCTACCACTCCTATGGGTTAAGGGTCTTATTATTATTATGTTGATTATCCTCTTTGCACACCGGACATGTCCACAAGTGTTCAGATCTCCACTTCAGTAAATCTCAGGACATAACAGCTAATCATTCTGGTTCTATGTTGGTTCGCTGCTCTTTTTTAAAATCTGTGTTAGATGTTCCTTACAGGCCAGCTATCCTCACTTCCAAATCGAGCATTCTCGATATTGACTCATGCTCATTTATCTCAAAATCATCTGATCATGTGGACTCATTAAGAGCAATGAGTATGTCTGCTCTGTCCATAGATTGACCATCTGTTATGATGATGAGGCCAGCTAATTGGTCAGTACGTTCATTTTCCTCCACATCTGAGTGTCCGGAGACAAAGATAAGCATGATTTTCGTAATGAAGGTCATATTTTATATTTCTTTAATGACCACCCATTCTCTACATACATCATATGATTAGATTTATTCCTGATAAGAAATATATATCTGGAACAAACTGCATGAATAAAGTGAGTGCAGCTACTCACCATACATTGAGATAAACAGAAGAGTAAGACAAAGGTGTATTTTTTCACTTAGCCTATTTAACATCTACACAAAAAACATTTTAAAACATAAAGCAGGAATGCCAGAATAAAAATTAGTGTCATAATATTAAGAAATCTGTGATATGCAGATGACATAGTCCTCTAGCAGAAAGTGAACAGGGGCTACAAAGATTAGACAAGTTCAATAAATCTAGTAGAGAATATGGACGAACTATAAAAATTCAAAAACAAAAACTACAATAATTTAGCAAATCAAAGAAGAGCAGGTGCTAAACATAAATATATGTGGAAATTACTACAACACATACATCATTACCAATATCTTGGAAATTTAATAGGAATGGCTAAAAATACTTTCAATGACATGAAGAAAATATTAACTGATTCAGCACGTAATTATTTTAGAGTCTAGATAGAATTATTATTTTAATTCCACTTCTTCTTCTTCTTCTTTCCTTCCACTTTCACCCTTTAAAGGTGTTAAGGGAGATACAATGTTCTTGTTCTCGCTTTTCTGGCAGCTTCAGATGTTATTTGGTGTTTGTGTAATGTCTCTTTGATGTTGTCGATCCAACGTTCTCTAGGTCTACCCTTGGTTCTTCTTTCTGCTTCTCCTCTCTTCATATATGCTTTATAAACTAATGAATCACACAGCATTCTTTCCAGATGACCAAACCATTGTATCTATTGGTTTTTGAGTTCCACAAATGTTACAAACATCAGACTTAATTTTGTGTCTAAATATTGTTTAAATATATCTTATTATATGTAAAATTAATGCCCTACATCTTATTAGTGGAGCAATGAGATCTATACCAATGGCTGCATGTGAAATACATACAAATGTAGAGCCCCTTGAGATGCGCAGAGATATGGCTACAATGGAGGCTTATAAAAGAAGCAAAACAATGAACAAAGACCACCCAAATAAACAACTTGTAGAAAACTGGGAATCAAACCACAGAATAAAACAAAAGTCAGTTATGAACCATGTCAATGAAATAAAAGACAGTTATCACCTTTTAAGTACTCTTTAATTCAGGGTTATTCAACTATATTTACTCGGGGGCCAAAATATAGAAAATGGGGATTTCACGGGCCAGATTTATAAAAAACACATTTAATGATTTTATACATTTAGTTTTTTTATAACTTTATTTCACTGTTTTAGCAATGATCCACGGGCCACTTACTAGGCCTCCATGGGCCGGATATGGCCCGTGGGCCACCAATTGAATAGCCCTGCTTTAATACATCATACTTTAATTACGTATTATTACTAGAGCTGGGAGAATGATTATGTGGGATGTTTTCCTTAATAATCATAAGTAATTGTGGAATTCTTTTTATTTAAATCATAAGATCGTTTATTAAAGTACTGAACTCTTTTTTTTTTACATATTTTGTGATTTTCTTTTCTTTTTTATTTTGTGTCTATTTTGGTAAAACACAAAATGTATTATAAATTAAATTAAATTTATTTTAGTTATGATTTTTTTCACACACACGACATACAATATCATACATTCACACATGCACATACATACACATAAATATATTTTCTTAAGAATTGGTCATTAGAAGAATTGATCATGTGAAGAACTTGCATTTGAAGAATTCATTTTCAAAGAATTAGTTTTCGGAGAACTTGCATTCAAAGAATTGGTTTTCAAAGAATTGGTTTTTGAAGAACTTGATGGGAACCTGATCAAAGTTTTACCTGCTAAGCATGTCATAAGATGACTAAGTTGTTTTTGGCGGTGGAGTTAGCTGTCCTATTCCATATAGGGTCAAGGTGACAAAACGTCATGCTGAAAGAAGTATCAGACCTAATGGTGCACATATCACAGCTAAGCTGTAAACCATGACACAAAGCACTTTGTTATTTGGACCACATCCTACTAATCTGCAGGAGTTTGAGAAAGGATGTTGAAGAAGAGGAAGATACTTTCCCATTGGCTTACAACCTTACAGAATATCAGTCATCAGTATTGCATTTGAGGCAAGCAGATATTTAACAAAATTAATGACAACACTTACCATCTATTGAGTCTTCAAGAAAGTTCTTGAAAATTGTCATGGCTTGCTTCAATGTACATTCATGAAGGTCAAGGGTTTCAATTTCATTTGATTTATTACTGCTGAAAATCTCCTGTTGTTGATTATTATGGGGTTGTTTTGTTTGACTTCTGGTAATTTTGTTTGCTGCTGTTTCTGATACATGAACTAGAGTATCCAACTTTTTAGCTACTGGTAATCTATTTTGTTGGTAAAGTATGTGGTTGGTCTGTACCATATTATCTCTAATAGACTGCACACCAGAAGATGCTTGTACTTGTGAAAACTGATTTTGACTTGAGCTATTTTGCAGCCCATTTGATAATCTATACTGTTGATTACTTGACACCTGCTGGTTGCTTCTTATATTTTGTTTGACAGGCAAGCGTGTTTTTCTTTCTTCATGTAACCAATGTTGTCTGTTACTGTATTCTAAGATGCCAGCACTTGCTAAATTTGAATTGGATGTAGTAGACCTATGTGTTGTCCAATGTTGTCTGTTACTGTATTCTAAGATGCCAGCACTTGCTAAATTTGAATTGGATGTAGTAGACCTATGTGTTGTCCAATGTTGTCTGTTACTGTATTCTAAGATGCCAGCACTTGCTAAATTTGAATTGGATGTAGTAGACCTATGTGTTGTCCTCTGAGCTTCCACATCGTAATTATTATCTATGTATGGTCTGCCCTAAACATTGGAAGATACAAGAATATGCAATATTTATGTTCAGTAAATTCCCATTGTTTTCATTTGTCAAACAGCTTAAAACTGATTTAGAATTGGTTAATTTGGATCTCTAAATCACATCACAAGACAGTTAATTAAACGTTTTAAGAAATATTGTCACCTGGTTCATTTTACAATCAAAGCAATAATCAACTTTTCTCAGCATCAGTCTCACACTATTGAGTTCATCACTGATATTTAGCTAGAAGTATGCAAGAGAGAAGTATTTAATTGCCAATACAGTTAAGTCTCCATAACAGGTAAATATAGGTACCTTGTTCTTCTGAGTGAAAATTTATCAGAGGTAGGCCCTACTTATAAAATTACTCTTACAGATCCCAACCCACATAACTTCTTCATTAAAATCATTTTGTGAAAGAGTTAGGCATATAGTAAGTATTATTATTTATTACTTGACAATGATATAACACATTTCTAAGAACTCTCCTGCACATGTGGAACAGGGAATACAGTGTCTTATTACTTTTTGTGTTATGAGTTATGACTGCAGGCTATCATCAGTGCACATTGGACAAGTCTATAGGTGCTCTGATCCCATCTCAATAAATCCATCACAGTAGTGGCGGACAGTTCTAGTTCATTGTTAATTAATCAGCTTCCATAATTAAATATCTATTATGTTTCTCTTTATAGGCTGTTCTGATCTTTACACCAAGCTCACACAGTCTTGAGAGCAGCCATGATTCACACTTTTGAAAATCATCTGAGTAAATGAGGCCCATCATGCATTCTAACTACGTCAAATAGATCCAGGGTGCAAAGGGAACGCAATGTTCTCGGCGGGCCCAGGGTTAGCAGACAACCAACATCTCAAATATACCTCCTTGCGGTACATCCTGAAAATAGAAATAAAGCGGCTCGTGCTGATTCTGGCTAAATCATTTGGGGATAGTGTCCGAGAATGTGGAGGTAGCAGATGGAAAGAGATTTGACTGCATAAGAGACAGACAATATCTCTGACACCACCAGCATTACCACATGCAGCTGCACTGTCAACATACAGTGACGCTAGTCAATCCAGTCCAAACATTGGAGGGTAGGTCAATGAAAAAGGCACGAAAAGGTAGTTGCATGACGAGAGATGAATAGATGTCATACTGAGTACAATGAAAGGGCAGAACAGTGCCAGAGGGCAGCTCCAACTGCAAATAGAAAGTGAAAATATTCCAAGGATATGGCAACTACAAGCTCTGTTAGCTTGAGACAAGCTTCTAGTTACCTGTGCTCCTTATGGGCAGAGACCCAGACCCAATCATGGGCATCTGACAAAGCAAGAAGACATGGCCTAACTCTAATCTCAAGCCTTCCTATACTTGAAATACACTTGCAGAGAGAAAGGGTCCGTACCCAATGGGTTCAGGCAAAAAAGCGACAAAGATTTAAGCCCTAGCCCAACTCTACTGTCAAGCTTTCCTATAACGAAAATACACTTGCAGAGAGAAAGGGTTCAGTACCCGATGGGCGCATGTGCTATTGGGACAAGGTCGTTAAGCTCGAGAATGCCTTGCTCTCAATCACGTGGTGTGAGACTCAAACTTTGGCGAGAGGTTCACGATGTCTGTGAACGACACCTCGGCTAAGAAGGTGAAAGAGCCAGGGTCCAACTCTTCTGTTGAGTTCTTCCTCATATGGAACCAGGCTCACAGAAGAGAAACAGTTCAGTATCCGATAAGCACAGGCACAGTATGTCCAATTACACGAGGTAAGTTCATAGACGGTGGAACACTCGTGTGAGATAGACATGAACGACAATCGTCTCAGCGAAGAGGCACTACACACCCGTGTGCCCAGCAACAGATAGACAGGCTGTCAGGACTAGGGAAGCCTACCTGAATTAAAGGCATGATGAAATCGGATGTGCTGGACCTTGGACATCCAGACCACAGAATGGCCAACCGAGGTGCAAATAACAGTTTTTACAGTGGAACTTGCAGCACAACTTACTTCACGTTCCCTGGCGGAAATGAAATGATATATTCGTTGTGGTTATATGAGAGCAAACACAGAAGAAAAAGAAGAAGAAATAGATCTAATGATGCACATATGTACACCATGGTCATGCTCACAAAAGTATTCGCTAATTCATTATCCTCTACAATTGCGTCAAAATAAAGGTAATTTATCTGGTCATAGATTGTATCAATAACTGCACCACTTGACATGGACAACTCCCACTTCAACTTTGCTGAGCATGTTCACTGAGTCACTAAGGTCATCTGAAACAGCTCTGATGGACAAGCTCTGTAGTTTTGTCTCTGAGTTGGTTACCACAGTACAGTTCATTGAAGAAATCCATGTAAGCATCTGACTCCAAGAGAAGGATGAATATGAAGTAACTTTATCAAACTACTGCAGAATAAGGATTCTATGTAGGCTCATATAGATTAAGGATTCTATGTAGGCTCATATAGATTAAGGATTCTATGTAGACTCATATAGATTAAGGATTCTATGTAGACTCATATAGATTAAGGATTCTATGTAGACTCATATAGATTAAGGATTCTATGTAGACTCATATAGATTAAGGATTCTATGTAGACTCATATAGATTAAGGATTCTATGTAGACTCATATAGATTAAGGATTCTATGTAGGCTCATATAGATTAAGGATTCTATGTAGGCTCATATAGATTAAGGATTCTATGTAGGCTCATATAGATTAAGGATTCTATGTAGGCTCATATAGATTAAGGATTCTATGTAGACTCATATAGATTAAGGATTCTATGTAGACTCATATAGATTAAGGATTCTATGTAGACTCATATAGATTAAGGATTCTATGTAGACTCATATAGATTAAGGATTCTATGTAGACTCATATAGATTAAGGATTCTATGTAGACTCATGTGGTCTCTTAATGTTTTACTCAGTCATCCATCCTTCTTCTCTCGAACTCACACAGAAATATTGCGTTCACATGGGAATTAAAAATTCTTAACTCATATACCATTATCCTTTTCAGTAAAATATATCTTTCAAAATTCTAACTGTTCATCATGCTTCTCCTTCCGCATTTGTTCTCAAACTCCGGCAGACTAACAGGATATAGTCCAAAGAACAGAAAGTGTTGTGCCGTGGATTATAGCTTAGCTGTGATATCTTTGGCTTTCGGCTGTCACATCCAACTTCACCATGGCATCTGGGTCACTTTTACTCTCTATTTGAAGGAACAGCCAACTCCACCCCAAAATATCCTTAGTTGCTTCCTATGACATGCATGGCAGGTAATAGTATTGCTAATTTTTGCTCCCCACTAGAAACACATGAGCATTCATCTTTATTTTGTATCCAAGTTTTTACATCTTCATCTGTGTCCCTGCTTTGTTCATGATACTCCCTATATTTGTGAAGGTGTCAACTTCATTAAAAACTGCTCCATCAAGTTTAACGCTAGCCTTGGAACTAGCTAAATTTATCTAATTGGTTTAATGCCATTCCTTCATGGATTATATAATCTTTTAAGCCTCATACTCTGAAGGGATGGGGGAGGGGGGGTTAGGTAAACTATAATTGTATAGATGAAATACTGTGGGGCTTCAATAAAAAATGAAAGCCTCACTTATACTTCTCATCTACTAGGGGTTTGCTGTTGTTTGTGGTTGGTTTGGTGAGTCACTGGTGATACCATCTGACCTTCAACATGCAGAGATCATGAGGTAGAACAGCAACATCATGTGCTAAGTTGAGGTGTTGTAGCTGCTTTAACAGATATATATATGTTGAACTAGGTAGATAACCAAGAAGAAAACAGAGGAAGAAATATTCAAAGTAAATATCAGATATACAACAATTGTGCACATACATTTCTGGATTGTGTGAAGTAGTACTCTTCTCTTTGTCTTTTTTTGCATCTCCGAACACACCACTGAGGAATGAAATTATAACCATGAAAAATGAGAGAGAATTAAATTAAATATATAATTTTTTAATTTAAAAAGCATATGTAACAGGAATATAAAAATATCCGTAAGTTCATTACACTAAAGACTATCGACTCTTACCCCAAGGACTGGATCCAAGCATACACAGATGGGTCAGACTTGAAAGCCACCATCAATGCAGAATATGGCTATCTCATAGTCATCCCTGACAAAATATCAATAGAGTTATCTGCTCCTTGTGCAGAGTTCTGTAGCGACTATGATGCAGAGGTGAAAGCAATATCAGAAATACTCATAGATCACCACCAAATACAAAAATGATGGTACACGTTCAAAAAACCTAGTAATATTCACAGACTCTACAAGCATGTTATACAAGCCCTAGACAACTGGAATCAAACAGCAGAGAATGTCATTAGAAACATATTTCAAGCTACAAACATACATCCTATGGCATCAATACTACACTACAGTTGATACCAGGCAGGCCACATAGGTATCAACAGGAATGAAAGTGCAGATAAACTGGCAAAAAAGGGAGCAAGTATGCCCCAACCAGGAATTTCTACTAACTTTAGAATAGCTAAACACATCCACAACAACTATAAACAACAATGGATGGACCACTGGGTCACTGTCTCAAAAGGAAGAGTGCTCTATGCAGACATGTCCCAATGAAATCCACACGACACCAAAGTTAACTACACTGCAAAGGTCAAACCACAATATTTAACGTACAACTTAATAAACACCTACAAAGAATAACAGCAGACCAATTATGTACCATACACCATAGACCAATTATGAATAAATTATGCACGATATGGGATTCCTAAAACATCTCACATATTTAATTGCAATGCTATCCAACAAACAAGAGGCAGCAGTAAAAGTGCAGGGAACAATATCAGAATGGTTTAATGTGCAGAAAGGAGTTTGACAAGGATGCACACTATCAACACACCTTTTTAACATCTATGCTGAAAACAAAATGCAAAACTTAAAAGACGACATGACATATGTTGACTTCCAACCTCTTACCATCGGCAGACAGCAGATTCCAGAAATTAGATATGCTGATGACACAGTTCTCTTAACAACAAATGGAGATAGTCTAAAGCAAATGTTACTATCAATAAAAAACACAGTGAAGTCCAAAACTTATTCTTAAATATGAAGAGAATAAAAATTATAACAACAAATAAAGTGAAAGTGCAACCAAAGATAATAATTGACAGTTTCAAACTTGAAGACGTTAAAAATTTCCAATAATTGGGCACAAACATAAATAGCTCAGGAGACTATGCTAGAGACTATAATCAAAAGAAGAAATGCAATTGTGACATCAAAACTTGCCCAAAGGAAAAATCTTTGGCAAGGTACCAGCAACATAGCCAAACTATGTATGATCAGAACATGCGTATTTCCAGTGGCAATATATGGTTATGAGGCATGAACATAAAATAAAATAACAGCAAAGAAATACATTGCTTTTGAAATGAGATTCTACAGAAACATTTTACATATACCATGGACCAATGACAAATCAAGAAGTGTTAAGATCAATAAATGTCAAAGAGGGCAAGCTCCTTAACAACATCTTAACAAGAAAGGAATGTTATCTGGGCTTATAAAGAGACATAACAACATGGAAAAATTAATAGCTGAGGGCAAAGTTAATGGCAACAGGGGAAAAGGACGCCCAAGATGATGATGATGCAGTGATATATCAGACTGCTTAAACATGTCTCTAGCTGTGGCAGGTTAACTCGCCCAGAATTGCAGAGAATCAGAGAATACATAAGGAAGACCATGTTCTGGAAAGAATAGATCACATGATAATGCACCATACTGCAAAAGACAAGAGGAGGAAAGAGTAAAACACCACTTTATTGAATGCCCTACACTACAAGACCTAAGAAAAAAACTACCACCAAACCCCTCCATCACTAACACCCTTTATACAGACAACAAAGCTGAAAAAGACATGCACCTACCACCACTTGACACAGGGAAGACCACTACCCATGGGATTGGATAAGTATGTAAGTAAGTAACAGTAATATAAATATGTATTATGTTGGATCAAGAGATTATCCCATTTTGCTATGAAGCATTTTATAATATACAAAAACTATCATCATCAAAAGTGTCCTTCTTCTAATAGTTTTTTTTATTGTCCATGTTTCTGAGCCATGCTTTAATATAGAATAGATGTAGCATTTTATAATTCTTATTTTTATCTTGTTTATAATGTGTTTAGATGTTATATTTTCTTTGTATCATTGAAAGTACTTTTAGCCATTCCTATTCTCCTTTTAACTATGTTTCACATCTGCCATCATTTGTGATTATGCATCACATATATTAATACAGTTCTACTTGTTGCGGTTTCTGTCCATGTATTTTTATGTTTAGCATCTGTTCTTCAGTAACTTTACTGATTATCATGGTTTTTGTTCTTTTGGATTTTTCAATCCAGTCCAAACTCTTGACTTGATTTACCAACTTGATCTATTAGTCTTTGTAGTTCCTGTTCACTTTCTGCTAAAACAGAACTGTTTTACTGCATATTTTCACATTAGGGAGTGCAGGTACTTGTGGCTGTATGATAAAGGCAGCCCAAGCTTATAGTATACAAAGAGTGGGTTATTTAGTTTACCAACTCTCAAAACCATACATCATAATAGACAAAATCAGTGAGTATGATCTTCACTCTAACACTAATGCTAATGTTTCATATTATTCACTTAGCATTGACATAGCAGCTAAGGCCATCTCCAGCAATATCTTTAAATTTTTATTTTGTTTTTGATTTTGCATCACTAAATATGCAGGATCCCAGGTGTTTGAAAGTTTTTACTTCCTCAGTTATACAGTTAAACAGCATCCAGCAATACTTGGTCTACATTTAATCTATAAGATTTATCTGTTGTTTTATTAGGAATGTTTTTCTTAATGTCTTTTATAGTAGAATCTTTGGTCTTTTTGGTTAAGTTAATTAAAGTTACATCCTTGGCTTAAAAAACAGATTGGCTTATATTCGAAAATATACGGTAGATGTTAAATTGAGGGAGAAACAGGCAGATGTCTAGCACAAAAAAAGATCATGCATTGATCAAATAGACTTACGTAAAACACAGGTTTATATTTCGTTTCAATGGGACATGACAGACTATATCTAAAACTAGTGGGTAATGATGGGCAATGATGAGCACACAAGAAATCATAAAAATTAAAATACACAAATCACATTCAATGTTTCAACCAAAAGGTCTTTATCAAGACACAAACAAAACATCAAAAGACGATGAATAAAGACCTTTTGGTTGAAACGTTGAATGTGATTTGTGTATTGTAATTTTTGTGATTTCTTGTATGCTCATCATTGCCCATCATAACCCACTAGTTTTAGATATAGTCTGTCGTGTCCCATTGAAACGAAATATAAACCTGTGTTTTACGTAAGTCAAATTGTTGTTACGTTTCACGCAGTTACTTTGTATTGATGATTGTCATATTGATCAAATAGCAATACTTGAATTGCTATATTGCTATGGAATTATTATAGAGCAATTTGATGGATGTCAGACACCCCCCCCATATTTGTATTGGGAGGGGGGATCCCCTCTGTATATAGATTTTGACTGTGAAAAAGCATTTGATAGTATAGATTGTACAGTGATGTGGAAAATACTGAGATACTATGAAATATCAGAGAAATTTATAAAAATTACACAGAAATTCTGTATGCAAGCCACATACAAGGTTGTCACAATGGTAAGCTGTCAGAACCATTGTATTAGCCCTATGAAGTTAAAACAAGAGTTAGACAAGGATATTTGTTATCACTGATAATTTTGCTCATGGTTATAACTTGGGTGATGAGACAAACAACTAAGGAAGGAAAACAGGAATATGGTGGACATTTGATAAGCAATTGTAGGATCTGAATGTTACACAATCTTTGATTTGAGTTTCTGCTACCACACAAACAAAAGCAACTGTACAAAAAGACAGGTCAATATAAAAAAATCAGTAAACACTGAACTTAAAATTAATGTGAGAAAAACAAAGGAAATAGGAATTACTACAAAAAGATCCCAGAATAATAAATAGCAAGACAATTGAAGAGGCCCACAGTTTTACCTCTCTGACACACAACATTGTCAAAGAGGGAGCTACTCATTAGGATTTTGACAACAGATGTAATATAGAATTGCTTTCAATAATCACCCAGTATAGAATTCCTCAGTATTGTCCAAGTTAAACAAGGGTAGGTTGTTTAATACAAATATGAAGTCTGCATATTACTTTCTGGCAATGAAACATGGCATGTAAATCAGAAAAATTACATAAAAACTGCAGATATTAATCATTAGATATCTCTATAGTTTATTTCACATTAGATCACATTAAATCAAGATTTAAACACAGTATTTGAAGACCAGGAAAAGGTATTTGACAGAGTAGATAGAAACATTCGATGTGAAATCTTGGAAATTTATAACATCAAAGGACAGCTGTTAGATAATATAAAAGTGATATCTGAAAAATGTCAAAGCTCAGTAAGAACAACAGCTGGAATGACTTAATTTAAACAAGATCTGGAGTAAAACAAGGCTGTGTGCTTTCTTAAGCAAACACAACTTTCACCATTACTTCTTCACCTAAATATCACAATGAAAACAAACAAAAATTATATCTACAGTTTTTATACCAACACTCTGCTACCAATGTCAAACATGGTCTTTAACAGCCTCGCAGCAGAGGAAAATCATTACATGTGAAATGAAGTGTCTGAAAAAAGCTGCAATGGTTACCAAACTAGATAAAATAAGAAACAAAGAAATTAGGAAAAGATTTGGTATAATATCTGTATTGAACATATTGGAGGACAGCAAGTAAAATGGTTTGGTCACCTTATGAGAATGAACTCAAACTAAATACCAATAGGAGCATATAACAAAAGAATATCCAGGCATAAAACTAAAGGTAGACCAACAAAACAGTGGATAGAAAATATCAAAATAGCCTTGAAATAAATACAACCACAGCGACACATCTGGCCTTGGAACAACAGCTTAAGCTCCCACCACTACCCTTAATGGCAAGTGTGAATACGATCAACCATCATTCACCTGGGGACAGACAATAGATAGATAAGCTATACACAGATGACAGTTTATTGTGCCATAGTTAAGTATAGGTGTCAGAATATACAAAAAGCGAAAAGTACAGATCATTGCCATCATCTACCCTACTATATTTATCCACTAAATAGTGTTTATTTTCCTTCCCTGTTACTGATTGTGGATGTTTATGTATGTTTGTTTATCACTAACCCCAGAAATTGTGAGCAACTTGCTCTTACTTCCTATGTTCAGTGGAGTGGTTTCTCTGAGCTTTATTTCATACCCAGGAGACTTCAGCTTTTGACCTATTGAAGAAGCCTTCTACTCAGAGGAGGTATGTGGACATTGCTATTTAATTATGTATGTACAAATTAGTATGCATTGAGTAAGCCCATATAATTTCTCTATGGTGATACAGAGAAAGGTGGTACTTAAGTGTGGTAATTGGATATTGGCACCAACAGTCATATGTCCAGGTCTACCTCAACATCTCCTTGTCTCCTGTGCTGTTTAACGTATATACAGTACAAATCACCAGCAGTCAAATCAATGGGTCCAGTAAAACTGTGTTGTATGTCGATGACATCTTGGTGTATAGTCATGGCAAAGAATGGGCAATGCACATCCTTGAAGTACAGAAGGAGGTGGACCAAATAGGGTTGCATTTAGTCCATGTTAGTTCAAGGCTATCTTGATGTTTTCCATCCACCGTTTATCTATCTATCTTATAAAAGTGAGGGTATTAAAAACACACAATTATGTGTAGACAATATGATGAAAATTTATGAACAAATGTAAAACAGGATCTTTTCTCCATTGTATGGGGCAAAGATCTGCAGGAAAAAATTTGATACAAACTATCATAAAATCTATGGAGAATTGACAAAAACTGCCAAGTAATTTATTCACCACTTATCTTTACATAGTTACAATATGCGATTATAAATGCTAAAATTATGCTGGAAAAAAATAATTCAAATATGAATAGGGTATATGTTCCTTTTTAAAGTTAACTTTGCCTATGTAATGCTGAACGATCGTTATAATCATATATATATATGATTGAAGACCAATATATATATATATATATAGAAGACCAATATATATATTGGTCTTTCCCAGTTTTGGATCGGCATCTGAAATTTCCTCATGACCTTGTCATTTGCTTCATACATTTTGAATGAAGGCCTTTGCTCCACTAATGTGCCCCAAAACACATTGTTAGCAACTATCATAAATTCATGAAAAAAATAATAAACTGGCAAGATAATGTGCTTAACAACACAGCATATATTTCAGTTTAAACATTTTTAAAAATCACAATATTAATGATAACAGCAGAGAGTGAGAAGAAGTAAATAAAAATGATCAAACATAGTGAAAAAATATTCCCCTTTGTTGAAAATTGGCTTGTCCTTGAACTATCAAACTTCATTCTTTAAGAGAGTGGAATTTTGGTGTCCAAGTGTCACTTGTGGTATCATGAAAACCTATAGATTAGAAATAAACCTGCTGCGGATCTTTCCAATGTGCGATTCTTTACCCCCACCTACCTTACATAACATTTCTGACAGTTTTATGAGAATATGATGGAAACTTACAATTATTATGGCAACCACAATTGCAGCAACAAGAATAGAAACTCCAGCAATTAAGCCAACCACAGCCCATTCCATTTTATCTTCTTCCCTGTGGATATAATTTAAACAATGTTAGTGTGGAATACTAAATTTCCAAACTAAACTACATCATTCACTTATTTCCCACATATAAAAAATTAATCATTATTGAAACAGTATAGAATTGACGTAACAACGATTTATCAGCTATTGCAAATAAACCTTCTAAATTTGTTTCTATTGCAAATGAATTTGTATTAACTTATTTGTTTAAAATTTAGAAATTTGGTTAATGAAACGAAACCCTCGTGGTACCTTGAGCTTAAACAAGAGTGACATATTTATTTTAAATTAAAATTTGAACAAGGTAGGTTTAGCTATTCTAAAATTAGTAAAATGGCTTCATCTTCCACTCATAAGAGAGCTCAAAGATTGAACAAAAATCAATGCTTAAGCCAATTATTTTTTTAGAGTTTTATAGCTGAAGATATTATTTCAAGTGATGAGTCAAAAAACATTGTTTTCTATTTCAACAGTGATAGAGAATATTGACCTGTTGAAAATGAGAAAAGAAATAGACTTAATATTGGTAAGGGAAAAATAACAGCTAAAAAAAGATATCTTACCACAATTGTTAATGAAGAATCAGTGAAACCAATGATACATTTACACTACATTATTATATACCTAGGCCTAATGATAATATTAAGTATACAAAAGTTAAGTATGCTTTTATCAGGGCGTCTCTGTTTAGATCCACTCCGTCTGGTATCCAAGCACCATTGAATGAAAATTCATCAACACGGCACTGTTTGTTTACACTGCTGACAACTTATTAGGGGTCTTCTGACAGTTTGGTAGTTAATATAAAATAAATGCTTATGCAGAGGAGAGAATAAAAGCCATCAGTACTCTCAAATTATAAAGTATTTGTTGACACTGTACATTTAGTTGATTATGATGGTGCAGTGTGCCCAGTGTAGAAAACCAAAGCTGAAAATACGCAGTAGTATTTGGATTGTATAGATGAACCCCCACCTGTGCTTCAAAGCATGATTTAGGGCATATCATACCAAACAATGGGAGAAATAAGGCATAAGATGTATATAGGGCCTAAATATGAATTTTCAGTTCTAGACCTTCTAACTTTGAAAATACAATACTTAGGGATATTTTGTATAGTTTTGCAGTATTTTGCTCAGTTCTAAAATTGACATGGAACACACAAAAATGGCATAAAACACTAGGCAATTCACTGATTTACTTCAAATAAACAAATTATTATCAGTAAATGGACAGTCAAGACATCTACCTTTGTAAGATTGGATATCAACATTTCAAAACAAGTTGACAAGTAAATACTTGGGAATATTTCATAAAGTTTTGCAATATTTTATTATGTTCTGAAATTTGACATGAAACACAAAATATGGCATAAAACAGTAGGCAATTGGAAGATTTACTTCAAATAAACAAATTATTACCAGTAAATGGACAGTCAAGACATCCACTTTAGTAAGATTGGATAGTAACATTTCAAGTAAAAGTGAAGGTGAGTAGAACAAAATATGTGCATAGGTGTAAACAATTTCTGTTCATCTAACATCCCTGTTTGTGGTGTAATTTCTGTATTTTATTGTTAAAATTCTTATATTTTTATATCAGATATAGATTCCACATTGAATTATCTTTCTTTTGATACCTTATATGATCTTCTATAACTAATACTTTGTCTTCAGGAAGCTTGTGCCTAAATCATATTGCAGCTAAAAAATTTAGCCATAAATTAATTACATTTAAACCCTGGAATAACTGTGTCCTGAAAGAGTTAATAATGTAGAAATATATTAGGGCTTTGCAGGTGGTCATTAAGCAGGTTAATGTCAGAATTTATAGTAATTACATTATGTCCTAAAGGTGTAACATCTCCTGTGGATGATTTTGCCAATGTTTGATCAGTGACAAGTAAAGTCAGATGTGATATTAGTGTATTTGTATCTAATATACAAATAAAGATACACATAGGTCTACACAGGAAAACATACACAAAATTCACATTGCAACCAAAAAACCTGTATCAAGAACAACACACAAATAAAAGATGGCACTATCTATCTATAATCTTTTCTCTGTTTTTACTGTAAGGCATCGCAGGATTGAATGGGAATCAGTTTTTCAGGCTATGGCATGTTTGGTTACTTGATAAGCAGTAATATTGTGATGTCTTAGAACATTGGTAACTACGTAAATCCACCTTCTTTTTTGTCTTTTTGTCTCTTATTGTTTCCATTTTCATGTTGTATGCTCTTGCCACTGGCCAATATGGGTTAATTCTCATTAAGTGGCAGAGCCATTTCAGCCTATTTTTCAATACATTTGACTACAGTATGTTGTTCCAACAGTCCTTGTAATCTCTTCATTCCTCACATAATCACTTCCTGTTTCATTTGCTGCTTCTTAGACATCTCATTTCATGCATAGAAAGCTTTCTCTCTTGTTCTTTAGTTAGTGTTCACGTTAGACATTGATAACACAATGTTGGTATGAAGATTAAATATATGATTTGCTTATTTGGTATCCGTCAGGTTAAATTTGTGTTTCAAAATTAAAAATGTCAGTTCAAAGATCTTGCTACTTATTGAAAACATCTTAATATAAACAGACCAATAATAATAATAATAAATAAGGAAATAGAATATTAAATACCTACTCTCTTTATGTTGCTGCAAAAAATATGCATATGAATATACACTTCTTGTAAGATGTTTTACTTAGTGTAATCTGTCTGTTATGATCTTGATTCTCATAATCTACACTTTTCCTCTTCTGATCTGTCTTTGAGAGCTAGTGAAAGCATCTCAGATAGCAAAAGTATCTGTTCAGTTTCAGCTGCAGGAAATTTGGAATCTAGGCTGTTCAGAAAGCAACAGCAACCTGAAGAATGAAAATATTGCTTATAAAATCACTAGAGCCAAAATGCGATAAGTTGATTGCTAAGTCCTAAATATAACACTAGCTATGACTTATCATTTAGAATGCTTTCCAACTTTTATAGAGCTTTGGAATAACAATCCAAATTAATCAGAATATTTTATATTTTCTCATCACTTCATAAGGGTCAGTTGAGTTTAAAATCTGTCAAGTTATGTTTGTGTCTTGCTATATAGTTTCATTTTTGTGGATCCTTAAACAAAGTTCTAAAGGAATTATATTCTACTCCAATACAGACATCATGATAGTGATGATCCAATGATCCAATTAACAACCAACATTCTTATCTTTTTTCAATTTGCCCAAACTGTTGGATGCATTTATAAATACCAATGACAATATCTCTTGATGACTCCTGAAGTGTGCCTATTTCCAAATAATTGCTATATTTAATTACAATACAACTGCTTATGTACCTTCCATAATCTTGCAAAAAAACTCTGATGGGTTTCATTTCTTCTTCTTCTTCTGCGTTTGTTCTCAAACTCCTGCAGATTAGCAGGATGTAGTCCGGAGAACGGAATATGTTGTGTCATGGTTTACATCATTACTGCGATATATGCGCCTTTTGGCCTGACACATCCGACTTCAGCATGGCTTTGGGTCACTGACCCTATATGGGATGGGACAGCCAACTCCATCCCATAACCTCTTACGACATGCGTGGAAGATAAACAGTGTTGCTATTCTTTGCTCCCCTTTCGGGCCCGGCAACACGCGGGCGGGGTTTCATTTAATCTTGTCTCACATTATTTTGTAAAATTAATTAATTATCCTTTCTTTAAAACTGTAATAAGTAAAATTGGTGAGTTTACATTCAGATTTGCATGTAGGTCTAAGGTTTTCAACAACAAAAAAAACCACACCAAAAATTGAGGACAGTACTGTAAGCCAAATTTTATTATTTTATTATTGGGCCTACACTCTGGTCAAATTGCATAGCCTACTGTTCGATACATCATTCTAATTTTTTAGTGATGGTAATTAAACTGGGTGATCAATGTCTCTGGCGATATGTCCATCAAGAATTAAACAAGCTACTACATTGCTTGTAAAACCCCTCCCTTACCTATTTTTCACAAAAACCTAAAAAAGGTCTTCAATTTCTCGTTTAAAAGGTGAAATTTACACACAAACTTGATAAATGACAGTTTAAAATTTTTATTTAAGTAAAACTCCCTCCTAGGGCAATGATATCTACGGACCTACATTAAGAGCCACGAAAAATAGTAAATCGGCTATATGGGCGTACTAGTATATAGGGCCTTACGCCGAAGACGGATGTGTCAGGTCATTGGCGAAAATAAAACAGCCATACAAAGCATTTCCATTCTCTGGACTACATCCTGCTGGAAATCTAGTTGGACCATGGTCCTGCAACATGAGATCTAGTGGTAGTTTGACAATGAACGCTGAAGAATATAGGGCCCTGTGTAATTACCTGGCTCTGTCAGAGTCCGTGGTGGATAAGCACACAGCGCATCCCGACGGCAAAAGTACCACTCAATGTGGCATGTGGTACCAATTCAATCTTCGCATTCGAACCGTTACAGAAAATAATCTACAAAGTGCACTTATAGGCGCCTAGTGCATACACATTACTACATTACAACAAACAAACAAATGATGGGTTGATCGCTACACCCTGATTGAAGAACAGAATAAACTGTAAACAATTGGCCTATGCTGCAACAACATAAAAGCGAGTACAAAAATTTCTGCCGTTTCGTCCAGCGTTGTGAGTTGCAGTGTATTAAAAAATTAAACTCTTAATAAGTAACTTACTTTCTTGTCCTGTAAAGTAAAAATATCATGATAACACGCTCTAAAAGTTCTGATTTGGTTTCCAATCATATCTGAACTTGTACGCGATCAAACTGAAAATATCACAGCCAGCAGGTCACACCGCATTATTCTTGGAAAATAATCTATTCGTATTGTGTAATTAATTGGCGACCCAAATAATGATGTCCTTACATAATGGGAAAGAAAGGGGGGGGGGCCTGCATTGTCCAACTGATGTGGTGGTTCTCAATCTGGGTTATATGGCCCGGAGTCGCAGTTTTTTTCTTTGTGGTGAGGGGAAGCATGAAATAAATATTGAGAATTTGGAGGAGGTGCACACCCGACTATGGGAGCTACGGGAAACTAATTATTTCAACGCTATATAACAAGACAATGGCAAACTAGATAAACCCCCCATGCAATAGAGATCCTTAATAGATGACATGCCGTTATATTGAGGCTATCTTATGGAAGTTTGTAGCATGTTATCTATACAATTATAGATCCCCTCTGCTCCTTCAATAGGCATCGTACTAGGCCGAAAGGTGAAGTCTCCTGTGCTCAGATCTCCGCTTCATTTAATCTCTCAGGGTATAACGGCTGATAGTTCCGGTCCTATGTTGGTTCACTGCTCTTTTTGAAATCTTTGTCAGGTGTTCGATACGGACCACGCCCATCTTCCCTCCCAATTCGCGCATTTTCTATATTGACTCATGCTCATTCTTCTCAAAATCACATGAAGAGCATTATGTCTGCTCGTTCCATATGCTGACAGGTGTAGTGGCGAGGCTAGCTAATTGGTTGGCCAGTTCGTTTTCCCCCACGCCCGGGTGTTCCGGGACAAATATAAGCGTGAGTTTTTGTAGTAATGCTCGCATTTTTAGCTCTTTCTAATGTTTCCACTCATTCCCTACGTACATCACCTGTTTTGAGTTTCTGAATCATGTTCATTTAGTCACTTAATATGCACTCATGGGAATAGGCTTGCGATTCAAGCCAGTTACGTGTTTGCGTTACAGCATATACGTCCATTGTGAAACTGCTTGTTGTTCCGGTAAAGGTACCACTGGCTTCATGTACTGTTCTTCCTTTTGATCTGGCCGTTCATGCGCAACGGTGGTAACGGATGACGAACTAGACCATGTAAATCACATCTGTGCCATCGGCATGCTCGCAGATGAGTGCGTTGACTTCAACATCCACGCTCACGGGGCTGTGTTCACTGCACTATCTATTGATTGTAATGACGGTCTTGGCTGCCTCTTGAAAATAATAGAAATAGGTATCAATTCCTCGTCAGGAGCTATGTCTTCTGGGGCGTAAATCTGTTTAACGGTATCATTTGCACGACCCATCCACGATTTACCTCTCTTGAGCCTGCCATATTCCCTTCACACGAGGGAGTTCACTGTGTAGTGGGTGGTCTATGTCAGAACTCACTCTGCGGTATGCATGGGTACGCCACATACCAATTATGCGAGATACGCTCGGAAAATCTAGGAGAAATCTCATAGCGACACAGAGTGTGTCCCTTGTACAACCAAGGATGATCGCTTTACGGCACCAAAAATGAATTTTCCCAATCACAAAGTTTGTGACTGGCGGTGACAGTTGCGCCTGCATATTCAATGACAGGGAGGACAAGAGCCTCATATAAGATTACGAGCTGTGATTGTTTAGTATCAGCCGCTGCTATCACTCTCAGAGCTGAAAGTCCTTTGCTGGCCTTTGCGATAACATGATCAACGTGTTCCAGAAAACACAGACTACGATCAAATCGTACGCCCAGGTATTGTAAGGATCAGGTCCTGTTTACATCGTACCCTCTCATCTCCACCGTCGGTGTCACAGACTTTACCATGTTGTTGTTGTTGTTGTTGTTAAGAGAGAACCATGTCACCGCAGCCTTCTTTTGGTTGATCAGTGCCCCTGAATCATCACACCAGGAGGCAATACGGTCTAGCTCATTCTGCAGTGATCCAATAGGTTCTGTTCTATCTCTTCCCTGTCTGTATATCAGGATATCATCCGCAAAAGACAGTGTTCTACCACTTTCATCGAGCTGCTGCTGTGTAATTGCCACGGTGTCGACATTGAATAATACGGGTGAGAGGGGAGATCCCTGTGGAAGACCTGGGCATATTGTTATGGGTTTAGATGTCCAACAACCGCACCAGTGAGCCACCATTCTATCGAGCAACACCGCTGATATCCATATGACGACGAAAGGGTCAACATTAAAGAGCACGAGCATGTTGATGAGGTACTCGAACGGCCCTCTGTTATACTCGTCCTACAAGTCAATCGCGAAAACACGCGTTTCCAGACCAGCATGAAAGCCCTCGAATAAGTCGTAGGCGAAAACAGCGGCGACTGACGGCTACAGACATCAGTGTCTTTTTACTTGGAGGATGCTTCTGATCAATGGTCACTTTGCATGTAATTCGCCAGCCAGTGAAAAGCACGGGAAAGTTGTTCTGGCAGCTTGGTCGTTCATCCAGTTGCGTGCTTTAGCAAGACGTATTGAGTCTCACTTGGTCAGGCCTGTAGATAAGAGGAGGAATCAGGTGGTACCCTCCCCCCCCCCCCAAGCAAATCTAACATGATTTTTATCATATATCATAATACATGATGATAGCCAATGTGACTAGTGACCCAATACAATCTGCAAATATTCGTTTACAGAACGCGCATGAAGACTTATGACATTTGTGCTATGGTATATATTCTCAATCATACAATATTTGTTCTATTTACTATCATCTTCTCCTTTGTCCGTACCTTATTTCTGACATTTCTCCACCACAAATAAAAAAGATCAATGGCATCCTGCACACTGTTGTGAAATATGGTTGCGAAAGTTGGAAAATGATAAAGGAACTGGTGAAGAAATTGAATTCACTTGAATATAAATGTCTTAGAAAAATTTTTAATGTTACGTGCTAATCATCAAGTGCTGACTTCGCAACGAAGATTGACTGCAACGGATCTCCAACATCCCCTGTCTCTTATCTTGGTGGTACACTCTGCTAGACTGTAACGTGTCCATCGTGTCATGTTACTCTCCCACTTGCCACCTCTTGCTCGCTTCCCTTTGACTTTACCCTCAAGTAAGGTCTTCAATAAATGTGTCCAAAATATTTTATTTGCCTGATCTTTATTTCTCTTAGTAGTTCTTTCTTAATATTAAATGTCTTTAGCACCTCTTTATTTGTTTTCTTCTCTTTCCATGATGGTCCCCCTATTCTTCTATATACCCACATCTCAAAGGCATCAATGTGAGTCTCGTCTAACTTGCGGATAATTCATGTCAAATAAGCAAGTAAGAAAAGACACCAAACAGCAATATGTTTCTACAGCAATAAGAATAAAATGATGGACTCGTAATGTGCATGTACTTAAAATGAATTCAGACTACTGTTACAATCGTTAAAAGGGATACCAGATGGAAAAAGAGGAGGACAGACTCTTCGCAGAACAACCATCAGAGAAAGTATGACTTTGGATCTCACCAACATGAAATAATTACACACAGTAACATTACATTGCTCGAACTGGAGAGATCTAGTTTCTACTCTAAGCATAGTATTCGGCGCTGAAGGAACATAGATAGATTTACATACATAGATAGATAGAGAAACATAGTAACTCTTACAGCTCACGGGAATTGAACCAAGTCTGTTCTAGCGGCACCGAATCACCTTACAACTCAAGTAAACAGGCTCTCCGTAATTGACTAACAACATCCCCCAAAAAGATGTGATCTTCTCAAGACATTCAAACTGTGTACTCATATCACGGAGAACAGACCAATCGAGACAAGGGCTATTACAACATCAAAGAACATCCCGTACAAGTATTTAAGTATTTTCAGATACACAAATATAGAACATTCATATTCTGTAAGAAATATTTTCTTTTATCCTCATGCTTCCTTCTTGAATTTACTTGTATAAGATATTATTTTAAGCGACATTGTTCTTTCTCTATGTTATTTATGTTTACAAGAAGGTCGTTAGGTCTTTGTATTACGAATATGAATGTTCAATGTTCTATGTTTATTTTTCTGAGGATACTCTTGCAACACATCAGTCAGGTATGTGTGACTGGCAACTCTCGCAACACATCATTCAGGTATGTGTGACTGGCAACTCTCGTAACACATCAGTCAGGTATGTGTGACTGGCAACTCTCGCAAAACATCAGTCAGGTATGTGTGACTGGTAAAAATAACAGCTGATTGGCATGGTTGGTAGAATTTGAGGATTAACCCTCTATTACACAATTAACTCAATTCATACGTAAGCCCGTTATAACGGGACAGAGACGGCACCCTTTCAGGACGTAAGCCCGTTATAATGGGACTCCATTATACCCTCTAAATTGCCTTGTTTGGTTCGTAAATGACACGTACTATTGTTCTTACAATTCTTATATGTTTATATTGTATAAGAATTTCGCATTCAATTATCTTTCTTTTGATACCTTAAATGAACCATAGCTAACACTTTGTCTTCAGGAAGCTAGCGCCTGAATCATGATGGGGTCTAAAAAATTAGCCTAAAATTAATTACGTCTAAACCCCGGGTATAATTACGTGTTCAAAGTTAAAGGTTTTTCATGATAGAAAATGCGTTTACTTGTAATGAATATTACAAGTGTATTATGTTAAAATGTGCATAAAGTGCAAACAAATTAGGAAAGTTGTATATTAATGTTTATATTGGTGTGGTACCCATTTTTCTATAATTTTTGGTTGGGGGAGAGGGTGGATGAGTTTATTTGTTCAGAAACTGAATGCATAAGAAAATTAAAGTATTATCAATATTAAATATTTCATTTTAGAAAACTAACTTAAATTAAATAAGAAAAATATACTTTGCAAAAATGCGCACACATTTTATTTACACAATTTTCCTTAGCAAAAATAGTTTTTATAAATTGAAAGTACGACATCATAAAAATTATGTGTGATCTAGAAAGATTCGGGGATCCATCGTAAAAGGTCGGCTGTGAACACAAAATGTAGCCCAAAAATTTGCGTCTAAGTGATTTGTTGTTTATGCACCGTGTGATATTTTGTTATCTACATTCTTGATTAGGATCGCCTCTTCAACCTTGCCATACGGATTATATCAGCGACGTATGATCTTTTAATTTGTTTGAGAAATCGAAACAAACCTATAACTTAGTAATTATAACGGGAAGATAGCAACAATGATGTCCATATGACCCTTTTCGTAACGTAAAGTTAGCAACACTGGTGTCCTCAGGACCGTTCTTGTAACGTCTATCTATTCGATAAACCTTCTGTTGCCTTTCAGCATAAGGGGTAGAAGAGTTTTCTAGAAAAGTCCCTCTTGTGTGCTGAGTATATTGTGGAATTTACCGCCTCTTTTATTTCGATGGTCCATCGTTTGCGTGATCGGCCTCTATGTCTGCTCTCTGTGTAGTACAGCTTGCTGTTGTATGCTGTCTGATGGTAGTCTACTGATGTGTGCAAACCATTTGATATGTTGTCTCTTAATATATTCGAAGATTGGGGTGGTGCCGTTTTTTGTCTAATTTCCTCATCCCTTACTCTGTCTCAGCGATATTGCTAGGATTCTGCGTAGGCATGCCATTTCAGTTGTCACAAGTACCCCATCATCAATAATGATCTCCCTATGTCCGTTCTTGTAACGAAGGGATAGTACCACCAGTGTCCCTAGGACCGTTCTTGTAGCGTAACATTAGCAACACTGGTGTTCCTTGGACCGCTCTTATAACGGAAAGCTACAAAACTGATATCCATGGGATAGAACTTTTAACGTAAAGCTAGCAATACTGATGCCCCTAGGATCATTCTTGTAACGTAAAGCTAGCAGCACTGTTGTCTCTAGAACCGTTCTTGTGACGTAAAGTTAGCTATACTTATGTTCTTTGGACTGCACTTGTACCGTAAAGCTAGCAACACTGATAAAGCCAGTACCGTTCTTGAAACGTAGAGCTAGCAACACTAGTGTCCCTAGGACGGTTCTTGTATCGTAAAGCTTGCAACAATGATGTACTTTGGACTTATTGTATCGTAAAGATAACAACATTGGTGTCTCTAGGACCGTTCTTGTAATGTAACTCTAGCAACACTGGTGTCCCTAGGACAGTTCAAATCGTGGTACCTGATGATAATGGAAATCTGCATAAAATGTTTGATGAGAAACCAACATTACTGCACAAAGGGAATTCCTATAAATGATCTGCTTGTCATACAGTCAGACATTTAAAAGTATATACGCTGAGTATCCCAGTCAACTTTTGGGTGCGGGTTCTTCTGGTCTTTCCAGTGAACACCGACTTCATTCCATCTTAGCTGGTCATTCCCATTTCCAAAATACTCTGAACATGTACAATGTCTGTTTCAGCATCATTTTTACTGTATCAATAACTGTCCTAATTAAATCAGCTCGGTCTCCGCTCATCATTGTGCCATCTACCATATTTTTTGCCGTCAGTGCATCAGTTCTTTCGTTGACTTTGATTCTCGCATAGCCTGTACAGTATATCCAAATGATGCTTTGGACGTTGCTAAGGAGAGTGGCCCCTTCTTTCTTATCATGCGTTTCTCTATCTTGTGCAGCATACTCTGGAAGTCTGTTAGAATCACTATTTGTATTGGTGGTTGCGTCGTCAGCCAAGTGACAGCTGCTGTTACTGCTTCTATATTTTATCTGCATAAAACCCATTTACTTTATACAGCAGCGCATAATCAATGTTGCTGAAAGGTTGTCTCTTCTTTTTCCGCGTAAACAATCAAGCTGTATTTTAAGCATACTCAAATAAAACTGTGATCTGCCCATTCTCGTTATCTTTTCCAATAAACTATATCTTTTTCCCCTTCATAAAATAATGTCATTGTCGTTCTAGCAGGTTTTAGTTTTATCTTTGCGTTCTGATTTTTGGGTCCAAGTTTATGTTTATCATACTTTTTTCTGTAGAATCATAGTGTACGCAGTAATCAAGTAGCCAAAGAGGGCCGTTGATATAACTAAATTAAGGGGGTGGGGCGATGTTACAAAAAAAAGTAATTCTTCCGTTTTCGTGTGTAAATTTCACTGTTTGGAGGAAAACAATTTTAAGACCCTTTTCCGAAAAATCGCTACAGGAGGAAAGGGGGTGGGTGTAGGGTTATCGACCTTTTAAGTTCTTATTGCTAAAAGACATGTGCTAGATTTTCTACGGTATGGGTTTGAACAATACACACCCTCCTTATCTACGGTCCTGTAGGTAAACACACTTTTTAAAAATTATTATTTTCCTTTAGAATAAAATGCAGGCGAGTTTATATTGGCGTAATTGATGTATAACGAACTGTAGTGATGAGAAGAGTTGATGCACCATAACGCCGTCAACCTTCCCTTACGTCATACGATACTACGTGCTATTGGGGAACCGCGTAGCGCAGTGGCTTCGTATATGAGTGGTCCTGCGTTCATTCCCCAGTTGAGGCGGAAATGTTTTTCAGATCGCAACGGCTCCCAGGTCGATCCAGCCTTAAATGGGTACCAGATTAATCCGGGAAGTAAAGACGGCGGGGGAGATGATATAGTTACCGCCCTCATTTGTAGAGCTTCTGAAATGTGAGATCGCTAACATCTCACACCCCTACGACATTAATTAATGCTATGGGTTACTTTACTTTTTTTTACTGCGTGCTAAAGATTTCACTCTGGAAGTATAGAATTGGAAACAAAAAAATTCCTACAGTACAATTTCAAGAGTGATTTATGCATGAAATTTTACGTCTGCTCACATCCCGACGAGCACAAAAGAAAACTTTTGGTTCTGACATTTTAGTTTTTTTTAATCGTTTTTACACCATTGTCATTTAGTTTATTGGTGTTTTGGCTACAGCTCCAATTTGGTGTTCATACTATTATTTTATTTTGTACGTATTGTAGAATTTTTACTGATTATGCCGTTAAAGTGTTGCAAAAAGTAGGGGCCAATACGTACTTCATCTTGGACACAGTTATTGCTATAGGCCTACCATACCGACGACCGCCGAAGACAGATGTGTGCGTCCATTGTTGCAAAATAAAAGTGCTACTCAAGGCAATTACATTCTGTATAACATCCTGTTCTGTGTGTAATTATCCATTGTAGTATTTCAGTGGACAATACAAATTAATACAGATAAGAGCAAAATTTTGGTTAACAGCAGAGACACAGAAAACCAGACTAACATCATGATGAATGGACATAAGCTTGAGGTAGAGAATACCTTCAAATATCGGATCCAGTATATGCAGCGATGGAAAATGCAAAACAGAACTAAAAATAAGACTGGAGATGGCTTTAGCGTCCTTGTCAAGGCTAACGGTGATTTGGAAAAGCAACATCAGTGTTGGAGTGAAAGTCAAACTGTATAAGTCGCTTGTGCTTTCTGTTGTGCTGTAATGGATGTGAGAGTTGGACACTCACTGCGAAAATGGAGAGAAGATTACAGGCTTTCGAGTACAAATGCTACAGACGAATTCTACGAAATTCCTATAGGGAAAATAAGACCAATGTGTACGTAAGAAATAAAGTTGAGATGTATGCAGGTGTTCAGGAACCATTGCTTGCAATAGTGAAACGACAAAAACTAGCGTGGTTTGGACATGTAGGCCTGTGCACGCATGATTCCTTGTCAAAAACTATACTGCAGGGAACTGTCGAAGGAGGAAGAAGCAGAGGAGGACAAATTAAAGCATGCACAGACAACATCAAGGAATGGACAGAACAAGATATTTCCACACTCATCTGCATCGCAGAGGATATAATTCGCTGGAGGACTGTGTGCTGAAGCATCCAATGTGGTACCCATACGACCCTGGAGGGTTACAGGTTTATTGATTGATTGATAACATCCTGCTGGAAATCTAGCAGTATCATTGTCCTGCTACAAGAAAGATCTAGCGGGAGTTTGAGAATAAACGCTGAAGAAGAAACTATACAAATTTTGATGAAACATAACCCACATGTAAAGATCGTAAAGTGTAGGCTCCAATAACATTGTGCAAAGCTTCATATAATGGTATAAATATGAAAATTCGGAATACACAGTAAGAGATGCATTACATTACACATTTGTTTATTTCGAACTTATAAAGTAAAAATAAAATGCAAAAATTAGAAATTAATATGAAAGATGAGCCTGGTGCATTTGTAAATGTTTGTTAATATCGGATTCACCTTTCGTTAAAAACAGTTGTAAATCGCCACACTCTGTTATGGGGCTTACATAATAGGTTTCATTTCTTAGATTTCATTCATTAGGTGCCATGCCGGTTAACGCAGGAAATCGTGGTTCTCCACAGCTCTCTATCTCCAGCATTATGTATCAAGATTGTTGCCGTTTCCCTAGCGTGCCAGGTTGTTAAACTGTCTATTTTCCCACGTTGTCGCCCTCTGTCTCTGTTGCCTTCAATATTGCCCGTTGTGACAATGTTTTCCAAACCTCCGTGTCGAATATAGCGGCCAAAGATTGAAGATTGTCTTTTCCTTATATTATTGATTAAGGTCCGTTTCGCATTTGACTCTTTAGACACCTCCACATTCGTTTTCATGGCAGCCCATGATATTCTCAGCATTCTTCTATAGAACCACATCTCTTTTTCCTCTAATTTCCTAATTTCCTGTTTGTTTATTGTCCAAAAGTCGCATCCATATATTAGTATAGGAGTTATATAGCACTGCAGAACTCTCTTTCTCACCTCTAATGACAAGGTCATATTACACAATATATTTTTCATTTTTCTGAATGTTGTTTTTGCCTGACATATTCTGCATCTTATTTCTGTTGAACTTCTTCCATCTGATGTAATCATTGTACCTAAATATTTGAATTAGTGGACCTGTTTTAATACTATATCATTCACTTTGATCTTGCAAGCTGTGTTATTTTGTTTCTTTGAAATAACCATTACTTCTGTTTTCTTGATATTTAGGAAGAGGCCTTTCTCTGTACTATCTGTGACTACTACATTCATTAATTCTTGAAGGTATTTCTCACTTTTAGCAATCAGAACAGTGTCATCTGCATATCTCAAATTATTTATGTTATGTACTCCCACTAATATTTAGTGCAGGATTCATTTAATCATTTCTTTTTCATCGTTCATTCTCAAACTCCAGCTGGATCTCCCTTGTAGCAAGACCATTGACATACTAGATTTCTAGCAGGATGTAGTCCAGAGCATGGAAATGTGTTGTGTCTCCGTTTTATTTGTTCAAATGGCCCGACACATCCGTCTTCGGTGGGAATTAATAATTTAAAATAATCAATTTTCAAATGATAAAATAATTTAAATAAAAAATGGAAAGTGTTGAACTTGCATAAGATAAATTAAAATGCAGAATTTAAATGATTATCCAATCGCTTGGTGGTCATTGTTGGTGACTTAAACGTGTTCTTTGGCGTGTATCTAACTTTGTTATTGAGTTTTGCTTTGTTCTCACCGGATATCGATCACCGGGTTACAGTGTGCCAGGTTCGAAACCATGTCCGGACACACACAAAATTCGTGTTGTGATTTCTCACTTGACACGACCACTCCTCCAGTTGACTCAGCTGTAAATGAGTACCTGACGCATGGGTTAGGGGAGATAAAGACAGCAAGGGAACTGGCCACCCCACCTAACATTTGCTGCGGATTAGTACACGAAGAGTTCATCCCCGACGGCAGGTTGCTGCCATAGGATCTATCTTTTGTGCGCAAGAGGTCGCAGGTTCGAATCCAGATCGAATAGTCTTGATTATAAAGTGGATTTTTTCAGGAAATCCCTGGGGATTATCTCTTGAAGCTACAGAGTTGCGTGCTATGAGTGGTACTCTCAGCAGGCTGCATGCCTGTTAGTTGAGAGGGACGGAGTACATATGGGGTATCCCGAGTACAATAAAGTCAATTATCTACACCTTTTCAACATAGAACAAACTTCATGACAGCAATCAGATGTATTTTTGATACATCTCGTGGCCTCATTGTAGACTAGTATATCAACCTGTGTTTGTGAGTGTAAAACTAGATTATAGCCTATCACTGATTGTACCACTGCCTGTCTCAACACAAAAAGGGTCCGCTATTGCAACTCTGCTGATGCCATGATCCACTGAAGCCGCGCGTAGCTTCCTAAATGTTATTGTCGATATGGTTTGCAAATGTAATGATTCAATTGAACGTGTTTTGTTTTTCAAGATCTGCTTCCCGTTAATTACTTCGTCGTCTGATCATCATGGCACTCCGGACACGTCCATAGGTGCTCCGATCTCATTAAGTACGTTCATCAGCATGTGGCAACTCACTCGTTTCGACTTTGTCGTTTGGTTTGTATACGTCGCTATGTTTTGTAACACGACGCTTCACTCACAGGGCGTGCATTCTAGCCATGGACACATAAAAAGAAATACACCACATATTTTATAATGTTCACTTGTCTAGTATTAGAGAAATACACCACATATTTTATAATGTCTACTTGTCTAGTATTAGAGAAATACACCACATATTTTATAATGTGTACTTGTCTAGTATTAGAGATCCAAAATATCCTGTATAAAATATCCAAGGAACATGTGTTCATTTATCCCTACCATCTTTCACATGGAGTTGTTAATAAATAAACTTTAAAAATTTTTTAAAAAGAATGTGTGATAAATCATGTCGTATTTAAAAACATTTTTTTATAAGAATGTGTGAGAAATCATGTAGTTTTTTTAAACATTTTTTTAAAGAATGTGTGATAAATCATTTAGTTTTTTAAAACATTTTTTTAAAAGAATGTGTGATAAATCATGTAGTTTTTTTCTAACATTTTTTTAAAGAATATGTGATAAATCATGTAGTTTTTTTCTAATATTTTTTTAAAGAATATGTGATAAATCATGTATTTTTTTTCTAACATTTTTTTACAGAATGTGTGATAGATCATGTAGTTTTTTAAAACATTTTTAAATGTTTAAAACATCAAAGAGACATTACACGAACACCGAATAACATTATCTGAAGCTGCCAGAAAAGTGAGAACAAGAACATTGTATCTCCCTCGACACCCGTAAAGGGTAAAAGAGGAAGGAAAGTAGAATCATTTGAAGATGCATAGAGCATACAAGTTATAACACGCTTTGTATGCAAGCTCA
Source organism: Meghimatium bilineatum (assembly GCA_034231615.1). NCBI lineage: Eukaryota > Metazoa > Mollusca > Gastropoda > Stylommatophora > Philomycidae > Meghimatium > Meghimatium bilineatum. Next base: position 18,420,540 of record CM067312.1, on the reverse strand, counting down.
GAGACCAATGCATGTAATAGTTTTAAACAAGTCTGTAACGCATGTGGTTGCGTCTGTGGGTCTCATCAATGGTCCACTAGACAAACCACCCATGCAACAGAAAACCTTAGTAGATGACATGCCGTTATATTGAGGTTATCTTCTTATAGAAGATTCATGGCACGTCATCTATACAATTATGCTTTTATTTTGTCGTTGAAATGTGTTTCATGTTTGCTCTCTAACAGTGAACAGTGAACTCTATCTTGGCTACAGTGGCTCGATGCAGTGCATAGGTTGAAACCTACCTTCCTGGAGGTGTGATAGTTATTCTCTGGCTGTGGCCCGTGGTGGACCGAAAATCCACAGACTTCCCAGCAATATAATGTCATTTAATGGCATTAGAACAAAGGGCATGAGCCCATGGACCGCTGGATCCAGGGCCGGTCTTAGGTCATTGCAAACTATGCGGCCGCAGTGGGCCCAGCACTTCATAGGCCCATAAATTCATATTAAAATTTATTTTATTATCCTCTTCCCTACCCAGACTGGGCCCTGCGCAATCCGTTTCGCATTGGGCCCCTCAATTGTTAGGGCCGGCCCTGGCTGGATCAGCAACCAACCAACCAACCAAACAAATCTGGACGAACAGTACAATTGACTTGGCTGGCTATATTTTGCATGGCTTTCTAGGAAAGGGTTCGTGAGAGGTAGAAAACATAATCAGTGCAGCAGTATTGATATTCCGGGAAGGACAGCGACACAGGTGTTTATATCTAATACGGCAGCGTGGTATGGCCTTATTTATATGAGTAATGTAATATGAGGATTATCTAGTGATTTTTGCAAGGCATTTAGGAGTTGTAGGATTCGTAGAAGGCGTTTAGGAGTTGGCGGATTCGTAGAAGGATGTGGATTCGTAGAAGGAAAAGGCACAAGAAATGCCCTATATATAGTAAGAACATTAATGGAGAGGGCCATAGAAGTACAACAAGACCTTTACCTGTGCTTCATAGATTACAGCAAAGCATTTGACAAGGTGAAGCATTCAGAGATTATAAAATTGCTAGAAAGTCTTAACGCTGATGGGAAAGATCTAAGAATAGTAAGAAATATGTATTGGAAACAAACAGCTGCGATGAGAGTTAACAACACTATAGGTAGATTTCAAAAGATAGAAATGGGTGTCAGGCAAGGTTGTGTAATGTCACCGGACCTTTTAACCCTGTATACAGAATACATTAGGCGAAATATAGAAGATATGTCTGGAATAAAAGTGGGAGGATACAATATAAATAACTTGAGATATGCTGATGACACAGTACTGATCGCAGGAAGCGAACAAGAACTGCAAGCCCTATTAGATAAAGTAGTGAAGGAAAGTGAAAACAAAGGCCTCAGTTTAAACAAGAAGAAAACAGAAATAATGGTTGTATCAAAGAGACATACACCACCAAGATGCAACATAATAATTAATAACACAAAATTGGCACAAGTTGAAAATTGAAATATTTTGGCACCCTGTTAACATCAGAAGGTAGATGCTCAAGTGAGATAAAGAGCCGAACAGCACAAGCCAAATCAGCATTCCAAAAAATGAGAACCATTTTTTGCAATGGAAGTCTATCAATGCAGACCCGAATTCGGGTGCTGATATGTTATATCGTTGTATGGTTGTGAGAGTTGGACACTCACTGCGGACATGGAGAGAAGATTACAGGCTTTCGAGTATAAATGCTACAGAAGAATTCTACGAATTTCCTATAGGGAACATAAGACCAATGTGTACGTAAGAAATAAAGTAGAGATGTGTGCAGGTGTCCAAGAGCCATTGCTTTCAATAGTGAAACGACGAAAACTAGCATGGTTCGGACATGTATGCAGGCACGATTCCTTGTCAAAAACAATACTGCAGGGAACTGTCGAGGGTGGAAGAAGCAAAGGAGGGCAAATAAAGACATGGACAGACAACATCAAGGAATGGACAGGGCTAGATATTTCCACACTCATCCGCATCTCTGAGGATAGAATTCGCTGGAGGACTCTGTGTGCTGAAGCTTCCAATGTGGTACCCCTACGACCCTGAATGGTTATGGGTTTTATTGATTGATTGATTGATGTTATATCGAACCGATTCTTTTTTATGGATGTGATGCATGGACTATAAACAAGAAAATTCAAAGTGAATTGGAGGCTACAGAAATGTGGTTTCTGAGAATTATGATTAAAATACCATGGACAGTAAAGAAAACTAATGCAGAGGTTCTCATTGATGCTGGCGTAAAAAGATCAATCATATCAAACATTAGAGGCAGACAGTCAAGGTTTCTAGGGCATGTGCTGAGAAAAACACAGCTTGAACACTTAATAACCACTGGAAAGATCAAAGGGAGAAGAGATAGAGGTCGACAAAAAGAAAAGTTACTAGATGGGCTTGTATCGTGGCACGGTAGAAGCTCACCAACCGAGCTTATTGACAACACAAGAGACAGAGAGTCGTGGAGAAACATGATCGCCTACGCCAGTCGGCATGGCACTTGATTGATTGATTGTTTAGGAGTTATTTCTAAAACAATAGTGGTAACACTGTGCATGAATCTTGAAAGTCTCACCAGTGATCCATCAGACTACTGTAATCAGTGTCAAGAAATACAAAAATAGGTAGGTGTGTTACCAAAATGAAACATAAAACAACTTAACAACGAGATACAGAGACAGACGACGTTTCGACTATAAAGCCTTCATCAGGACAAACAAATGATCACAATAAAACAAGTCTTACATGGAGACAAATAGGGTTATAATGAGGACAATAGCAGATAGGTAATGAGGGAAGAAAAGATGTGGAAGCATGACAGGTGAGAAAAACGTATGGGGAGAAGTTAGTAGTAAGTAGGGAGGAGAAAGTAGACTGAAGAATGTGAGATGAACAAAGGAAAAGATATGGTAGCAAGTAAATTACATTAAAATAAAATAAAAATACTCACCTCAAAAGTGGCAACAGAGAATGAATGCTACAGACAAGCAATCATGATGTAAGGGAAGAGCAAAATAAGATGGTACGAGGGATCAGGTGGGAGAGAGAAAGAGGCCAAAAACGGCAGGAACATAAGAGAATGAGCAAACAGCAGGAAGAGAATATGAGCAGATAATTGTGATATATGAGAATAAAATAGTAGTAAAATAACTTAACTGATGCAGCGACTAGTCTATGGTCCTCCCATGTGAATGAGCACACGCATAATGGCAACAAAGTAAAGAATGGACAGTGAAAGTCAGATTCCTATCAAGGGCCATGATAGCACGTATTTGTACAGGTTAGAAAAATAAAGACATGCCACAGTAATAGACGGTACCCGAGGCGCCGAAGTGAAAAGAAAACACACCCGCGAAAGGTGGAACAATGGAAAAGACAATATCCTGGTCTGGTCACAGCGCATACCAACTGATGAGAGTAAAGGGGCGTAAGTAAATAGCCATAGAGAAAGATGACAGAGTATAAGACAAATGCAGAGGTTAAAAAAAAACCCCCCCCCAAAAAAACCAAAAGAAAAAGGGACGTGATGGATCGACGAAATCCCCTAGACGGAGATACGTTACGCAAGAAAGTGAAGTGCGGGTGGGAGGGAGCCCAGAGGACACAGGGAGGGTACAACAAGGGAGGGTAAGGGACTATCACGGAGAAGCACGTCGTGAGATGGTATCAGGCTGATATAGCGAGACATAAGAAGAGGGTGCCGGAGATAAGGGCACCAGAGAAGATAGGGAATAAGGAGACAGGAAAAGAAGACCATAGCGGGAGGAGGCAGACCCGGAGTTACAGCCAAATCATGTGAGGAAGTGGAGGGTCGTAGCGTCGTAGGTGACAAAGTAAGGGTCATCTGTCCACAGTGTCGTAGTAAGAGGAGGTCGGTGTAGCAGAGGTTCCTGCCGTTTTTGGCCTCTTTCTCTCTCCCACCTGATCCCTCGTACCATCTTATTTTGCTCTTCCCTTACATCATGATTGCTTGTCTGTAGGATTCATTCTCTGTTGCCACTTTTGAGGTGAGTATTTTTATTTTATTTTAATGTAATTTACTTGCTACCATATCTTTTCCTTTGTTCATATCACATTCTTCAGTCTACTTTCTCCTCCCTACTTACTACTAACTTCTCCCCATACGTTTTTCTCACCTGTCATGCTTCCACATCTTTTCTTCCCTCATTACCTATCTGCTATTGTCCTCATTATAACCCTATTTGTCTCCATGTAAGACTTGTTTTATTGTGGTCATTTGTTTGTCCTGATGAAGGCTTTATAGTCGAAACGTCGTCTGTCTCTGTATCTCGTTGTTAAGTTGTTTTATGTTTCATTTTGGTAACACACCTACCTATTTTTGTATTTCTTGACATTTCCCTGTGTTACCCCAGCCTCCTACTTCCTGTTTAGGGCTGTTACCCTACACTGGTTGATTTATCCCTACTGTAATCAGTATATACAGCAAACACTTAGTAGATGTCATGAGCACATGGTGAAACTTTTGTGGAAGCCCGTAGTACTTTATGTGTACAATTATGTTTTCACACTTTCCGAGTAAGAAACTTTCTTCTCAAAGTGCTCCACACCTCTGAGAGTTCGCGTCTTCTGATGCAGACATTTGAGCGTTCGCAGTTTCTGATGCTCACCTCTGAGAGTTTGCGCATTCTGATGCACACCTCTTAGAGTTCACGTCTTCTGGTGCACACCTCTGAGAGTTCGCGTCTTCTGATGCACACCACTGACAGTTGGAGTCCTCTTTAAATTGAAATGAAATAAAACTTTAGAGAAACTTCCCCATTTTATACAAGGATATAAGAGCTACCGTTGCCCACACATTTAACTTATCTAGTGGTAGTCATTCTCAACCTTTTATTTTGGTTTGTGGTCCTTTTCTGTGAGAAATGTTTTCCACTGGCGCCTAAAATATGGTCTTTGACTTTCTGAGCAAGTTTTGAAAGTTTGATCGCGATGTGCCTAAATCCTGTTTATTGTTCAAATGTTTACCTTCATGTTCCCCCGCCCTCTTTCAAGTATAGGGGCCTATGTAACATCCAAGGGAGGTTGGTCCTGTGCACTGGTTCTTAACATTTTTTTCGCCTAGGATTTTTTAAAAGAAAGATGCACTTCAGGTCAAAATAACATTTAGTTTTGCCCTATAATCTAAAAAACAAGTTTATCACCTTTCTGTACAATTTATTACTACTTGTTATAAAGTGTTCAAATAATTTCAGATAACTTCTCATGGGTACCTTTTATGGGATGTGAATCTCCTCCAAATTCTAATTTTTTACATGCCTCCTCTCACCCAAAGCAAAACACTGCGATTCCGGGCCATATAATGTAGGCTGAAAACCAGTGCCACTACGCAGGCAGCATCCTCTCCCATTTTGTAATGATATTGGACGCCAGGCCTATGTTACGTCATTCAGTGCATAACGTATTATAAACGAATAGATTTTTTTCCAAGAATAATGACATGTGACCTAGCGGTGTTATTTTCAGTTTGATCACAGACGTTCAGATATGACTTGAAACCAAACCAGAATCAGATGTTATTCATAATCCTGCTACCCGTGTTACTTTACGTTACAGTACAAGGAAGTAAGTTACATTTTAAGAGTTCAATTTTAAAATTTGATTTTTGTACTTGATTTTATGTTGTTGCTGCATAGACCAATTGTTTATAATATAAGTTTATATTTTACTCTTTTTTCATGGTAGTGACCACCCCTCATATTTTGAATGTATTAACATTTAAATTAAACATATTGATAAGGCATATAAGTACTTTTATTAGGTACTTTTATAAGTACTTTCTGTAACGATTCGGAGGGGCAGTTACCTGCGGTGAAGATTGAATTGGTACCACATTGAGTGTTAGGTCCACATCTTCCCGTTGGGCAATTTGTCCTATAATATAGATTATAGATGACTATGGCTACTAAAATAAATAACTAAAGAACCTGGTTGGTGTCTATAACAAACATTTTTTTTGCTATTGCATGCAAATCTACGTTGTAAACATGGGAGTATAGGGCATCTAACATGATGCACCGAGGAAACATGCAATCCCGTAATTGGGGGTGGGGGATTTAGGCAGATATTTTTCCAGTCTTCAGGACATGGAAATAAAGCTCACAATCACAAAATCAGACTTCTGCGCTACAAGTTACTCATGTTACTACAAGTTACTCATGTTACTACAAGTTACTCATGTTACTACAAGTTACTCCTGTTACTACAAGTTACTACAAGTTACTCATGTTACTACAAGTTACTCCTGTTACTACAAGTTACTCATGTTACTACAAGTTACTCATGTTACTACAAGTTACTCATGTTACTACAAGTTACTCATGTTACTACAAGTTACTCATGTTACTACAAGTTACTCATGTTACTAATTTTTTCCCCACTAATTGCTCATCTATTATTTCTAGAATATGACTATGTACAATAATGCTACAAATAATTATAGGCTATGTACAATAATGCTACCAATAATTATAGGCTATGTACAATAATGCTACCAATAAGTATAGGCTATGTACAATAATGCTACCAATAATTATAGGCTAAGTACAATAATGCTACCAATAAGGCTATGTACAATAATGCTACCAATAATTATAGGCTATGTACAATAATGCTACCAATAATTATAGGCTATGTACAATAATGCTACCAATAATTATAGGCTATGTACAATATATTTAATAATGCTACCAATAATTATAGGCTATGTACAATAATGCTACCAATAATTATAGGCTATGTACAATAATGCTACCAATAATTATAGGCTATGTACAATAATGCTACTAATAAGTATAGGCTATGTACAATAATGCTACCAATAATTATAGGCTATGTACAATAATGCTACTAATAAGTATAGGCTATGTACAATAATGCTACCAATAAGTATAGGCTTTGTACAATGGGATTTTTTTGGTGTGGGGGAGGGAGAATAATACAGTAGAAATAAAATCTATACTTACCAGTTAATGCACATGAATAATACTCCTCCACACAAGTTGCTCACTAACTAAACAAAACTAACTAAACTAACTAAACAAAACTATCTAAACTAACTAAACACATCACTATGCACATAATCCATGAATGTTTTGTCACATTTGAAGCACAGAAACATTTTATCATAAATAACTAAAATATTTAACAATCCTATATTTAAACAAAAATGTAATTATGCAAATTAGCCATTTTGAATATTAATTAGCTTTGGTTGTATTTAAAAAATATGGCAACATAATCAGCAGATTCATCAAGTTTTCCCAAACATAAAAATGTATATATTGTAGAATATTATATCATAGGGCCTAAATACTTTATAATTAGACTACCCAATGCAATGTTTAGATGGATTAGAAATATATATTGGGAACAAACTGCATCAATAAGGTGTAAAAACAGCTACTCACCATACATATAAATAAGAAGAGGGGTAAGACAAGGATGCATTTTATCACCAAGCCTATTTAATATCTACACAGAGAATATCTTTAAAAATATAGAAGAAATACCAGGACTCAAGATCAATGGGAAAATAATAAACAACCTTAGATATGCAGATGACACTGTTCTTTTGGCAGAAAGTGAACATGAACTACAAAGACTAATAGATCAAGTCAATAAATCAAGTAATGAATATGGACTGGATATAAATATCCAAAAAACAAAAAGCATGATAATCAGCAAAGACACAGAAGAACAGGAGGTAAACATAAACATACAGGGAGAGAAACTACAACAAGTAAAACAGTATCAATATCTTGGACACATAGTCACAAATGATGGCAGATGTGAAACAGAAGTTAACAGGAGAATAGAAAGGGCTAAAAGTACCTTCAATGACATGAGAGAAATTATTATTATCTAAACACATTACAAACAAGTTAAAAATGAGAATTATAAAATGCTACATCTATTCCATATTAATTTATGGCTCAGAAACATGGACACTAAATAAACAATTAGAAGACAAAATTGATGCCTTTGAGATGTGGGTATATAGAAGAATAGGGAGAACATCATGGAAAGAGAAGAAAACAAATAAAGAGGTGCTAAAGACACTTAATATGAAGAAAGAACTACTAAGAGAAATAAAGATCAGGCAAATAAAATACTTTGGACACATTAAAAGACATGACACCTTATTGAAGACCTTACTTGAGGGTAAAGTCAAAGGGAAGTGAGCAAGAGATAGGCAGAGATACAAGTGGGAGAGTAACATCACACGATGGACAGGTTACAGTCTAGCAGAGCGCACCACCAAGACAAGAGACAGGAGATGTTGGAGATATGTTGCAGCCAACCTTCGTTGTGGATACGGCACTTAATGATGATGATGATGATGAATGCAATGTTACTTATGTAAATTAGCAGCCAATTTGGATTTTATTAACCCTAATTTCATATGAAAATTAGCAAAATGTAATCAACAGATGCGTCTTGCCTTTTTGCGCCCAAAAATATATATTTTCTGTGGTATTTTATTATATTTTATATTTATATAGTTTATTTTAATTATGCTAATTACCTGCCATTTTTAATATCAATAATTTTTTTTGTGCTTATTAAAATTATAGAAATGTAATCAATAGATCCGTCTAGTCTTTGCGCACACAAAAATATATAGTTTCTGTGGTATTTTATTATATTCAATAATTATATAATTTACTGTAATCTTAATTACACTAATTACCTGCCATTTTGAATATTAATTAGTTCTGCGTGCATCTGAAAATTACAGAAATGTGATCAACAGATCTGCCTTGCCTTTGCAAACACAAAAATATATATATTATGTGGTATTTAAATATATTTAATTGTTATATACTTAATTTTTATATTTTAATTATGCTAATTAGCGGCCATTTTTGAATATTAATTAGGTGTGCTTGCTTCTGAAAATTACAGAAATGGGATCAACAGATGCCTTGTTTTTCACAAACAAAAAAAATATATAGTTTTTGTGTTGTATTATTGCAAATAACAAAGATAATTTAGAAATTATCAGCTAAGCTACATTTTGTGGTCACAAGTTTTATTTATATTTTCCTATATGTTTCATATAATAAATGTTGATGTGAAATTAATTCTGAAAAAATGAGTAACTTTTTTCTGGGTTCACGTACAAACTTGATTGAGGTATCGTTGAATTGCATTTTGTCAGGGCTATCTAACTATATTATTTGTAATTATGTAACACAATTTTGAAAATTTTGTCCAATTACCTATATATAGGCCTACCGATTTACTTTTTTTCTTCATGGTTCTTCAGTCATGGATTTATCCAGTTACATGATCAATAGCTTCAATGGATTTTTGGTAGTGTTCCCTTATTGGCTGTTTTATCTAGTAATTTTGTTTGTATAGTTGGTTGGTGCAAGTTCTTCCAAGAGGGTGGACTGAGGTATTTGTTTTATAGTTTTCTCTCATGCAGTGGATGGTGTTTGTTTTCTTCCTCTCCTGATATATCAAGTAGAGACAGTTGTTTGAGTAATTTTTGTTTATTTCTAAGTGTCAATAAGTATTTTATTTGGATGGTCATTCTTTTGTCTCTTGTACCTTTCTACCAATTCCATCAGTGCTCTTTTTTGTCTAATATCAAGCGGCTCTACATTTGCATCTATCTCACATACTGCTGTGGGTGTGGATCGTATCCCTACACAGATTATTCTCAGAGCTTGGTTCTGCACCCTATTCAGGGATAAAATAGTAGTATTGCTCACAATAGTCTGGAGAGGAAGATTATAATCCATTACTGAGCTCACATAGCAAAGATACAGTTGGTGGAGAGTCTGTTTGTCTGCCCCCCCCCCCTCCCAGTTTGTACTAGCTAGTCTCTTAATGAGACATAGATGTTTGCTTGCTTTTCCTCTAAGATATTTTATGTGGTCTTTTAGTGTTAGTTTGTCTAGTTTTACCCAAATTATACAGGTGGTTTCTTCCTTTGTTAATATTTCACAACTCATTTTGATGTTGACATATTTTTTTCTGTTTTGTGACTTTGTGAGAAAATAGTATAAGCAGTTTTCTATGTCTTGATTTTTAGTTTCTACAATTCATAGTATACTGAAATTGTGAGAAGAGCTATGTTGATCTTTGCTTTTGCAAGGATGGGATATTTATGTAGTCCAGATGGCAAGGTCATCCAAAAAAAAAATGCTTTTGACATATTGAGATGTTTCGCTTGATCATCAATAAAGTAAGGAAGAGTTTGCAGCTTAGAGGGAAGTCTTGAGGCAGTCCCTCCTCCAGTGTTCTTTTCTGGGATAGTGTACCAGCATAGCTGGTCGCTATGGTTCTGTTTGTCTGGAAGGCCTGTATCCATTTAAACATCTTCCCACCTATTCCCATTCTGTTCATCTTCAGCAAGAGTCCCTTTCTCCAAACTTTATCATAGGCTTGCTCAATTCAATTAACCCCGCTAGTTTTCTTTTGCCTTCTTGGAAACCATCCATTTTGTGTGAATCTGAAGAGATGGTTATCTGTGCGACATTTGTACCTGAAGCCTGTCTGGTTATTATCTAGACAGTCATGGTCTTCCAGCCACCAGTATAGCCTGTTGGTAACCATTCTCTCAACCAGCTTGCCTATGCATGAGGTGAGGGATATGGGCCTATAACTTTTTGGTGTTTCTGCCAGTTTTCCTTTCTTGAGAATGAATGGGGTTGATGGTTGTTGTGAGCCATGCTGATGGCAACTGCCCCTCCTTCCATGTTCTATTAATAAACCATAGAAGTATTACTTTTGTCTTTGGTCCTAGTTTACATATCATTTCATTTTTAATTTGATCTGGTCCTGGAGCTTTACTTCTAGCAAGTTTCTGTATTACTATGTTCAGTTCTTGTATGCTGAATAGATCATTGAATGCAGCAATATTGTTCTGATCTTTGTTAGGTGTACTTTTCTAAGAACTCTCCTGCACATGTGGAGCAGGGAATACAGTATCTTATTACTTATTGTGTTATGAGTTATGATTACAGGCTATCATCAGTGCACATTGGACAAGTCTACAGGTGCTCTGATCCTATCTCAATAAATCCATCATAGTGTAGTGGTAGACAGTTCCAGTTCAATGTTAATTAATCAGCCTCTTTATCTATTTCTCTTTACGGACTGTTCTGATCTATTACACTAATCTCACAGTCGTGAGAGCAACCACGAATCACACTTTTCCAAAACTTCTGAGCAAATTAGGTCCCTCAGTGCATTAGCTATGTCAGATAGATCCATTGATGCACCAATGGACACAGTGAGTATGCTCACCAGTGTATCTGCTAATTCATTACCCTCACCACCTGTGTGTCATGGCATGAATATAAAGGTAATTTATCAGGTCATAGATTGTGCAAATAACTGTACCCAATGATAAGGACAACTCCCACTTTAACTTTGCTGAGCATGTTCACTGAGTCATTAAGTCTATCCATGCATGAGAATATTCCTGTGACATCAGCTATGACTGTGCCTGTGATACAGCCTTTAACTACATCATAAGACTTCTCATGGATATTTCTACACTCATCCACATCGCTGAGGATAGAAATCACTGGAGGACTCTGTGTGCTGAAGCATTCAATATGGTACCCCTATGACCCTGAAGGGTTACAGATTTATTGATTGATTGATGAATGGAAATAGTATGGAGATCCATGATCGCCTACACAATTTGGCACATTACCTGATGATGATGTTTATGTAAGAGACTCTTAAAGGAAAACACTTAGTAGTTTATGCATGCCTAGTAGATAAAGATTGTTTTCTCCATCAATAGATGGTCAACAGCTTGTTTAATTCTTGAGGGATATTTCACCAGAGACTTTGAGCACCCAGTTGAACTACCAACACTATCAGACAGTATCTAGTTTGATCAGTGTATAATAAAATAGGAAGATTTGGCTTGTGTAGTCATCATTTGATGGTGTGGATTTTGTTGAAAAAAATTAATGCAAATCTGAATGGAACTTTACAATTTCTATTTATAATGATTTTAAAGAAATTATAATATTAATTAATTTAACAAAATAATGTAAGCAATGATCAAATGAAACCAATTTGAGTGAGTTTTTACAAGATTATGGAAAGTACATAAGCAATTGTGTTGTAAATATTTGGTATAAAAGAATAAAAGCAATTATTTGGAAATAGGCACACATCGGGAGTCATCAAGATGTTGCCATTGGTACCGGTATTTATAAATGCATCCAATTCTTTGGGCAAACGGAGAATAGAGAAGAACTTTGGTTGCTCATTGTACCTTTGATCATCACTATCATGATGTCTTTATTGGAGTAGAATATAAGTCCTTTAGAGCTTTGTTTAAGGATCCAAACAAATGAAACTATATAGCAAGAAACAAAAATAACTTGACAGGTTTTAAACTCAACTGACCCTTTGTAGTGATGAAATAAACCTAAATTATTCTGATTACTGTGGATTGTTATTACAAAGCTATATAAAAGTGGGAAAACATTCTAAATGATAAGTCATAGCAAATATGCTTGTATAAAAACATAAAATTTGTTGCTGGTGTTATATTTAGGACATAGCAATCAACTCATCACTTTTTTGGCTTTGTGATTTTAATAAGCAATATTTCTATTCAGCAGGTTGCTGTTGCTTTCTGAAAGGTCTAGATGCCAAACTTCCTGCAGCTGAAAGTGAACCAGATACTTTTGCTATCTGAGATGCTTTCACTAGCTCTCAAAGACAGCAGGAGAGGCAAAGTGTAGATTATGAGAATAAAGGAAATAACACACAGATTACACTAGGTAAAACATCTTCAAAAATATAGAATCATATATTTTGTCTCTGAAGCTCTAATCAGGAATGAAGCACTAAGGAAACAATTAGGGATCAAGTCAACAATAGAATACATCCAGAAACAACAAATTAAATGGTACGGCCACATAACCAGACAGAAAGAGCAAAGTATTATAAAAAAAACATTTAATAAACGATATGAAAACAGGCGACCTATTGGGCGCCCTCGTAAAAGGTGGATAGATAGTGTATTAGAGACACTCGGAAATATAACAGCAGAAGAGGCAAATAGAAGGGCAAAAGACCGTACAATCACTCTCCCCTCAACACCGAAAGGTACATGAGGACAGAAAGAAGAAGATATATTTTTCCACCTATGTGTTTCCGGAGCCTGAGAATGGAGCAAAGAATAGCAACACTGTTTACCTTCCATGCATGTCATAAGAGGCGACTAAGGAGGTTATGGGATGGAGTTGGCTGTCCCATCTCATATAGGGTCAGTGACCCAAAGCCATGCTAAAGTCGAATCTGTCTGGCTGAAAGACATAATATCGCAGCAGTGCTGTAAACCATGACACAGTGCATTCCGTTCTCCGGACTACATCCTGCTAATCTGCAGGAGTTTGAGAATGAATGCAGAAGAAGATATATTTTTCTGTGCAGCAACATAAAGAGGAGGTATTTTATTTCCCCAATTTGTATTGGTCTGTTTGTATTAGAATGTTTTCAATAAGTAGTGATATCCTTGAACTTACACAATTTTGAAACACAAATCTATCCTGATAGAAACTAAAAGGCAAATTATAAACTCAATCTTCATACCAACATTGTGTTAGAAATATCAAACCTGGACACTAACTGAATAACAAGAGAGCTTTCTATGCATGAAATGAGATGTCTAAGAAAAAGAAGCAAATAGAACAAGAAAAGATCATGTGAGGAATGAGATTACAAGAATTGTTGGAACAAGATCTGTGGTCAAATATATTGAGAAAAAAAAAGACTGAAATGGTTGTGCCACTTAATGAGAATGAAATCATAATTCCATTCCCCATCGAGACCAGCACCGTGCAGAGGTGATGGGGCTTAGTTCAGCCATCAGCGGCTGGAAACTAAGACTGGTCGGACAGTCCCATTCGAGCAGGACCATAGTCCTGCCCAAGTAAGCAGAGTGCTGAAGACGGAGGCATCCAGCCAAAATGCGCACAGATAATCAGGATGCCACGCACAAAACACAGCTGTATCCAAGAAACACACCTCAGCAGCGACATAGCCTTCAAAATCAGAGGCTACCAGTGCTACCGATCTGACCGAAAGGACAGGCGAAAGGGTGGAATTCTGATGCTTGTTAAAAACAATATCAGCGCATGACAGCTGGAAGTATATATGGAAGGGGCAGAATACCAGATGCTCCACCTAAAAACAGACAGTGCAGAATTCCATCTCCTGAACTACTACTGCCCAAATGATAAACCATTGGCACTAGACACAATTCCAGATAAAGAGAGACTTATGGTGTGTGGTGACTTCAACAGCCACTCTCAGAGCTGGGGCTACGATCATATCGACAAGAGAGGTGAGGAACTTGAGAGCTGGCAGGATGAAAATAATCTCATCCTTATTAACCAGCCAGCAGACTCACCAACCTTCTACTCGAGAGCATGGCACACCACCTCTACACCAGATCTGGCATTCCACTCACCAGGCCTGGAATGGAACATCACATGTGTCGTTGGAAAGCAGCTTGGGGGGTAGTGACCACAGACCAGTATTTCTGGAAATCCACAATGAATTAACCAAGGACAGCAGCACGCTCACTAGGTGGAACTATAAGAGGGCAGACTGGAAAATGTACCAGCATTTAACCAGTGTTCTAGCTAAGGACATGAACTTGGACAAAGACATCAATAGAGCAGTGAGTGAATTTAATAGATGTATACTACATGCTGCTAGTAAAACCATACCCAGGAGGGGGGGGGCACGCAAGAACTACAAACCCTACTGGAATGATGAACTGGAAAAGCTGCAAAATGAGATGGAAACATCTAGACAGCAGGCTGAGAACAGACCTAGCCAAGAACATCACAACAAATATCAGCAAACAAAGGCTAAATTTCAAAGAGCCAAGTTACAAGCCAGACGGAGCAGCTGGAAAGAAAAAAACAGAGTCGCTGAACCTAGAAAGAGATACTAGGAAATTATGGAAACTTGTAAAACAACTAAATGATGAAGGTACAGGGAGAAATACCAGGATCACACTTTATAAAGATAGAGACATTTTAACAGGTAAACATGCAGCTGATTACTTTGCAGATTCCTTTGCAGAAGACAATAACGTCAAAGTCAGCCCAGACAAACAACAGGAGGTTCGAGAGAACCAGCAAAACATTGGACAAGGTGAACCTATACCTGAAGTCATGGAGGCACCAATCACAATGAGAGAACTGGAGCATGCAATATCCAAATTGAAAATGAAAAAGTCCCCTGGAGCTGATGGAGTGTCCAATGAAATGATTAGAAACCTGGGAATTGCAGCAAGAGCAAAGCTACTGCAGATCTTTAACACAAGCTGGTCCACAGGTAATGTACCACAGGCGTGGAGAGAAGCAATAATGATACCACTCCTCAAATCAGGAAAAGATGGCAACACAGTCTCCAACTACAGGCCCATCAGCCTCACAAGCTGTCTATGTAAAACAATGGAGCGCATTATCAATCTTAGGATGCAGTGGTACCTTGAAAGTGAAAACCTTCTGGTATCACAGCAAGCAGGTTTCAGACAGTGCTACTCTACTGAAGATCAGGCAACCTACCTCTCCCAAGAGATTGAGGATGCCTTCCAAGAAAAGAAACTGGTACTAGCAGCATGGATAGACCTCAGGAAAGCATTTGATAAGGTCTGGAAAGAAGGACTCCTAAAGAAATTGCGAAATTGTAGGGTTAGCTCAAGAATGTACAAATGGGTAAAAGCATACCTGCATAATAGAAGAGCCAGGGTACAATTAGATGGTCGCAAGAGCAAGAAAGTTCTACTACGTCATGGAGTCCCCCAGGGAGGAGTCCTGTCACCCACACTTTTCTTGGTTTACATCAATGACCTAGTTGCTGAACTACCACACGGGATCAAAGTGGCAATGTATGCTGATGACCTGGTGATCTGGTGCACGGAAGAACATGCAACAGTGGCCACTAAACAAATACAAAGAGCTATCGATGCCCTAACATTATGGGCAAATAGATGGTGCGTCAGCATTAACACAGATAAGTGCAGCACTACACTCTTTACCCTCTCACCAAAACAAAAAGCTGGTCATATCAAGATAGATGGAGAGCTCTTGAAAGAAGACAAACAACCCACATACCTCGGAGTTACTTTTGATGATAAGCTGACATGGAAGCAGCACATAAACAAAGCAACAACAAAAGCCAGAAGGAAGTTAGCTATCCTGAGAAAACTAAGTGGAACCACATGGGGAGCCAGTGGAAATATACTCAGTAAAGTTTACCAGCAAGGCATAAGACCACACCTGGAATATGGTTCAGCTGCGTGGTGTCCTGCATCAAACACCACATTACAAGATCTAGATAAAGTGCAAAACCAGGCACTTAGAATAATGTTGGGAGCAATGAAATCAACACCCATAGCAGAGATGCAGAAAATGGGAAGAATGCAAACACTTGGCGAACGAAGAGACACAAAAGTACTAATTCAAGCAGAAAAGTTTCAGTGTATGCCAAGTCATCCAATGAAGGAAAGATTCCAAAATCTAGCAATGGGGCGACTGAAAAGGAGCAGCTTTATCCATCAAGCTAAACGACTCCGTAGACAACTTACAGACCTACCTGAAGTTGACAGCCCCTTAAGGTCTGTACCAGAACAAACCCCGTGGAGTGAAAGCCATGGAATGCCAATATACATTCAGACCCATGTGAAAGGAATACTAAGCGAGGACGAACAGAACAGTGTGCAGCGAATGACAGTCACCCTCAGTTTCCTGGATGAGGAATATCCACAAGATATATGGGTCAGAGTGTACACAGATGGGTCAGCACAGAATGCTGTGAGGAATGGAGGTGCAGGTGTATATATAGAATATCCACACAAGCCTAGAGATACAATCAGAACACCGACAGGAAAATTCTGCAATAATTATGATGCAGAAATCCAGGCAATTAGTGTGGCAGTTAAAAAACTGCTGAACTCCAACTCTGGCCTACAGCCTGTGGTATTCCTGACAGATGCAAGGTCAGTGCTTCAAGCTCTCCAGTCTGGAAAACTAACGGACTTAAAAAAACTACTTAGCGAATTGTCTTACCAGTATAGGATAACCATGCAGTGGATACCCTCTCACTGTGGAATACCAGGAAATGAAAAAGCAGACCAACTGGCTAAGGAAGGTGCTGCCGAAGACCAACCAGATATACCAATCACCTACCATCAGAAAAAACAGATGATAAAGTCAATAAGAAAGCACAAACACCAACACAAGATGACTATCACATTATGAACAGACCAGAACAAGTTATAATTCTACGTCTCAGAACAGGACACAACCGACTCCGCAGTCACATGTATACAAAGTTCAAGATTGGCAACACGGCCATGTGTACATGTGGACAGGCAGCACAGAGTGCCAAACATATACTTCAAGAGTGTTCTGAGCATGAAACGCTGAGGCAGACATATTGGCCAGAGGAAACAACACTGGAATCAAAACTCTATGGGACACTGTATGAACTACAAAAGACAGTGAGTTTTATTAAGGAGACAGAATTACAGATATAGACATGTTTCAAGTGAACGAAAGAAGAAGAAGAAGAATAATTCCATTATATGAAACTAGAAACAGAAAGATACAGAGGAATACCAAGAAGAGTTACAACAAGATTGAAGGAGTTACCAACAATCTGAGACATCACAATATTACTGCTACTTAAGCAATCAAATGTGCCATTGCCCAAAAACCAATCATCCTGCGATGCTTACAGCAAAAAACTGAGAAAAGATAATAAATAAATAGTTCCATCTTTTGTGCCATCTAGAGACTGGCATAAGAGGAGATGGTTGTTGTTGGCGACTGAAGTATTCATTAACCTGAGCTATTTTATGTCTTGCTTTGATGCTCGGTAAGTTTAGGAGAAACCTAATGGCAGCGATAGGTGTATCTCTTGTGCATCCTAGGACCACTCTCATGGCTTCGTGTTGAATTCTCTCCAGTCTATCCACCTGTGTTTGCGACAGTGTAAGTAAACCTATACCTTAGTCTAACACAGATAATACCACTGCCTGCATCATCTGAAAATGGTTCGTTGTGGCATTTCTGCACATGCCATGATTTTAACTGTACTGACACCCTTCTTAGCTTTCTGAATGACATTGTCCACATGTTTCGCAAAAGACAGACCTCTATCAAAAGTGATACTCAGATATCTCACAGTCGGCTCCCTGTCAATGTTGATGCCAATGTAAGTGCCTGCTAGTACTGTGTCTGTGACTATGTTGTTGCCCACAGAGAACCAGACGATCTTTGCCTTGGTGGCACAAAAGGAAGGAGTATCAAGAGAAGACACCCTACTCAGAGTTTGTGAGCTAGAGGAAGTGGGAAGAGGCTGTGAATGGGTGGAATTTAGCAAAGATAGAAAGTTATTGACAAGAGTTGTGATACACCTGGGAAGAGAGTGCAAAACTGGGCTGCCAACAGAACAGAGGGAATGATCCAAGAACTCATCCTGCAGCACTCGAAGCCACACAATATAATAATTTACACAGGTGGCTCAGTAACACAAGAAACAAACAGGTGTGGTTGGGGGGTTCATAGCCTACCAAAGTGACAAGAAATTAGCTGATAAATCAGCTGCGTACTCCACTACAACATCAAGTATGAGAATGGAAATAGAAGCAGTGACAGCAGCTCTCACATGGCTGGTGATACAATCACCAACACTCAGTGATTCTATTGCCTCTCAAAGTATGCTGTGCAAGATAGAAAAGTGTATGAGCAGAACTGAATTTGTCACTCTTCTCAACAATGCGCAGTGTATTACTTGGATCTGCTGACCAGGTCATGCAGGGGTCAGGGGAAACGAAAGAGTCGAAGCGTTGGCTGGTAAAGCTTTGGTGAATGGCACTGAGATAAGAAGAAGAGACAGGATTGAATTAATTAGAGCAGTCATGGATACCCTATGAAAAGATAAGGATGAGATCAAATGAGACAATGCAGAGAATGGTAGAAATGGAAGGGACTAGAGGCGTCTTAAGATCAGAAGAACGCATAATCAGCAACTGATTGGGACACTGAGCTTATACACTTTTAGATGGCGATGGAACAGCAAGCAGAACATATATGTGAATGTCCCCAGTGATGTAAGACTTGTTCCTAATTAAGAATCGAGTTCAATCTATTATTTATGTGTTGTTCTCACTACAGGCCTTTTGGTTGAAATGTCAATGTTGTATGTTTATTTGTTTATTAGAACTTATTTTCAAATTCTTGCTGCATCACTTTGTAGTAGGACAATAGTTCCACTAGATTTCCAGCAGGATGTAGCTCAGAGAACAGAAATATGCCATAAAAATGAGACTACAGACATAAAGAGCCTAGAGGCTACATATAAATCCCATCTTACTTTACTATGTCACCCAAATGATCAAACATTGGCAAAATCATCCACTGGAGATTACTTTAGGGCATAATGTAACCACTAACAATTCTGACATTTCTTGTTTCATGACTACCTGCAAAGACCTAATATATTTTTACATTATTAATGATATCATTTTGAACTTTAGTATTTCCACACTAATATTGTTTAAATTATATCCACAGGGAAGAAGACAAAATGGAAAAGGTTGAGGCAGGCTTAATTGCGGCAGTTTGTATTCTTGTTTCTGCAATTATGGTTGGCATAATCATTGTAAGTTTCCTTCATATTTTCATAAAACTGTTTGAAATTTATGTAACGTAGGTGGGGGTAAAGATCCGCAGCAGGTAATTGGAATGTGGCATGTCGCCGTTGGGTTGCTATCGGGACAGGAAATATGTCACAATCAGGTGGGTTGCTGTATGTGAAACAACGTAACCTTGTTTCTCTGATGAATTCTAGAATTTCCACCACACAAAGCTAGGAATATGTCACAGCCTAAAGGTTAAATTCCTTTACACATTACGATTGTAAGGAGAATGCCGGCTGATTTTGTCGACAAATTTCTATAATGACATTTGTGGATTTTTGACACCATATTTAATATCAAATGTAGTACTGAGTGGCATGATAAGTGATCATCATAGAAAGTAATATCTATATGTTTTAATTTTATCAGTGTTTCCACACCTCAAGTATTAGGTGTGTCAAAAATTTTTGTGATTTTTTAAAATTGTAGTTTTGAGAATTTCCCACCAATTTTCAACTTCAGAACTTGCTCCCAACTGTCATATCACACATAGAGTAACAACCTAACACAATTATATGCATTATCCATTTCTTTATTTACATGTGCAAAAATTATTCTTATATCTGTACAAACAAAAAAGTTATCGTGTTTACCAAACACTCACAAAAAAATAATGCACATTGTCAAAAAGAATCTGGGCCCAGGGAAGAAATTGCATAATTTTAATCTGGAGTTTTAAAGGTTAGCCAAAAAGAACACAAGTATCTACTATAGAAGACATGAAGAGAAATATTTTTACCAGATAAGCTCTATAGATTAAATGTAGAGTATTGCAGGATGCTGCATAACTGATGAAGTAAAAGTCTTAAAACACCCTGGGATCACTTCATATGTAGTGATGTAAAATCTAAAACAAAATAACAAAATTAAAGACATGGCTGGAGATGGCCTTAGCTGCTATGTCAATGCTGGAAAATTAACATTAGTTTTAGAGTGAACATCAAACTCATTGACTGTGTCTATTATGATGTATGTTTTTGAGAGTTGGCAATCTAAAGAACCCACTCTTTATATGCCATGAGCTTGGGCATGCTGCCTTTATCATACAGCCAAAAGTATCAGCACTCCCTAATGTGAAAATATGCAGTAAAACAGTTGTTATTAGAGTTTGACACTCACCGCAGACATGGAGAAATGAATATAGACCTTCAAACACAAGTGTTATAGATTAATTCTAAAAATTTCTTATAGAAAGAATAAGATAAATTATGTAAGAAATAAAATATATGCATACAGCTCCACAAAAATCTCTATTTTTAATAGTAAAAAATGGAATTTTGCATGATTTAGACATGTAAGCTGTCATAATTTCTTGTCAAAAATGATTGACCCTGCAGGGAACACAAAAAGTGTAAGGAGCAGATGAAGACAAATAAAATCCTGGATAGAGAAAGAATGGGCTGATCAAAATTTTCTAAACAGCTGCATCACTGTAGATTAAAATCATTGGAGGTCTCTGTGAGTTCATGCATCAGAAACTGTGCCCCTACACCTTGATAGATTAGGTGTTAGGATGAATGATGGTGGAATGTTTTATTTTCATGTATGGTTTTTGTATATCATACAAATTTTCATAGCAAAATGGGATAATCTCTTGATCCACCATAATAAATATTTATATTCCTGTTATACATGCTTTTTATATTACAAAAAAATTATATATTTCATTCAATTCAGTATCGTTTTTCATGGTTATAATTTCACTCCTCAGTGGTGCATTTTGAGGCACAAACAAAGAGAAAAGAACAGTGTCACAGAATCTGGAAATGTATGTATACAGTTGTTCTGTTATCTAATACTTGCTTTGAATATTTCTTCCTCTGTTTTCTTCTTTTGTTATCTCTCTAGTTCAACATATTTGTTTGTTTAAGTAGCTACAGTGTTTCAACTTAGCAGATGATGTTGCTATTCTACCTCATGATCTCTGCATGCAGAAGATCAGATGGTATCGCCAGTGACTCATCCAATCAATCTCCGAACAACAGCAAACACCTAGTAAATAAGATGCATAAGGGAGGCTTTAATTTTTTATGAAAGCTTCACAGTTTTTCATCTGTAAAATGATATTTTAGCCCCTCCCTTAGTAGGGGTCTTAAAAGATTAGATTATCCATGAAGTAAAAACTTAAAACAGGTAGTTAAATTCAGCTAGTTCCACAGCTGGCATTGAACTTAATGTAACAGCTTTTTAGGAAGTTCACAAATTTGGGGAGTAACATGAGCAGAACAGGGGCACAGATAAAGATGTAAAAATTTGGATGCAAATTTAAGAATGAATGCTCGTGTGTTTCCAGTGGAGAGCAAAGAATAGCAACACTATTACATGCCACACATGTCATAGGAAGCGACTATGAAAATTTTGGGATGGAGTTGGCTGTCCCATCAAATAGAGGGTAAAAGTGACCCAGAAACCATGGTGAAGTTGGATGTGACAGCCAAAAGGCAGAGATATCACAGCTAAGCTGTAAACCTTGACACAACACATTCTGTTCTTTGGACTACATCTTGTTAGTCTGCAGAGTTTGAGAACAAATGCAGGAGAAGTCAGCATTTCGAAAGACATATTGTACTGAAAAGGATAACAGGATACTAAGTTAAGGATCTTTTATTCCCATGTGAGGGCAATATTTCTGTGTGTGTTGGAGACAAGAACAGTGGATGACTAAGTAAAACATTAAGAGACCACATGAGCCTACATAGATTCTTATTCTACATGAGCTTACATAGATTCTTATTCTACATGAGCTTACATAGATTCTTATTCTACATGAGCTTACATAGATTCTTATTCTACATGAGCCTACATAGATTCTTATTCTACATGAGCCTACATAGATTCTTATTCTACATGAGCTTACATAGAATCCTTATTCTACATGAGCTTACATAGAATCCTTATTCTACATGAGCTTACATAGAATCCTTATTCTACATGAGCTTACATAGAATCCTTATTCTGCAGTTCTTTGATAACAAATTTACTTCTTATTCAACCTTCTCCTATTGGAATCAGATGCTGATATGGATTTCTTCAATCTGTACAGTGGTCACCAGCCCAATGAGAGGGCAACAGTTTGTCCATCAGAGCTGTTTCAGACGTCCACAGTTTTGTTCTTGTGGTGTGGTGCAGTGGGAAGTTCTGTAAAATATGTTCTGTGTTTTCTGAAGATTGTCCACAAGGTCACATATCGGTGTTACCAATTAAAAATCTCCTATTCATGTGCTGCTTGAATCTGTTGTGGCCTGTTCTCAATCTAAATATGATTCTTCTTTTCTTTCAAGCTTGTGAATTGTGTCATCTTTTTGGCTGCATGGGTGAGTTGAGTTCCATTCCATGTTCATAGAGCTTTTGTTGGTTTACTTAAATTCTGGAAATAATACAATATCTTCTACATGTTGTTGCTGGTAGTTACTCTTAGTTTTTGCTAGCTGACATCTCATTTTCCTTGATTTGTGAATCCATGAAATCTATTGAAGAACTACTTTTTTTTGCTTCGTTCTTTAGTTTGAGTAATTTTTAAGACTTTAAGATGGAATATGTTTGGGTTCTGGAGGGCTTACAAGGCAGATGTGCCATAAGTCAGCATCACTAACCTGGCTTCCTCCAAGTGAGTTGATCCTAGCAGCATAAGAGTTGCTTCTGTGATTGCTTCACACTTTGCTTTGAAATTTGGGAAATGAATACCAGTGATTATCAGTTTCTTGAAATTGTCTCATTTGGACCATTTTATATAGATGTCTCCTCCACCATTTCTCACTGCCTCCTCTGCTGAGTCATCTATGAGCCACAAAGTTTCAAACACATTATTATTGGAAATACTAGTCAAATGGGAAAGTACACCCTAAGAAGAAACTGCTAATTAATGGCATATATAAATAACCCAAATATCGGAGGATGACCGACAAAAAGGAAGTGCCGCAGTAACCATACAAATAGAGGTAAATGCAAATAAAGTAAATAGGTTACTATATCAATATAAAATAATAAAATATAGAAAATAACAATAAATAAAAGGAACGAATACAATAGTCAACGTGTCGGTCCAATTGGGACCTTTAAAGACAACAAAAACAGTTAAGAACAAAAAAAACCATAACGATGGTCATTTGCTCAAAAAATTTTGAAAAGTGTGAATTATGATTGCTCTCAAGACTGTGTGAGCTTGGTGTAAAGATCAGAACAGCCTATAAAGAGAAACATAATACATATATAAGGAGGCTGATTAATTAACATTGAACTGGAACTGTCTGCCACTAAACTGTGATGGATTAATTGAGATGGGATCAGAGAACCTGTAGACTTGTCCAGTATGCACTGATGATAGCCTGCAATCATAACTCATAACACAATAAGTAATAAGACAATATATTTCCTGCTCCACATGTGCAGGAGAGTTCTTAGAAATGTGTTATATCATTGTGAAGTTTAAAAACAACTTAGTATAGGCCTAACTCTTTCACAACATGATTTTAAATGAAGAAGTTATGTGGGTTGGGATCTGCAAGAGTTTAAGTTTATAAGTAGGGCCTACCTCTGATAAATTTTCACTCAGAAGAACAAGGTACCCATATTTACCTATTATGGAGACTTAACTGTATTGGCAATTAAATACTTCTTTCTGTTGCATACTTCTAGCTAAATATCAGTGATGAACTCAATAGTGTGAGACTGATGCTGAGAAAAGTTGATTATTGCTTTGATTGTAAAATGAACCAGGTGACAATATTTCTTACAACATTTAATTAACTGTCTTGTGATGTGATTTAGAGATCCAAATTAACCAATTCTAAATCAAGCTGTTTGACAAATCAAAACAATGGAAATTTACTGAACATAAACATTATAAATTCTCTTATCTTCCGATGTTTAGGGCAAACCGTACATAGATGATAGTTACGATGTGGAAGCTCAGAGGAACACATATAGGCCTACTATATCCAATTCATATTTAGCAAGTGATAGCCCCTCAAGGTACAGTGGCGTCCAACGTTGGTTAGATCAAAGAAGAAACAAGTCAACACACTTGGCTGTCAAACAAAATACAAGAAGCAACCAGCCAGTGTCAAATAATCAACAGTATAGATTACCAAATGGGCTACAAAATAGCTCAATTCGAAATCAGTTTTCACAAGTGCAAGCATCTTCAGGTGTGCAATCTATTAGAGGTAATGTGGTACAGGCCAATCGCACACTTTACCAACAAAATAGATTACCAGTATCTGAACGCTTGGAAACTCTAGTTCATGTATCAGAAACAGCATCCAAAAAAATTTCTAAAAGTCAAACAAAACAACCCCATAATAATCAACAACAGATTTTCAGCAGTAATAAATCAAATGAAATTGAAATCCTTGACCTTCATGAATGTACATTGAAGCAAGCCATGAACATTTTCAAGAACTTTCTTGAAGACGCAATTGATGGTAAGTGGTGTCACTATATTTGTTAAATTCTTGCTTGTCCCAAAAGTAATAGGCCCTACTGATGGTTGATATTTTTTAAGGTTTTAAGCAAATGGGAAAGTATTTTCATCTTATTCTATATTCATTCTCAAACTTCTGCAGAGCAGCAGGATGTGATCCAAAGAACAAAATGCATTGTGTCATGGTTTAAAGTTTAGCTGCAATAGGTCAATAAACCTTTAGGTCTGATACTTCCGACTTCAGAATGGCTTCTTGGTCACTTTGACTATATATAGGATTAAATCCACCCTCAAAATCTGTTTAGTTGTCTCTTATGACATGCATGACAGATAAGTTCCACTTCTTGTTCCCATTTTGGGCCTGGCAACATATGAGCGAGAGATGCATCTAATAATGAAGAAGTCAGAGAGTATCTGTCAGAAAGATGGGGGCCACAGTAACTCAAATGGAAAGTACTATGAATAAGGATAAAAGAGTAATATGTAATAAGAAAAGAAATATAATTAAAGAAATATTAAAATAAGAATAAATTATAATAAATATAAATATCACAAGCAAAGACATGTCTATGTTATGGCTAAAGAATAAAGAACTCTTACAGGAAAGTACTTCTTTCAATGTACACTAAATGCTTGATGAGGACTTTCTAGTTCATTTATGATTTATTATTCCTGTTGTGCATTTTTGTTTCTTGATAAAGCCCTGTGACAATAACATGAAATTGTCTCTGTTTCTACTCTTTGTATTTATTACATTTTGTCATAATTTATTACAATTTACAATTTGGGAATCAGATTATAAACAAGTGCACCACAATTCTTTAAAATATTAGCAGTAGAAATAAAAAGAAAAGGAAAACACAGAATATCAATAAATACCAGTAACAGAAGAAAAAAGTTAACCTGTAAGAAAAACCTCAAAAAACCAGTGACTCACATGTTCTTGTCCGATATATTCAAACCAGGAAAAAATGCCTAGGTCTGGGCACATGTATAGCTGTAGAAACATTTTAAAAATGATAACAAGAATGCAAAATACTGGTTACAGAGGAAACAACTTACCTGTGCCAGAATAAACAGTCATTGAAATCCTTCAAAGTCAGAATGACATAAGTATGAAATAATTCACAGATTTCATCCTTTGTCATGGAAACATCGGGATGAATATTGTCCATCTCCAAAACATTGTCGTTGTCAACATCGTCCTCAAAGATAGCATCGTACTCACTTCTATCCATTGCATTATCAATGGAGCACTTTAAATAAAAAAAATTAGACGATCATTTCGGATGAAATATCCGACCATGATTCTTTGACCCATTTAGCGATCTCAACTTTTTTGATGTGGCCACCCTTCAGCACAACTACATCAGATGATGCCAACCATACATTCCATTTTGTCCGGAGTCTGTCCTTAAATGGTTTGTTAAGGGAGACATTTAGTTGCTGCAGTAAGGAGGTATTGCCCCCAGGAATTACAGATACGGACAACCCCATCTCATGACTTCGTTTTCCACTTTCTTCTAATCTCGACATATCATCATAGGAATTTTGTTGCAAAATTCCGCCATAATTGATACCTGCTCACTGCACATGTAGTAGTGAACGAGGTTAATTTCAAAACCTTCTCTCACGTTTATTACTGTAGACTCTCTAAAAGGTAAACATGCGGTAATGAAGTTCAAATTCTTCTGTATTCCATAAAAACAAATGACATCATACGGTGCTCAGTTGTCTCGTTTTTTCATCATATCGTTTCTCACTTAGATTTTACTGTCTGCTGTAATTTCGTCTGAACCCTGGAAAAGATAATTAGTAATTACTATTCATTACTGTCAAGAGCTACCTGCTCATAGCTAAAGGAATTATTCCCTCATAATAATCATGTTTTATTCTTGATAAAGACCTTTAGGTTGAAAAGTCAATCAATATGTTATTATGTATGTTACTAGTGATTGGCAAAACTTCATTACCCTTTTTTTCTAAATTCCACCTGTTGAACTATAGTTTTACTGCAGTTATTAACTTTTACATATACCGGGTAATCATATACATTTTCTAGATATAAAAAAATCAAAATATTTGGAATTTTACAAATTGAATTTATTGTATAAGAACCAGATTCCAACATTTATACAGTGAACTCTCATTATAACAGATTGGTCTGGACCAACAAAGTATATGTATTCAATAACCAAACTTTACTTTACACAATTATATACCTCACAGTATAAACTAGTTGGGAATTTTAAATGTATTGTTAAATATGGAATTTTGTTATAAACATGTGCTCTATATCCATTGTAAAATTATTCTGTATTACTCTAACAACTTCCAGTTTCTAGAACATTAATATAAATATAATTTGTTCCAGTATACAGAGAAAATAACTATCGCAGGAATAAAAGGTTCATAGAGGTCATTACTGGACGGGGCATACACAGTGCTGGAGGCAAACCTGTGATAAAACCAGCTGTAGAGAACTATCTTAAAGTACATGGCTATAAGTACGTAATGAAACCTGGGCACCATCTATGTCTGCTTGACCATCTACATCAGTCTTGTATACTTTCTCTGCAATTTCTTACTTGTTTGTCAAAAAGAGATTACCCTGGTCATTAGTAAACATATCATAAGATTAGTCGACAATTACCACTATCTCGACAGAGCAGAGCAACAGGACACAGATTAAACAGCCACTTAAATAGACTAAGACTAGTCCCATCACCTCTGTGCCCTTGTGGGCAGACAGCACAGACCACTGAACATGTCCTGTAAGACTGCCCTACACTAAACCAGTTAAGAGAAGAACACTGGCCCACAGAGATGGATATCCACAGAAAGATGTATGGGAACACTGAGGAGCTTTCAAATACAGCAGCATTTATTAAGAAAACAAGACTTACTGTGTAGACATGTCAAACTGCGAACAACAAGAAGAAGAAGAAGATAAGATTAGTCAGTCTGGAAACTGGTATTTGAAGTCATCTCATGATGTCACTATAAAAATTTGTGAAGACTGATGGTAAATCAACTCATAATAGCAGCCTCGATTTTGTGTTGCTTTGTCCCAAAAGGGAAGCAAAGAATAGCAACACTATTTACTTTCCACATATTTCACAAAAGGTGAATAAGGAGGTTATGGGGTGGAGTTGACTGTCTCATCCCATTTAGAGTCAAAATGACCCAGCAGCCATGCTGAAGTCAGATGTGTCATGTCAAAAGGTGCAGATGTCGCAGCAAAACTGTAAACCATGACTCAACATATTCCGTTCTCCAGACTAAATTCTGTGAATCTGCAGGAGTGTATATTGAATGCATAGAACAAACTAAAAGAAAACAAATCATAATTTTGAACCTAGAAAGACTCAACAGGAAACTATGGAAAATTAGTATAACAACTTTATGATGAGAGTACCATGAGAAATACTAGGATCATACTTTATAAAGACAAAAAATACTCTAACAGGTACACAGGCAGCTGACTAATTTGCAGACTCATTTGTTAAGACAACACCTTCAAAGTTAGACCAGAAAAACAAGATATTCATGAGAAGCAACAAATACTGGACAAGATGGAACTATATGTTAAATATCTGAAGTAATGGAGGTATATTCAGAGGAAAGAGTTTACACATAAAAATCATATCATATTCAGAGAACTAGAGCGATCTGAAAATGAAGAAGTCACCAGGAAGCCAATGGAGTGTCCAATCAGATGATTAAAAACATGTCAACTGCAGCAAAAGCTAAGTTACTGCAAATATTTATTATATGTTGAGCCACAGGCAGAGTTCCGCAGACATGGAGGAAACAATCACTCTCAAAATCAAGAAAAGACAGCACTAGTTTCCAACTACAGACCTTTCAGCTTCATGGACTGCCGATGTAAAACAATGGACTGTATCATCAATCTTAGACAATAAATTTAAAAAAGTAATACTGCTGTAAAACTGTATAACAATATCATTAGTACTTACATAAAACAAAGTCTTGTAGTTTTACAAGACGATGACGAACAGACTATCAATATCTGACTGTGGGGTGCTAATGTGTAACAGTACACAGGTAACAAAAAAAGCAAGAAGCAGGAATGGCACAACTGACATTCAAATGAACTAGCCAAATGTGGGAATGTCCGGTTGTGGGGATGATGCATGTCATCCCCACATTTGGCTAGTTTATTTGAACATCAGGTGTGTCATTCCTGCTTGTTGTTTTTTGGATGAGTATTTACTTGTTATCTTGGTAAACGCCTTTTGGTCAAAACATTGATTATGTCCTGTGTACTGTTATTTATATTGTATAACATTAGCACTTCATAGTCAGATAGTGATAGCCTGTTCGTCATCTCGTAGAGCTACAAGACCTGTGTTCTACGTAAGTACTATTGATATCAACAATCTTAAACTGCAGTGGTACCTTGAAAGTAAAAACCTGGTATACCAGCAGGTAAATTTTAGGCAGCTCCTACTGAAGATCTGGAAACTTTTTTCAAGAGAATGAAAATTCCTTCAAGATACAAATCTGTTAATAGTAGCATGTTTAGATCTAAGGAAAACTTTTGACAAGGTTTGGAAAGAAGGACTTTTGATGAAATTATGAAATTTCAGGGTCAATTATAGGATGTACAAATGGGTGAAAGAATAGCAAAAATATCTGTAGACAGCTCTCAGATCTGCCTGAACTTGACGGCCCTTTAAGATTTGTGCCAGAACCAACCCCTTGGAAAGAGAATCATGGATTACCAATACACATTCAGACCAAAGTAAAAGAAATATTCAGTAAGGTTAAATAGAACAACATGTACACATGAACTTGTATAAGATTTGTTGTCTCAAAGGCATGGTTATGTTAGGGGGTTTATGAATGCATGTTAAGTTCTCAAAGGAAGGCATTCCAGTGCAGCAATATCCAAGGATCATCACATTCTGTCAGAAGCTTAGCATATACTTCTGCATCATACAGTTCATCATTCTTCTGTCAGGTCTGTTGACAGAACAGACAAGTGTCAAAAGCACCAATAATAGAAGAACTAGTCTTTGACAAGAATGATACATTAAGATCTTTACATGATCATTTTCTAAATGAGGGTACTAGACTTGAAGGAGATTTGATAATGTGACTTAAAGAATTTGAAATCACTCCTGGGGCAAACAGAATGGAACAACTAAGGGGATGTCTAAAGTGTATGCAACCGTTGAGCTACAGAGACCATTAACATACATAATCTTAGTCTTGTACTGGCAGAGACCAAGTACCTATGGTTTTGGTCAGTGTGTGTTGACATCGATACAGAAAACTAAACTAAATTAAACTAATTTGCTGCTTTATTGGCTCGCCAGAGATAAGAAGTTATGGTAAAATACTAAGGGTCTGCATATTCAATGAAGTCTGTGGTGCAAAGAGTTTCACATTGCTCTTGTGTGATTCCCAGAGTTAACAATTAACCAAGAACCATAAAAGTACTACTTTGTGGTTCACCAGGGAAACAGGCATACAAGGCTCCTGTGGTGGTTCTGGCTGGTACTTTTAGAAAAACATAACCTAAATCATTCATTGTGCTACTTGATTGATTGTTCTTAAAAGTCATCAGAATTAAATATAATACTGTATTTTTTTATACTGTATTTTTATAGGTACGCATGGTCGAATCCAGGTAGAGTGAGGATAGACTTGGCATCTACTAAGGATGACGAGGATTGTTGATGGTTTCTTCAATGATATGTAGGGTAGCCGGGGGCAATGATGCACATTTTTCACTTTTTTGTGTATTCTGACAAATAGACTCAACTATGAGAGACCAAACTAGCAGCAGTGTGTAGCTTATCCATCCATCTAACAATGGTCAGAGTATTTACAACATACAATCATGTTTAGTCCGTATTAATGAGATTTTATGAACATGAGTAAAATCCCACCTTTGCCCCAATTTTTGGGGCAAACACGCGCAGGCAAAAACAATTATGAAATCATGGGAAAATTGACAAAACCAACAAAAGAACAACATCACTTCCTATCTTAACATAGCCAGTCATAGTGTGGGAAAATTATAGAGCACAAAGACTATGCATATGTATCTTTATGTAACTTTATACGAAAAAAAATAAATGAAAAACGTAAATATGAAAAAATAATTAATACAGAGAATGGGTGCTTAGATCCATTTGAAACTATAACAACCTGTTGGAGTGCTCTATAAAGCGTTTGACTATAATTTCAACTACTGGGTATCTATGTATAGCGGAGGTCGTGCATCTATGATCAGCGGAGATCGTACAACTATGACAGGCAGAGATCGTGCAACTATGACTGGCAGAGATAGTGCAGCTATGACCGGCGGAGATAGTGCAGCTATGACTGGCAGAGATAGTGCAATTATGACCGGCGGAGATTTTGCATCTATGACTGGCGGAGAATGTGCATCTATGAATAGCGGAGATCGTGCATCTATGAATAGCAGATATTGTGCATCGGCAGACGTCGTGCATCTATTATCTGCGGAGGTCGTACAACTATGACCCATGAAGATTGTGCAGCTATAACAGACAGGGATCGTGCATCTATAAATAGCGGAGATTGTGCATCTATGAATAGCGGGGAACGTACATCTATGAATAGAGGAGATCATGCATATATGAATAGCGGGCAACGTGCATCTATGAATAGCAGAGATCGTGCATTGGCAGAGTTCATGCATCTATTATCTGCAGAGGTCGTACAACTATGACCCGTGAAGATTGTGCAGCTATAACTGACAGGGATCGTGCATCTATGAATAGCGGAGGAATAGCGGATATCGTGCATATGTGAATAGCGGAGACTGTGCATCTATTATTGGCGGATATCGTACAACTATGACTCGTGGAGATTGTGCATCTATAGCAGCGACGGCTTCATTTTCAGTCAGAGGCATCATTTTCTCAATTTTCCATTTGTAATTCCTAAAAAGAAACATAACGTGACAATAAAATATTGGTTTAAATATTTGGCAACATGAGGGGGAAGTGACTGGGGCAAACATGCGCAGTAAGTCTGCAGCGCATATTTGCCCCGTCAGTGTGCGTGGTGTTTCCCCAAAATCACACTGTTCACAATTTTTATAAAATATCATGTAAACAAAAATTATCTTGACAAGGTAACATGCTTAATAACTTAACAATACAATATAGTTTTCAGTTTAGATATGTAAAATAACATGACAGTAATGATAACAGAGGACAAAGAAAGTGGGAACAAAGTTAGATCGAGAACGTTAAAAAAATGAATTTACCTCATAGCTCAAAAATGACCTACCCGTGACCGATGAAAATTCGTTGTGCAACAGAAACGAATGGTAGCATCCTGCATGGCCACGTGGTTTGCGGGAAAAACCCATAGTTCCGGAAAAAAACAACTGTGAATCTTTGCCCCCAGCGTATCTTTACCCCCGGCTACCCTAATCTGTTACAGTTAAAGTAACAGAATGGGATAAGGATGTACTTACAGCCCCCCCTGTCATCCAAGGGGGCTCATAGTGTGTAGCGGGTAGATCTGCTAGTTGTCTTAGCTACTCTGAAATGTATCCTTATGCAATATTTTGTTTTGTTAAATAATGTACATATTTGTTGTGTTAAAAAAAGTGGCCACACTGCATATAATGTACCCAATGTTCTAATAAATTGTGCATATCATCATTTAAAAAACATTAATTTGTCACAGTTTATTCATATTTTTTTTAATTGTAGTAGTGCATGGCATCTCTTGGTCCCCGAAAGGTTTGTCTGCTTTATCTGAGCAGATTTTGAATAATTTTAGTAAATTATGGTAGAATTTGTATTTTTACAATTTCTCCCTCACTATTCTGTTTGCATGAACAATTCTGACATCAAAATGGAAAATGTTCCTGGAGGGGAGTCAGAGTTTAGATGTCACTGTTGCCGTCATGATGTTCGCTAAGCGTGAAAAGGAAGCAACAGATAGCCACAGAAATTATTAGTAGTTCTACAACTGGGCAGGGTGTGGCACCCATGTGTCTCAACATAAAGTATTGTCAAAGGTAGGGATATAAACGGATATCCCCCATATAGAAAGCAATGGGAAACTACTACATTATTTTCCCAAGAGGAAAGTCAAGTTTAACAACCTGGCACAGCAGGGAATCAATAATGATAGTGATACATTTCATCATAATACTGGAGCTTGAGAACTGTGGAGAGCCATGATCGCCTACCTCAGCTGGCATGGCACCTAATGAATGAATGAGAATCAACCTATTTTGATTACAGTACAATATTGTGTTAGTTATTGAAAATTAAATTCAGAAAAAACAGAAACAAGTGGGGAAAAATAGTAAAAATTTGCACATACCTTGTATTCCAGAAAGTTTAATCCTAATCCATTAATTGTGAAATAAAATTCCTGCATATATCCTGAGCCATTTTGTAATACACACTCATATATATATAACTACTTATAAATGTCACCTTGTCTTGAAATCAACAAACACATTTGTACAAAATTTTCTATTCTTTACATTTAGTATCCAAGACTTACTTATAAGTATTAGTGATCTCAGTCCTCAATACTTCTATATTATATTATTCACTTACCATCCAATTCACATCGGAAGCAATCTTGTTTATGTGTTATTTATCTTTACAAGATTTACAATTGGTCATTATTGTAATGAGGCTTTCTGGCACATACTATTGTTTAATATTTGTGGTTCTCAAGAAATTTACATACCTGTGCAGTGTGTGTTTTGTTGTTGTCTGTGTGTTGATCGACGACCGGTCCATATTCATAGTAGCTTGAGAATATACACATTGGAAGTCTTGTCTTGACTAAAATTGGATCTTTATTAGGGATGCGGTGTGGTTGAAGATGGAAAACATGTTGACTCAAGTTGCAAGGTGAGTGAGTGCCATCTGAACGCTCTGGTTCAAATCTTGTTTTCTGCATTATGATTTTTATTTTTATTTTTGCTTTATACCCCTTTATGCTTTGCAACGTCAGGGGTTCTCTGGAGATGACTTTTTTGTGTGCTTCACAAGTTTGTTTTCATGGACTCTTATTTCTGTAATCCATCATTTGCAAGG
Organism: Meghimatium bilineatum; assembly: GCA_034231615.1. Classification (NCBI taxonomy): domain Eukaryota; kingdom Metazoa; phylum Mollusca; class Gastropoda; order Stylommatophora; family Philomycidae; genus Meghimatium; species Meghimatium bilineatum. Next base: position 18,386,293 of record CM067312.1, on the reverse strand, counting down.
TCTGCCCCTGGCTTTATATCCATCATGTCTGTATAGTAATGCTTTTTGAGGGTACTATCCGATGGTAGTCTGGAAGCATGCAAAAACTACTTAATCTGTCTTCTGATGTAATTCAGGATTGGCGTTATGTTTGTTGGACTGCTGATGTTTTTTGTTTCTGATTCTGTCTCTTATTGTTACTTCGAGGATTCTACGTAGACAAGTCATTTCTGTAGTAGCAAGTTTTCTTTTGGATTATGTTGTTAGTGTCTATGTTTGACATTGGTAGCATAGTGATGACATGATGATCATTTTGTATAATGTAGTTTTGGTGTTTAAGCTCAAATATTTGTTTTTGAATATAGCAGACATCTACCCCAAGATCCGTTATGCTATGTTACATCTATGTTGGATTTCTTTGGGGTTTTTTTCTATTTTATGATATGATGCTTCCAAGATAGTGAATTCTTTCATTTGTTTATGTTGTTAGTCATCGACTAGAATGGTGGTGTTTCTTTCTATTTGGATCAACTCTGGTATAGAGCAGTTTGTATTTTAGATGCAGTTGTTTACATCCAATACCTTTAATTCTGGTGTCTGACAGGCCTAAAATTGAAATATTTTGTTTCTTCATTTTCTCTATAAGATCTTTGACTTTGTTTCTTAATTCACAGATATTTAGTGTTCCAAATTTGGTGGTTTGTTTACATTTGAATGTTGTCTTCTGAGAACACTCCATGATTCCTACACTTTTAGTTTGCTAGACCTGTCACAATGTTGTTTCAGCATCTCCAAATGGTTAAACTTTGTTCCAATCTATCACATTCAGAAAAGAAATCACATATTCCATATAGAAACACTGAAATTTACTTCCATTAGGGCAAACAGGTCACAATCCCACACCATTAACCTCTCAATGATTTTTCTTTAAGGTTTTATTTGCAACTTATTTACATATTATTGGAGATATATATATATATATATATATATATATATATATATATATATATATATATATATACATTTTATTATATACTTACCATATATGCAAATCTGAATATTCACATCAGCATGCGATACTCCAAAAATCATGTTTTGAACATAGATAAGGATGGTCAATACATGTATTGCATATGTATTTGAAGCGGAGCTGCTTTGCTTGTGTATTGCAATACACACAGTTGTGGTCCTTATCAACATACGTTATCAAATGCTTTCCACTTGCTGCATTGTTAACATTCCCATTGGAAACTGACACAGCTGGTTCAGCTGTATGTGTGCAATGCCTTCTGTGAGCTGCTTCACAAGTTGATACATTAAATCTCAGAACAAGTGCTTCTTATCATCCAGATAAGACAGCTTGTACAAGATGAAAGCAAATGTGTTGGGCAATTTCAAGCAGCCACAGAAAGATGTATTTCCACTATTACATTCTACTATTGTAGAACTAATGTAGCTTTACTAGGTAATTCAAAGATATTTTTGTCTGATGTTGTGAATGGGTTTGTCTTGTTTGATATTTTTTATGGTTTGCAAGACTGATTTTGAGTCACTGAAGGTTATGATTGCTTTTGGGTATAGACTCTTGTTGTTGGGTATTTGAACAATTCTGCGTATAGCAGTTGCTTCTGCCCTGAAATTTTGTGCATTTTATTCCTGTGACAAGGGATTGTTAGATGTAGCATGATGTATATTTCACAGCCACCATTTGTTGTGGTTTTTTTTTTTGCTGATCAGTCTGTGTTCACATGTTACCAGATATTTATGGGATATTGGGCTTTTTACTTTTGAAGTGATGATTTTCTTTGTTTTGTTTCTCTGTGAATAGTCTTGGAGTTCATGTTTAATATTTCATAGAATATTTTTTATAGTTAAAATTTGATGGAAGATCTTTACAGTAGGAATTGACAGGTCCCATAAAATGTATGTTTCAGTCCAGTAAATAATTTATAACTGGCAAAGTGGTGTAGTACCTGTCCTCATACACAGTGTGACCTATTCTTCAACAGAGTTTGAAATATCTTTACTGCTTGAAGACCATCTTTATCATCTTCAGGAGCATACAAGGTCAGCTTTCTGAAACACAGCAGTATATCCTACGTATACCCTGTCACACTATCACAAAGGTCAAAAGATTTTATATGATGCTTATATAACTTTGAAGAATTATATTGCTTATGCTTTTATCTTTGAATACAATTACCATTTCATCAATACACAAATCCTGAAATGAGAAGAAGGAAGCTTGAAATCTCACCATTAAACCTTTCAGAAAAGGATTTATTTTTATTTTGACACTGCCCTGACTTCACCTACATGGAGCATAGAAGGATAAATTACTTCAAATCTCTTCCTATTTGAACAGATTTGAAAACAATATGAAGTGTACCAAAATACTGGTGTTTTTGCCTGGTAATCCCTTATTTTTGGGCCCAGATCCAAACCAAATACAATCAACAATGCCAAAAATTGAGAAATTTAATTTCGAGTTACAGGCTTCCAAGATTTGAAAATAGACCTTGATGTCAGTCGTACAAACAGTCGTTATAAACTGTCCATGATCATAAAATGCATATTCATTGATATAAATGATTAAATTATCAGTGATATCCTCATCATCAGCTGACTGAGACAATCTAATGCTGAAGTTGTCTTATCAATGGTGCCTTGAACCCCGATGTGCATGTTGGATAAATTCTGAAATCATTTTCAAGTTTCTGGTGATGGGTCAACCTCATTCAATAACCACTGTTGAGTTTGAGAGTCATTGTACTAAGCTTAATAGTACTTGTAGTTGCAGGTATTTTTTTTTTTTAAATTAAATCTGCCTGCAGTACTAGTACTACGACTAGTTGATGGCTTAGGAAATGCCCCTATAGCTTTGTTACCACTCAACTCTGAATCAGAACTTTCATCAAAGTCAGATTGTAATAATTTCACATTATCATCAAAGCCAATGTCAGAATTACCTAGTGTATTTTGGAACATTCCCAAAGTCTGACTAGCTGTTAAACGTCAAGGAGATCTAAATTCCATTACTTCAAATAAAAGTAGCAATAAGTTACACAAACTCAAAATGTAAAAACACACACCTGTTTATATGAAAATATCTGTCAAAATCAATATGATTTTCTGCAAATATTGTACATTTGTCACAATAGATCTATTTTGTAAAGGGAGTTATGCAAATAGGAACATTTCATTTGATTTTATAGATATTGTGATGTTTATAAGTTGTTATCGAAATGTCATAAAATGTCAATTTCAGCGGCTTTTGGTATAATGGTTTTCAAAATGTTGATATTAATTGCTTGGTGGATATGAAGTGGTTAGAATATCTCACAATTATGATGGCACCAGTCTAATTCTCAGTTACGACTGGAATAATTTTCTTTCTAGTTTAACATTTTAAATAATCTACCCTTTAGGCCGACATATCTCTTGGCGACAGCAGTTGCAAAGTGCCTATAACAGTAAGAAAGGAAAGTTTTACATTTCCATGCCATTCAAGTGTAATGGGGAATATGGTGGTAGGTCAGTATTTTTAACTGACCAATGACATACCTAGGAATTATGTGGTAAGTTTAATACCTGCTGCCTTTGTTTTCTCAGATGATCTGGTACCAATTTCCTGAGGACAGGTTGACCTAGGAGCCATTGGTGATTTTAGAAATATTTCCAGTTGAACTTGAACCTTGGATCCCCCACATATGAACCCAGTTATTACAATCAGTAACATTTTAGCTACTACAACCTTGTCATTCTTTATACCACAGCTCGTGACCTATACAATCCTCCCTTCACTTAAACAGGAAAGTTTGTAGTGATAAAAGATTCATAATTATATTTTAAAATCTACTATTTATTTTTGATAATGATTTTTTGACATGCTATACAATTGTCAACATTATTTTGTGATATTCTATTAAACGTAAATACTACAATAACAATGTTTCATTGTCTCATTTTTGTTGTCTTATTACAAATTCTCGACTAATCAATTTTTGGTACAATATGAGAATCAGTGGACAAATCACGTGACAACATACCAACTTTTTAATTTCATATGCTATTGCACTATCTCGGAAACTTAAAAAGTCATAACTTAAAATATTGATCTAGCGATTTGCGTGCAATGAACTGGCCATCCACCTCCCACTCAGTGTGCAGCGGGTATGTCAAGTGGTTAGGGGCTCTCATCATGCAACGTATTGAATATTGGATGCGTCTGTATATGCAACTTTATCGGAATTTTGTTCCATTTAATTATGTTTGCTATCTGTTCCGTAGAAACCTGTACACTGATTCTTGTATTGTACTCAATTTTTTTAAAGTTCATTCTTAAACTTCTGCTGGATCTCTCTTGTACCAGGACATTAGTCCTAGATTTCCAAAAGGATGTAATCATGTTTTGTGTCATGGTTTTAATACCAATACATTAACTTCAGCAGTTATAGGTATGCATTCAGTTTCTACCAATTCCATGGAAATAATGGTGGATATTCATAGGCAAAAAGATAGTTACTAATGACAGGCACACTGTCACCTGCATGGGTATCTAAATCAACAGGAAGTAGACTGAAATACATAGGAATTTCATTTGACAGATGTTGTTTGTGAAATATGTCATCAATTTTATTCAGAAAGCTAAGAAGGGTTAGAGTTAGTGTCATTGTTAACATTATGGTTTTCTTTAGAGTTAGCATTATGGTTACCATTTAGGTTAAGACTAGCCTTACTGTTTGCTTTAAGGTTAGGTTTGCCTTATGGTTAGCATTTAGGATGGAGTTATCTTGATGTAATCCATGACATTTCTCTGTGACCTCCCTTGATCTTTTTTGCTTGTTTATTGATAATCCATGACATAAAGATGAAATGGATATTCATCTCCTCCAGAAAAAAACATGAAGTTATCAACAATTGATGCACACAAAGTTTTTATACAGGATACCAAAAGTGATTGAAAAATATTTATTTTCTCTTGCATTATTTATATAATTACAAAAACGTTCTGTGTAAACAATCAACAATTATATTTAAACTCACTCTTTCAATGTCTGATTATTTAAATTTGCATATTTCACTATTTCTCTCATTGCTCTATTTTTCTCTACTTTCGTTCACACTTTCATTACTTCCTGTATGATGTGGATCAAACAAAATTAAACCACCAGTGAAAATTGTTTAAATACTTAAAGTCTGTGACACTCGTACATAATTTGAGAGCATTTATATTGCCAATGCCTTGATCAATAATCTATCACTTTGACACTCGTACATAATTTGAGAGCATTTATATTGCCAATGCCTTGATCAATAATCTATCACTGTGACACTCGTACATAATTTGAGAGCATTTATATTGCCAATGTCTTGATCAATCATCATCATCAAGTGCCGTCTCCGCAACGAAGGTTGGCTGCAACGTATCTCCAACATCTCTTGTCTTGGTGGTACACTCTGCTAGACTGTAACCTGTCCATCATGTGATATTACTCTCCCACTAGTATCTCTGCCTACTTCTTGTTCGCTTCCCTTTGACTTTACCCTCAAGTAAGGTGTTCAATAAGGTGTCATGCCTTTTAATGTGTTTCCAAAGTATTTTATTTGCCTGATCTTTATTTCTCTTGGTAGTTCTTTCTTCATATTAAGTGTCTTTAGCACCTCTTTATTTGTTTTCTTCTCTTTCCATGATGTTCTCCCTATTCTTCTATATACCCACATCTCACAGGCATCAATTTTGTCTTCTAATTGTTTATTTAGTGTCCATGTTTTTGAGCCATACATTAATATGGAATAGATGTAGCATTTTATAATTCTCATTTTTAACTTTGTAATTTGTTTAGATATTAATAATTTCCTCATGTCATTGAAGTTACCTTTAGCCATTCTTATTCTCCTTTTAACTTCTGTTTCACATCTGCCATCATTTGTGACTATGTGTCCAAGATATTGATACTGTTTTACTTGTTGTAGTTTCTCTCCCTGTATGTTTATGTTTACCTCCTGTTCTTCTGTGTCTTTGCTGATTATCATGGTTTTTTGTTTTTTTTGAATATTTATATCCAGTCCATATTCATTACTTGATTTATTGACTTGATCTATTAGTCTTTGTAGTTCATGTTCACTTTCTGCTAAAAGAACAGTGTCATCTGCTTATCTAAGGTTGTTTATTATTTTCCCATTGATCTTGAGTCCTGGTATTTCTTCTATATTTTTAAAGATATTCTCTGTGTAGATATTAAATAGGCTTGGTGATAAAATGCATCCTTGTCTTACCCCTCTTCTTATTTCTATGTATGGAGAGTAGCTGTTTTCACACCGTATTGATGCAGTTTATTCCCAATATATATTTCTAATTAGTCTGATGTCTTTTCCATCTATTCTTATTTCTTGAAGACATTTGATTAATTTTTCATGTTGGACTCTGTCAAAGGCCTTGCTATAAAGCAAATATAGATACTTTTTTGGACTTCTATATATTTATCACTAGCCGGATACTCAGTATAGCTTTTCTGGTTCCTTTGTTTTTCCTAAAACCGAATTGTTCTTCACCGACCTCCATGCCTATCTTGTTCTTAATTCTTTCATGCCTTGATCAATAAACTATCACTTATAAACAGATCATGAACACTGATTATATATTTAAATCAAACAATTAGGCGCCTCTTTGTTGCTGGAGCCTGAAAGGTGAGCAAAGAATAGTAACACTGTGACCTGCCATGCATGTCATAAAAGGTGAGTAAGGAGGCTATCTTATAGGTTAAATGGACCCAAAAGTCATGCTGAAATTGGATGCGCTAGAAATGAAAGGCACAGACATTGCAACAACATTGTAAACCATAATACAAAACATTTCGTTCTCTGGACAATATCCTGTTAACTAGCAGGAGTTTGAGAATGAATGCAGAAGGAGAAGAAATAACATGAATATCACTAACAAAGATAAATAGGTAATAAACAAAGGTAATAAAGTGTCACTAATAAAAAATTAACAGAGTAGACACATGTGCAATCATGAATAATATAGACAAAACAAATTTTATGTTGCAGTAACTGTAGCTTTATCAAGAAACAAAACATAAAGGGAAAATAAAATAATACAAATATTGTATAGCTTACATGTTTTTGTGGAATCATTTGGGATTTTATTTGATATTTGTTTCTCACACTTCAATGTTTTACATTTTTTTTATGTCAGTGTCTGGTCACATTGGTATTGACCCAACCGGATACAAAAAGGTCAAGCGTTGAGACTGCAGCTGGCATTCATACTGACAATTGAGGCCACTGTCTAGTGCAGGAAATGCTGTTAAACAGTTTGCAATGCTTATCTGTTCTATCAATATGGCAATTGATGCTCACTTTTCACTAAAATTAGTAAAACACTGCATGCATTAGATACCATCATCAAAGTTAACATGTCAGGCCATTGGAGCAAATAAAACAGTCACACAATCCATCTCCATTTTCTGGACTACATCCTGCTGAAAATTTAGTAAGACAATTGTCCTGCTAGAAGAGAGATCCAGAGGAATTCTCAGAAGAAATGCTAAAAAATCTTTGTTTATCTATCTTCATGCAATGTTCTGACCGATGCTAATTAGTGAGATCTTTCAATATTTTATATTTCTTGACAAAGACTACTACAAAAATACATTTTTTTTGTGTATATTTATTTACATTTAGATAACATTTCTTATTCTGTTGTTTAGTATTAGTAAATTTATTATTAACACTTATTATATGCTTGCTGGTAGAGAGGTTAGTAGGCCAGTCTCATAAACACAACTTGCTCATGATTTTGACAGCTGTCTACAGTATGCTGGCAATTTAATGGATGTAATTGAATTAGAAGTTTATCCTGTACAGGGCATTGCTATTCAACTATTGTTGAAGGTTGAGATGCCACTAATATATCTAATCGTATTGCCATTACAATGTGCATGGCCAGCACTCGAACTACCAAGTTCGACTGGTTTGTGAGCAAGCTGACTAGGCAGCTGAGCACTTGTGGGGAAACTGTGTGCTATAAGGCTGGTTCATAACTCACCTTACCTTTATCAAGCTCATAATCTTCAGCTTGGCCTACGTGTGTAGTGTATAGATATCAAAATATAAAAATACAAGAGAATTATCTTTAGTTGAATCGGATTTGCATCGCCCGTGTGTTGTTGCGGCCCCGAAAGGGGAGCAAAGAATAGCAACACTGTTTACCTTCTACTCATGTCGTAAAAGGCGACTAAGGAGGTTATGGGATGGAGTTGGCTGTACCATCCCATATGGGGTCAGTGACCCACAGCCATGCTGAAGTCAGATGTGTTAGGCTGAAAGGCGCAGATATCGCAGCTGTGCTGTAAACCATGACACAATGCATTCCGCTCTCTGGAATACATCCTGCTAATCTGCAGGAGTTTGAGAACAAACACAGAAGAAGACTTGCATGAGTGAGTAGTTCACTCCAGGTCTTTACTGTTTCATTTGATCCCTCTCTACTGTCATCTTAATTTTTCTTTAACATTTATATCGTCCAATACACTCAAAATGTGAACCATTATTTAACACCAATATTGGGGTTGCATGAAATCACTGTAGGCCTATATGAAAATTTTACTGCAATCAAATACAAAAAATTATGTTGCATAAGATTATGTGGTTGACAGTATATCATATTGAGAATGGCACTGTCAACTTAGGCAATCATCTTATTATATAAACTTCAAAGGTAATCCAGTAGTATAGACACAGCTATGAGAAATATTTGATCTCTCACAGTACTAGATCATAGCATTTTTAAAGTATGTTGACCAGATTTTTTTTTACTAAATGTCATTTCTTTAAATTAGATAGAGGAGGTAGAAAAAAATGGTCAAAAGAATATATCAAGGAAAATTCAACATTTTAAAAGTAAGAAATAATTCTCTGACTTTAAGAAAAATAATTGGCCTTTCATGTGACGGTGAATACTAGTGTAAAATAACTCATTAAAAAAATGAACAATTTGTTTTTCTGAATATATTTAGAACACAAATCTAGAAACACCATCGTCCAGTTCATCATCTGTATATACAGGTGGCCCTCCATTTGGGTTATAATTATCATCATCATCCTTACTTTTCCAGTTGGTAAGGTGGGCACTGTTGACTGATGAAGATCTCCGGCGACGTTGTTCCTCCCTGGCTCTTGCCTCTAATTCTTGTTCCTAGTTATATGAAGAAAATAACAACAGAAAATTAGAAAATAAATATAGAACCAACTTAGTAACGAAAGTAACATGTAGTTTTATAATTAAGTATATAAACCTAAATTGTGAAATAAATCCTGATGTAATAAATGGTCAGGAATCATGTTGTAACTTATGGTAAAACTGATGATAAGGAGTCCTGCCATACTTGATAATAAAGAAACTTGTTATAATTGATGATATGGAGTCTTGTAACTGATAGTAAGAAACCCTGCTGTAATTGATGATATAGAACCTTGTAACTGATAGTAAGAAACCCTGCTATAATTGATGATATGGAGTCTTGTAACTGATAGTAAGAAACCCTGCTGTAATTGATGATATGGAGTCTTGTAACTGATAGTAAGAAACCCTGCTGTAATTGATGATATAGAACCTTGTAACTGATAGTAAGAAACCCTGCTATAATTGATGATATGGAGTCTTGTAACTGATAGTAAGAAACCCTGCTGTAATTGATGATATGGAACCTTGTAACTGATAGTAAGAAACCCTGCTATAATTGATGATATGGAGTCTTGTAACTGATAGTAAGAAACCCTGCTGTAATTGATGATATGGAGTCTTGTAACTGATAGTAAGAAACCCTGCTGTAATTGATGATATGGAACCTTGTAACTGATAGTAAGAAACCCTGCTGTAATTGATGATATGGAGTCTTGTAACTGATAGTAAGAAACCCTGCTATAATTGATGATATGGAGTCTTGTAACTGATAGTAAGAAACCCTGCTATAATTGATGATATGGAACCTTGTAACTGATAGTAAGAAACCCTGCTATAATTGATGATATGGAGTCTTGTAACTGATAGTAAGAAACCCTGCTATAATTGATGATATGGAGTCTTGTAACTGATAGTAAGAAACCCTGCTATAATTGATGATATGGAGTCTTGTAACTGATAGTAAGAAACCCTGCTATAATTGATGATATGGAGTCTTGTAACTGATAGTAAGAAACCCTGCTATAATTGATGATATGGAGTCTTGTAACTGATAGTAAGAAACCCTGCTATAATTGATGATATGGAGTCTTGTAACTGATAGTAAGAAACCCTGCTGTAATTGATGATATGGAGTCTTGTAACTGATAGTAAGAAACCCTGCTGTAATTGATGATATGGAGTCTTGTAACTGATAGTAAGAAACCCTGCTGTAATTGATGATATGGAGTCTTGTAACTGATAGTAAGAAACCCTGCTGTAATTGATGATATGGAACCTTGTAACTGATAGTAAGAAACCCTGCTGTAATTGATGATATGGAGTCTTGTAACTGATAGTAAGAAACCCTGCTGTAATTGATGATATGGAGTCTTGTAACTGATAGTAAGAAACCCTGCTGTAATTGATGATATGGAGTCTTGTAACTGATAGTAAGAAACCCTGCTGTAATTGATGATATGGAGTCTTGTAACTGATAGTAAGAAACCCTGCTGTAATTGATGATATGGAGTCTTGTAACTGATAGTAAGAAACCCTGCTGTAATTGATGATATGGAGTCTTGTAACTGATAGTAAGAAACCCTGCTGTAATTGATGATATGGAACCTTGTAACTGATAGTAAGAAACCCTGCTGTAATTGATGATATGGAGTCTTGTAACTGATAGTAAGAAACCCTGCTATAATTGATGATATGGAGTCTTGTAACTGATAGTAAGAAACCCTGCTATAATTGATGATATGGAGTCTTGTAACTGATAGTAAGAAACCCTGCTGTAATTGATGATATGGAGTCTTGTAACTGATAGTAAGAAACCCTGCTGTAATTGATGATATGGAGTCTTGTAACTGATAGTAAGAAACCCTGCTGTAATTGATGATATGGAGTCTTGTAACTGATAGTAAGAAACCCTGCTGTAATTGATGATATGGAACCTTGTAACTGATAGTAAGAAACCCTGCTGTAATTGATGATATGGAGTCTTGTAACTGATAGTAAGAAACCCTGCTGTAATTGATGATATGGAGTCTTGTAACTGATAGTAAGAAACCCTGCTATAATTGATGATATGGAGTCTTGTAACTGATAGTAAGAAACCCTGCTATAATTGATGATATGGAGTCTTGTAACTGATAGTAAGAAACCCTGCTATAATTGATGATATGGAGTCTTGTAACTGATAGTAAGAAACCCTGCTGTAATTGATGATATGGAACCTTGTAACTGATAGTAAGAAACCCTGCTGTAATTGATGATATGGAGTCTTGTAACTGATAGTAAGAAACCCTGCTGTAATTGATGATATGGAGTCTTGTAACTGATAGTAAGAAACCCTGCTATAATTGATGATATGGAGTCTTGTAACTGATAGTAAGAAACCCTGCTATAATTGATGATATGGAGTCTTGTAACTGATAGTAAGAAACCCTGCTGTAATTGATGATATGGAACCTTGTAACTGATAGTAAGAAACCCTGCTATAATTGATGATATGGAGTCTTGTAACTGATAGTAAGAAACCCTGCTGTAATTGATGATATGGAACCTTGTAACTGATAGTAAGAAACCCTGCTATAATTGATGATATGGAGTCTTGTAACTGATAGTAAGAAACCCTGCTATAATTGATGATATGGAACCTTGTAACTGATAGTAAGAAACCCTGCTGTAATTGATGATATGGAGTCTTGTAACTGATAGTAAGAAACCCTGCTATAATTGATGATATGGAGTCTTGTAACTGATAGTAAGAAACCCTGCTATAATTGATGATATGGAACCTTGTAACTGATAGTAAGAAACCCTGCTGTAATTGATGATATGGAGTCTTGTAACTGATAGTAAGAAACCCTGCTATAATTGATGATATGGAACCTTGTAACTGATAGTAAGAAACCCTGCTGTAATTGATGATATGGAACCTTGTAACTGATAGTAAGAAACCCTGCTATAATTGATGATATGGAGTCTTGTAACTGATAGTAAGAAACCCTGCTATAATTGATGATATGGAGTCTTGTAACTGATAGTAAGAAACCCTGCTGTAATTGATGATATGGAGTCTTGTAACTGATAGTAAGAAACCCTGCTATAATTGATGATATGGAACCTTGTAACTGATAGTAAGAAACCCTGCTATAATTGATGATATGGAACCTTGTAACTGATAGTAAGAAACCCTGCTATAATTGATGATATGGAGTCTTGTAACTGATAGTAAGAAACCCTGCTATAATTGATGATATGGAGTCTTGTAACTGATAGTAAGAAACCCTGCTATAATTGATGATATGGAGTCTTGTAACTGATAGTAAGAAACCCTGCTATAATTGATGATATGGAGTCTTGTAACTGATAGTAAGAAACCCTGCTGTAATTGATGATATGGAGTCTTGTAACTGATAGTAAGAAACCCTGCTATAATTGATGATATGGAACCTTGTAACTGATAGTAAGAAACCCTGCTATAATTGATGATATGGAACCTTGTAACTGATAGTAAGAAACCCTGCTATAATTGATGATATGGAGTCTTGTAACTGATAGTAAGAAACCCTGCTGTAATTGATGATATGGAGTCTTGTAACTGATAGTAAGAAACCCTGCTATAATTGATGATATGGAGTCTTGTAACTGATAGTAAGAAACCCTGCTATAATTGATGATATGGAGTCTTGTAACTGATAGTAAGAAACCCTGCTATAATTGATGATATGGAGTCTTGTAACTGATAGTAAGAAACCCTGCTATAATTGATGATATGGAGTCTTGTAACTGATAGTAAGAAACCCTGCTATAATTGATGATATGGAGTCTTGTAACTGATAGTAAGAAACCCTGCTATAATTGATGATATGGAGTCTTGTAACTGATAGTAAGAAACCCTGCTGTAATTGATGATATGGAGTCTTGTAACTGATAGTAAGAAACCCTGCTGTAATTGATGATATGGAACTTCGTAACTAAGAAACCCAGATGTAATTGATAGTAAGGAACTTTGTAACTGATAAGATATCTGTCTGTAATTTATGCTAAGGAACCCTGCTGTAATTGATGATATGGAACTTCGTAACTAAGAAACCCAGCTGTAATTGATAGTAAGGAACCTTGTAACTGATAGTAAGAAACCCTGCTATAATTGATGATATGGAGTCTTGTAACTGATAGTAAGAAACCCTGCTATAATTGATGATCTGGAACTTCGTAACTAAGAAACCCAGATGTAATTGATAGTAAGGAACTTTGTAACTGATAAGATATCTGTCTGTAATTTATGCTAAGGAACCCTGCTGTAATTGATGATATGGAACTTCGTAACTAAGAAACCCTGCTGTAATTGATAGTAAGGAACCTTGTAACTGATAGTAAGAAACCCTGCTATAATTGATGATATGGAACTTCGTAACTAAGAAACCCAGATGTAATTGATAGTAAGGAACTTTGTAACTGATAAGATATCTGTCTGTAATTTATGCTAAGGAACCCTGCTGTAATTGATGATAAGGAGCCATGTTGTAATTGATGGTAAGGGGCCCTGTAGTAAGTGATGGTAAGGAGCCCTGCTGTAATTGATAATAAAGAAATTACAGGCTAAATCTAGCAGATCATGAATGTTTAAACAACAAATATTGCAGCCCAGCCTCATCTGCTGATTCTATAAATCAGTACCATGATATGAATAGAGCTACCTTGGTGCTTCTGTCACAAAAGTTTAGTTAAATGCCTTAAAGAGGACTCATCCTACCATCAGTAGAGTATGGAAATATAAGTACCATAACCACCATTCATCTATGCCAGTGAAATTTTACTGCTGCTACCAAACTGGAAAGGTCCTCATTCAAACTTGTTACTCATGGCTACTTGTTACAAGCACATATTGCACTCCTATCATAGTTTATGATATTGATGGTTCCTGCGGCTCACTTATTAAAAAACATTCCTCATTCTGCTCTTGAGGTTGCTAAGTAATACTCATGTTACACTTAATACTATATTCTCCCAATCACATCCTAGATGTGTCATCTATCAGCATCTATATCTAAAACTGATGTTCGCTAAACAACTTCAAAGCAACAGCAGAAAACCAAAAAAGAAAATTCTTCTTCTTCTGCGTTCGTTCTCAAACTCCTGCAGATTAGCAGGATGTAGTCCTGAGAATGGAATGCGTTGTGTCATGGTTTACAGCATTGCTGCGATATTTGCGCATTTCGGCCTGACACATCCGATTTCAGCATGAAAAGAGAAATCATAAATCATATTTCGTATAACATTGTGTTATCAAAATCAGAAGTCGAACTAGCTAAAGAACAAGAGAGAAAGCTTTCTATGTGTGAAATTAGATGTCTAAGAAAAGCAACAAATGGAACAAGCAGAGACCATGTGAGGAATGAAGAGTTTTCAAAAACAATTGGAAGAAAGTATGGAATTAAATGTATTAAAAAACAGGCTGAAATGGTTCTGGCACGTGATGAGAATGGATCCATATTAACAGCAAGAACATACAACATGGGAATTGAGACACCGAAAAAAATAGAAAGACCAAGAAGAAAGTGAATTGAAAGAGTTACTGGCTCCCTGAGAAGTCACAATATTACTGCATATAAAGTGACCAAACATGCCTTAGCCTGAAAACCGGGTGTCATTCAATCCTACAATTACTAACAAAAGCAGAGAAAAAAAAACAATAGATAGAATGGGGAGCTTTCTCTAGAGAACTTTTCATACCCAGGGGACTCCAAATCTCAGCAATATGCAATGCTTTGAGAAAAAGTCTCCTAGTCTCTGGTGGAGACCCATGTTATCTAGCTGTTATATTAAACTAACGTATATACGTAGATCATGAATAATCAACAGAATTGTGAGAAATTATGTGGAAGCAGTAGAGATGTGGTTGTATAGAAGAGTTATGAGAAAAGATGGGCAGATAAAATACATAATGAACTTTAATCTTGAAAACGTTAGCTCGCAAAATGAAGCCGCTACTGTATTACGAGAAGACAGTCTGATGTCTAAAAAATGGATGAAAATGCATAGAGTATTAGCATGTATTCAGGTTTCCAATATGTACCCTAGCCCTCTCGGTGAAGCAGCAAACTTCATCCCCAAAACCTCCTAAGTTGCCTCTTATAATGACATGCATTGCAAGTAACAATGCTACTATTATTTTCTCCCCTTTCAGGTCTCAATGACATATAAGAAATAAAAATAAACGGTATGCTATTTCAAGACTATGACAACATTGAAATACAGCACTGCAGTACCTTTAGATAAGCTTCATTATCTCTACTAACTGCATCTTTCAAGTCTGGTTGCAATGTAGCTTCAGTGCTCAATCCAAATCCTTGATTGCTGAAACCAAGTTTGCGGTAGATGAGGACATACACTGTGTCCTTAGTGAATTTCTTGGTAACATTACTGGAAAAACAAATGGATAAAATGAGCTTTATTATTAAAATGAACTCTAATATATTAAGTATTGTTAATGAACTCAGCTTTTCCTCTAGCATGTTTTAGACATCTTGTTTAATAATTGGTAATAGTCCTCTGATCTGATGTATTTATTCATATCTGAAGTTTATTATCTGAAGTAAGTAATTGTTTCCCATGATACTACTATCTTTGATTCCAATCATTTCTTTGGTTTTTTCAGCAGTATCACTATGAACTAAAGCTTTTCTTGACTAAATTTGATCTTGGAAATGTAATAAATTGTTTAGCTTCATGATAGATGAAAGTATAGGACAATCTAATCTGGGCCCAAAATGTTTTACAAATAGCAGACCTAAACCATGTTATTTCCTTAAAATTATTTTGTAGCTCAGCCATCTCTTCTTACAGATGTTGACTGACAAGTTCCACTTGTTTTAAATAGTTGGTAAACAAGTGGGTATCTGCTCTACGACTGAATGGTTAATCAGGCAAACAAGTGGGTATCTGCTCTATGACAGGATGATTAATCAGGAATACAAGTGGGTATCTGCTATACGACAGGATGATTAATCAGGTAAACAAGTGGGTATCTGCTCTACGACAGGATGATTAATCAGGTAAACAAGTGGAATACCAGGAAATGAAAAAGCAGACCAACTGGCTAAAGAAGGTTCTGCCGAAGACCAACCAGATATACCAATCACCTACCATCAGAAAAAACAGATGATAAAGTCAATAAGAAAGCCACAAACACCAACATAAGATGACTATCACATTATGAACAGACCAGAACAAGTTATAATTCTACGTCTCAGAACAGGACACAACCGACTCCGCAGTCACATGTATACAAAGTTCAAGATTGGCAACACGGCCATGTGTACATGTGGACAGGCAGCACAGAGTGCCAAACATATACTTCAAGAGTGTTCTGAGCATGAAATGCTGAGGCAGACATATTGGCCAGAGGAAACAACACTGGAATCAAAGCTCTATGGGACACTGTATGAACTACAAAAGACAGTGAGTTTTATTAAGGAGACAGAATTACAGATATAGACATGTTTCAAGTGAACGAAAGAAGAAGAAGAAGAAGGTAAACAAGTGGGTATATGCTCTACGACAGGATGGTTAATCAGGCAAACAAGTGGGTATCTGCTCTATGACAGGATGATTAATCAGGTAAACAAGTGGGTATATGCTCTACGACAGGATGGTTAATCAGGCAAACAAGTGGGTATCTGCTCTACGACAGGATGATTAATCAGGTAAACAAGTGGGTATCTGCTCTATGACATGATGATTAATCAGGCAAACAAGTGATATCTGCTCTACGACATGATGGTTAATCACTCACTGTGTCCTTCAACGGTGCAGTCCAAAACTTGTCCCTGGGTGACAACTTCTGAGGAGACCGTAATCAGGGGGTTAGAGTTGGGTCGACTATGTCTATCTCATACGAGGTGTTCCACTGCCAGCGAATTTATCAATAATTATTAGATGCTATTGCTTCCCCTTCGTTCTCAGGTGCTGGTCTGTATCTCAACTGTGAGCCTCTTCCAGTATAGGTAATTGCTCAAACAGTAAAGTTGAACTAGGGTTGGTTTACTCAGATCCAAGATGTTCACTGTCATTGCCCATAGACATTTCCAACAAGGAATCCACTATTCACCCAAGCTTTTGCAGGTCCATAATATATTTTAACATCTGGTCACAATCTGGTCTGAGAAATATGTCCAAGTAGTCATTTGACGAATCACAGTATGTCTTAGGTTTATGCAAGTAAGTCAACGTTTAAGCTACTAATAATCTGTGCTCCTTAATCCGACACTTCAGAGAGGCAACAAATTCATGTGCAACTATTTCATGGTGCATGGTATCTAATTTTTTAAACATAAACATTAAAGCCGCATCAGATGTCATTAAGTTGGTGTTGCTTTTGCAAAGTTCTTATACCGTTGCTTTCAGTTTTCAAATATTTTGCTGAGATTAAACAAGTCTTTCAAGTTCGTTATGAGATATGTCAAGACCAATTTTTAAATCAATAAGCGCTTCCTTAATATGATTTTTTAGTCTTACTATTCTTGCTAACATGTCTGCTAAACTATTTCACCTTGTGCTGCAGTCTAATATCAAATTAAGCTCACAACATATTTCTTCTTTTACATATTTCTGAAGAATCATACATTTGGTAGGCAACTTTCTTAAAACATTTGCAATGTTTCCCACATTTCTGATTAAATCTTTGAAAATAAATTCATTATTTTGATTGATCTCAACTGTAACATGAAAACCACTGTTGTCATTATCATCATCACAGTTAGACTCGTCAAAATCGTTGTCTTCTTCAGGTTGATGTTGAGAAGATTTCTTTTTTTAAAATAAAAGACATCTAAGATTGTCAGCTGTACACCATGAACAAGACACTGTTGATGGTAAAGCACTGCTTCATGTCCTAATATGGTCATCACATTTGTCAGTAGTTAAGCAGACTATATCATCTTTCAATGACAATTCAAACGCTGATAGTCTGTTTTCCATAATAATAAATAAATATAAATTATTGTCATGTTTTCCTTTAAAATAACATGGATAGTTTCCATTCGAAAATAAGGAAATCGATTTATAATTTTGGAAAATAAAATACTGAAAATTTTGAAAATCCTAGTTTTCATAAATCCAATCCAAGCATTTTGAAGCATCTGTTTTTGTCAGGTGTCCTGGTTTGCAACCACTAATTTAAATGTGTAAATATCTCCATAATTTGCAATTATACCATCAATCTCCAGGTAGTAGATTATGAGTTTACTTCTCCTTTGAAGAGGTGCGCTTTTCAACCAGCTGACAATGTCCAAGTAGGCCACATCAGGATGCACTATCAAAAATCTCATTTTCAATCTCCAGTTAATTTTGATGGTTTTTGTTTGAACCCATGTCTCCCTCTTATTTTAAGATTAATTAATGTAAATATTATATCAATAATTAATTAATAATATATAATTAATTTAAATATTCATGTTTTAGTGCTAGGGTTAGTTATATAAAACATAACTACACCTAACCCTAAATAAATTTATATTTAAATTAATAAATGATAAACATATACTGCTAAACATAGCCAAGGGAAATAATCAAATAGGGGACATGGGCCCAAACACGAACCATTTTGTTTTATGTTACCAACAATGACAGATATTAATACTTACACTGTACTGATATGTTTCACATTTAATAATTGGCAATAAATAGCCAGCTAATTTATTTATTCATATCTGAAATAATTTTGTCACAAGATATTAATATCTAATGTAATTGTTTGCCTTGATACTAGAATTTGAATTGTCTGCCATGATATTAGTATCTGAATTTCTTGCCATCATATTAGTATCTGAATTAGTCTGCCATGATACTAGTATCTGAATTGTTTGCCATGATACTAGTATCTGAATTGTTTGTCATGATACTAGTATCTGAATTGTCTGCCATGATACTAGTATCTGAATTGTTTGCCATGATAATAGTATCTGAATTGTCTGCCATGATACTAGTATCTGAATTGTTTGCCATGATAATAGTATCTGAATTGTTTGCCATGATACTAGTATCTGAATTGTCTGCCATGATACTAGTATCTGAATTGTCTGCCATGATACTAGTATCTGAATTGTTTGCCATGATACTAGTATCTCATGTATAGTCACTAATAAAATGTTTAATCTGTACTAGCGCATTCTATAACTAAAAACACTTCCAACAATTACGGTAAGCAGTCAAAAATGCCCCTTAGGCTACCAGAATTCTCACATGGAGTCGGCAGAAATGTTCACATAAAATATGACAATAATATTTATACAAATAAACTCTTCATGTTACTCTTTAAATGATCTTGGCTGTGATGAAGCCTGATAAAAACCCATGTATTGTTTATTGGGAAGTAATCAACATTTTTATTTGCTGCATGCCTTGAGACTTCAAGAAAGCCACACAAAAATACCTCCAGAGTAGAAGACAGTCTAGATGAGACATTTCACAAAACATTTAATAGGGATTGTCATTCACAGTTGATGGAACTTGCAAAAGTTCCCTTTAAACTTCCCCTTCAAAGATAGTTCAAAAAATAATAATCTAGAACTTAAAACTTTACTTCCTGGTATATGGGACAAGACAACAAACTTGTACTTACTCCGAGTTTTATAAGATCTATTGTACTGCTATATAGGGAGTTAGGAAGCAGGAGTTGAATACATAGAAATGGACACCTATTGGAATGGACTAGTGAATCAGTATGTACATAAATCAACATTTTCTGAGGGAATGAGAGACTATGGGTCTGCCTCAAGTATTATGAAGACATTTAGTTAACCAATAGTTCATAAATCTACTCCACTGTTAAATTATGCAACATACTGGTAATGTAAAAACATTCTAAAACAGAACCCAAAAGCAAAAATGTCAGATGTATTTAAGAAATTATTGATAATATGTTGCTTACCTAAATGAATCAAATGTGGTATGAGAGACTCGACTGTCATTGAAATTATACCACTTGTTTGGGAGGAGGTCAAGATTATCCAAGTTGTCATAAGCTTTATCCAAGAGATCTGTATCAACTTGACCAGCCTGAGAGTGTCGGGCATAGCAGTAGTAGTGACCACACTCGGATGAAGCCCCTGAGTGGACTATTACACCAGAAAGGCCATACAGGTAACTGGACTTGAATCCCTGAGATAAATTTTCACAAGGTGGTGCTAGTCGTTTAGCAATGTCCTCAAGCTTTGCCTGGTATGAATCTTCAGTCACAGAGTTGTTTCTGGAAATAGGTTTGCTGTTGTTTTTTGAATGTTGCCTCAGAAGGTCTTCTTTTGTGTTTTTTGAAGAAGACTCTTCACAGACAGGTAGAGAAAGAGTGCGTGGATAATGAACATCCTGGAAGATCTTTGTTCTTGACTGGAGCTTAGTGTCATAAGAGAATCTCAGGAGAGTAAGAATAAGATACTGAGGGCACTCAATAATCTGGATGCTTCTCTCTCCATCCTGCAGTTTGCCACATTGGTTACAATGGTATTTATTATCTCCTGTCAGTTTCTCAGGTTTCAAGTAATACGAGATGAGGTCATTCAATGAAAAATCAGCCTCACTCACTTTTGGTGACTCTTTTTCATTGGTTACTTCTGATTGCACACTCTCTGCAGTAACATCAGCACATGGAACACTGTTGCCCCCTGCAAGGTTCTTCTGGGGGTATTCTGTAGACCTTGAGGAATTAGGGAATGCCAAAGGAATGTCAGCAAAGCTTTCCACTCTTGTAGATTTCTGTTTGCAAGCAAGACATCTCAATGTTGTTTGCACTTTCCCTCGAAAAATTCTCTCAACAAGAGACAAAGTTGAATCTGAACTCTTGTCAGCATCACTGCTGCCACTTCCAACAGGACTTGAGTCATGTACTTCCTCATCTCTCTTCATCTTCAATGATGTCAACATAACTGTTGCTTTCTTTCTTTCAGTTTTGCTAAGTGTGCCAGTATTAATTTTGACTGATGGATTAGGTGACTTAGGCGACATGGACCCAGAGGATGGACTCCTCTTCATACTGAAGTAAGAAGTGGAAGATTTTTCCTCTTCATGAAGTTGGTCAAGAAGGTACTTTAGAAACTCTGAACAGTCTTGCTGATGTCCTGGTAAGAACCATGGAGGTCTAGATGCCTGTAGAAGGTTGCTGGGAGCTATTGTTGGTCGCTGTGAAAATTAGTGTGGACATAAAGTTAAGTCAACATAGAAAATATGTTAAACATGTTTTTATATTGTGATATGTACTGCACTTTTGTTCAATGCCCGTTTTAACTCTGATTTCTTTCTTCTATAGGAAGGTCTCACAAGCAGAGCACAATGTTCTCTCTAGTATGTTGCCAAAGCCACAAAGGGAAACAAAGAATAGCAATACTGTGCTCTGATCTATGCATGTTGTAAGAAGCAACTAATGAGGTTTGGGGATGGAGTTAGCTGTTCAATACCTTAGGTCAAAGTGATGCAACTCTGAAGTCGGATGTGTCAGACTGAAAGATGCAGATATCAGTCAAGTTGTAAACCATAGCATAATTTATTCATTTATTCTGTTCACCGGACTACATCCATAAAACCAGCACGAGTTTGAAAGTGAAAACAGATGAAGTTAATTTCCTTTGTTCTTGTGATATTATGTTACTTGCAAAACTTTTAAATCTTCATTATTAAATTTTTTACCCATTCGGTGACTTACTTTTTAGTTTTCTGTTGTCAATTTTAGAACTTCCAAGGGTTCTTAAATGTGCACTTGCACAAGAGACAACATCAGTGTTTATTGTCCGTCTCTGATAGGACTAGGCATTTGACAGCACTCCCTTATTATTATTCCTCTGTGTTCATTTTCAAACTGCTTATGGTTAGCAGGATGTAGTACAGACAATGGAATCAATTGTAATCATGGTATACAGCAGCAGCTTACAGCTTTGGCTGAGATAACTATTTTGCCTTCTAATACATAGGACTTCAGCAGGGATTTTACCTAGGTCATTTTGATCAAAGAGATGGAGCAACCAATGATGATAGTTCTATCGACCTGGCTTGGTGTCATCGGCTTCTATGGCTGTCTGCAAATAGGATGGCTGGGGCATCATGGCAGTGACCACCTTCCATGTGCTGTGCTTGTTAAAAATGACAAAAGTAAGCAGATCAAGCCAAAGGTATTGTCATATACACTCAGGGAGAGATTGGATTAACTATGGACATGTCCAGTTTGCAGTGATAATGATCCGATGTCTAACTAACCAACTCTATCTTCAAACAATCATAGTCATTTCTTACAGAATTCATGATGGGTCACAGTGCTACTGTTATTTGCTCCCCTTCCATACACTGTCAGGAATGATTTTATAATTATATTTTTACCTGAATCATTTCACTGGTTACTCAAACACAGGATCTTCAGGGTTACAGGTCAGCATCATTGTGACCTATAAATGATTACCTATTCATTGTGTTTATGTCTCTTCTAATAACATTGCTTCCTGTTCTGTAGCATTTCATGCTATGCAGCTCACTGTTATTATTTTTGTATTTATTACAGGTGCTAAACATAAAAATACATGGAGAAATACTACAAGTAGAATATTAACATCTCAGAGACATAATCACATCCCAAAATCAGAGACATAATCACATCCACATTTTGGGGATGTGGTTGGTCATCCACATTTCGGAAAACCTGTTTACTTGTGTTGCAAAGCAATTCAGTGCTGCTAGAACAGACCTGGTTCAATTCCCGTCAGCTGTAAGAATTATTTTCATTTATCCTCATGCTTCCTACTTGAATTTATTTGTGTAAGAGACATAATCACAAATGATGGTAGATCATGTTTTCCCCACTCTGTTTACAGAAGTTAAAAGGAGAATAGGAATGGCTAAAAGTACTTTCAATGACATGAGGAAAATATTGACATCTAAAAAATTACAAACAAGCTAAAAAGTGAAAATTATAAAATAATCTGAGTCTATTCTGTATAAATTTATGACACATAAACATGAACAATAAAAAAATAACAACTAGAAAATAGAATTTATGCCTTTGAGATGTGGATGCATACAAGAATAAGGAAAACTTCATGGGAAGAGAAGACAACAAACAAAGAGGTTCTAACAAGTTCAAATAAAGAAAGAATTATTAAAGGAAATAAAGATCAAACAAATAACATATTTTGGACATATTACAAGACACAACACCTTGTTGAAGACCTTACTTGAGGGTAAAGTAGAGGGGAGGTGAGCAAGAGGTAGGCAGAGATGCAAGTGTAACATCATGAGATGGACAGGATACAGTCTAGCAGAGTGTACCACCAAGATAAGAGACAGGATGTTGGAGGTCTGTTGCAGCCAACCTGCATTGTGGAGACAGAACTTAATGATGATTTTTTAGCTGTCTATGCGACAAAGATGTAGCCAGTGTTAGTAAGATAAAGCTTGCAAAGACCCTGCTTTTGCTTACAAGTATCACTGTTAATATGCCACAATACGAAATTGTGGATGAGCATATAAAAAATGGCAGACAAATCCAGTTTTTAAAAATGAAATGCAAGAGCTCTCATATATTTGGATAATATATTGT
This sequence comes from Meghimatium bilineatum, assembly GCA_034231615.1. Classification (NCBI taxonomy): domain Eukaryota; kingdom Metazoa; phylum Mollusca; class Gastropoda; order Stylommatophora; family Philomycidae; genus Meghimatium; species Meghimatium bilineatum. Next base: position 18,362,558 of record CM067312.1, on the reverse strand, counting down.
TTATTGTCTATTGTCTTTCCCCAGGTGAATGATTGTTGATTGCATTCACATTTGCCGTTAAGCGTAGAGGTGGTATCTTAAGCTGTCGTTCCAAGGCCGGAAATGTCGCTGAGGTTGCATTTAGTCCATGTTTGTTCAAGGTTATCTTGATGTTTTCTATCCACCATTTTCATGGTCTACCTTTGGCTTTACGCCAGGATATTCTTGTATTATATGCTCTTATTGGTATTTGGTTTGGCTTTATTCTCATAGGATGACCTAACCATTTTACTTACTGTCTCTCAATATGTTCGATACATGATATTATACCAACTCTTTTCCTAATTTCTTCATTTCTTATTTTATCTAATTTGGTAACCATTGCAGCTTTCCTCAGACACTTCATTTCACATGTGATGATTTTTCTTTGCTGCGAAGCTGTTAAAGACCATGTTTGATATTGGTAGTACAGTGTTGGTATAAAAATTGTAGATATTTAATTTTTTTTAGTTTTTTAATTTCCATCTTGATCTTTGGATGAAGAAGTAATGGTGAAAGTTGGTAAGTCACTGTGTTTGCTTTCTGGCACCTTGTTTCTATTTCTCTGTCTAGTCTTCCATCTTTGGAAAAAATGCTGCCTAGATATTTAAATTCTTTTGCTTGTTTCACTGTGGTGTTATCTATTGTTATATTCATTGTTGGTGAAGACTTGCTAATTTTCATAACTTCTGTTTTTTGTACATTAATTTTTATGTTGTACTTCTGACATGCTAACAACAATGTATTGATGTGCTTTTACAAAGTTTCCTCATCTTTGTATATTAAACTTTGATCATCAGCAAATAATAGTTAATGGATAATATAGGCCTACATATATAACAGCCTAATTGATGATGAAAAGTAACAAACATAATTTTCTTAGTAAATAATGAAGGATTAACAAGGGTTAATCAAAACCATAATTTTGTGTCAGTAACCAGTTGCAGATGTCCTTATCGCAACTGGGGTCTTGGTTTCTAGTTTAGGAAGCAATTTATCTCCAAACATATCATAGAGATGACTAAGAGTTTAAGGCAAGTTTGCATGTAAGCTAACGGATAACAACAGGTTATTTGTGAAAAAAATCATAGTTGCAGAAGAGAAGAGATAAAATAAAAAAGGGAAACAAATGGATTTTTCATGTGTATACTCACAGAAGATTGGTTCAGTTGAGCAAAGACATGTTGCAAATTGACTAGAAGACCATCATTCCCTTTTGGAATCTTGCTGATAACACCACACCGGAACCTAATGATAAAAATATTTTGTTTTTAGAATAACCACATCATCAGCAACATCATCATCAGTTCAAAGATTGGTGTTGTCTGATCATTTCACTCCATTGTACCATGTTCTCTATAGCTCTCTTCTGCTTAGTATAAGTCTGGATCATTGAAGAAGCTATTTCTATTTTTGATGGTCTATGATCCATGATATTTTCACTAAAGGTTTCTTAGGTGATTACCTTCACTTTTGATTTATAACATGTATCTCTAATTTCGTAACTCACTAATCACATGAATCTTTTCCCACTCATTAATCACATGAGTGTCTTCCCACTCACTAACCGCATGAGTGTTTTCCGATTCACTAATCACATTTTTATTTTCCCACTCATGTTCACACACAAGTGTTTCCCCATCACTGGTTACATATTAATTTTTTTCCCTCTCACCAGTTACATATACATTGTTTCCCTGATCACTAATTACATATACATTGTTTCCCTGATCACTAATTACATATACATTGTTTCCCTGATCACTAATTACATATACATTGTTTCCCTGATCACTAATTACATATATATTGTTTCCCTGATCACTAATTACATATACATTGTTTCCCTGATCACTAATTACATATACATTGTTTCCCTGATCACTAATTACATATACATTGTTTCCCTGATCACTAATTACATATACATTGTTTCCCTGATCACTAATTACATATACATTGTTTCCCTGATCACTAATTACATATACATTGTTTCCCTGATCACTAATTACATATACATTGTTTCCCTGATCACCAGTTACATATACATTGTTTCCCTGATCACTAATTACATATACATTGTTTCCCACTAACTGAAAATATATGAAATGCTTGCACACTTACTGGTCACACATGTACAGCGCTTGTATGACGCTGTTCATATAACAGGTATTTCCCAGATTTTCTAAGCCAGTTTTTCCCAGTTCCAACTTCTCTTGTCTGACTGCAGTCACTATATGAGATGGCGCAGCAGACTCCATGATATTCATGTTGTTGACTTGAGACAACCAACTAATCTGATTGAGTTTGGTTTTGATCTCATCTACACTAGGCTGTGGTATGTCCTGATAATGATAAACAGTAAATTCACTATGGTGGTAGCATATCATGATATGAGTTCACTATGGTGGTAGCATATCATGATATGAGTTCAATATGGTGGTAGCATATCATGGGACGGAATATGATGGCAGAGTACAATAATAATGGTCTTTTACATCCTTACAGACTGCCAGAAAGCAGGCCAGTATAAAACCATATGAACTATGAGGGCCTCAAATAATTTAAATTGTTGAGAGACATATACCTTAGGCCTATGTTTCACACATGATTGCATGCCTAGGCAGGTTTAAGAGAGAAAATGCTGTGCCCATGTGCACTAACACTCTCTCAGCTGTATTGATTAGTTCCAAGAGAAAGGCAATCCCAATATTCTTGGAAATAAGCAGAACTGAAGAAATGTGAGAATATGCGAATTAAACTGTCTTAGTCTCCCCTCATGATTTTACGTAGGGGTTTACTCCATTGGCCTGAGACACTACTAACCCACTAGGCAGTGGAGATTTACTGTAGGGGTTGACTCCCTTAACCTAAGGAAATCCCATGCCAGTAAGACAGCGAGTGAATAAAATTGCAGAAGAAAGATAATAGAAAAACTATATGACAGAATATGATATGAAATGAATCTGAAATTTTTCACACAAAGCGACAGTATGACATGTGACAGACTAAAGTGAATATCTTGTTACTCACCCACCAAAATGATCATGACCATTCACTACATCCACTTTAAGGATTTCAGGTAAAGATATGTCTTTGTCTCTGAGTTTATAGATAGCTATGTGATTCATATTTTTAATCATCATTTGCTAGTAGATCCAAAGTATTTACCCCCTCAAGCTTATATCCATTCATCATGATGTTGGTCTTGTTCTTCTGTGTGTCTGCTGTTAACTAATATCTTGCTCTTTTCTGTGTTGATTTCCATTCTGTACTTGCTAGGAATAGGTTGCCAGCAAGATATCTAATCAAGTTCTGAAGCTCCTTCGTCAGGCCAAACATAGTATCACAACTTTAGATGATGTCTCATCTGTCTTGTCTTTCTAGCCAGTTTCTGCTGTTGAGCTACTGTTTCTTTTTTTTTTCACAAGATGTTGCACCCTTTTTTCATTTCATAATGCCAAGTAGCTCTATTTTGTGCAGCGCCTTTTCATGTATCACAGTTTATGTCAAAAGAATATCAGTGAGGACTTTAATGGCTTATTGTGGATCTTTGATTTACCAACATGAGAACTCTCACACCATTTTGCATCTCACCACAGAGAAGTATCTTCAGTGGATGGTGATCTGGCATATGATATCACATGACTCACTCAATGAATCTGTGACTACATCAGAATGTATCAATTCTAGCGATACCAGCTCTGTCAAGGATATAATACCCAAAATTCTGTCTTGCCATCTGATGTTAATCACCATTCTAATGACTATATAAAACAAAATAATGCAAAGTCCCTTTCCCACCAATAAAGCATATGACTTTAAAACTGTATTATTTATGAAACAGAGATGATGTCGTCAGCATCATAGCAACCGCTTTTACTTTCAGAGATTTATCTGTTACCAATTTCTTGATGCCAGGTTGCCTCTGAAGTTGTTTTTTTTGAGTAAAACAAATCTCCCTCGGCTGTGAGCAAATACTGTGAGGAAAGGAATCCAAGGCATTAAAAGACTGAATGGAATGTCTCAAAATAATCCTTTGGGCCTGGTCAGATTAAGCACTGCTACTACTAATGTTTTATGAATGTTAGTAAACATTGGTATTGTTATGTAGTTAGTTTAATCTTATCCTGTGTAATGATATGTTTTAGGCACTACTTATATATGATTTTAGGAAAGGCAGACCAAGAAGACAATGGACTGACGACATTAAAGATAGCATGAATACATCATTGAAAAGTTCAAGCCATATCGCCCAAAACAGAGAAGGGTTCAGGAAGTTCATTGGGAAGACAACGTTCTGGAGAGAATATGTCACATGACACACTTATATGCCAGTATGTATTGCATTTGGAATATTGAGGCTAGATGACAACTTAAACAATGTGATTCACTTGGAGGATGCATTCATTGTAATATTGTAAGTGTTCACTCAAGGATAACTACAACAGGTGGTAATATTGTAAGTGTTCACTCAAGGATAACTACAACAGGTGGTAATATTGTAAGTGTTCATTCAAGGATAACTACAACAGGTGGTAATATTGTAAGTGTTCATTCAAGGATAACTACAACAGGTGGTAATATTGTAAGTGTTCATTCAAGGATAACTACAACAGGTGGTAATATTGTAAGTGTTCATTCAAGGATAACTACAACAGGTGGTAATATTGTAAGTGTTCACTCAAGGATAACTACAACAGGTGGTTCATCAAATCTATAGGGGATTTGAGTGTTCACAAAATCCAGCTCTAGATATTGTGCAAGAACATAAGAATATGCCCATTTTGGTCAGTGCCAAGAGCATACATTATTAGAAGGGAAATACCAGAGCATACATCATGAGAAGGAAAACTCAAAGAGAAAGAATATTATGTAACACTTGATCTTTTATTTGCAACAAACTTAACTCTGAGCTCCAGTTAATACACACCTTGATTAGATCCATGATGGGTCCATAAAGTTCTGGGAAGCCTGAATGCTGGTACATAAGTTCATAGATAAGCACAGATAATTCTTTCAAGAATGCTCCACTTTTTGGTGTGCCTTCATATCTCAATTCATGAACAATTATAGGCATTTTCTCTAAGCACTGAAAGAGAAGAACAATACATATAAGGAAAAAATAATTCATTGAAAGAGAAACAAAGGATATGGCAGTGACAGAGAAGGAAATAAAACATGAAATACAGGTACTGCAAAATAAGATGATAAATGCAAAAACAAAGAAACAGAAGACAATGATAGAGAAGATAATGAGAGATGACAAAAGATAATGAAAGATGAAACAGAAGATAATGAAAGATAACACAATGAAACAGAAGATCATGAAACAAGATAATGAAAGATAACACAATGAAACAAGATAATGAAAGATAACACAATGAAACAGAAGATAATGAAAGATAACACAATGAAACAGAAGATAATGAAAGATAACACAATGAAACAAGATAATGAAAGATAACTCAATGAAACAAGATAATGAAAGATAACACAATGAAACAAGATAATGAAAGATAACACAATGAAACAAGATAATGAAAGATAACACAATGAAACAGAAGATAATGAAAGATAACACAATGAAACAGAATATAATGAAAGATAACACAATGAAACAGAAGATAATGAAAGATAACACAATGAAACAGAATATAATGAAAGATAACACAATGAAACAGAAGATAATGAAAGATAACACAATGAAACAGAAGATAATGAAACAGAATATAATGAAAGATAACACAATGAAACAGAAGATAATGAAAGATAACACAATGAAACAGAAGATAATGAAAGATAACACAATGAAACAGAATATAATGAAAGATAACACAATGAAACAGAAGATAATGAAAGATAACACAATGAAACAGAAGATAATGAAACAGAATATAATGAAAGATAACACAATGAAACAGAATATAATGAAAGATAACACAATGAAACAGAATATAATGAAAGATAACACAATGAAACAGAAGATAATGAAAGATAACACAATGAAACAGAATATATTGAAAGATAACACAATGAAACAGAATATAATGAAAGATAACACAATGAAACAGAAGATAATGAAAGATAACACAATGAAACAGAAGATCATGAAACAGAAAGATTATTAAATTTTAAAAACAGTCCACATTCTATGGGCACATCATAAAAAGATGAAATATGGAACACATCATGACAAAAGACAAGCTGAAGAACAATAGAGATAGGGGAAGGCCAAAAGAGACAATGCTGGACAGCTTGAAATAGTTGCATGGTGGAACATTAGTACCTAAAATGATTGATAGTATAAAAGACAGAAGACTGTGGAGAGATATGATAACCAACATAACATGACATGGACTTATACAGGGTGTCTATAAAGTTGTTGTGCACTCATTTACATTGCTGGTGACATGCGTCACATGAATTTTGGGTATTAAGTGTGGACATGTGTAGAGTCATTGACATTACAACATTTATTGAAAGCTGCTTTATTGACATTTATTAACATTTATTGACTACTGCTCATGTCAATTGAGTATTGGGTAAAATGGCTCATAGCACAATAAAGTTATTTTTTGGTCAGTGTATGAAAGTTAACTCTGCAGCTAACAGTAATCTGCTGAGTTACACTGGACCATCGAAATGCATACCTTTCAATGACATCATTATTGAGTACAGATATATATATTTCATTTCACATTCAGCACACAACAACTTTATAGAGATACCCTATAGAAAGAAAGTCAACAAAATTATGTGTTTTTATTGGAATTAAAAAGTAAGTACGCCTGTGGTTGCGTCTGTGAGTCTCACCAATGCGATTTAATGGCATTAGGTCAAAGGGTATGAGCCCATGGACCGCTGTAACAGCAACCAACCAACCAACCAAAAAGTAAGTAATATTAATGATGATGATGATGACAAGGGTGATATCTATCATTATCTTATGCATTCTCTACCTACCTTATGGAATGGCCCAGGTGAATGCTGAAAACCCAACAGCATGTGAGACAGAACCTTAAACGAAGGGTACCTCAGCTGATGGTATGCCAAATTCTCTGTTATCTGTGTGGTAAATACATTTTTCAATTCTGACCCATTTAGACAAATATAATAACATAATGTCACAGGAGTATAAAGTGTTATATACCTCACAACACTATGATTTTGAATTTGAAGATCTTCCTCTCAAATTGTGTTTTCCTCTTTAAACCAGACATAGTAAATAAAAATTTCCAGAAGTGGTTGACTGAAGCTGATGAACAAGGAAATGAACCTGACCTCAATCTGCTGTTTAGCGAATGGTTTGACCATGTCAGAAACTCTAAGCTTTTGACATTAAAATACCTGATTAGTTCACACAGGAACAGCTAAATGCCAGGTATTATTATATATCGTGTACATTCCTTCACAAAGCATTACAGATTGGCAAGCTTTAGTTTGAAGAATATAATGTGCTGTGTCATAGTTTACAGCTTGGTTGCGATATAGGCATATGTGCCTTTGGAATCTGACTTAAGCATGCCTTTTTGATGACTTTGACCTATGAGGTGGGACAGCCAACTACACCCCTAAGAATCCTTAGTTACTTCTTACATGATAGCAGTTCAATATTGTTCCCTTCCTGGCCTTGGCAACATTCTGGAATGTTAACTTCTATGGTGTAAAATATATTAGATAACACAATAATAGTTGTTGGCTTTGATGTACATTATATATCAAAATATATCAAACTTTATAACTCACTAGTGATTTCTGTTGTGTTATATGGTTGTGAGAGTTGGACACTCACTGTGGACATGGAGAGATGTTTACAGGCTTCTGAATACAAATGTTACAGACAAACACTAAGAATTTCCTATAGAGAGCATACAACAAATTTGTATGTAAGAAATAATTTAGAAATAATGATGTATACAGGTTTACAAGAACCATTGCTTTCAATAGTGAAATAATGAAAATGTGCATAGCGGTTTGGAAATGTATGCTGATATGATTCATTATCAAAAACAATACTGCATGGAACGAAGATGGAAGAAGCAGAGGAGGACAAATAAAAACATGGACACACAACATCAAAGACAAGATTTATCTTCACTTGCCCTCATCGATGAAAATAGAAATTGTTGGAAGGACTCTGAGTTGATGCGTCCAATGTGGTACCCCTATGACTCTGATGGGTTGCGGGTGTATAGTTAGATATGGATAGAAATTTTATAAGGTGTCTATAAAGTCGCTGTGCACTGATTAACACAGATCCACACTAAATACAATTCATATGACGTAGAGTTACCACCAATATAATTGAGTGTATGAGTGCAAAATGACTTTTTAGACACCCAGTATACAGCCTATGTTCTGTGTTAGTCTATATGATGTGAACTATACCTTTCTTGTTTCAGTTCAATGAAGAAAATTGTATGTGCTGTGTCTGCATCTATGAAATAAATTATGCAAGTCTCCTTGTATTTTCTCTCTGCTACCCAGGGACAGAAAGGGCATCCATTCAGAGAGTGCGATTATGGGCCTTATTAGGAAACCTAAAATTGCATGAAGCCCTCCACTTGCCAGGCATGGGTAGCTAAATTTTTAGTTTCAACCCGGGCATCATATACGCTAGCTACGCCACTGTGCTGGCCTCTATGATATGAATATGTGTTGTAATATTACTATTTATTGTGTAAAGTATGCATGTTCTGTGCCACCTTCTATGATATAATTAATAATTATTTTAATTTCAATAGTTATTTGTAAAATATACCTGTCCCATGCCTTGGAGATGGATATGACATAGGCATGTATTAGAAGACCAACAGAATGCATTGTAAGACAGGCATTATTCTGGAACTCACAGGGAAAGAGGAAGACCAAGAAATACATGGAGGAAAGAATTAGATGCAGAAACACAAAGGCTTGGTAGAACATAGAAAGAGCTGGAAGTAATAGCTATAGATGGGACAAGATGGAGGAGGTTTGTTGAAGACCAATACTCAGGAGGGAGCTAAAAAGTGAATATATAGATATATAGATGGATGGATGGATAAAGATACCTGCTCTGTGCTGGTCTCTATGATGCGGACGAGCAGTGAATACTTATGGGCTACTGACAATTCTGAAAGGAAACATAACAGCCACATGTCCACATTCTGGGCTGTTGGCCACTTTAACCATTCCACAATCTGACTGACAGCTGCTTCTATTGATTCATTAGTGTTGGACTTGCCTGTGACCATCTCTTTCACAACCTGCAGATTAAACAATATAATGTGACAACAGGTGACATTTAGAAAATAATATAGATGAACAGAGAGAGAAAAGTATGTATAGTTTACATGAAACTTTAAACAGCATGTTGTAGATATTGATGATTGCCTGCCAGCACCTGCACTTGATGATATTATGTAATAAATAATGTAGTTATTATTTCTGAGATTCATACTTCAATTTTTATTGAATTTAAAAAAAATATATATATATCACCGATTCCATCCCCACAGACAAGCGTGTAGGTAAGGGGAGTTTTGGTTAAATACTTCTTACCCGTAGGAATCTAGAACATAAAATTTAGTACTAGGAAGCAAGCCAACAAAGTGGTTGCCCTCCATTAAAAAAGGTTTTTAAAAAACGTTATTGCAGGATCTCATGAAAACAAAGAAATGTCCTTTTTATTAGGTAAATCCCCGTATATTCAATCAGTGTGATCCTTCAATGGATCATAATAGACATAGTGATCTAGTAGGAAATTTAACAGCAGACACAATTGGCAAAAAAGAGGAGCATCAAAATAATGAAAGCAAAAACCTTACAGTATGGAAAACAGTCATATAGATTCTCAGAAACAATACTAGGGAAATGTGACTGAACAGATGGGCAAATGGGCTAACAGGCCATTTCACTAAAATGCATTTAGTGAAATGACAGGGCCAAAAGACAATGACAACATAAACAAACTCTGCAGCATAAAAATTAACCCTTTATCTTCCAATTTGGAATATGACATTCGAGAGTCAATAGCCATTTAGACCATATCAGACCCCAGCAACTATCTATTTGCAGATACTGCTCTCATTTCAATGAAACAGTGGAACACCTCCTCAATGACTGCCCTTCCCTTTCAACTACTTAAAAACTTTTACAGACATCCTTCACGTTCATCAACTCACTGTATGGATCACTAAGTCATCAACTTCAAAAGACCTGGCTTGATTCTTGAAACTAGCATCATAGCACACAGGACACTCCCATTAGTGCTCTGTTCTAGCAGCCATTTCAGTGTATGTAGACTCAAAGTCCCAGTCATGTGTTAATTATGTCATCTCAAGTTCTTTCCAAAAATAACACATTATCTTCCCTCATCTCTAACCACGTAATCACTTCCATTTCTGTCTTTCTTTATATGTGGATGTTTTCAGTATCCTTATCAACACCTTTATTTTGCAATGAATTTATTTTTAATGAATTTATTTTAATGAATTTTTTTAATGAATTTATTTTTAATGAATTTATTTTTAATGAATTTATTATCCAAGACCTTCCTCTCTTGATACACCTTCATTTTGTGTTGTCTAGAGATTGGTGTAGGATGTGATGATCATTATTGTAAGAGGTGATGAAAATGTAACAAATGAAGGCCTAATTAATTCTGTTGAATGGTCTGTAATGGAGATGGTCATGCTTAGGTATATGAGGTTTAGGTTAATCTGACCTCAATCATGACTTGTCTCCAGTGTTTAAGATCTGTGCAGAAAATGTAAACATGACCTAAAAGGCCCATTTCGATTATTTCCATTCATTTCATTGGTCGGCCTTGGCTATTTTTGGCATGGGACTCAAGAATATAAATAGTGACCAACAAAATTCATGATAGTAATCAAAGATGTAACGAATGAAGTCCTAATTAATTCTGGACAGAGCTCTTCTTACTGCTGACAGTTTCACCTCAATATACGAGTCTTAGGTTCACTCAGCCGCACCATGGTAGGACTTAGAGCCCCAAGGCTTCCAAGAAGTTAACAGTCAGACTCGCTTTTTAGTAATTAAGCATACTTTCTGTGCATATATACCAAAACATCCACTGACTGGGGCCTCCTCCAAGGTAGAATTCTAGACTGGTGTCCAGTTTGCCTAGGAAATTCACCACTGGCCTCAACCAAAAAAATTCTATTGATCTGGCCTCAACAAAAAGTCGTCTCCAATTATTATAGCCAAACAATTCAAAAAAATTAAAATTTCAAATGTATGCAACCTACACGAATATTTCAGTACTGGTACTTACCGAATTAGCCATCTCTATAGGTATATATTTGACAACAGCTGCCAGACAGATAGCTGGCTCAGATGTTTCATCTGCTCTAGATGCTGAAATAATATTGAAAATTGTAGTAAGGCAGCTTCTGAGTAATGAGATGGATTGAAATGTCCACAATTTGCTGAGAAACTTTCCGATTTCATCTGTGTTTCTGATGAATTTTTGAATCTGTTAATAGAAGAAGAATTATTACAAGTCAGTGGTTCACAAATGGTGCAGTTTATCTCATTGATGACAGTCAAGCATATATTTAAATACAACTTCAAAGAAAAATGGCTGAACATATGGGCAAACGAGACTACCGGTCACTCCTGACACATCCAGATAAGATTGCTAATACCAACAAACTACATGGTGAAGAAAACACAATGTTCCAAATCATAACATAAAACATTGACACAACAAGCACTTAAATAGGTTAAACCTCACATAAAAACCAAATTAATGTGTGTCCAATCAGATTAGGGCAACATATAATGATGGATTGTTTAAAATCTCCACAGAGAGAAGAAATATAGTGCAGAACCCTGAAACAATCACTACCACTTTACAACCTCTCAAAAACATTGATAAAACATGGTACAGTATAAGTAGACATCACCAGATGTTTAATTATTTCTCCTGTGCATGTTTGTAAAGTTAATGGTCATCATTTAATAATTAAAATATTTATTGATTTAGGGTTTGGGTTAGTATTAGTTATTATGTGAAACACATAATCACAACCCTAACCCATACCCTAAAATAAATTAAAATATTTAAATTATTAAATGATGGACATGAAATTTACAAACATAGACAAGGTAAATAACTCAAATATGTCGTTGTATCTACTTGTACTGTACCCAAAACACTTGCAGATTCTAGAACTTGGCATTGGCTGCTACAGTTTTGAACTCAGCAGCTCTAGATAACAAACAAAAAATACAGTTGCATCATATTTTTTTTAGTCAACAGTATTCTAGCGTGAAAGACAAACAAAGTTGGATTCTTTCTGTCTTTTCAGAGGATATTGTTGTTTTGCTTAAGAGATAGGCCTATTATGATGCTGATGGGTGCCAGTCGCAAGGTCAAATCTGAGCCACATAGAGTCTGCCACATTATGTACAAGGAATAACAGGCTCAATTGTCATTGTTTGTGTATGTGTGTGATATTGTGAGTATGTCATCAAATATCATCAGAAATTATTAATAAATATGTGATGTAAGATAAAGTAAGCCCAGTCATGTACTAGCCTTATATCATATGGCTACTAATAAATGCTACACATAAATAGTCAGTGGCTGACCAGAAACTGATTGACTGGAGTCACTTATCGATCTTGCTTCGTAGCAATGACGCCATTCCTTCACCTTCCCAGCACGTGAACCATGGTATCCTACTTCATTTGGCTAGGTGAGCTATTGGTGTAATTTTTATTTCAAACCACGAATAACGAGTGAGTCTGAAACTCAGGTCTGCTGGTCGGCAGGTGAGTGACTTACCATTACAGAAACCACAGATATGTTGGTATGTGCTTTCATATAAACAATAAATAAGAGACATGATTACTTACTTCTTCTCCCTTTTCTGGTGGAACTCCAACACTGAGATGATGTACTACAGCCAAACAAAAGTTAGTTTTCTCATTCTCATTCTGGGGGAGACAGTCAGCGAACTCTTCTATTAGAAGTCCAACATTGCGGACCACAACTCGTTCTTGGGCCTTGGAAACAAACTTTGTGATGTTGCTCTGTACAACTCTGACATGCTCGGGGTCTAGACGGTTGCCAACTTGTTTCATCACCCGGAAACCTGTTAAGAAACACCTGCTATTTATACGTCACCATATAAAACAAGAAGGACATATCATAAATTCTATAATAAAACGTTGAAAATACTTCGGCCATGTACTTAGAATGAATGACAACAGATTTCCTAAACAAACCATCATGTAAAAGGCAGAAGGAAAAAGGAAAGTAGGTCGCCGCAGCACTCGACAGAAAAAGATCAATATTTGGCATGAGAAATACACAAGAACTACAGTAACATGGAACGAGGCAATACACGAGAACTACAGCAATGTGGCAATACACAAGAACTACGGCAACTTGCAAAGAGGCAATACACGAGAACTACAGCAACGTGGCAATACACAAGAACTACAGCAACTTGGCAATACACAAGAACTACAGCAACGTGGCAATACACAAGAACTACAGCAACGTGGCAATACACAAGAACTACAGCAACTTGGCAATACACAAGAACTACAGCAACGTGGCAATACACAAGAACTACAGCAAAGTGGCAATACACAAGAACTACACCACCGTGGCAATACACAAGAACTACAGCAACGTGGCAATACACAAGAACTACAGCAACGTAGCAATACACAAGAACTACAGCAACTTGGCAATACACAAGAACTACAGCAACGTGGCAATACACAAGAACTACAGCAAAGTGGCAATACACAAGAACTACACCACCGTGGCAATACACAAGAACTACAGCAACGTAGCAATACACAAGAACTACAGTAACGTAGCAATACACAAGAACTATGACAACTTGCAACGAGGAAATACACAAGAGCTACCGTAACCTGCAACGAGGCGCTTAACATGGAGATAAATGCCTATGTGCCATCCTTGACCTGAAAGGAATTAACTAACTCCATATGTTCAGAGATTGATTAAGTGGGAATGACCAGGGGAGAGGAAAGGAAATGTGTCTGCTATGAAAAGACCAGAAGAACCCACAGCAAACTATTGACTGGGACACTGAGCTTATATACTTGTATAGAAGTACCTACAACCAACTATTGACTGGGACACTGAGCTTATATACTTGTATAGAAGTACCTACAACCAACTATTGACTGGGACACTGAGCTTATATACTTGTATAGAAGTACAACCAACTATTGACTGGGACACTGAGCTTATATACTTGTATAGAAGTACCTACAACCAACTATTGACTGGGACACTGAGCTTATATACTTGTATAGAAGTACCTACAACCAACTATTGACTGGGACACTGAGCTTATATACTTGTATAGAAGTACCTACAACCAACTATTGACTGGGACACTGAGCTTATATACTTGTATAGAAGTACAACCAACTATTGACAGGGACACTGAGCTTATATACTTGTATAGAAGTACCTACAACCAACTATTGACTGGGACACTGAGCTTATATACTTGTATAGAAGTACCTACAACCAACTATTGACTGGGACACTGAGCTTATATACTTGTATAGAAGTACCTACAACCAACTATTGACTGGGACACTGAGCTTATATACTTGTATAGAAGTACCTACAACCAACTATTGACTGGGACACTGAGCTTATATACTTGTATAGAAGTACAACCAACTATTGACTGGGACACTGAGCTTATATACTTGTATAGAAGTACCTACAACCAACTATTGACTGGGACACTGAGCTTATATACTTGTATAGAAGTACAACCAACTATTGACTGGGACACTGAGCTTATATACTTGTATAGAAGTACCCACAACCAACTATTGACTGGGACACTGAGCTTATATACGTGTATAGAAGTACCTACAACCAACTATTGACTGGGACACTGAGCTTATATACTTGTATAGAAGTACTCACAACCAACTATTGACTGGGGCACTGAGCTTATATACTTGTATAGAAGTACCTACAACCAACTATTGACTGGGACACTGAGCTTATATACTTGTATAGAAGTACAACCAACTATTGACTGGGACACTGAGCTTATATACTTGTATAGAAGTACCCACAACCAACTATTGACTGGGACACTGAGCTTATATACGTGTATAGAAGTACCTACAACCAACTATTGACTGGGACACTGAGCTTATATACTTGTATAGAAGTACTCACAACCAACTATTGACTGGGGCACTGAGCTTATATACTTGTATAGAAGTACCTACAACCAACTATTGACTGGGACACTGAGCTTATATACTTGTATAGCAGTACCCACAACCAACTACTGACTGGGGCACTGAGCTTATATACTTGTATAGAAGTACCTACAACCAACTATTGACTGGGACACTGAGCTTATATACTTGTATAGAAGTACCCACAACCAACTACTGACTGGGGCACTGAGCTTATATACTTGTATAGAAGTACCTACAACCAACTATTGACTGGGACACTGAGCTTATATACTTGTATAGAAGTACCTACAACCAACTACTGACTGGGACACTGAGCTTATATACTTGTATAGAAGTACAACCAACTATTGACTGGGACACTGAGCTTATATACTTGTATAGAAGTACCCACAGCAAACTATTGACTGGGACACTGAGCTTATATACTTGTATAGAAGTACCTACAACCAACTATTGACTGGGACACTGAGCTTATATACTTGTATAGAAATATCCACAACCAACTATTGACTGGGACACTGAGCTTATATACTTGTATAGAAGTACCTACAACCAACTATTGACTGGGACACTGAGCTTATATACTTGTATAGAAGTACCTACAACCAACTATTGACTGGGACACTGAGCTTATATACTTGTATAGAAGTACAACCAACTATTGACTGGGACACTGAGCTTATATACTTGTATAGAAGTACCTACAACCAACTATTGACTGGGACACTGAGCTTATATACTTGTATAGAAGTACAACCAACTATTGACTGGGACACTGAGCGTATATACTTGTATAGAAGTACCCACAACCAACTATTGACTGGGACACTGAGCTTATATACTTGTATAGAAGTACAACCAACTATTGACTGGGACACTGAGCGTATATACTTGTATAGAAGTACCCACAAACAACTATTGACTGGGACACTGAGCTTATATACTTGTATAGAAGTACCCAGAACCAACTATTGACTGTGACACTGAGCTTATATACTTGTATAGAAGTACAAACAACTATTGACCGGGACACTGAGCTTATATACTTGTAAAGAAGTACCTACAACCAACTATTGACTGGGACACTGAGCTTATATACTTGTAAAGAAGTACCTACAACCAACTATTGACTGGGACACTGAGCTTATATACTTGTATAGAAGTACCTACAACCAACTATTGACTGGGACACTGAGCTTATATACTTGTATAGAAGTACAACCAACTATTGACTGGGACACTGAGCTTATATACTTGTATAGAAGTACCTACAACCAACTATTGACTGGGACACTGAGCTTATATACTTGTATAGAAGTACCTACAACCAACTGTTGACTGGGACACTGAGCTTATATACTTGTATAGAAGTACCTACAACCAACTATTGACTGGGACACTGAGCTTATATACTTGTATAGAAGTACCTACAACCAACTATTGACTGGGACACTGAGCTTATATACTTGTATAGAAGTACCCACAACCAACTATTGACTGGGACACTGAGCTTATATACTTGTATAGAAGTACCTACAACCAACTATTGACTGGGACACTGAGCTTATATACTTGTATAGAAGTACAACCAACTATTGACTGGGACACTGAGCTTATATACTTGTATAGAAGTACCCACAACCAACTATTGACTGGGACACTGAGCTTATATACTTGTATAGAAGTACAACCAACTATTGACTGGGACACTGAGCTTATATACTTGTATAGAAGTACCTACAACCAACTATTGACTGGGACACTGAGCTTATATACTTGTATAGAAGTACCTACAACCAACTATTGACTGGGACACTGAGCTTATATACTTGTATAGAAGTACAACCAACTATTGACTTGGACACTGAGCTTATATACTTGTATAGAAGTACAACCAACTATTGACTGGGACACTGAGCTTATATACTTGTATAGAAGTACAACCAACTATTGACTGGGACACTGAGCTTATATACTTGTATAGAAGTACAACCAACTATTGACTGGGACACTGAGCTTATATACTTGTATAGAAGTACAACCAACTATTGACTGGGACACTGAGCTTATATACTTGTATAGAAGTACCTACAACCAACTATTGACTGGGACACTGAGCTTATATACTTGTATAGAAGTACCTACAACCAACTATTGACTGGGACACTGAGCTTATATACTTGTATAGAAGTACCCACAACCAACTATTGACTGGGACACTGAGCTTATATACTTGTATAGAAGTACCCACAACCAACTATTGACTGGGACACTGAGCTTATATACTTGTATAGAAGTACCCACAACCAACTATTGACTGGGACACTGAGCTTATATACTTGTATAGAAGTACCTACAACCAACTATTGACTGGGACACTGAGCTTATATACTTGTATAGAAGTACAACCAACTATTGACTGGGACACTGAGCTTATATACTTGTATAGAAGTACCTACAACCAACTATTGACTGGGACACTGAGCTTATATACTTGTATATGCGCATGAATTGCAAGCACAGCATTTATAATGGGAAAGCCTTTTGTGCTGTGATGCTGGTTCATACATAAATCAAGAATCAACAAGACTTTTTTTGTATCTCACTTTTAAACTTTCTGCATCGTTTTATTCCTGTCTTGTACAATTCTAGCGTTGTAGATCTATCTTGTTTGGTGTTTAGAAGATTGAAATCTTATTTTGATGAAGTATGATAATTGTTAATGAAATAACAAAGCCAAATTTCGGTATAAAACGGCATTAAACCGTTAAAACCAGAGATATGGTTCTATAGAAGAATGTTAAGAACACAATGGACAGATAAAAAAAAGCGTAATGAAAATATTTTCTTCTTCTGTCGTTCACTTGAAACCTGTCTATATCTGTAATTCTGTCTCCTGAATAAATGACACTGTCTTTTGTAGTTCATACAGTGGCCCATAGAGCTTCGATTCCAGTGTTATTTCCTCTGGCCAATATGTTTGTCTCAGCCTTCATACTCAGAACATTCTTGATGTATATGTTTGGTACTCTGTACTGCCTGTCCATATGTACACATGGATGTGTTGCCAATCTTGAACTTTGTATACGTGTGACTGCGGAGCCGATTGTGTCCCGTTCTGAGGCGTAGAATTATAACTTGTTCTGATCTGTTCATAATGTGATAGTCATCTTGTGTTGGTGTTTGTGGCTTTCTTATTGACTTGATCATCTGTTTTTTCTAATGGTAGGTGATTGGTACATCTGATTGGTCTTTGGCAGCACCGTCCTTAGCCGTTGGTCTGCTTTTTCATTTCCTGGTATTCCACAGTGAGAGGGTATCCACTGCATGGTTACCCTACATTGGTAAGACAGTTGATTAAGTAGGTTTTGTAAGTCTGTTAGTTTTCCAGACTGGAGAGCTTAAAGCACTGACCTTGCATCGGTCAGGAATTAAACGGACTGTAGGCCAGGGTTGTTCAGCAGTTTTTCAGTTGCCACCCTAATTGCCTGGATATTTGCATCATAATTATTGTAGAATTTCCCTGTTGGTGTTCTGATTGTATCTCTAGACTTTTGTGGATATTCTATATATACACCTGCACCTTCATTCCTCACTGCATTCTGTGCTGACCCATATGTCTTGTGGATATTCTTCGTCCAGGATACTGAGGATGATTGTCATTCGCTGCACACAGTTGTGTTCGTCCTCGCTTAGTATTCCTTTTAAGTGTTTCTGGATGTATATTGGTATTCCATACATTTCACTCCAAGGGCTTTGTTCTGGTACAGACCTTGAGGTGCTGTCAACTTCAGGTATGTCTGTAAGTTGTCTACGGAGTCGTTTAGCTTGGTGGATAAAACTATTTTGAAAGAAGTTAATTGAAAAAGAGCTGTTTACATGCATCAGGAAGAGACAGTTTACATTTCTTTGACACTTCACGAGAAGAGTGAATATGTAACACATTGTAGCAACAGGCAAGTTGAAGCACAAGAGAGGTTGGGGAAGACCAAGAGAGTAGATGCTTGACAACTTAGTATTGTGGCATGTGAGAACATCTGAAATGATTGCTAGCACACAAAATAGAAGGCTGTGGAAAGACATGATAACCAACACCACATGGCATGGACCATAAGAAGAAGAAACCATTAAATAAATGTGCGACATTTTGCTTAAAACTAGTTATCCGTAGTAGAAAAGCACAAAAATTGAACACACAAAGATGGTTGACACCAGAAAACGTCAACACCCAATACTGAACATTCATATGCTGTTTTCTATCAAATGACACTAGAAAAGCTCAAAAACTCAAAACATATGGATGGCTATCAAAGGACACATGAAAGCAGTCAAACTGAACACACATTGATAACAATCTATTAACTGACAGGAAAGCAAATGGAGGGAACGCACCAGGACTGTTATCTACTAAATGGAACCAGATAACTAAAATGAACCCACATTGATGACTTTTAAATGACACTAGAAAGCACCCAAACTGAACACACAAAGATCGATGGCTATCAAACGAGACAACAAATCACCCCATCTGAACGTAAGAGGATGCAGGAGGAGTCTAATCTTTCAATGTTCGAGTTATTTTAAAAAATATCATTTACATTTTTTTTAAAAAGAAGGTGCGATTTAGAACTGCTCCAACATACAATATAGCCTAAACATTTACAAAACCTCTACATTTTTTTGTCTATTGTCTTTCCTCAGGAGGTTTGGCATCCACTCTTGACGTTAAGCGTAGAAGCGATTAGAGCTCGAGCTTGTGTTCTAGAGCCAGATGTGTGGCCTCGGCTATGCTATGACCGTTTTTATTTAGGATTCCCCTGACGTTTTCTATCCATCTTTTCCGTGGTCTTCCTCTGGCTTTGTACCCTGATTTAATTTGGCTATTTGTCTGTACAGGCAATCTGTCGTAATGCATTCTCATAATGTGGCCAAACCACTTGATCTGCTGCCTTTCTATGTATTCTGTGCAAGGTATTATACCTATTCTTTCCCTGATATCTTCATTTCGTACATT
Source organism: Meghimatium bilineatum (assembly GCA_034231615.1). Classification (NCBI taxonomy): domain Eukaryota; kingdom Metazoa; phylum Mollusca; class Gastropoda; order Stylommatophora; family Philomycidae; genus Meghimatium; species Meghimatium bilineatum. The sequence continues at coordinate 18,342,292 of CM067312.1, read as the reverse complement.
AATTGTGCTATTCTGCGAATTTATATCTGTCTTGAAGAGTTCTGTATAAAAGAATAATAATGTATTTTGTCTAGCAGGTAGATCAGTTCTCTATTAAGGACCGTAGATATGATTACATTAGGGAGGGGGTTTAGAATTTAAAGGTCTTTTGACCTTTTTCATGTGCAAATTTCACTATTTGACGGAAAATTTGAAGACTTTTTTGTGACATATCGCTACTTAGATTTACCGAACTTAATTTCTAAAAAAAAAAGTCAGCAAAAATTTTTACCAAACTTTTGGCTAAGTTTTTAATACAAGTCTTGTTCAAACTTGAAAGGGGGGGGGGGGGTTAAACATCCCCTCCCCTTATATACGGGCTGTCGCCAGTATTCGTCGAAAATATGTCGACAACTGTTTGAATAGCTAGTCCAGTACCTGGATGAACGTGAATCATGGTCCGTATCAATAAGATTAAGTCCGAGTGACTTCTCCGTCAACATATCCTATCTGCAGCACCAGTTGTTGAAACTTGTTTCTTCTTGTTTTTTTCATATTTTCGTTCGTTGCTGTTTTCCACTTTTTGTTTCTTCTTGTTTTTCTACCAGATTCTGCAAAGATTTTTGGTTTCTTTATGTTAAATTTGTCGTGTTTAGTCGTGACCAATCGTATATATAGAACATAATGGCTCATTGGAAAACAACTCTTTAAAGTGATTCATTTGACTTTTCCAATGATTTTCATTGGTTTTCGACAAATATACACAAAGTGACCAATGAAAATCAAAGGTAAATTCAAATTAGACACTTTATGTGTTGTCCATAAATTACGTCAACAATTGGACAAGGGGAGAAGGGAGGCCAAAAAGTATTTGATATTTATAGACAAGGGAGAGGAGAGGGTTGCCACATATTGAGTACAGCAATAGCCTAATGTTTTTATAGACACATTAAATTATTTGAATTTTAATTAATTTTTTTAACAATTAAATGTGAAACAAAACATGTATTTTACGGTATTTTCTTTAAAAAAATTTGCGGGGGGGGGGGTGATAAACATTTTTGGCATAAGTAAGAAAGGAGCTGTTCTCGAAATTCAGGACTGTTATTGTCAGGGGAATGGGTAAAAAAAATTCAGAAATTTTCAACGTAATTTGTACAGTCACTTAGAAGGTTTTTTCAATCAACCACTGCAGTGTGACGATAGGTCAAGACTAAACACAACAAGTCTTACATAATGAAACGCCTCAATCCATTCCACTTATCCACAGCCATGAACTGCAATGCAGACAAATAGAACATCGTAAACACAATCCTCAGACTCACCTTCACGGAGCAGCAGAGGCACATTGGCAGCCATACCACCATAGCCGTGTATTAACATTTCCGCCACCAGGTTCGGTGTGAAGAATAATAGAAAACTGTCAAAGTTGTGACAGCCCCAAGTTTTGAACAGTCGAAATCCTGAAACAACCTGAAGTTCTGTTGTACCATTGAGAATCCACAGCCTGCTGACCTGAAATGGTTAACACCACATCGTAATCTCGAGAAAATAATCGAATCTTATAAACATGCGATACTGTTGATGTTGAAAAATATTCATAGAAAGTATATCTTCTTCTTCATCTACACTCCGACACTCATTATTTAAAATAGTGACAGCATAACACTAATATGACAACATAACACCGAATAACAGCAGGATGTTATTCGGAGAACACAGTACGTTATATCTGAGTAGAAATCTTTTTGTGAAAGCATTGCACATCTGACCGGGCTCTGGTAGAAGACCTGTTCGCAAAATTAAGTTAGACCCAGTTCGTTACGGAGGGGGGGGGGGATTAACGAACCACTCACGTTATCTACGGTGCTGTCACCAGTACTCCAGAATCACGATCCATATCAATAAGATGCTGCCCTTTGATTATAGTTTTGCCTTTTAGTTGGTTACTATTTATATTCTTGGAATCGCCTTGACTATTTTTGGCATGCGATGTCAAGTATATAAGTAGTAACCAACTAAATGGCAAACAATAATCAAATCACGTAACGAACTGGGTCCTGATTAATTCAGCTAGGAGGCTTTCATTGCCGAGAGCCACAGCACAGCCGAAATAGAATCTTCTGGGTATGATAAAACAAGGGAGAAAACTTGTCATTCTAGAAATGGATACAATATCGATGGTTCTCGTAATTTCTGGGGATTGAAGCAAATAGACATCATGGTTTTATGTGATATTTGCGCATCTCGACACGACGTACCCGATTGATCATTGCCCATCATTACCCACTAGTTTTAGATATAGTCTATGGTGTCCCATTGAGACGATATATAAACATGTGCTTTACGTAAGTCTAATTGTTGTTACGTTTCACGCAGTTACCTTGTATTGATTGACGTACCCGAGACATAGTCAACTGACACTCCCGTTTTGGTCATGTAGTATGTATGCCAGATGCTTGCCTACCAATGATGCTCCTACATGATGAGCCGCAGAAGACACGCGTTCTTAAGTTTATAAAAACAAGTCCTACAAGGGCTGGTTAAAGCTTGCTTAAAACCAGAGGTCATGGCGAATGGATTACCAGAGCGTGATCTTCATTATATTTTTTATTATTAAAAGCTATAATACAACCAAATTCGACTGACGTCTGCGGTTGAAAGGATAGTACTTACAAGGTATATGTTAATTAACAACATAAAATTTAAGCCATCACTGAAAGTCTTTGACAAAAACCGTGATATATAGGGAAATGCTGCTGAAAACAAAGATATATAGCGCTCTGAAATTTAAAAATAAAGCCACAGCATCTTGCGAAAAAGTAGAAATGCATCAGCTTAACAGCGGGTGACAGAATAGGGTAATTACATGTAGATCATCACCATCTGAAGCAATCATCCTAAGCCCACGGACTTTTGGGACCACTTAGGGCTTATCATCCATCTACGAATGAATAAACAAAACCATACCACTGACTTTCAAGAAGTGGGATGTAACAGATGGTCTTCGTCATCACTTGTAATAGATGAACAACTATGTCTTTGATGATACGGTGATGTTGTGAAAAGTATGTGTCCATATAATGCTAATTGTATACTGTCTATCCCCAGGTGGAGGATGATGGTTAGAATATCCACACTTGCCGTTAAGCGTAGGGGTGGTGACTGGAAGCGGAACTAGGGAACGCAAAAAATGTATTTCATCCTCGGGCCAGTGTGTTCTTGCCGAGACTCTGGCCTGTGATATGTAAAGCGTTGCTCTCTTTGCATCTGTTGTCAACAAAGCCAATGTTTTCTTGATGTCTCTTGGTCTTTTTCCGCTGAATCTGACTCATTTTTATTTGAGGTATCCGTCTAAATGTTGTCTAGTAATTTGACTAAAACATTTTGAAACCTTCGTTTTCAAACTCATAAACAAATTCCACTCATCAAACTTTTAACACATCAAACTCCAAATTCTCCTACTAGATTTCCAGCAGAAAGTAGTCCACAAAACAGATGTCCATTGTGTCGCGGTCTGTTTTCGTCAATATCCACACACACCCAACTTCGGTGGTACAGAAATATTTAACTCTTTGTTGTTGTTTATTTTTTAATGAAAGTCATAACTGCTATGGTACCAGTTTTTTTTTTTTTGACATGATATGTTTTACTGCATGATTCTACCACACCAAGTATTCCGTGTAGATACTTCAACTCCGCTATTATTATATATTTATCTCCTGATGTCCTTGTTCATCTTTGTCATTTTGACATGAAGATATTGCTTACGTTTAACAGTGTAATATGTGCCGAAGACTGATGTGCCTAGTCATTGGCGGACGCATTTCCATTCTCGGACTACATCCTGCTGGAAATCTAGTAGGACCATTTTCCTGCTACAAGCGAGATCCAGCGGGAGTTTGAGAATGAACGCTGACGAAGAAGAACAGTGTAATAATAATAATAATAATAATAATAATAATAATAATAAGAATATAAAACTAATAAAATATATCTTATATTGGAACATTGTTATTCTTGTATTAATACACATTTAGGCACCACAAATAATAATAATAATAATAATAATAAGATACATAGATCGTCAGGATCGTAGCGGTGCCATCGTAGGGGTGCCATCGTAGGGGTGCCAAGACGGAAACATCCGCACAAAAAGCCCTCCAAACACCTGTGTCCTCAGTCATTCGAAGAAGTGTAGATAATTATGCACAGACCACTCCCTGACGTTGTTAATCCAGGATTTTCTTTTCCTCTTCTCCTTCCACCCTGGAATGTTTCTTGCGAAATTATAGAAAGTGAGTCGTGTATCATTACATGTCCAAACCAAACCAGTTTACGACATTTCACAACCGCCAAAAGTAGTTCTTAATTAATAAACTGCAAGATTGTTATTATTTGCTGCCACCAAATACATTAGTTTTGTGTTCTATATAATAAATATTTTAACAAAGGTCTGTAGCATTTGTATTCAAACCTGAATCTTTTCCGTGCCTGCATTGTGTGTCCAGCTGTCACATTACTATAAAAGTATTCTTAGCCCTAGCGATCAGGTATAGATTGATCTTTACTGTAATACTGATCTTACTTTTCCATATCATATTCAACTTTGCCATGACAGACATCGCTATCTCAAGACTTAACTTAATCTCATATCTCGAGTTGCCATCATCACATATTTGGGGCCCGAGATATTTAAAGGTGGGTTAGTTCTTCAAATTTGTTGCTATTTATTTATTATACAGCAATTAAGAATATTATTCATTTGTGTAGACACTCCAGTGAAGTATTTCAGTGGGTAGAATTTTACTCGGCGGAGCACATTTCCTTTCCGAAATTTGGCTTATTGGCAAGCAGAAAAAAACAGCTGTTATTTTATTCCATTTTAGCGGAAATTTCACCGGCACCTCTAATGCATCCAGTCATATCACCAGTTCATTGTGGACGATCTGCATTCGAACCACATGCTAATTAGACCGAGTTTTGGTAGTGAGTCGTACGCACTATCTACTCTACCCCAAAGTCGATCTGTCCAATAAGCTTACTATCTTCAACAATAACGATACCATCCCAACATGAAATTGAGATAGCAAATCAGTGATATGAATGGCTGTAATATACAATATATATGATTACGATGATATATATATATATTGTTAGATTGTCAATCTTGCTGTCTGAACACAATTGAGAACAGATTAGCTGAAGGACTTTCTTGGAAATAGATTGTATAACATGAAAGATGGGATAACAAATACAATCTTATACATGCACCAGCAGAAGAATGGAGTAAATCGTATTGTAACAGTAGAATAACGGGTACAATCTTGTTGTAAATTCATACCTGCAGTACGCATTTGATCGTGTTTTCAAGATTCGAACCCTGACTTCCTTCTTCGCATACCCGATTCACGAATGCCTCTTTAAATTTGTCATCCTGATCTGAGTTAAAGAGACCTTCCAGAATCTGTTCCATGGTTTCGTTGTCATGCTAGAGATGAAAGCAGAACATACAATTGTTAGACACTAGCTCATGATGATGATAGTTGAGCAATGAATTTTATTTAAAATGTGGCGGAGTTGCGCGATTCGTCGACCACACTCTCTCTTCTTGATTCAACAGTGTTCAAGTTCCAGTGCCAAGATAAATCAAGACGACTGGAGATGTACCAGAATGCAGTGGATGGCCATATTGCTCTATGTGTCTCACGAAGCTCTTTGCGTTCCTCAACGTTCTGCCTGCAGGTGCCTTCCAGCCCGATGAGCATCAGATGTTTCATCCGTGTCGTTCGGATCGTGGGCGGACATGCTTCGCATGCTTGGGCAGACATGATATGTGTTTATCTCCGGGCCGGAGCCCCTCGGTTACCCTGACCTGGTTTGGCCGGCCTGTCAAAGCCGGTACTGAGGTGTGGCCGCAACCGCATTCTGGCAACTACTGGGAGTCACTGGTGAGTGCTGAGTTCTAGGTAGGGACGAAGAATGTAAGAACTACTGCAAATGACTATGACAGCCTCAGCATCAGAGGAGACCCTAGTAAAGAGTTAAATAAATACAAAAGCAAATTTTGGGAAGGGTCAGTAGGAACTTTATCATGCGCATCGCCAGGAATTTAATGATCTCCCTTCGTTTCCTAAACAATAATTCTCAAAATGATAAACTTAGGGTTAGAGTGAGTTAGACCAATAATTATAACCATAAATCTTTGAGAACCATCGCTTAATTAATTCTGTGCAGTGGTCTTTACCGCAGACGGTCATGGTTGGAATTGCTACGAAAGGAAGGCTGCGCAGAAAAACAACACGGTCTTTGCATACGCCACGAATTAGTCCTCGTGAAGACAATCTAACTGGACTTTACGACTAACTGTCCTGTTCAAATTTATGTTGTCCATGCTGTCCTATTCAAATTAATTTGTTGTCTATGCTGTCCTGTTCAAATGTATGTTGTCCATCCTGTCCTGTTCAAATTTATGTTGTCCATGCTGTCCTGTTCAAATTTATGTTGTCCATGCTGTCCTGTCCAAATTTATGTTGTCCATGCTGTCCTGTTCAAATGTATGTTGTCCATCCTGTCCTGTTCAAATTTATGTTGTCCATGCTGTCCTGTTCAAATGTATGTTGTCCATCCTGTCCTGTTCAAATTTATGTTGTCCATGCTGTCCTGTTCAAATGTATGTTGTCCATGCTGTCCTGTTCAAATGTATGTTGTCCATCCTGTCCTGTTCAAATTTATGTTGTCCATGCTGTCCTGTTCAAATTTATGTTGTCCATGCTGTCCTGTCCAAATTTATGTTGTCCATGCTGTCCTGTTGAAATTTATGTTGTTCATGCTTTCCTGTTCAAATTTATATTTTCCATGCTGTCCTGTTCAAATTTATGTTGTCCATGCTGTCCTGTTCAAATTTATGTTGTTCATGCTTTCCTGTTCAAATTTATGTTGTCCATGATGTCCTGTTAAAATTTATGTTGTCCATGCTGTCCTGTTCAAATTTGAGTCGTGTGTTTGCTTGTGATGTCCTGTACAAAATTAAGTTCGTGTTGATGTTTGTGCGTTACTACGGTATGAAGGAGTGCAAAAATAGCAACAATATTACCTGCAATGCATGTTGCAAGAGGCAACTAAGTAGGTTTAGTGGTGGAGTTGGCTGCCACACCGTATAATTAAAATGACACAAAAACCACGATAAAGTCGTATACCTCACGTTCGAAAATGCACAAATCGTAGTTAAGATGTACACTATGATTGACACAACTTATTCCGTTCTACGGACTACATACATAAACCAACAACGTAAACAGTTTGGTAGACAGACATGCAGACATACATGCCGGCAGACAAGCAGAGAGCCGATATTCCGTTCTCCGGACTACATACATAAACCAACAACGTAAACAGTTTGGTAGACAGACATGCAGACATACATGCCGGCAGACAAACAGAGAGCCGATATTCCGTTCTCCGGACTACATACAGAAACCGACAATGTAAACAGTTTGGTAGACAGACAAGCAGACATACACGTCGGCAGACAAACAGAGAACTGATAATTTGACGAACAAGCGTTGGAACCAACAGACCGATATGTGGAAAGACAGTCTGCAGGCATGAATATAAATTATATGAGGTTAGATTTGGTTAGGTTACATCGGAGCTGGTAACTTTTTTTAATCAGAGGGCTGGGTGTAGCTTTTTAGGTGTTGTATGCGATTCAAAAGGTTATTCTTTTTAATTTCTTAAGAACTCGTGGGCCAGCAAATTGTAATATTAGATTAACCACGCGATCGACAACAACAAAAATGGCTTAGCGGGCCAAACTTGTTCCGCGGGTCTTACTTTGCCAACCCCCCGGATTAGATGTATTGTCATAATCTGTCACCAGTGATCCTTGGCGTTTCTGAGTCTGATCAGTGTTCCAGTCCTCCCAGTTAGAAAGGAAACTCGACTTCACGTTAGGAAATTAACTTCAGAACGGTCCCTGAAATGTCATCATAGTATGGAATAACTCTAGATTATGCATTCACTAAATGAATGCTCCAATTACCAGTCAATTTATCAATATCCCAAATCTATTGTTCCACATCATTGAAAAGGAAGAATAACGACCATCTATTGTCTAGGCTTGAGCATGGTAAAGATAATAGCGCACCTGTGATAACTGATACGTACATATCATAAGCGCACACTAACATGAGATCACAGTGAAGGGTTGTCAAATATAGTACCGTATCATCAGGTGTATCGTGAGACAGTACCGTGTCATCAGGTGTACCGTGAGACATGACCGTGTTATTAGAAACTGTGAAACAATTATACGACTGACGAATATTAATATTAACCCTCTTCTTGTTCTTTTCAATTCTTTCTGGAACTAAACATTCAGAATAAAACCGTTTTCCGGACATTTACAACTATTAAAAAGCTATATGCTTTCAGTGGCAACATATTGTTAGAAAACTTGAGTAATGACATCCAACATATGGTTATAAGACTTGAGTAATGACATCCAACATATGGTTATAAGACTTGAGTAATGACATCCAACATATGGTTATAAGACTTGAGTAATGACATCCAACATATGGTTATGAGACGTGTGTAATGACATCCAAAATATGGTTGTGAGACGTAAGCAGTGACATCTGAAATGGAAAAAATATCGACATTTCAAATGAAATGTTATAGAAAGGTCGCAAAAATATCATGGACAGAAAAACGAACCCTCTCAGATGTCCACAAAGATTTCAACATATAATAAGAATTGGTCTTCAAAACGATTTACAAAAACGCAAACGTACATATTTCGGACATATTCAAGAGGAAGACCAAGACTACGATGGACACATGACATCGAAGACCTTCTGAACATGACACTGGAAGAAGATGGGCAGTTTGCACAGAGTGAGGCTTACAGAATTGCAGTGAGGTCAACGTTCTATAAAGGAAACGTCACATAGAGAGAGAGAGAGAGAGAGGGAGAGAGAGGAAATAGAGAGAAATACCGGAGAACGGAATGCATTGCTCCTAGGGATATAATACAGGGCCGTAGATACGTGCTTGGTAAGCGGGGGGGGGGGGGGGGGAATACTTTTAAAAAATGTGTTCTTCTTAGTTTGTAATTCGTACATTTCAGTCGGTTTTTGGTGTTTAAAAAAAAATTTTTTGGAAAAACATCTGGTTTGAAAAGGAGGGAGGTAGAGAGAGAGAGAAGGGGGGGGGGATTTATCCACTTTTTGGCTTGCTTCCTAGTACTAAATTTAGTATCCGTAGTAGAGATACCGCAGAACAATTTATTTTGGTATACATATGATCACTTTTGGTTTCTAGCGCAAAATTGATAGGTTAATATTGAGTTCCCTTAATTAGTCGACAATATTGCTGTAGTTGGTGCATCTTCTAGGTCTATAAGTCGACGAGATGGCTGTAATTAATGCATCTTATATGTCTATCGCTGCAATTGAAATTTCATTTTTTTGTCTGGAAGTCCTGGAAAATTTCATATGCAAACATAGCATCATTCATGACTTTGTCTTTTTCAGGTCTGTATATCCCTAGAGTGTCTGGAAACTCGTCTCTGATTTCCAGATCCATGATTACATGTATAGCTGCGATGTCCTTTTATGTCGGTGGTGTCTTTACCTGGTGATAACGTGGCTATGTAGACAGTCTTCCAGTAACAGACCTGCCTTCAGACACTTGTAATCGTCTGTAGTCATTGCTAGTATCCGTCCATGATGCCCTTAATCATGGTGTACTCAAAGACTTACGTTTGCTCTCCGGGATTATGTGCTCCTGTTTTCTCTTGCACTGCCAATCTTTGTTTGCTCCTTAAGTAACCATATTGACTCAATACCCTTAGTACACCGTGGGGTTGACAATTATTGGGTCTCATCGCTTTTTGTTCCCAAGCTATTTTTTCTCAAACTGATTATCACAGAGTCCTTTCGAATGCATTTGAAAGCATACTGCATTTTTGTCGATCTTACTGCTGCCTCTTGGCGACACATGTCGCATGGCAGATGGTACTTCCATGATATAAAAGAGAAGTGTCATCCATTAGCGTCAGTCGTTCCGTGACATGACAACAATGCAATGTCAATGTTAGAATCTCAATCTTTGTATTTGGTGGTCATATCATGTGAGTCTAATCATTTTCTCACAGTTATGAAGAGTGAGGTCCGTCTTATGTAGTGCCTGATTAAATGCATGTACTTGTAGGCTAGTGTTTGATATTCCCCAGTAGGCGTTGCGTGCATTGAAGTCTCCACAAACCAATAGAATTTCGCTAGGAAATTCCAGTTCACGGAGAAATTGTCAGTCATTAAGCTTGGTGTGTTGAACAGCTGCAGGCGTAGATATTAACGATATTCAACCACCACCACTAATTATTATCTGAACTCCCTGCAGCTCTCTATCTTCCCTATCCCGCACTGTTAAGTTGAGCAATGTGTGTGGTATACCTTGCCTAACAAGAATAGTGTCGCAGTGATGTGTTGTACTTACAGGATTAACGTGGCACACAGTCACATAATTTCAAATATCCGGCTTGTTTTTCCTAAAGTAGTACACTGTCAAGCTTGTAAAAAAGACGCTCCAACACCTGACCACTCTGCATAAACTAAGACAGTTCTACTAGCTGATGTTGATATTGTTTAGTCGAAGTCTGTCTGATTTCCTTCTGTACTTTCTTTACCCTTCCCTTGTTATTTCCACCAGGATGACCACGTTTCCTGACGTGATGATATTCTAAGTCTACGGCTGACAAAACATATGTCGTCAATGAGATACATACTCCATCCTCCCTGCAACGAATTTCTATATTGGTGTTCCACTTTACGATACTGCATATGTCCGCAGTCTTAGTTCCCTGTAGATTAAGTGTTGTTTAAGGTCTGAAAAGAGAGTATTCAAGATGGCAGTGTGTGTAGGCAGTCATGCACTCGTACAATGTACAGGATAACCAGAAACTACAAACCCACATCAAAGGTGTCTCCGTTAAAATAGGCTTAAAATGGTATGATAGGACATAGTTAAAATAGGCTTGAAATGGTATGAAATTACATTGTCCAAATAGGCTTCATGGACGATAGGACAACCAAATAGGAACTCGTGCGAATAATTAAACAAACTCATATATATGACCTAAGTAAACAAAGCACTAGAGATGGATTTGACACATGGGGATTATGGCGGTGACCAGGACATTTGAGTGGGTAGGCAGACAGAAGACAACACAGGTCTGCATCTTGAGTGACTCTATGAGTATGATTAGATTATTTATAATCAGTACCACAGCACTGATTAGAAATATACACGTGGGCCTCGTTTCGCGAATAGTGAATTGAGGCCTTGAGAAAAGCAGGCGAGGATGAAAGTAGCTACATTTATTTTCGTGCCTGGACGTGTGGGTGTTCGAGGTAATGAAAGAGCAGATCAACTTGCTTCATGCGCCTTTGCGGCACAGTGCGATGGGGCAATGGATCGAGATGAAGTTTATAACTCTATAAGAGATGTAGCACGCGAGAATAAGACTAGTGTGAATGATGATTCCTTTTCGATGGCCAGGATTAAAAAAGAGGGTTTTGAAATGCGGAGTTGCTATAAGTGAATTTTTTTGAGGCCGCAGAAGAATGATGGTCAACCAGCAGAGGACTGGTACTGTCAACATAAGTGTAATGGCGGATGCACTCAAAGAGAGATCGGAGCAACTATGCACGTGTCCAGTTTGCAGTGATGACGATCCAACGACTAACTAAGTAGCGTTAAGAATAATAAATAATAATAATGAGATCCATATCCTGGCAGGATCTCAGGGGTGCCACACTGGATACATCAGCACAAAAAGCTCTTCAAACAACTTATCTTAAACTATTTGAAGGAGTGTAGAATAATCACGTCCAGACGATTCCTTAATGATATCAATCCATTATTTTCTTTCGTCCCCTCTTCTCCTCCTTCCACCCTCGACTGTTCCTTGTAAAAGAATTTTAAAAAGTGAGTCGTATTTCGTTACATGTCCAAACCAAAGACATTTACCCCGTTTTACCACTGCCAAAAGTGATTCTTAATAGCCTGTAAGTTTGTTTATTCGCTGCCGAAAATACATTTGTCTTATGATCTACATAGCTAATTCTTAACAAATATCTGTAGCAATTGTTTTCAATCAAAAACCTGAATCCTTCTTTCTGTGTCTGCATTGAGTGTCAAACTTTCACATCAGTATAAAACTATACTTAGCACTAGTGATCTAAATAGATTCATCTTTATAGTAACACTGCTATTACTTTTCAACCTTGCCGTGGCAGCCATTGCCATGTCGAGTCTTATCTTAATAATCTTATTTCCCGAGTAGACATCCTCACATATTTGGAACCTAAAATATTTGATTGTGGCAACTTCTTCAAGTTTGTGACCGTTTAACCGAATATTCGTGGGATCTTTCTTGGTTTCAATAGTTACCATTATCATATTTTGTCAATGCTAATTTCCATGCCGTATTTCCGATAAACGTCTTCCAACTTTGAGGCTAGTTCCTGGCGTTAAGAATTCAGAACCAGCCAAGAGATCGATATCTTCGGCCATAACGCGTTACAAAGTGATCTACCGTCAATATTTATTGATGTCTGGAGATCTTTTAATGCCTCAGGCATTATATATTCAAGACACGTGCTAAAAAAATACTGGGAAAAGTATACAACCCTAGCTTACTCCTATATCCGTCTTGAAAAATTCATCAATGTCATTATTTATGAAAACAACACTGCTTGCATCTTTATACAGCTCTTCAATAACATCTATGCTGTTTGTATCGACGTTATATTGTTTGAGTATCTGGCAATGTCCTTAGTGCCACACGCGATCAAATACTGAATTCAAATTAATGAAATTGTTACAAAGCGCGAAGTAGACCAAAGGAAAACACAATAAGACTAGTATTGGTATGGACACACAGGAATGAGGTAGGACCAAAACCAAGAAATACATGGAGAAACGAATATGATGCAAAGACACAAAGGTTTGGTAGTAGACCTACATGAAAAGAGCTGTAAGAAATGTTAAAGATATGAAAACATCGAGGTTTGTTTGAGGATATATGCTCCTCACGAAACTAAAAAAAATGATAGCATATGCTATTCGGGATGTAGCCATCAACTCAGAATTTATTGGCTGTAGTATTTTTCTAAGTAATATAAATACGTTATGTAGTTTTCCATTTCTTACTGCACAATTGACTGTGGCGGGATTTGATCCCGATACATTAACCGTTACGGGCGCGCTATTTGCCACTGCATAACCATGGAACCCGTGGAGGTGCTTTAGAATAGTTATTACTAATCCAGCGATGTGAAAGAGACAAATGTACAGGTTTGAAACATCTGTCGTCAAGTTTACAGTCCTGCGGACTCATCGAGTACGTTCCTTCTAAAATGACACTATTTGACTTTTCGGTTGATCTTCTTTCACTGTTGACAAAATATACACAATGACCAAAGAAAATCATGCGAAAGTAAAGAAAAACACTTCAGAAGGATGATACCCGATAAGTACGGCGGACTATACTTGACGAGGGACTCGGGTTAGCATTCTAACCTTAGGAAACACCCGACAATACTTGTGTGTCATTTTTTATTCTAATATAGTATCTAACAAATTGTCCATACTTCGCATGTGTCCATACTTGATGTCATCGCTCACTTTATCATTACATAACGTGAGATGTTTGATATTATCAAGTGACAGTTACACCGTTGAATTCCATAAATAATCTATACGTCTTAATTGGAAAGCATTTTACGGCAACAGACAAGTGTGTCCGGACACATGAATGAATAAAAATATGCGTGTGCATGCTAAATGTAAAATAACACAGAATTCGTCAAGCATAACTATCCCGATGCTTCGCTTGGATACGGTTCGATGGTTTACATTTAAACGATTGGATCAGTGGATCAACTCAGAAAGCTTGCTAATAATATATGTAAATCACAAGCTGCAATCTTAAACCTTTCTGTTCAAATTTTGTTTATTTTATTTAATTTTTTTATTTGAAGTACATGAGATCCTTAATGTTTCCTTGAACACCCATGATCTTACAAATATATTTGTTGTCAATCACAAGAACTTGTGATGTTTCTTTCATTATTTTACGCTATACTGAACGTTATGGAACACTGAACCAATCAATGGAAAAGATTACTGCTAGTAATTACTACTAGGCACCCAAAGGAGTGTGCAATTATATTGATACAAAAAAACTCTAACTGACCAGTGTGTCCTGCTATGTTAGTCAAGTTCTAACTGACCAGTGTGTCATGCTATGTTTGTCAAGTTCTAACTGACCAGTGCCTCCTGCTATGTTTGTCCAAGTTCTAACTGACCAGTGTGTTGTCCTGCCATTTGCATCTATAGCTCAAGAGAGACAAAGGGGTTGGAAGAAGGAAGGTGGGCAAAGAGAGGAAAGAAAGAAGCGAGAAAGAAGAAAAGAGGTGACGTCAGGGCCTGAAGTGGCAAATCGGTGTGTGCTCCAAATTATAACAGATAGTCACAAAATGAAGATATGCGGAAGTGGGGGGGGGGGACCGGGCGAACAGAGATAGCTTAACTGGAATGGAAGGAACCGTCACGGAAAAGAGCGTCGTAGGAAGGTATCAATGTTTGGATGGCAACGAGGCTGATATGGAAAGACAAAGGATGGACGAGGAATCGTAGGAAAGCGATGCCAAAAAAGGGTTATGATTCTAGATGGAGAATCATAGGACAGGAAATTAAGATGATTGCGGAAGTAGGCAGACGCGGAACTACAACCAAGGCATGTGAAATGTATTATATGGCGCAAGGGTAGGTATCGGGTCGCCGTAGATGGCTAGCCAGTGTCATGGGACCTACATGTCGGGGTAAGTGGAGATCAGTGTGGCAGAAGTCCCGATGAGATATAACGGAAGATGGACCAATGACACAACCTTAACGCCAAGTACCGTTTTAGGCCGAGTGTTAGGAAATGTGACCGGTCTCATATCATCTTCGGTTTATGAGACCGGTCACATTTCCTAACACTTGGTTGTAGTCACATTTCCACATGCCTTGGTTGTAGTTCCGCGTCTGCCTACTTCCGCAATCATCTTAATTTCCTGTCCTATGATTCTCTATATATCATCTTCGGTTTATAAGACGGATGAGCCAGCGGCATTTCGCAACCCCTTTGTGGATATTGCTCGCACTGTACACTAATTCATCTATAAGGAACACCGATCAACGGACAGAACCTCGAACAACCAGCATAATATCCTTCAATACGGACCGTGTACTGTGGGAAGGAAAATGTGAGACCAACCGTGCGTCGCAACCCGTTTGTGGGCATTGATCGTACTGCACGCTGGCAATGTCGGCAAACAGGTTGCTACCCGACACTGGAACATTTATCTCCAGCTGAAGAGTGGGTCCTGCTACTTTTGTTCAAGCTCTAGAAAAAGAGTGTGTCCTGCTTCATCGTCATCATCATTCATCCTCATTATGCGACCAATTCATCCATCGTCTTGTTATCTACGTCTTTGTTGTCATCATCATCGTTTTAACTTCTCTCTTGATTTTATTTTGTCATTGTGCATAAAAACATTTAATAATGTGTTGCTTAAATGTAAAGATGTAGTGTAGTTGGGGGGGGGGGATTTTTATAATATGAACGAAAGTTCTGGAATATCAGGAAAATAGTTTAGACAAACACAAGGTCAGACATAAGTTGAAATATATAAAACTATTAATTAAAAGTTAGACATACTCAGGGTCAGACATAAGTTGAAATATATAAAACTGTATTAATTAAAGGTTAGACAAACTTAGGGTCAGACATAAGTTGAAATATATAAAACTGTATTCATTAAAGGTAAGTAAAGAATGAGTAGATGAAATGTCTTTCTGACGATTTTCTGACGGGGTTTACGCTAAAACCTTTGGTATTAATTGAAGCAATCATACATCAGCATACAACATTTAATGGTTGTGTGGCCTTGCACGGATGACGCAGGTATCACACACACAGATGGCTGAAAATGAAGGTCAAGACGGTTCACCTCAACTGTGACATGCGTCTTCGTAGACTACCCCTTGAGAAGGCCATTAATCTCGATTTAAGGACAGTCAAATAAGATATTTGATAGTTTAAAAAAAAAGCCTTGACGTGCCTTCCGCTCGTATCATGACGTGCTGATGATGTGAGATCTCGCAAGTGAACATGTGCAGACAGAACTTGGGGGTCAAACTCGGGTTGTGAATTTGTGCATTTTAGTATCATCTGTGTGGGCTTTGTATGATGTTAGTGTGTTTGGGGAACAATATCAGATGTTGGAATAAAACTCTGCATGTGTGTGTTAAAGGTATTAACCAGTATACAAAAATGTCAGTATGGTTAAAACTTGGTTAAAGGTTAAAAATTAACCAGTATACATGAATTGATGCCCTAGCACCAAGTGCATTTAACAGACTGTCTAATATCTGGAAGTCAAAGTCAATCAGCACACGCACGAAATTGCGCTTATTTAATTCCTGCGTTATTCTGGTGATATCATACGGATGTGAGAGCTGGAAAATCTCTTTATCTTCAGAAAAGATATTACTGACTTTCGAGAACAAATGTCTTCGTAGGATAACTAACACACATTGGAGTGAATTCAAATCGAATGATAAAATCAGAGAAGAGACATCAAAATTTAATCACAAATGTTATCAGAAAACGCCGTTGGTCCTACATCGGGCATGTCCTACGCGCAGACACCAACAGAATACACCACCAATCTCTTGAATGGATACCTACAGGTAAAAGAGCAAGGGGTAGACCAGAAGAAACACTCAGAAGAACAATACTTAGAGAAAATAAAACAACCAATATTCATACTATTCAAGAACTGCACAGAATAGCTTTGAACAGACATAATTGGAGAGATCTGACCTATGGCCTATGCGCTAACTTCAGCGCAAAAGGAAAATGAATGAATGAATGAATACATGAGTGTCAGTATGGTTAAACTTGGTTTAAGGTTAAAAATTAACCAGTATACAAGAATGTCAGTACGGTTAAAACTTGTTTAAAGGTTAAAAATTAACCAGTATAGCCTACAAGAATGTCAGTACGGTTAAAACTAGGTTACATATTAAAAATTAACCAGTATACATGAATGTCAGTACGGCTAAAACTTGGTTAAATGTTAAATATTAGCCAGTATACAAGAATGTCAGTATGGTTAAACTTGGCTAAAGGTTAAAAATTATCCAGTATACAAGAATGTCAGTATGGTTAAAACTTGGTTAAAGGTTAAATTTAACCTTATATGTCAGTAGGGTTAAAAGTTCGTTACATATTATATTCATACGATAGTCATCAAACCCAGTTTGCTTTTAGTTGCAG
The DNA here is from genome assembly GCA_034231615.1 of Meghimatium bilineatum. Classification (NCBI taxonomy): domain Eukaryota; kingdom Metazoa; phylum Mollusca; class Gastropoda; order Stylommatophora; family Philomycidae; genus Meghimatium; species Meghimatium bilineatum. The sequence continues at coordinate 18,324,915 of CM067312.1, read as the reverse complement.
TTACTTCTGCTCAATATATTACATTCAGTGGCTCGTCATTGCTTTCTGAATGATCAAATTTCACTATTCTTTTATTCTTCTTCTTCTTTCCTTCCTCGTTTACCCTTTACGGATGTCGAGGGAGATACAATGTTCTTGTTCTCGCTTTTCTATCAGCTTCAGATAATGTTATTTGGTGTTCGTGTAATGTCTCTTTGATGTCGATCCAGCGTACTCAATGTCTACCCTTGGCTCTTCTTTCTGCTTCTCCTCTCTTCGTATGTGCTTTATAAACTGATGAATCACACGGCATTATTTGCAGATGACCAAACCATTATATCTATTGGTTTTGTATGTATTGTAGAATTGATATGGCACCCACTCTTTCTCTTATGACATCGTGTTTAATTCTGTGTTTTCTAGTCACTCCTGTGGCTACTCTCAGAGATCGCATCTCTGTTGTAACCAGTTGTCTCTTATGTTTTGTTGTTAAGGACCTATTGTCTATTGTCTACGGCGGAAATTTGAAATTGGAACCAAGCGTCTAAAACGTTCCTCTGTGAAAGAGCCAGATTGTAAGGTTACTCAAATAAGAGGGTATCCATAAATTACGTCAACAATTAGACGGTTGAGGGGGAGGGGGCTCTGGAAAAGTCTGACAGTTGTTGACGAGGGGGAATGTGTTATGAATTGACAAAAGTTGACGTCGACAATACTGTTTTTATACACCAAATAAATGTTTTTTAATTTGAAACAATTTTTTTTCTAAACATGTGACTGCATCCTGTTAATATACATGAATCTGAGAGCAGACACAGAAGAAGAATCATATATAGTTAGTGCTTTCCTTAAGCTTTCGTGTGTTATGTTAACGTTCTTGATAATGGCCTTCAGTCGAAACTTCGATATGCAAGTATCCTGTTTTCCTGTATGTTTCCCGTGATTCACAAAACTGCATTACTCCGTGTATTCAATGATCACCTACAGATCACAGTCTTGAATCATTTCCCCCCAATATTGATTTAAAAAATCTTCCTGTACACGTCGCGGCGACAGCTTTGCCAAATCGGTCTTTATTTCCACAGTCTTAAAAGCCTCCCTGCACTCCTTAACAGGAAAAAATGCAGTAACGAAAGTTTTTATTGATAAAATTAGAAAGTACACATAGCTATTCGCCGCTATACAGTAATCATTTTTACATACATATCACCTAAACTGGTGTAGCCAAATTTAGTATTTCAGACGCCAAGTATGTAAACACTCTAGATCAGTGAATCCCAAACTTCTTTGCCCCGTAGACCTTTCCGTTTTAATGTCGCCTGCCTAATATTGAATTTTCCTAAGTACATTCATTTCAAATATGTTATTGACAATTGACGCAGTGATGATCACTTTGATTGAGTTTTTTGTTGATTGTAGAATGGACAATTATAAAAAGTGAAAATCAAGTACAATAGTTATTCATACCTTTATTAAAATGATTGCATCTCGTGCACCCCCCCCCCCCCCCCACAATTGTTATTCTCGGTGACATGGATTCCCCCCCCTCTCTTGTAGATTCATATACACACATTGGGAACCTATTCTCTAGATCAAATGAACTAGTTCCTGTGAGCCAAATTGTTTCAAACTCTAGCTCAAAAACTCCAATCAAAAGATAAAGCCGCATTACGTTCTTTAAAAAAGTATCATACGGTCATAGGTCATAATTGTAAATTGACAAGTACAACTTCCGATGATAAGGGATGATGAGTGAAGGGTGGAAATCTCAAATTTATTCCTTGGAAGTAACCCCATACTCGGACTCAGATACATAAGATGTTTATATTGAATTTGTGTTGTACAGACCACAAGCAAGTGAGTTTTCTGTAAACTTAGGCACACATTTGGTTCACGTGAATCTTCTGCAGATAAAATATTTCTAAACTAAAACTAAAGTCAGTATAAGAATTCATGGTTAGGGTTGGGGAGATAAACGTTTTTATCCTTGAATAATTTATGAGTGTTTGGGTTCCTTAAAATTGATAAATAGTTAATACGTTGGTCTCATGTTACGCAAATGTGGCCTCATCGCGTGATAAAAATTCATCTTTTTAATAGATTTGATTTCATTGAGCTTCCAAGATGTCGAGATTTTAAAAAATGTAATTCGTCTGCTAGTTCTAATTCGATCTTCGCGTAACGCACTGAAAGCTTATCCCCCACCACACACACACACCAATGGTGTTCCAGGAGAGGGGTAGGGGGCCTCTCAGTGCGTCACGCGCAGATCAATTGATGCTGTGTTATATGCGCCTTTAGAGAAATTTGTTTAATTAAATAATGTGTGAGATTAGTTCAGTAAAAAATAGGTCACGTCTGTTTAACGTGAACCAATATGCTTTATATGCCTGCTTTATATTTTATCATTAGCACTGGTGTGTAATGGCAGTTATAATCACGCAATGCGCTACAATAGTGCATGCTTAGGGGTTAGCCACCCTTCAACTACAATTGTCTATTTTTGTTTATTTTTGTTCAACTGGGATTAGATCAATGAATGTTCATAATTTTAAAAGTTAAAGAACCCCTTATCTGCAACGACAACTACAATACCAAGAACTTTATCACCCGCTGGTTTATTTTGACATGACCCCGCAGATATATCGGTTATTCTATGGCACTACCTTCTGTCTAAATGAATACTTCAATGTATCCAAGAGCCAAGAAAAGTGAATAGCAACGTCAATTAATTACAATGGTAAGCCAATATATAGTCTTTCCGTCACCGCTGACAATAGACCTGTCGGAATAATAATGTATCTGACGCTGACAGGAGCTAAGGACGACAAAAGAAAACAACAGTTTTTGGATATCTTCTCTCATCGTAACAGTTCATGTTGACAGCTATTGTTTGTGTATTGTGTACGCATGCTGTTGTGTCTGTGGGTCTCACCAATGGCTCAATAGACAAACCACACATGCAAAATGAACCCTTAGTAGATGGCATGCCTTTATATTGAGGTTATCTTCTTATAGAAGCTTCATGGCACGTCATATATACAATCCCGTAGTCGTAACCTTCGATAACAGTTACCATGTTGTTCCGACAGGCCGACGTTGTGCTTGAACTAGTTACAGGCACGGCATGGGTGGGCGGAACAACAAAGAAACCTGTCGCAAGGGCCAGAGTTGTGCCCTGATGTCGACGTCTGTTTCGACGGCATTGGCTTCGAAACACCATCGAGTCGGATGGTTGCTGGAACAGGTCACTTATGGGAATGCCCCACGTGCTGTGAGGCCAGTTTCTAATCAAGAATCAAGCTATTGTTTCTATAACTGAAACACTGGAATTGATGTCACTACAGTAAGGAAGGATCTCACAAGTCTAATAAAGTCACTGAGACGATTGATTCCCACGAACCCACAGGACTGTAGTTGATGAGAGAAGCGATTTTGACTAGAATGGCTAGAAAATGTATGTACTGTAAGGGAACCCAGCCGTGGCTCTGGACGGTACATATCTTCTAATTGAATTAATTTGCACCCGGTTCGTTACGTATTTAGTTATTGTTGGACTTTTAATTTTTCGCTATTTATATACTTGGAATCGCATGCCAAAAATAGCTAAGGACAACCAATAGATCTCACGCAAATCGGAAACTAGTTCATGTTTACGTTTTAGTTGACATGTCCCCTATACCACCAACGGTCGCGACCCAGCAGTACTTGGTTACAACCAACTGTTATTGTGACGTGGAAATCAGGTAGTATATGCTTGTATCTAGAGTGCAGTGTTTCTCAAACTTTCTGTTCGCACGAACCAGCGATGTGTTTCTCAATCTACTAAAGACCGGCTTGGGGACTGAGGGTTTAAAGTTCGTATGTGATGTATATTATAAGTACGTGCTCCGATGGTTTGCTGATGTCGTTCGCTATCCCCTTATATACTACTTTTAGTAACAACATAACAGAGATCGTGGTGGATGGATTACCAAAACTGCAACTTCCATTATTTATTTATGGTTATAAATTTCTGATCTAACCAAATTTAACTAATGTCTGCGGTTGAAGAGAACGTACCTCACATAAGAGGTATATTTTACTTTTTTTGGTAGCATATCATTTACATGACTTAGCTATCAGCCCAGCATTTGTTAGCTGTGGTGATTTTCTAGGCAATATAAATACGTTCAGTAGTTTGCCATTGCTTTCTAAATGCACAATTACCTGTGGCTGGGATAGAACTCGATGGTACCTTGGCCGTCACAGACGCGCATGTACTTACTTAACCAAACCACAGTTTGCTGATCGATATCGGTCCTCGGACCACCAATTTGAGAAGCTCTAATCTAGAGATCTATGTATCCCTTCATTCTATGGGTTTTCCCAGAAACCGATGACCTCTTTTTGTAACCAACAGCTTATTCATCCATGTAATAATTGCGCTGCATGAAAGCTATCCTTTTTGCGTATCTTATCATGTTAATTAAATAGTAATTTTGTTGGTGATGGTGGTAAGTTGTTTGATTTTGGTGGAGGGTAAAACCTGGTGGTGTTGCGTAAGACCGATCCGATGCTAGTCAGTTAATTTCTTTCTTTTCACGTTATACTCCTTTATGCCTTGCAGCGTTAGGGGTAGAAGAGTTCTCTGGAGACTGTTCTTATGTGTTTCATATATGTTGGTTTGTTTGTTTCCGTTGATTCTTTTATTTCTGTAACCCATCTGTTGCATGGTCCCTTGTTGTGTATCCAAGTATCTGTTGCATGGTCCCTTGTTGTGTATCCAAGTATCCATTGTGTAGGTATATCATTCAGTAACGAGTTGAACTGAACACAACGGTTCTCAGCGAGGGGCATATGGTCCCCTCGTGTGGGGGGGGGGAGGTCAAGGAGACTTACAGGGGACCACGTAGAATATTTTTCTGTTGGAGGGAGGGGGTACAGATACGTTCAGGATCGTGGGAGGCTGCATACGGAGATAAATACTTGTACGATTAAAAAACGAACTATATGGATAAAGCTGAAAAATTGCGGTGACTTGTACTGATACTTGAGCTTAAAAACTAACTACAGTGGAATCCCGTTATAACAACTTGCTATAAAAGAGTGCGCTATACAGGGATTCCACTGCATATGGATAAAGCTGAAAAACTGTAGTGACGTAGATAGTCCCTGATCCCTTTTTAGGTAAAAAAAACGTTCATGCATCCCTATTAGGGGGTCGGAGAAAACTTTCGTGTATTTCTGCTAATGGGACAGAGATAATTTTCGTGTATCACTGTTAAGGGGGCAGAGAAAACTTTAATGTATCCCTGTTAAGGGGTCAGATAAATCTTTCGTGTATTTCTGCTAATAGGACAGAGAGAAGTTTCGTTACTGCATGTACTCCTGTTAGGGGAACAAATTCAAGGAATAGAAGTTCCAGTGTGAGGTAACCACCCCCCACCTCACCCTTACACCATCCTATACATTTCACATGCCTTGTTTGTAGTTCCGGGTCCGCCTACTTCCGTGATGACCTTCACTTCCTGTCCTTTTATTTTCTACCTTCATTGGTGGCCTTTTCTTCGGCACAGTCATCATATATCAGTCTCTTCTTTGATACCTTCCTACAACGCACTTTTCCGTGATGGCTCCCCTCCTCTTCAGCTGTGCCTTCCGTGCATCCGCTGGGCACACTCCCAACTCCGCATTCCTTCCTTGTGTGACGTATCTTCGTTTTAGTTTGGGCTCACGTGGATCTGGCACTTTAATTTCTCTTCTTCTTTCACACCTCTTAATGTACCCCCTTTTCGTTCACATTCTTTCTCCCAACCCCCTTTCAATCAATGTATCAGTTATTATAGACCATTTTGTTCGATTCATGGTTACTGATAGCAGCCTCTCTTGGCTACTACGTGCCTGTCTTATGCTTAGGTTCTCGTTTGCTGCGAGTTCTCTATACTCCCTCTCTTTGTTTCGTCCGAGCTATTTTCGCTCAAGTTTATTGCCTTTAAAATCCCGCGGGTGGTCTTTCTCGCCTCTGTATCCTTGAAGATGTGGTAACAGGCGCTGTTTGCTATTTAACCTGGTTCCTCTAGTTCATATTCCGTTGCCGACTACTATCGAACTAAGTTCTTTTTTATATTTATTTTAATTGCATTATATCTTATCTATTTTCACTAGAAAAAGCGTGTCGGAAATGGACGGAATTACCATTTGTCATCTGCTAGGAAAGACAGGGCACTAATGGGTCTTCTGGATTGCAATGATGTCGGTTTTGTAACAAATAAGAAAACGTATACAATTTCATACATTTTCAAATTGGTCAAAAATATACACACAAAAAACGGTCACATAATTGTTTTATGTCCAATAACTTTTTACAAGTTCGATTAAATCCATTGGGAATTTCAGAAAGATACTTAGAATATCGTGGATAAAAAAGAGAAATAAAAAGAGAAACTCATATATTATAAACACATTGAAGATTCCAAAGTGTTGGTTACTAAACACAATAGCGAAAAGGAAATTACACCTGTTTGGTCATATAAAGATACACAACTGTTTAGAAAGACAAATAATTATGGAGGGCAGACCACGAAGACGATGGACTGACGACATTCAAGATAGAATGAATGCGTCGTTGGAAAATGCAGTCCGCATCGCTCAAGACAGAGAAAGAATTCAGTGAGTTCGTTCTGAAGACGTTCACATGACAACTTTTTAAAATAGCAAAATGTGTCACATTTCCCATTAAATAGCCAATGTGATGATCCTGGTATTATTCCTCCTAAAATGGCTCCCCATCGCAGACGATGATGACAACAGTTCCAGGCTTGTATTGTTGCATCTCTCTGGTGTGTGCGGAGATGACTGACATGCCCAATCCTCGCATAGCATTCTCTACCCCATTTTGGACATGTATGTGTTAGGCGTCTGTGGTTTTTGTTGTTCAGTCTTTTGGGGCAGACCACGTTTCCATTCATTGCGACGTGGTCTGCCAAATGCAACTGTCGCTTTAGAGAATATGTTGTTTAATTCGGCTTCAATGCCATCGACTCTAGAGAGTACTTCTAAGATAAGTGAATCTGTGTGACCTTCATAACTGGAGAGGGTTGAAACATTACCCAGTTTTCTTAGTGTTGATGGTCAGGCTAAATATATTACAAGTTGTAGAAAGCATATCCATGTTGGCTTGCTTATATTTTTCTGAGCTCGCAGTGAATGCAGTCATCAGGAAACAACAGATCTGTGATGGAGATGGCAGTGAATGCAGTCATCAGGAAACAACAGATCTGTGATGGAGCTGGCAGTGAATGCAGTCATCAGGAAACAACAGATCTGTGATGGAGCTGGCAGTGAATGCAGTCATCAGGAAACAACAGATCTGTGATGGAGCTGGCAGTTAATGCAGTCACCAGGAAACAACAGATCTGGAATGGAACTAGCAGTGAGTGCACAGTCACCAGCAAACAACAGATATGTGATGGAACTGGCAGTTAGTGCACAGTCACCAGCAAACAACAGATCTGTAATGGAACTGGCAGTGAGTGCACAGTCACCAGCAAACAACAGATATGTAATGAAACTGGCAGTGAGTGCACAGTCACCAGCAAACAACAGATCTGTAATGGAACTGGCAGTGAGTGCACAGTCACCAGCAAACAACAGATCTGTAATTGAACTGGCAGTGAGTGCACAGTCACCAGCAAACAACAGATCTGTAATGGAACTGGCAGTGAGTGCACAGTCATCAGCAAACAACAGATCTGTAATGGAACTGGCAGTGAGTGCACAGTCACCAGCAAACAACAGATGTGTGATTGCTATCTCGTTCCCCCATGGTGGAACCATTCCTCCTGAAGGTATTATGGTATATGAAGATCCATAAATAGACGCAAAACATTTTTGACTAAGCTAGCAGATGGTATCAGTTGATTTCCTTTATCAGCCAAACAGACCGTATTCTAAGACTGTCAAAATGAACAGAAATAGTTACAAGTGCTACCAATATTAGTCAATAAAACGAACTAACAACCATACACAGCGAAAGATCTTTAAGTAGACTGTAGTGATATTATTTAAATCACGAGTGTCGTTATTTATAAACACATTGTACTGGGTGGAGCCGTGGACATCAATAATATAAGATCTGAGTGCTAAATTGGGAATCATCCTTATAAAGTGACTAATTTGACTTTTATCTAATTTTCATTGGCGGTCGACACAAAGTGACTAATGAAAATCACGGATAAAGTCAAATTCTTCACCTTAGAAAGATGATTTGGAGGCGCCAACAGAACTGTATAATTTACGAAAGACACGGTGCAGGAATGAATCTCTAGATACAGTGATATGATACGGAATGCACCACGTCACAATAAGAGTTGGTTGCAAACAATCATTTCTGGAAGATCCATTACAATGCTGAGTTTTGTTATAAGTTTTTGTTCTACACTTGTGAAAGCGTATTAAATTAGTTAACAGAATACACAAAGTAATAATAAGTTTTAACGATCACAAATTAGACTAATAGACACGAGACAATATAGTTAGCAGTTTACAAAACAAACTGAATCAACGTTTCGACCAAAAGGTATTTATCAATAAATAATATATGAAACATTTATTGATAAATAAAACATGAAACATTTATATAATACATAATAACATTTATTAATACATGAACCTATAAGTAAAAATAACAATATTGTAATAACACATAAAAATCAACGTTTCAATCATAAGAAGTTTATTTATTCTCTTATGGACGATCGGATCTATCACGTCAAGCTACTAATATATGGACGTGGGCGGTGCCGTTTCGTACTCGTCATGTGTTGTGTTCTTGATAAATGTCTTTCGATCGAAACTTTTTATGTTATTTTTGATTTTGTTCTTGATAAATACCCTTTGGTCGAAACGTCGATTCAATCTGTTTTATACTGTTATAAAACTGTTAACGATATTTTCTCGTGTCGATTAATCTAATTTGTGAGCTGTAAGACTTACAATTGTTACCATTGATTCTCAAAATGTTAAGATATTTTTTTGAAAGTTTTGCCAGGAAAAACCAAGTAAAAACTTCAGGAAAAACTTCATTAAATGAAGATTTTGTGAGCTGTAAAACGTATTACCCTGATTTAAGTTTCATATCTTCTTCTTATGCGTTCGTTCTCATACTCCTAGAGATTAGCAGGACGTAGTCTGGAGAACTAAATTGCTTGTTTTATGGTTTACTGATTAACTGCGCTATCTGCACTCTTATGCCTGACACACCCGAATTCAGCATGGATTCTAGGTCACTTTGACCCATAATCGGATACGACAGTCAACACACCAAAACCTTCTTAGTTATGTCGTATGACATGCGTAGAAGGTAAACAATGCTGCTATTCGTTACTCTCCTTTCGGGCCCCAGTAAAACACAGGTGCCGTTATTAGCTAGTTAATTAGTTTGTTCCTTTCGTGCCGCAAGCGACACATAGGGCAGAGGTTTTGGTTCTCCATATGATGCGGTCCGCTGCCTGCACAGCTTTAGTTCCTGGATGGTCTTACGGCCTACTAATTCCCCTTCTTTAAGAATGGTGCTTTTAAGGATTGTTTTAGATCCTCCTCTTTTTCTTTTACCCTCAGGTGACCACATAAGGGCTTGTTGGTTTATTCTGTTACATCTATTCGTAAAACGTGGCCACGGTATTTCTTAGATCACTATTTGTGACGAAGTCGCTTAATAACTATTATTACATAGTTTTACTGCAATCCTATCTATTAAATACTTGCGACAGTCCAGTAAGACAGTGACTTCTCAATCTGTTCCATATTGTTCAATAGTTGGTCATAGTTTATTGCTGGGAAACCACACAAAAAAAAGTAGAAAATGGGAGATGGGAGCATATCTGAGAGGGCTACAGAAAAGTACACCACGGGAGATTGGGCGACAGGTATCAGAAAGAGATTAATAAGCAACGGCCCGCAAAAACATCATAGATTTATCATAGAAATATATGACAACTTGATTTATCATAGAAATATGTCATAGATTTCTATATCATAGATATATATCATAGATTTATCATAGAAATATATCATAAATATATCATAGAAATATATCAACGGCCCGCAAAAACATCATAGATTTATCATAGAAATATATGACAACTATGAAATATAAAACATCGTAGAAATATATGACAACTTGCAAAATGGAGAGAAACATAGTAAGAAGTTATAATAATTATTACTGTGATAAAATTTGGTTGTGATGCGTGAGTAGTTAGTTACCTCAGCAATTGAAAAAATATCAGCATTTGAAATGAAATGTTATAAAATTGTCATATAATTGTCATATAATTGTCATATAATTGTTATATAATTGTCATATAATTGTTATATAATTGTTATATAATTGTCATATACTTGTTATATAATTGTCATATAATTGTCATATAATTGTCATATAATTGTTATATAATTGTTATATAATTGTCATATAATTGTTATATAATTGTTATATAATTGTCATATAATTGTCATATAATTGTTATATAATTGTTATATAATTGTCATATAATTGTTATATAATTGTTATATAATTGTTATATAATTGTCATATACTTGTTATATAATTGTTATAAAATTGTCATAAAATTGAAAAAAATATCAGCATTTGAAATGAAATGTTATAAAATTGTCATAAGAATATCATGGACAGAAAGATGACACAAAACACGTTAGTAAAGTACTGAACATTGAACAAGATTGGCTACTCAGAACTTGAAAAAAACAACCCACAATATAACATATTTTGAACATATAAAAAAAGACACAGTGGTTTTGAAAGATTAATGTGGAGGGAATGGTTACAGGAAAGACAACAGGAGGTAGATAAAGATTACGATGGACACAAGATATCAAAGATCTTTTGAATATGACACAGGAGAGTTTAGGAAACTTGCAGTGGCTTACAGAGGGGCAGTGGAGACAACGTTCTGTTGTCACCAAGGTAGATAGATTGGAAGGTGGATGTTTCGGGGGGGGGGGCACTATTTCCGGTAGCTCTATCGTAAGGTGGTGAGTGGGGTTTTGCCCATGCCCGTCTCCAATAAAGACATATCGTTACAATTAATTAGGCCTTCATTCGTAATGTTTATGAGTATTGTTGTGATTTCAATTGGTCGCTATATTGGCTATTTTTGGCATACGATTCCAGGTATATAAACAGTGACGAAATAGTGACAAGTAAACATGAGAATAATCAAGAAAAGGAACAAGCGACAGCCTAATTAATTATGTTTAAATGTCTTATATGTTTGTCGATGGTCACAGTTCTACCATAATATATGCGTGTTTTGTAGTGTAATTTATTGAACCACATGTTTTTCCATAATATCTGTTTATTTTGTAGTGTAAATTATTGGACCACTGGCTATGACATAATATCTGCTTGTTTAATATTGTCAATTATTGGTCGACAGGTTTTGATAAAATCCCCCCCCCCAATAAAAAAATCTCAAAAAGGCAAACTATAATTTTTCCCACATTATGTAGAATACATTTCCAATTCAAACTACTTAATTGGTGTATATCTATTTTTTTTTTACTCTGGACGTTAAATTTTATCAGCCCCCCCCCCCTCTTGTCACTAACCATTAAACTTTTTTCAGAACCCACGCCCACTTCCTTGATTGGTGATCTCTTCTTCTTCTGCGTTCGCTCTCTGATAACCACAATGAATAAATCTTGATTTCCACTGGGGAGAGTGAAGCACGTTGTACTGCAAGTTCCACAGTGGAGCAGTGTTATTTGTACCTCGGTTGGCTCACTCTGTTGCCCGGAAAATTGAGGCCCAGCACATCCATTTTCGTCATGCCTTTAATTCGGGTAGTGGGCTTCCTTATTTAATTGTTGATGAACACCTACATCTCCCTCTCACTAATAATTCCTGAACAGCCCCCAAGTTCCTATCTTTAAATTGTTCAACAGTTAGATCATACCATGTTAGACTTCTAATTTGCAGAGTTTTAGAATCAATGCAGAAAAGATACATATTTGTAACATAATTGACATATATTACATGGACCTAGTTTACAAATCTATTTGTAACATAATTGACAGACATTACATGGATCTAATTTATTTGTAACACAATTTACAAACATGGATCTAATTCACAATCGTACTTGCAACATAATGTGCATACATGGACCTAGTTTACAAACGTACTGTAGCATAATTTACATACATGGACCTAGTTTTAAAAAGGTACTGTAACATAATTTACATACATGGACCTAGTTTAAAAAAGGTACTGTAACATAATTTACATACATGGACCTAGTTTACAAACGTATTTTAACTTAATATACATACATGTACTTAGTTCAAAAACGTACTTTAACATAATTTACATACATGGACCTAGTTTAAAAACGTACTGTAACATAATTTACAGACATTACATGGACGTCGCTAGTTAACAAATGTGACTATGGGTACTTACTTTAAAGACGTATTTATTCTTGGAAGTACTCCTTCTGAGCCAGGTCCCCATTGTCTTGGAATTGTGAATATCCGAATGGAAAGTAAAGTCGTTGGAACTATCAACAGTCACTGTAAACTTTAATAAATATAGCTTATATTTACGAGTCCTCTGAACTAAACGTTCTATTCAATCTAACTCGTCACTTATTTTAGAAAAACCAGGCGACTGAAACGTCATTGAAGTTCGTACCGAGCAACAACAAGACAATCATTGACCAATTGTTGAGAATGTTCCGGGGTTTTTGTTCACTTGTCAGAGCTCGGGGTCTTGTGTTATCGCTACTTGACTTCACCCCCCTCACAATCTTGGTTGTTCGTCTCTATGTTGGTTGTTCATTGTGACCTTGACATATCTGATAATTCAAGTTCGTAAAACAGTCACATTGTATTTTCAATGGATCAACATTGTGCGTTCAATAGATAACTATGTGGACAACAAACTCCTATCTCGATACGTTATACGCCAGAAAACAACAAAGCTATTGTTAATTTGATTTTACTGGAAGAATAACAAACAAATAACTGGATGGTACCCATTTTCAGCTTCAATTCAAGATGTAGGAAGTGACTATCGAGAATTAACTACTCTTTCCCAGAAAATGAGCTGAAAAGTCGTAGAGAATTGACTTAATTGTATTCGGGTTACCCCAAACATGATCCATGCTTCTCAGCAGATCAATACGTCGCCTGCTAAGAGTACCACACATAGCACATAAATCCGTAGCTTCAAGAAATAATCCCCAGAAATCTCCGAAAAATCTACTTTATAGACAAGACGTCGCATTGCCGAATCTCCGAAAAAATTACTCTATAAACAAGACGTCGAATAGCCAAATCTCATTAAAAAAATATTTTATAAACAAGACGTCGCGTAGCTGAATCTCCGAAAAATCTACTTTATAGACAAGACGTCGCATAGCCGAATCTCCGAAAAATCTACTTTATAAACAAGACGTCGCGTAGCTGAATCTCCGAAAAATCTACTTTATAAACAAGATGTCGCATAGCCGAATCTCCGAAAAATCTACTTTATAAACAAGACGTCGCGAAATTAATTCGAACCTGCGGCCGCTTGAGCACAACGCAAACTATTTAACCACTATTCTTTCCAAGTAAAGTTAATGTGACCAAAAATGCAGGGCTAAAGTCCAATGTGTCGGGTCAAAAGCGCAGTTAATGCAAACACAATTAAATTGATAACAACACATTCGCTTTTACAAACTAAACTATATTTTGCTAACAAACAGAATTTGAGAACGAATGAAATGTACGCAGTGCGCAAAACTGAAATTCAACTGAAAAGCTTGAAACGGAGTAATGAAATTTTGCTAATAACTAGATACACACATAGCCATACACACAAATCGACGTTAGGACGAAAAGGCCTTTATCAGGGTTACATACACATATACAGCAAAAACGACGAGCAGGGACACACAACTGGCTTTAATGTGTCAAGCAAGATGTGGGGGTGGCCGGAAGGATAGAAATAGGTCAGAAGTGACACAAACAGGAAATGTACAAAAATAGAAAATATACAAAAAATAAACCCAAATAAATGTGAAAACGAAACAAACAGAATTGACTGAACAACCCGATATTATTCATATGTCAGGCGCTCATTGATCCCTAAAGGTTTTAGAGTACCACATTAGTATATATAGCGGTTCTCAAGCGCGAGACGGGTCCGGTCGTCGGAGAACGCCTTAATGGGCGTCACCTGAATATCATAGGCGCCCCGATGGCCTGTATTATTGAAGTGGGCATCGACAGGATAACACGAATTATGTTTTTTACCGTATAGGTGTTCGCAGAGTTGGTCAGCCAGCCTCCTGCCAGTCTCACCTATGTGCGTCATGGTGAGTGCTTGCAGATGATATCATATATTTCGTTTCGGGACACACAAGAGAAACTCTCCTCAATGGTGAAGGTCGGCTTGGGGAATGTGAATGACCTGCTCTGGATGAAATGCGGACAGATGTAGCATCTAGGGCGTTTGCAGATGATGGAATCAGAATGATTGGGTGCGTCAGACATAAAATGACTTCGGATCAGTACATTAATGAGGTTCTTTTCAGGCCTGTATGCAACTAGAAGGGGGTCTCAGAATACTTCAAGCGCCTCAGAATCCTATTGGAGAATATGGAGCTGTTAGAGTTGGGCATGACAAACAGCAGCTCTATGCGGTTGGAAAATGAGAACAAGTTTGACCCTGTAAGGGGGGGGATCTCCGAGTGTACGAGAGGGTATCCTGGTGGGAGAGACTGCACACTCAAGACAGGACACACTGAAGGACCCTATCAGGGTATATTCGAAAGGGGAAGAATATCATCTCGTGGGCTTTTTCGAGAAAGTCCTCGTCACCACTGCCCAGAAGCCGGAGACGAAGAAGTGAGAAAATGGAAGGGAATCGCGACAGGAAGAGGGATGAGAAGAGGTATATAGGCGAAAGCTGTGGGCATCAGTCGGTTTGTAGTGTCCCGATGTGCTGAGAGAGGAAGGTTGGATAGTGATGGATATGTGCAGCAAGTTCACATGGGAAGGTGGAGATCTCGGATGTGAACTTGATGGTCGAGTGAAAGTTGTCATGAAGTGAATGAAGCATGACAGATCAGCCTCAGCAATATCAGTTATACCGATGTCATCATCAAGATACCCATGGAACATAAATGGGAAGTGCCCACTATATGACTCCTATACCTGGTGCTCAAAGTGACGACCCCACGATATATATATATATATATATATTACTGTGATTAGGGATGTATATACGATTTGGGTAAGGGGTAATAATGGTTAATTCATAGAAAGAAAGGTAATGATTTAATTAATTTTTTTTTGGAATTTTTAAGATATTTTTATTTGAAAAAAAAATACCGCTGAAAGGATGAAGTGGGCTTTTTTAATTTACTCTTAGTGTTATGTACTATATTTATTTGTGCTGCGACTAGACTGGGTATAAACAATCAACTACATTATATGTATTTTTACGGCAACTAGACTGGGTATAAACAATCAACTACATTATATGTATTTTTACGGCAACTAGACTGAATATAACAGTCAGTTATCATCGCCATCATCAGGTAGCATATCCTGAAGAGAATGTAGTAATCATCACAGACTTTCGAAACTTCTGTAGATCTTGAGCCAGTTTTTCTGCATCTGTTAGTGTCATGTTCAGGTGGTCTTTGATATCTTGCATCCATCTTCTTCTTGGTCTATCTCTTATTGGTCTCCCTGGCATCATTCCCTCCATTATGGTCATCTCTAGTCTGTCATGACGTTTGATATGGTCAAAATATTGTAGTTTTCTGGGGGGGGGGGGGGAAACCAGGCTGTTTCGTCAGTTTTCTTTTACATTCATTTCTCTCTGAGTTATCATGTTTTTGGTCCATGGTATTCTGAGAATTTATCTGTAACATTTTGTTTCAAATGCTGCTGTTTTATCATTCACTTTGTTAATGATTGTCCAGGGTTCACATCCATATATTGCCATTGACAATATGCAAGCTCTTAGGAATATTAGTTTTATCGGTTTTGCAGCACCTCATTCATATGTTCTGCATTTGTATCAGCTTCTTTATCGCGATAGCCATTAAACTCTCTACATTTTTCTATGATGTTCCGCATATTGAAAATGAGGTCTCTGGTTCCTATGTCCTGTCTGAAACCTGCCTGTGCTTCATTTAACCATTCTTCCAGCTTATGTTGTAGTATTTTCATGATGTAACCAAGCAGTATTTTGCAGGCGTGACTGATCAGTTCAATGGTTTTGTTGTTGGTGGATGGTCCATCAGCTATATATGTACAGCATCTATACTGAAATATTTGGTGAATAGTACTAGGTGAAGAATTTTTGTATAAAGTAAATCATTAATACAGTTAACATAGTTTTGTTACATTATGTTAACACAGTTGTGTCACATTATGTTTACACGGTTACTCGGAGGCTGAGTTACACAATTTACACAATTTGGTATGGTAAGAAGAAGCGCTGATATAGCCAAATTGCATTAACGTATATGGTTGAAAGCAGCGTGCCTCACCATAAGAACTACTTTTTAATTGTAAATAAATAAGCTAACACAATATGTTATGTTATGTTCCTCCAAGGCCATAGGCGGTGCATAGGGCAGAAACCATAGCTTTCCATTTCTGTCTTTGTGTTGCCATGACTTTCAATTCTTGCGTGGTGTTTAGGTTCATTGACATGCCTTCTCTATTAATGGTTCTTCGTATAGTTTCTCTAGGTCTCCCTCTTCTTACTCCGGGTGGCACCCAATATAGTAACACAATAGGTCAACAAATAATGAAAGCAATGTGCACGTATAGCTAACAGTCATATGTAAAAAGTCGTTTGATCCCTCCCCCCCCCCCCCCCAACAATCCATGGGTTCGAGCGTGATAAAGAAACTGGGTTATACTCCAAACCAGCAGGAACAACGCTGTTGAACAGAGATAATAATAGTAAAACCGACCAGAGAAGTTTCAGTGTATGCCAATTCATCCAATGAAAGAAAGATTCCAAAATCTAGCAATGGGGCGATTGAAAAGAAGCAGCTTTATCTGCCAAGCAAAACGACTCCTTCGATAACTTACAGACCTACTTGAAGTTGACAGTCCCTTAAAGTCTGTACCAGAACAAACCCATTGGAGTGAAAGGTATGGAATACCAATATACATTCAGACCCACTTAAAAGGAATACTAAGCGAGGACGAACAGAACTGTGTACAGCGAAGGACAATCACCCTCAGTGTCCTGGACGAGGAATATCCACAAGACATATGGATCAGAGTATACACAGATGGGTCAGCACAGAATGCAGTGAGGAGTGGAGGTGCAGGTGTATATATAGAATATCAACACAAATCTAGAGATACAATCAGAACACCAACAGGGAAATTCTGCAATAATTATAATGCAGAAATCCAGGCAATTAGGGTGGCAACTGAAAAACTGCGGAACTCCAACCCAGGTCCACAGCCCGTGGTATTCTTGACAGATGCAAGGTCAGTGCTTCAAGCTCTCCAGTCTGGAAAACTAACAGACTTACAAAAACTACTTAATGAACTGTGTTACCAGTATAGGGTAACTATGCAGTAGATACACTCTCACTGTGAAATACCTGGAAATGAAAAAGCAGACCAAATGGCTACGGAAGGTGCTGCCGAAAACCAACCAGATATACCAATCAACTACCATTAGAAAAAACAAACGATCAAGTCAATAAGAAAGCCACAAACACCAACACAAGATGACTATCACATTATGAACAGATCAGAACAAGTTGTAATTCTACGCCTCAGAACGGGACACAATCGACTCCGCAGTCACATGTATACAAAGTTCAAGATTGACAACACGACCATGTGTACATGTGGATAGGCAGCAGAGAATGCCAAACATACACTTCAGGAGTGTTCTGAGCATGAAACGCTGATGCAGACATATTGGCCAAAGGAAACAACACTAGAATCAAAGCTCTATGGGACACTGTATGAACTACAAAAGACAGTGAGTTTTATTCAGGAGACAGAATTACAGATATAGACATGTTTCAAGTGAACGAAAGAAGAAGAAACCATAGTCGCATGGTAACCCTAGTCGTAACCCCGTATAAAATACTAATTAATAAAGCACAAACTAATGTTAAGTCACACCAACAATTGTAATAAATATATTTACACAAATTACTAAGTCTTATAATCCTGTACAGTAGACACCTTTCCGTTGTTCCAGACGATAGTATTACTGTTCTGTAATCAGAGATATAATCCACAATCCATGTTGATGATGAACGTGACTCACAAGACTAATCTGAGATGCAAAGAGTGTTCCAAAGTATGAAGGCTACACGGAATCACATGCACACTTGTACCATTGCGTGATGTGTCATAGACAAGCAACAAATCTTCTATAATGAATTGTCTTACAACATTTAATTACGTATTGCGCGTCCTGTATTTCTAACATTATCAACTGCAAAGCTTCTAAAACAGATAAACTGAAATATACTACAGAACTATGTTGGGAGTGGTCTTCAACGCCGATAATATATTTTATTTAAACCCACTGAACACCTACATTTAAGACATCAACTGATTAATTGGTGCTTTGGAAAAAAGACAAGCAATCCAGAGATAACACAAATCACGCGTGCATACCATAAACACCATTCAATAGACGAATGACTGACTACACACTATAGTTTTTCAGAGTAAGGTAGGCCTACACTCGTCAGCGTATCCTGGTCTTGCGAAAGGACAAACTTAACGTGTCAGCTGCTATCATACTTCGGTCTATTTCCACTTCAAAGACGTGTCACATCCTTTGACTCTAACTAGTAGTGGCTGTTAAATGCCAAGTTAGTCTTAATGTGCTATAAGTAATCTCATCTGCTCGTGTGTGTTTCTATCGATTTGATAAATTAATCTGATTCTTCTGCGTTCGTTATCAAACTCCTGTATATTTGTACAATATAGTACGAATAAACTGTATCATGATTTACAGCTTAGCTGCGATATGTGTGTCTTTCGGTCGTATGCCTATACATCCAAGTTCAGCATAGCTTTTGAACCACTTTGACCATCTCAATTCTATTGTAGGTTAGCATCATTAGTACACTGTGCATTCTCATAAGTGCTCCATCTCAGCAGCCATCCACGAGTATTGTAAACTCAAAGTGCTCCATCTCAGCAGCCATCCACGAGTATTGTAAACTCAAAGTGCTCCATCTCAGCAGCCATCCACGAGTATTGTAAACTCAGAGTCCCAGTCAGATGTTAGCTATATAATCTTCGAATCTTTCCAGAATGAACACACTTTCTCCTGTCATCCTTTGCTACTCCCATTTATTCGTATGCGAAAAATATAAATGGAAAACATCGAAGAGTTATAGAATAAAATCAAACGGCAGTTGACGAGATTTGTTCCAGGTCCGTCTGTACCAACTGAATGGACCTAATTCAAATCATATCTGCTGCCTTCTGAGATGTATACGCAGTATATCACCATCTTCATTCTGTAGCAAATCTATCGCTGTCCTTATTAGGTACTACTTATCTCTTCTCAGTACACAGCATTTCCCACTAATTATGTCTGTAAGTACACAGAATTTCCCACTAATTATGTCTGTCAGTACACAGAATTTCCCACTAATTATGTCTGTCAGTACACAACATTTCCCACTAATTATGTCTGTCAGTACACAGAATTTCCCACTAATTATGTCTGTCAGTACACAACATTATTATCTATAGGATGAGACATCAATCCTGTCTCGCACAAAACCCTCCTTATCCTCTTTAACGTCATGCATGGAAGGTCAAAGCGTTACTATTCTTGGCTCCACTATCTGACCATAGCACACGTGAGCTGTTACATTCTTGTTCTTCTTCTTCCTTGTTCTCTAGTCGATGTCAGACGATTATATAGATTTCACAATGAACTGTACTGTGGTCACCAGCTCCGAGATGGAGCAGTAGACCTTCTTGGCCGTCAGAACTGTCTCGAACTGTCATAGTTTTCTTCATGTGGTATCGTTGATTGGGTAATTTTGAAAAAATCTGTGTTGTTTGAAGATTTTCCACATGTGCTTATATCGGTGTCAGTAAATCCAACTTACAGCACATGTGTTGAGTCTGGTGTTGCCATCCCTCAATCTAAAATAATTGTTTCTTCCTTTCTCCCAAGCCTGAAAATAGCATAGTCTGTTTTTGGCAGCCTGTGTGACTTGAGTTCCACTCTACGTTAATGGAGCTTGTGATGATGGAATTCAGTTCTGGAAATGATACTAAATCTTCTATCTGTTGTTGACAGTGACTTTCAGTTGTGCTAACTCGCCTATTCTCTCATTTTCCCTGACTTGTGAGTGGCATGGAATTCGCTGGAGAATCGCTTCTTTTGTTTGTTTGTTGAGATAGTAACTATTTCATCCTTCATATACAATATGCATGGGTTCTGGAGGATCTGCAACGCTGATTTGACATTGGTCAGGATCACTAGCCTTTCTTCCTTCATATGGTATGATCGCAGCAGCGAGAAAGTTGCTTCTTTGATCTTAGTTGCTCCACACTATACATTGAAATATGTGGCTGTTAAATTAGTATTTAAGTTTTTCGATGAAAGCTACGGAGTTACGTGCTCTGTGTGGTACTCCATGTTTCTATGTTGAAAGGGACTTAGTACTTGAAAACAAACTTATGAGTTCACTGAAGTCAATCACATCCTTCTTCAGAAATAAATCCTTGGACTACATCACTCACCTTGGCTGATTCGAGTGATATGATGTCTCATTGGTCACTGTGTGTGTATACTTTACGACGCCAGCCAAGGAAAATCACTGATCAGTTAATATCAGCAAACTGTTGAGCTCAGTCCGCATGACCAATATCTGGAGAATGATTTGAGCCAATATTCTACTTTTCTTTGCTCATTGTTGTTGAGTATTTTGATTTCAGACACATCATACTTTTCTTGTTATTCATGTGACGTGGAGGGAAGCACACTGACCGGACTCATTCACAAGTAGCTAACAGTGGAACCACCTCCAGATATTGTGCGTAAGCTGCAATACAAGTCTAAATTTCTCTAGAGAAATCTTTATAATTAGACGCGAACCACAAAAATTATACTGCACATCAGAATAACGCAGGGCAGCAGACGACTCTATTAAACGGTTATAAAGCCAGAGGTAGACCATGTAAAAGATGGATCACAGAAATCAAAGAGGCTACAGGAACAAGCTTACAAACAGCACACAAGAAGGCCATCTCCAGAGAACTCTTCCACCCCTGACGCCGCAAGGCAAACGAGGTCCACAGCTTATAGATAGATAAATATATAGATTACCACGATTCGTATAACTAATACGAAATGATAAAATACCCTTCATTACCACTATTCGTATAACTAATACGAAATGATAACATACCCTTCAATACCACGATTCGTATAACTAATGCGAAATGAAAAAATACCCTTCAATACCACGATTCGTATAACTAATACGAAATGATAACATACCCTTCAATACCACGATTCGTATAACTAATACGAAATGATAAAATACCCTTCATTACCACGATTCGTATAACTAATACGAAATGATAAAATACCCTTCAATACCACGATTCGTATAAATAATGCGAAATGATAAAATACCACGATTCGTATAAATAATGCGAAATGATAAAATACCACGATTCGTATAACTAATACGAAATGATAAAATACCCTTCAATACCACGATTCGTATAACTAATGCGAAATGATAAAATACCCTTCAATACCACGATTCATCTAACTAATACGAAAAAAATATAAACTTATTTCTGAAACGAGAAAAATATTTCATTTAAGAAAACAAACCGGTACTTCTGTTTGCACGTGTCATAAGATAGTACAGCGCTATGGAGACAATCAATTGTACATTACATTCATAATTACATCTTGTAATTGCATATTTCATCACGTCGAAAGATGCATATATTGTCACACTCCTCTTTTCATAACAAATCCCTTTGAAGCGTAATAATTTAACTGTTACTCTCCAACGATGTACGTGCTGTGATTGCTTCTTGATCTGTACCCGCGAGATCACAGTTTACTTTCTCTCTTTCTGAACTACTCTTCCAGAAATGTTTCTCGGTCTACTTCCCCGCGAGTAACAGCCCAATGCATGTCTAGTAATGTTGTCGTGTTTCTTATGTGTGTTATATATCCATCTTTATTTTCTATGTATACCTCTGTCCCGACCGGACACTGGTCATGTTGTCTCCCACAACTCATTAATATCAGCTCTTGCCATCTAATGTGAAATATACGACCGAGACATCTCCAGAGAGGTATTTAAATGAACCTTTTGGATATAGTGTCGTCAGATTCATATTGTATCTTGTCACCTGATCCATATT
Organism: Meghimatium bilineatum; assembly: GCA_034231615.1. Taxonomy (NCBI): domain Eukaryota; kingdom Metazoa; phylum Mollusca; class Gastropoda; order Stylommatophora; family Philomycidae; genus Meghimatium; species Meghimatium bilineatum. The sequence continues at coordinate 18,302,511 of CM067312.1, read as the reverse complement.
TCATTTTGTCACAAGATTCATATTTCAACATTGTCACCATATTCTATTTCAAAATGTTCACGAGATTCATATTGTCACCATATTCATATTTCATCACGTCACAAGATTCATATTTCATCACGTCACAAAATTCATATTTCATTGTCACCATATTCATATTTCATTTCATCACAAGATTCATATTTTATTATCACCAGATTCATATTTAATCACGTCACCAGATTCATATTTTATCACATCACCAGATTCATATTTCATTCCGTCAAAAGATTCATATTTTATTATCACCAGTATCATATTTCATCACGGCACCAATTTCATATATCATTGTTTACTATGTTTAAGTTTCATCAAGTCACCATATTATTTTTCCTCTGCTGCGTTCATTCTCAAACTCCCGCAGATTATATGTTTGTAGTCCAGAGAGCGGAATGATACGTCCAATGGTGTACAGATTAGCTGCAATATCAGCTCCTTTAGACCTGATAACATTCTATTTCAACATGACTTCTATGTCACTTTGGCCCTCTGCGGACAGCCTACTCCAATCCAGGATATATTAAACACTTTATGCGACAAGCGTGGCAAGAAATGATGTCGCTATTCGTTGTTCTATTGTGACGCCCGGCAACATACGGGAGCACCTTCATGTCCACCATGTCACCAGATTCATGTTTCATCTTATGCCGTTATATTTATAATTTATCTATGCACCAGATTAATATTTCATCATGTCACCTACCAGTTTCATATTTCATCATGTCACCAGATTAATATGTTATCATATCACCAGAATCACATTTCATCATGTTGCAACATGCATATTTCATCATTGCACCCACACTCATATTTCATCATTGCACCCACACTCATATTTCATCATTGCACCCACACTCATATTTCATCTTGTCACCACATTCATATTTCACTTTGTCACTAGATTGATGTTTCATTGTTTCTCACGTCGTATTTCACTAACTGATTAATTAGTGCTTTATTTTTTCGGAACTAATTTTTCAGCGTTTGTCCCAGTACTTGAAGAGTGCAATGGTGTCAATAACCGTCCCGGTACAAAGTCCATACACAGCCGGTGTCTGTAAGCAGAACAGCGACTGTCACTGGTTATGGAAGCGAGCCCTAATAAACTGCATGCATATTTCAATTGTGCAAGATAAAGAGGTGCAAAATATCCTAGCTTTGCTATGAATTGTAGCACAATAAATTAGGGTTCAAGTAATAGCGACAAGAAGAGAAATCAACCGTACCTACACTAGAGAAAAGAGAAGCAAAAACATATACACAGTAATCTTATTTATCTGTTCACTACTCTTGTATTTCATATGGGGATCTCCCCCAGCGTAGTGGTTAAGCTTTAAGGATTATCACTTAAAGCTACGGAGTTACGTACTATGAGTGGTACTCTCGGCCGTTTCGTTGAGATTCACGGAGTACATATGGGAAACCGAGTACAGTGAAGTCAATCCTCTACATATTTTTAAAACCCTTTTTTGTATTTAATATGGTCACTTAAATCGAATTTTATATATTCACTGCAATTGCATTTCATACATTACACCAGGGGTAGGAAAACTTTTTGTGCAGAGGGCCGCATTGAAAATTGTAAAGCTATTGGAGGGCCGCATATAATATTATGTATGTTTTTGTTTAAAATTCTCGGTAAGTAATCAATTAAATAGTTTTATTGTAAAGAAAGGTAGTTTTACATAATGTAGATAACTTCTGAAATAAATTACATTTCTAACAGACTTACACTATAACAGTATATTTTCTAATATGGATAAAAGGTTTTGCAAATATTTTAACAATGTTCGTGTATTTAAAAATGTGTTTGAGGGCCGCAAAATATCCAATGGTGGGCCGCATGCGGCCCGCGGGCCGTAGTTTGCCCACCCCTGCATTACACTGTTATTTCATCTAGTTAAGCACATTCCAGTTTCATCGATTCTCTACATTACACTGTCACATGTTAACTAAATGTTAACTTAACAAAATTACTGTTTTATCTGTCGTTCATTGTTCTATTATTTCATTTAACTAAATTTTTATTTCATTAATTGCATTCTTATGTCGAGTGACCACCACACGTAGAGAGATACGTATGTCATTATTCATTTATCTCTGTACATACCTAGGTTATCTATCACTAAACGCGCATCTCACGCTAACAGAAGAATACGCTGACTACGATTACAGAAATATTATCTTTTATGATCGGCAAGTTGCAGAAACTCACATTCCAGAAACGACGTCATTTGTTAGTTTCAACCTGGCTAGTCAGATCTGTAGTGATCTTAAGAAAAAAATTCATGTTGAAACGTGAATTATTGTTCATCATCAAAGCACGAATACATGATTCACTCACAGCGGTCAAATGGTACTTGATAATCAAATGACGTATGTGGACTGTCTGTGAACATAAGATCGGTAAAACTCCACTAAAACTAAGATAATGTATCGTCATCATAATCAGTGGCGTGCAGTGACTTCACTCAATGGGGACTAGATTTTTGTTTTAAACTATGGGTTATACGGTAAAAAAAAAACTATAAACATGAGAAGCTTTTGGTGACCACATTATTCGGAATGAAATCTCCAATATTTATTTATGACTGACATAACCAACACACTCATATCGGTGTCGAACGTATGATTATGTTGGGAATTATAGAACTATGAGGGTGACCATATCCTCTCAGCCACCATTGTTTGGCTATCTCTGACACTCTCCCTTATATTTCCAGCATTCTAACACTCTTCCTTATATTTCTAAATTGTTGAGTGATCTCTGACACTCCCGTATATTTCCAACTTGTTAAATTATCTATGTCACTCTCCCCTACAATTCCAACTTGTTGAGTTATCTCTGATACTCTCCCCTACAATTCCAACTTGTTGAGTTATCTCTGATACTGTCCCCTACAATTCCAACTTGTTGAGTTATCTCTGATACTCTCCCCTACAATTCCAACTTGTTGAGTTATCTCTGATACTCTCCCCTACAATTCCAACTTGTTGAGTTATCTCTGATACTATTCCCTATGTTTCCAAATTGTTGAGTTATCTCTGATACTCTCCCCTACAATTCCAACTTGTTGAGTTATCTCTGATACTCTTCCCTATGTTTCCAACTTGTTGAGTTACCTCTGACATATTTCCCTTTATTTCCAACTTGTTGAGTTATCTCTGACATATTTCCCTATATTTCCAAATTGTTGAGTTATCTCCGACATATTTCCCAATATTTCCAAATTGTTGAGTTGTCTCTGACTTATTTCCCTTTATTTTCAACTTGCTTAGTTTATCTCTGACACTCTCCTCTAATCTCAAACGTCAGCTGTTTAGTAGGTTGTAGTCCAGAAAATTAAATTTATTGTGTAGATTTACAGCTAGGCTACAATATATGTGTCGTTCGGCCTGATATGTCCTATTTCAGTATGATTTTTTGGTTGCTTCGATCTATGAGATGGAACAGCCAACTCCATTTCTTCTCATCATGATGAATAACAATGGACAAACAACAATCAACCTACATTGGAACACATATGGTGTACGGCAGGTAACAAACCGTATGAGAAGAGAAGAAACGAGGACAAAGAAAATAGCTAACGATATTAATAGATACAGAATAAGACATTCAAATGCTAGAACGTGATACATAACACACAAAAGAACATGTTAGAGAATGGTACTTAACACGTTATGGGAAATAGAACATGGTATGCAATGTATTAAAGAAGAAGTAAGAACATGGTACATGACATGTTATGGGAGATGTTGCAACATGGTACGTAACGACTTAAAGGAGATGTTAGACCATGGTGCATAACATGTTATGAGGGATTTTATTGCATGTGCGTAACGTATAAAAGGAGATGTTAGAACATGGTACATAACTTATGAAAGGGCATGTTAGAACATTATGCATAACTGCTATGGGAGATATTGCAACTTGATACGTACCATGTGCTGTTACGCGTTGGGGGATCTGGGTTAGACCTGTGCATATCTCACGCACTCGCCTCGTCCGCTTGTGATGGCCTTACAGTCCATCGTCAGGAGCGGTCTATATATATTTTTTCTCTTCGCCATTGCACATATCACCCAAAGCCGTTGGTAGATCACGCCTATCTCGGACGAGAAGCTTCGCAGTGGTCGTTGGGTACTGAACCCAAATCTCTCTGAGCCGTGTTTGGCAACGGCGACATTCGAGTTGAGCTAGGTTTGCAGTATCCTCAATGACAAGGACTTGCTCCCCCACCCCCCTCTACATTGCCCTGATTCCATAGTCCGAGTCTCAACACTGCTTCGGTCAGTTGAAGCATGTCCTCCCTGAGGTTTGTTCAATGTTTGTCCTGTGTTCAGTGGGTAGCTGTAATCAAAACTTTTTCCCATACCATGGAATGCATGTTCAAGTTAGCGTATCAAATACGTGAGTCATGACTCATACTTTGAATAGGGTCAATTGTGATGGTGCATGTGAACTTCTGTGTGTTCTCAAGCATGAACAGCTCTTGCGCCAGTCAGTCTCGTGATGGACAATAGTGGCTTCGTTGCCACCATATAGATTCACATACACTGCCCTCTAGCGAGTGTTGTCTTTACGAGAATCAATGTATACTCATAGGTTCACCATACCTTAGCGGGATCTACCCATATCGGGACATTGACCGCCCCTCCAATATTTCTGGGTTTTTTTGGCTGACCGAGACGTAATGCACAGATGCCTTACGTTACTGTGTGCCGACAGCTCTGCTGTGCGTGTTGCCGTAGAGGTCTGTGAGATATTGCTTGTCTCTTTGCAGGCAATTATCATTCCATGTACTGCCTTCACATCCACGGATACGATAATAAAAGTGTCGGCCAGAAAGACAGCAAGAGTAGCTATCTTTTTGTTTCTAGGGTGCACCACGGAGAGGTTTTTTTCTGATCTTATTTATCTGCTAACACTGAATCAGCCAAGAGAAATGCGGAACCTTTTACACCCCAAATGAGATGTTAGAACATGTTATGGGAGATGTTAGAATATGGTACATAACATGTGATGGGGGAATGTTAGAATATGGTACATAACATGTGATGGGAAATGTTAGAATATGGTACATAACATGTTATGGGGGAATGTTAGAATATGGTACATAACATGTGATGGGGGAATGTTAGAATATGGTACATAACATGTGATGGGGGAATGTTAGAATATGGTACATAACATGTTATGGGAAATGTTAGAATATGGTTAATAACATGTGATGGGGGAATGTTAGAATATATATTTCCATGTTGCTTGATTCAAAAATATATGCGCCTTGACAATAGAAAATAAACTTTACCAACATTCATAGAGAAAGAATCACTTCCTTGAAAACTTAGAAATATAAGGAGCGTGTCATACCTGTGATTACTTAAACAGAAGAAAGGGGAAATCTGTGATGCCATAAATTACCAATTCCATAAGAAAACAATATCAAATCTTATAAACGATGTTCACATAAGCTCACTGTGCATACATATTATCCAACGCACTTAAGACGGTTTCGAGAGGATTTGAAACACGGTTACACTCGACCTGCCTCAGTTGATAACACATGCTGAACCCCTGATAAATTACACCTACTGAGGTGACCCACACAAGGTGACCCTGTTTGCCGACTGTCTGTGCCAGCACAAGTTCCGAATGCTTTTTTCAACTTTATTCAGCCACTTGTTTTGTGGATGGAGAGGTGGGTAGGAGTGTAGACTTCCCCACTTGTTACGTTATACTAAACGCAAATGCATTGCTCATTACAAAGATGCTTCAAACTAGCTTCAGATCTCTTGCCAAACAGGTTTCTTCCATTCGCTGTCGCCTCGCAGTAACAACAGCAATATTTAAACGGTATTTAAGATACACCTGAGGTCTATATTCAAATGATCACGCCAATGATTGCGTATGTCACTTATGGCTGCGCGCGTCACAGCTTCTAATGTGCCTATTCCACCAACCAACTTAAAGCAAAATATTAAATGAAAGAATATTCTGTATCATTCTTGTACATAATGTTTCTATCATAGTGAGGTTACAGGGTGCATAAATATTTATTTTTTTCCCGTATATTTCCGGGGTTTACGAAACCATAAGATAAAAGGTTTATTTGTTTTAAAATCCGCTGGATGTGCCATGCAGGTTGTCAGAAACGCCTAATAAAAATTGGACGTGACTTAGATACTCTTCGCGTTGACTTTATAATATGCAGTTCAATTATTTGTTTGTGTGATTTCTTCTTCTTCTTCATCGTTCATTCTCAAACTCCCACTGGATATCTCTTGATTAGATTAGATTTCCAGAAGGATGTAGTCCATAAAATGGAAATGCGTTGTGTCGCCGTTAAATTTGCGCCTATGGCCCGACACATCCGTCTTCGGCAGAATTTGTGTGATTTGAACCTGGGAGAAAGAGACTGTTGGGATATGTCAACTTAAGCACAACTGAGATATTTGAGGAAGCCTCCGTGACCTCATATGTTAAGACATCTGTTTCATAGAAAACACATTTGATTTATTGTAAAATGTCAATATAACCCCAAAATAACACCATAATCGTAGATACGTTTCTCATGGGGGGGGGGGGTCTTTTACCTAAAAAAGGTATTCATGTGTTTTCGTGTATCAATTTCTCCTTTTCCTGAAATATTTAATGACCTTTCGAAATATCGGTAATGAGGTTTGGGGAGGGGGGAGGATGTTGTCTTTTGGCCCACCTTATGGATACTATTCAAATATTAAACGGCGAGAATTGTTATTGGGCACTATTATTATTCTTTGTGTGAAAGGACCAGGATTGTCATTGGGCACCATGAATATGCTTTGTGTGAAAGGACCGGGATTGTCATTGGGCACCATGAATATGCTTTGTGTGAAAGGACAATGAAAATCAAGGAAACAGACAAACGAGTCATTAAGAAGGAGTGTTATCTAATTAGCCAATATGTCTTATGTAGTTGAGGGTCACGTCTGTACGCAAAAAAAACACAATGTATTCACTTGAGTATGCCTTCTTCTTCTTCTTTTTCTTGTGTGTTAGTTCTCAAACTCATGCAGGTTAGTATGCTGTAGTCATGAGAAAAAATTACATTCATTTGATAATAAATGTCTTAGATATTGGTTGAGAAGAATTCTAGGCAAACAAGCAAGTAAGAGAAGACATCAAACAGCAATATATTTCTACAACAATAAGTAGAAAACAAATGGGCTTATATCGGACACATGTTTAGAATGAATTAAAAGAGACTGCCACTACAAACAATACAACTGGTGCCAGATGACAAAAGAGAAAAGGAAGATCAAGAGACATGAAACAACACACACAGAAACTATACAAAACACACCCAATTGTATTTGAAACAAAGTAAACTAAGAAATGATGACCTTGTTCTCGTTGTCGTTGATCCGTCGTTTTCTTGGTCTTCCTCTTCTTCTCTCTCATGGCACTCTGCCCCCCCCCCCCCCAGAAGCAACTATTCAATACCATCATCGGTGTAAACAATAATATTTTCATGTCATGAATTCCCACTGATTAGAGCTTGGACTTCGGAATTTGTGTGCACTGGAATGTCATTGCCACTGTACGATTCACGTTATTACCACTTAAATGAAAGTTGTTAAATTGGTAGACCTACATTACCACTCTTCTTCGTGCTTTACGACCCCTCGTATGCTTACTCGTGTAATAACCTCCTCTGACATGCCAAGCCATGGTTTCTCCCGTTTCAATATGTGTCATTTGATCCTGATCCTTTCAATACCATCACTTAATGGATCTCTCTTGCCTGCACTCGTGCTAAGGTACGCGCTACGTGCTAGCAATATATATATATATATGTGTATGTATCGGTGTTTATCAGAACATATCTCTACAGGGCTGTCAGATAATTGGATATGTTTATGACTAAATTTTGTAATGGTCAAAAAATTTTCTACTTCTAAAATGTTAGCAAAATCTACTGAAAACATAATAAATCAATCGTGAGTTTATTTAAATAATATTAAAATTAATAACCTTGGACGTCGTACAGTTCAATGTCTGCGTTCTAGTGCCTCTGTGATAGTACCATTGTTTTTACTGTTTTTATTGTTTGTTCACTGTTTGTTTTGTATATTCTTGATAAAGGCATTACTGCTGAAACGTTGAGAATGCCTTGTGTTTTGTGATGTGTATGTTTTCGTATAGATACCACATGATGTGTTTATCAGCGTAAAACTACTACAAAACTTGTGTTAAAAGTAAATACTATTTATATGCAGTTTTACAGCCGTCTTATCCATTATTTATTCAAATTAATACTTCTAATAAGTTCATCTAGAAATGTTAGTTCGAATCGTTTTCTTAGTTCTTGGCTGTGTTTTGACAAGAATTACGAGTGAAAGAATTCTAAAAACAAAAACATTACTTCCAGGTGTCACCAAACGTATCATATTCTCGTCAATTAAAAAAATACAATGTGCAAAATAATAATCATACATGTTCAAATTTTCCATTTTATGATCAAAACATTAAACTAATGAAATTTCAAAAGGGTTATCAAATTTCGACAAGATATGGCAACCCTGGATCCATGCATCATCATTAGGTAACATATCCTGAACAGGGTGTAGCAGTCATTTTAGCCTTAAGAAACGTCTGTCTATCTTGAGCCAGTCTTCTTGCTTCTGTTATTGTCATGTTCGGGTGGTCTTTGATGTCGCGTCCATCTTCTTCTTGGTCTGCCTATTGTTTGTCCCCCTGTCATTATCCCTTTCATTATGGTTTTCTCTAGGCCGTCATGGCGTTTGAAATGGCCAAAATATTGTAGTAAATATTGTAGGATCCATGTAGTTTGTTTAATTTCAAGTACAACCAAATTAGTGACATTGTGACATAGACTGCACTAGTTATTGTCTTATCTAATAAATGCAATGAATGACAAAACAGAGTCAACGTTTCTAGAACTACATATCGTCAGAAGTTAATACATGTAACAACTGTGATGTTCTCTGTTATAATTAGTCGTCAGATCATCGTTATCATGGCACGCCGGACATGTCCTGGTTATAGTTCTTTCTAGTGACATCGTATTATATGTCATGTTTGACTAATCAAACAGTGAGGTCTATGGCAGATTTGTTTCTTTCGATCCTTAAGAATGAAAGCAATAAAGATTGTGAGCGATAAAGCTATTGTTTCCTGTCTGTAATTACAGGTTTTCTGCAACGTTTACTTTCTTTCCTAGAAGACTTCAAATCTCTAGCGGTATGCTATGCTTTTGAGACGTTTTCTACTAGTTGTGATTTATCTATGTATGTTAAAATACATACCCATCTTTGTAAAAACATCCATCGAAGTTTGCAACCGTTTAGAGATCTATGTTTGATATACAGCTGGCGATGGTGACAAGTCTCAGACTTGTATCAATCTGGTGTGCGGAGATGACACCAGTCTCGGACTTGTATCAATTTGGTGTGCGGAGATGACACCAGTCTCAGACTTGTATCAATCTGGTGTGCGGAGATGACACCAGTCTCAAGCTTGTAACAATCTACGTTACACGAGTGGAAACAGATACTTTTATCAAGAAACAAACACAAACGACATAAATACACACACAAAAAATTAAAATATAGAGAGACGGTTTGTCCATTTCCATCTCACTGTATTATAAACGGAAACACATAGAGAAAGATCCAATCATGTTCAGTTACTCGCAATATCGGTTCTCGCCAAGGACGAACACACTATTGATAGATACAAATAGAGATAGAACGGGCAATGGTAATGCCACAAGTGAATGAATCATGAGTATGAAATCAGACCAAGTGAAAGCCACAAGTCAATGACATCTGCACACATAGACTTTAATGTGTATGCATGTGCAAGATCTCACAAAGAGAAAATTAGAGATAGAGGCAACCAATAAACAACGTCGAAAATTGGGGGGGGGGGGTGGGGGGAGGAAAACATAAGAGGGGTTTAGGGGTTGACGATGAGAATGGAGGCTGTATTTAGAAAAAATTAAACAACATATATATATATATATATTTAATTATTCATATATATGCTCAATAATTATGATGCAGAAATCCAGGCAATTAGTGTGGCAGCTAAAAAACTGCTGAACTTCAACTCTGACCTACAGCCTGTGGTATTCCTGACAGATGCAAGGTCAGTGCTTCAAGCTTTCCAGTCTGGAAAACTAACAGACTTGAAAAAACTACTTAGTGAAATGTCTTGCCAGTATAGAGTAACCATGCAGAGTAACCCTCTCACTGTGGAATACCAGGAAATGAAAAAGCAGACTAACTGGCTAAGGAAGGCGCTGCTGAAGACCAACCAGATATAACAATCACCTACAATCAGAAAAAAACACATGATCAAGTCAATAAGAAAGCCACAAACACCAACACAAGATGACTATCACATTATGAACAGACCAGAACAAGTTATAATTCTACGTCTCAGAACAGGACACAACCGACTCCGCAGTCACATGTATACATAGTTCAAGATTGGCAACACTGCCATGTGTACATGTGGACATGCAGCACAGAGTGCCAAACATATATTTCAAGAGTGTTCTGAGCATGACACGCTGAGGCAGACATATTGGCCAGAGGAAACAACACTGGAATCAAAGCTCTATGGGACACTGTATGAACTACAAAATACAGTGAGTTTTATTCAGGTTACAGAATTACAGATATAGACGTGTTTCAAGTGAACGAAAGAAGAAGAAGAAGAAATATATATGCTCACAATTATACATATACATACATGCCGCTGTGTGTCCTTTCAGTATCAAGTTTGTATCTTGCAAGTTTCTTTTTCTGATACAGCATATGTGGAAGTAAGGGATTTAAAACTACAACATGACTGCTGATCATTGTTCGCGTCTCACATGCGTATAACAGTGTACTGAAACAAAATGGTGCTATAAATATCAATGTTTTGTAACACGGGTAAATGAATAATTGATAATGAAAATACAATAACAAGTAAATGAATAATACACATGGCTTTGTAACATAGCTGTATAGGAGCAGTATATACAACATTAATAAGAAAAACGTGTCATTATAACTTATCCAAGCAATTATTATTGCCTATGTGACATTTTCTGTCCAGAATGTAGTCTTTATGGTGACTGAACAAGTCACTATTCAAGACAAATTGGCCAGTTGCAACCAAGGACTTCTTTAAACGCTATGAAATATCGCATGTCCATCGTCGTCTCTAGCTATCATTTAATATCAACCATATCACCCATTACCCATTTTCCATGCGTGTATGTCTCTATATATAACAAAGAGCCTCATCTGACTATAATATTACATAATATCATTAGTTCACTCTTAGGACATGCATGGAATATAAATAGTATTTGCTAATTGCTTATGTGTATCAAAGTTCTTTACAATTCTTAATTTTGTTATTTTCGCATTCTTCGTGTTTTCAATATCCTTCTGTAGCATCTCATTTGGAAAGAACAAGGTCTTTTAGCCAAAACAGTAAGTGTATTATCCATTATTGCTGGTTATATATATTGATCTGGTTAATTATATTATAACTTTCCTGTTGGTGTCTTATCCATGTAGATTGTGATAACCTGACATAGATTACAATATTTATTGTTTTGTTTATTAACTGTAATGAATAAATTAACAATCCGATTTTTCATTTCTAGAACTACACATGTCAACAGTTAGAAGTTAAAACATAGAACAGGGTTGCCAGAAAGATTTTTCTGTTTGTGATCAAACTTCAGATACAATTTTACCATAAAATTGCCTTTAATTCAAAAAATTGTGTCAAAAGACTGATGCAAATACGAATATTATAAAATTAGCTTGAATTCAGTGAATTTCTCAAAAGCTATAATTCTAATAACTCCATCTCAAAGGTTGTTTCAATCTTTCTTGGCTGTGGTTTGACAGTAGTTACAAAGAGATTATATTGACAAGAGCATTACTTGGTAGTGAGTATGTCCTGACTTTCATATTTTTATACATTTAAGCATGATAATGCGTAAAATAGGAATACACTATTAAATTGAAAAAAATGGTCAAAACATAAATTTCAGAACAATGTCATTTACACATGACAAAACTTCTATAATTTTGTTATTAAATAGCGAATATGGCAACCCTGCCCTGTTAATATTTGATATTCTAGTTCTGTCTAACGACCTCTGCATTCGATGTCAGGTTTGATTAATCAAACAGTTGAATGGTTGCCTCGTTTGCCTATTTGTCTGTTTCGATCCCTGGGTATTAGACATTGCATGAAATCAAAGTCTTGTTTCCTGTGTCTTTCCATATAATATTGTGATACAATCATACAAAGTGTCATCCTCTTCTCGTGTACTATGCTATACTCTTAATAAATGTTTTTGGTGGAAACGTTGATTCATATATGTTCAAGTGTGCTTCCCGTGATTTTAAATGTTTTTCCGAGTTTCGCCTGCTGTTTCCTATTGTGCAATGAGAGGATTCTCTAGAACAGGGGTGGGCAAACTAAATTGGATATTTTGCGGCCCTCGAACACATTTTTAAATAAACGAACGATCGTCACAAATGATTTTTCCCCCAATTAATATTACGCAGAAATCCATTGGAATTTTAATTCGACTTTCTTATATATTAAATATACAATATTTTTCCCAATTTGACATCATTTAAATTATAATATATATATATATATATATATATATATATATATATATATATATATATATATATATATATATATCGTCAATGAAATTTTACTACGTATAATATAAGTGTTTAATATTGAGTAATTTACTATACTAGAATTGACGTAATTTGATTGGCTGAATGTTTCTCAATGATTATAATTCATCATCATCAAGTGCCGTCTCCGCAACGAAGGTTGGCTGCAACGTATCTCCACCATCTCCTGTCTCTTGTCTTGGTGGTGCACTCTGCTAGACTGTAACCTGTCCATCGTATAATGTTACTCTCCCACTTGTGATTATAATTACTCGGACGATATAATTTTTTAAAGGTTGAAAATTGTCTTTCGAATTATAATTAATTGTTTTTAACTTTTTAGCATTATGTCGGGATGTTTGTTTAGTTTATATTTAAAAGATATTTCATAATAAAAGCTGTTATAATTAATAATACATCGTTACAACAATAATGTATTATCAGAAATAAACACCCCCCCCCCTCATATCCTACGAATGGAATGCGCAAATACTCGATTTGCAATCATTTAAGCCGTACAGTGCCTGGGGAATTCCCGGTGTGTTTTAATAACCATCAGGTTTGTAGTTTCAATTCACTAATTTCCGTATTTATATTGTATCTGAGTTTTCTAATTCTAAATAATTATCGGAATTTGTTTTCAGTTAATTTTACATTTTAAGATATTTTTTATTATAATGAGTGCATCCAAAAAACGTAAGATTGAAGACGAGTGTCGGGTTTTCAAAGACGAATGGATTACCAAATATTAGTTAATATACCTGCTCTAATCAGATCTAATTTACTACTGGAAATATACCTGCTCTAATCAGATCTAATTTACTACTGGAAATATACCTGCTCTAATCAGATCTAATTTACTACTGGAAATATACCTGCTCTAATCAGATCTAATTTACTACTGGAAATATACCTGCTCTAATCAGATCTAATTTACTACTGGAAATATACCTGCTCTAATCAGATCTAATTTACTACTGGAAATATACCTGCTCTAATCAGATCTAATTTACTACTGGAAATATACCTGCTCTAATCAGATCTAATTTACTACTGGAAATATACCTGCTCAAATCAGACTTAATTTACTACTGGAAATATACCTGCTCTAATCAGACTTAATTTACTACTGGAAATATACTTGCTCAAGTCAGATCTAATTTACTACTGGTAATACACTTGCTCTAATCAGATCTAATTTAGTTTTACAACTAGTGCTTAGTGAAAGATTTTTCGGTTGTATGCGGAATGAAAAAAAACACACGGTGTTTCCTAGCGATCATTCGATGTGCGCTGAACGCACTGATGCCCCCCCCCCCTCCCGGGTCTTCCAGGTGAGTGAACTCCTCTCAATGCGTTGTGCGCACATCAAATGAATGCTGCGTTGTATGCGTCTTTAGCAAAAGTTCTTTCGTTAAGTACTGTATGTTTTTTTTCCGTTGTAAATGTGGCCATATCATTCCATATTTAACCGCTTTTTCATTCGTACAGTATTTATGCCGCTAGTTTAATTCTTTTCTAGATTGCCACAATACAATGCCCTGAACTGTTTGTGGTCTCACCTAATTATTAAAATTTAATATCATCTTCTAGTTCCTGGTTATCATTTACGACTTTTGGATCGTATTTTGGACTTTGTTCTCTTGATTTTGGTTTTCTTTGTATTTAAGAAGAAGCTCTAGATTCTTCTGTTAGGATATATATATATATATATATATATATATATATATATATGGAATTTTAAATGTAGCCTTGGTAGTGAGTCGAAAGTGGACCACCCTCACAAACTCTACTCTCAAATTGGTTTGAATGCCAATTACCCAAATTTATGTGCGATATTATTGAAAGTATTATTGGTGCTTAAACATATAACAATACAAAGTTGAATAGCAATGTGCTTTACAGAATACGATTCAGTTATTCAATAATTATATGCCATATAACTATTTTGTCTTCCATATTACCTATGATTATCGTTTGAGGAAATTAAAACCTCATTGAGCTGGTACAGGTAAGTACAATCATGTACACCTAATCAGATTTGGGTGTAGAAAATACAATAAAGATAATCCGTTAGTATTCATACTGTATGTACGAGCTATCTCTGGTACATACTTAGTGATATAACAGTGACATGTATTGTAATTTAGATATTTAAGTAGGTAAACATTCTGCTAGGTCAACTGAGTATGCCTACACCACGACTTTCTAATGCTCTTTCCATTGAGAAACGAATGATCTAATCATTGAAATACACCTAGATCTTAAACCCTAAATTAGAAATTCCTATTAACGAGTTCGAGATTAATTCCTTTACCCGTGACGTGCCGGCGTACAAAAGTAAGGCAAGTATTAGCAACAGTGTGACTTGTCATGCATGCTGTAAAATGTGATTAATGATGATTGGAAGTGGGAATTCATTCCCTATCCTATATATCAACCCGTTGCTCCAGAGCTCCTTGGTACCCTCGTAATGGCATGTGGCACTCGAGCCATGCGAGTTAGGAGTGTTCGCGAGAACTTATGGTCATGAGTTACTTTCAGATTTTAAATTTTGCTACAAAAAAACAAAAACACGTTGTTTTATTATCGACGTTTATAGTGGAAAGTAACGGAGGTAGGATTCTATGATGCAATGAAGAATGTCCTATTAACAGTTTTCACTGACACTTTTACTTTCTCTTTAAATTTCCCTTTTATCTTTTGTGATTGTTCAATTGTAAATACTGATAATCTGGGTACCATTCAACCACAAATTAATATGTTGAGTATTTTATAAATATAAATACAAGAGTGTCCGTAAAATACGTTACAATTTCTTGTCAATTTTAGACTGCCTTCCTCACCTTTGTCAACAATTGCCAATACTCCAGGAACCCCCAAGCTTAATTATGTAAAAATAGTTCCGCCACATCCTTAAAAAAATTGTAAGCAGAAAGAGCACGAAAAACAGTAATTGTTTTTCATATTTTTTTATTTATTTTAATAGAAAAATGTTTCAAACTTAGAAAACTTAATTGGTGTATAATAACAGTATTTTTGACATCAACAACTTCTGAAACCATCCTCCACCTTGGAAACAACTGTTAAACTTATTCAAACCTCCGCTCTCACACTAATTGTTGACGTAATGTATGAAAATCCCATATATTTATTTCTTATTACCTGTTAAATCGTACTGACACAATCAGTATCCCATGTTAGACGGTGCTCACACACTCGGTATCCCATGTTAGACGGTACTGACACAATCAGTATCCCATGTTAGACGGTGCTCACACACTCGGTATCCCATGTTAGACGGTGCTCACACACTCGGTATCCCATGTTAGACGGTACTGACACAATCAGTATCCCATGTTAGACGGTGCTCACACACTCGGTATTACATGTAGGCGGTGCTCACACACTCGGTATTACATGTAGGCGGTGCTCACACACTCGGTATTACATGTAGGCGGTGCTCACACATTCGGTATTACATGTAGGCGGTGCTCACACACTCGGTATTACATGTAGGCGGTGCTCACACATTCGGTATTACATGTAGGCGGTGCTCACACACTCGGTATTACATGTAGGCGGTGCTCACACATTCGGTATTACATGTAGGCGGTGCTCACACACTCGGTATTACATGTAGGCGGTGCTCACACACTCGGTATTACATGTAGGCGGTGCTCACACACTCGGTATTACATGTAGGCGGTGCTCACACATTCGGTATTACATGTAGGCGGTGCTATTTAATACTGGTTATTTGACGGAGAATACCGAAAACGAACATTATGTTCACCGTTGAAAAAGATTTCCCTCTACAAAAGCGACTTTAATTTTCTTATCATCATCAAGCTCTACCGCCCAGGGTCTTACGGGTGCAAATTTATAAACATCAACGCCTGGTGCTCACACACTCGGTTTTACATGTAGGCGGTGTTCACACACTCGGTATTACATGTAGGCAGTGATCACACACTCGGTATTACATGTAGACGGTGCTCACACACTCGGTATTACATATAGGCGGTGTTCCCACACTCGGTATTACATATAGGCGGTGCTCACACATTCGGTATTACATGTAGGCGGTGCTCACACACTTAGTATGACAGGTAGGAATTGCTCTTACACCCAGTATTACATGTGGCTGTACTTTGACTTAACGAGAATGTGACGAGAAAATGTAAGCAAAAGTCAAAGAAGTCTGATTTCGAGGCTCATCGTCAGCAGTTCATTGTCTTATTTGCGATGAAGGCTGGCTGCAAATGGCATCCAACATCATTTATCTCTCTGGTTCATGTCTCGCATTCACAATAATAGTACTTTGATGTTTCCTTGATTATTCATGTAATTTGATGCTTCGGTGATTATTCGTGTAATTTGATGCTTCGATGATTATTCATGTAATTTGATGCTTCCTTGATTATTCGTGTAATTTGATGCTTCGGTGATTATTCATGTAATTTGATGCTTCCTTGATTATTCGTGTATTTTGATGCTTCGGTGATTATTCATGTAATTTGATGCTTCCTTGATTATTCATGTAATTTGATGCTTCCTTGATTATTCATGTAATTTGATGTCACCGTGATTATTCATGTAATTTGATGCTTCCTTCATTATTCATGTAATTTGATGCTTCCGTGATTTTTCATGTAATTTGATGCTTCCTTGATTATTCATGTAATTTGATGCTTCGGTGATTATTCATGTAATTTGATGCTTCCGTCATTATTCATGTAATTTGATGCTTCTTTGATTATTCATGTAATTTGATGCTTCGGTGATTATTCGTGTTTATTGATTTTGACTATTTTAAACCAATCATAATATAACTGAAATATCATGTTTGTTGTATTTTAATATATTTTTTAAAACCAACATGAATTATATATATTGACCCCGGAGTCCATGTGCAATTAAGATAAGCAGTGGAGGGAGTGGTGGTAAGAAGATCCCCAGTGTAATAATCAACACAAAACTGGAACTGAGAACAGTTATATTTAGCTCTGGACGTCGGTGGTAATTGGATTACCAAAATCATGATCTCCGCTATTTCTAATGGTAGCAAGTTTTGATATTATCAATATAATTGGCGTCCGCGGTTGAAAGAAGAGTACCTAACCATAAGATGTGCTTGTTAGTGCAACAAATCCAAACTGTGAGCAGCTACACGCTGGTGCATTCACTTATACGTGAATGGAAGAACTCGTCTCATGTGCGCTGATGCCATCATTCATGACTTATAACTCTCCAGAAATGTTTCCATGCAGAACACACAGGGATTCCGCTAGTGTGCTATGCCTTGAGGAGAAATACGGAAGTAGATAATAAATTGTGTACATGTGTTGTATTAATGTTATGTTGTGTTGTATTAATGTTATGTTATGTTATATTATGTTATGTTATGTTCCTCCATGGCCATAGGCGGGGCATAGGGCAGAAATCATAGCTTTCCATCTCTGTCTGTGTTGCCATGTCTTTAAGGTCTTGGGTGTTGTGTAGGTTCATTGACATGCGTTCTCTTATTAATGGTTCTTCGTGGAGTTTCTCTAGGTCTCCCTCTTCTTCGTACTGCCGGTGGCACCCAATTTAGTGACTAATGGGGAATTCTTAGGCTGTTCATTCTGAGCTCCTTCGCAAGCGAAGATGAGCATAGCATGAAAAACAATAAATGTGATCATGCCGAAATCGGATGTGCTAGGCCTACAAGGCGCATAACGGTGGCACAAAGAAATCACGCTCCCGGCGGAAATCGCACGGATATCCCTGCTGGTTACAATGGAGCGAACACAAAACAAACAAACAATAAATGTACTGAACAAGTAGAAAGAAAGAAAAATGTGTGATTGTCTAATTTGGTTTGCCTGATGAGTCCGATTTGTGCCAGGAAAGTTATATTGCAGTGTATTGGAAGACAAGAACGGATTCGGTACATTGGAAAACAAGAACGGATTCAGTACTTACCTATTTTCACTCCTCACCTACTTCTGTACACTTACCCTCATCCTCCCTGCTATGTTGCTCCATCTTTGCTTCCTCAGCTATCTATTTGCTATCCCTTTTCTCTCCTCCCTATCATAACCACGTTTGTCTCCATGTAAGATGCATTGTACTATTATTTCGGTTGTCCTGATGAAGGTTTTTAGACGAAACGTCGTATGTCTCTGTATCTCGTTGTTATGTTGTTTTATTTTGGTAACACATCTACATATTTTTGTTTTTGTTGATATTAGCACCCACTGTGTTGCGTACTAAAATAACTTCTGAAAAGAGGGTCGACGTATGTCGTGAAGAGAGGACATGACTGTTACCGGCAAAAATTGTACCACTACGGGTAAAACATGCTATTTTGAGATCTTGACAACCTGGTGTGAATCACGGTTGTTTTTTTCTTTTTAAGTTAGTGTTTTGAGAGTGCTCGAAACGAAACCGAGATATATTACACGGAAATAAACAGCAGGATATGTCTGTCAATCATACCTGGCGACCATTTGACTTGACCTTAGAGTAAGCCGGTATGTATCAGGCGACAACTTGACTGGGCCTTAGTTAGAGTACGTCGGTATGTAACATAACTGTGTTAGGTCAGTCCGTCTATTGCAATCTTCTTCTTCTTCATCGTTCTTCAGTCAGATATCAGGTTACAGCACCAATAGCTTCAATGAATTGTGTGATTCGCTTCAGGTCATCCATGGAACCCCTCAAGTCTGGAAGCAGTGCCGTCTCAGTAGACCATATTTTCTCCCTCTCTTCTTGGTAGAGTTGACAGGCATGAAGAATGTGTTCTGCAGTCTCTGGGCTCAGTCCACAGTTGCACAGGTCTGTCTCACCAATCTTCAGCTTTCGGAACATGTGACTTCTCAGTCTGTTGTGACCAGTTCGTAGTCTGAAAATGATGGTTTGTTCCTTGCGTGACATTTGGTGGTAGGGGTCATTTGGTTCTGCAGTTGGGTGCATTTGCTTCCACTTTTTCTTATATTCTGCTTTTAACATGGTCTTACTTTCATAGTACGTATTATCATTTTCTATTTGTTCCAGTGATCCCCCTTTCCTAGCCAGGAGATCAGCTTTTTCATTTCCAGGTATGCCACAATGACCTGGGATCCACTGCAGTACTGTTTCTTTGGTGGTAATGCTGAGGTGTAGTAAGCAGGCCGTAAGTTCATTCATGCTCGTGTTCTTTGGATCTTTCAATGCCTGCAATACTCATTTTGCATCCGTTAGAAATACTACATGTCTGTTATGACTCGGCAAGCAATTTATGAGAATTTTGGCTGCCTCTATTATGGCTTCCATTTCTGCTTTGAAATTTGTGGAATGTTTGCCTGTGGGTATGGATTTCTCTATTTCTTTTCCATCTGGTGTTACTTTATATATTCCTGATCCTCCATCTAATACTGCCTCTTTCGCTGATCCATCTGTATATACATGTGTCCATATATCCTTTGGGTATGCTTTCTGTATGTGATTCTTAGTTGTCTCCTTTAGTACTTGTATAGTAGTTTCTGTTTTCGAAATAATGCTTGGTATATTGTCCATAATTCTTGGGAAGTTTTTCCTGTCCCATGTTGGGTATGTGTTAAAGGTGTTTAGTGGTTTTAGGTTTTGTAGGTCTGTATCTGTGAGTGATTTCTGGAGCTGTTTAGCGGAGTGTAGAAAGCTACCTCTTTTGAGTCGCTCTTTTGTAGGTCTGCTTAGTTTTTGGTTCATTTGATGACTCTCCAAACATTTGAACTTTGCATACTGTGTGAGGATTTTTTCATTTCTTCTTTCTTCCATTGATGGCAAACCTGTGCATGTTTCCATTTCTGTGATTGGGGTAGTATTCATACCTCCTGTTATAATTCTGAGATTGCGGTTTTGTATCTTTGAGATCTTTTGAGTGTTACTCTTGGCTGCAGTCCCCCATGCTGACATTCCATATTCCAAAGCTGGTCTTACATAACCTGTATATGCTCTACTTAGAATTTTTATTTGCACCCCAATCTGTTCCAGCCAATTTTTTAAGGAGTGCTGTCCTCATTGTACATTTTGTTTGGCACTTGTCAATATGCTGTTTCCATGTAAGTCTTGGATCAAAAGTGACTCCAAGGTATGTAGGTGTCTCATCTTTTGGCAATGTTTGACCATTTATGGTTAGTAGGATTTTCTGTGGTTTGGTGGACATGCTGAAGATGGTATATGTAGTTTTTTGGGCATTGATAGACATGGCCCATTGGTCTGTCCACTTGGCCAAATTGTCCATAGTTTCTTGCAACATTATTTTTGTTGTGCCTACGCTCTCTTCACTGCACCATATCGCCATATCGTCTGCATACATTGCATCATTTACTTTACGCGCGAGGATTTGGTCAATTTCATTCATGAATATAAGGAATGGAGTGGGGGATAGAACACCTCCCTGTGGTACTCCATGCTTAAAGAGTTTCTTTCTGCTATGCTTCATTTCAAGCTTCACTGCTGCTTTTCGGTTGTGCAGGTAGTGTTTTATCCAGTAATACATGCGCCCTGTCACTTTGTTTTGTTGTAGTTTAAGGAGGAGTCCATCTTTCCATACACAGTCAAAGGCTTTTTCCATGTCTACCCACCACTGATGTCTGCTTTTTTTTCCTGGAAAGCATCCTCTACTTCCTGGGCAATTAGTGTAATCTGGTCTTCAGTTGATCTACACTTTCTGAAGCCAGCTTGCTGATTTAGCAGGATTTTATTTTTTTCTAGGAACCACATCATTCTTTTGTTTACCAGGCGCTCCATTAATTTGCAAACACAGCTGGTCAGACTTATTGGGCGATAGCTGTCCACCTTATTTTTTGGCTTGCCTTTCTTGTGGATGGGTATCATTATGGCGGTTTTCCACACCTGTGGCACGAAACCTCTATCCCAACAGTTGTTAAAAATTTTTATTAATTTCTTTTTTGCTGATGGTCCGATGTGAATTAGCAGTTCATTTGGTATGTCATCAGGGCCAGGTGATTTCCTAAGTTTTAATACTGCTAGTTCTTCATTTAGTTCATTGATCGTGAATGGAATATTCATGACATCTTGTTTATCTTTGCTGATCTCTTTTTCGATATTCCGTAGTTCTTTTCTTACTTCTCTTCTCCTATTTTCATCGACTTTGTGGCAGGCAGTACTTTGGTAATGCTGTATAAAGTGATTTGCAGCCTTCTTTCCTATGAGTACATCTCCACCATTCTCTATAGCTACTGGTGCTGTTTTGTTATCTTCGTTGTTGAGCATTTTTGTTATTTTCCATAGCTTTCTTCCCTCATTGTCGAAGTTTAAATTTTCTGTTTTTTCATGCCAGCTTTTCCTTGTGTTTGTAATTGTCGTTTTTCTTAGTTTGGCTACAGCAGCTTTTAGTGATATGTTGTTTTCTGTGGATTGGCTTTTTTCTGTTGTGTCTCTGGCCTCTAACACTTCTTTCTCCAACTCATCGAGTTCGTCAGATCAGTACGGTTTGTAATTTTTCCTAGCACCTCTTGGTATGGTTTGCTTGGCTGCTTGAAGAAGCCAAGAGTTGTGCAGTTTTGTTCACGTTTTTAATCCTTGGATTTAAGGTTTTTGTGAATTTGTCTGTCAGGTCAGCAAACTTACTCCAGTTTGCTTTCTTGAGTCTATTGCAATGATTTTCATTGGTTATTTATTTATACGAGACAACAGATCGAGTGGTAGGCTCACCTTATGAGAATGAAGCCAGATCACTTTCCAGCTATATAACAGAAGAACCCAGCTATATAACAGAAGAATAAAGATATAAAAGTTCCAGTGCCGTGTAACAACCCTAAACAGGAAATATGTGACTAGGGTAACACAAAGCAAATATCAAAATGAACGACAATAGGTATAAGTGTTACCAAACTAAGTATAAAACAACCTAACTGTGTCTCGCTGTTAGGTTGTTTTATACTTAGTTTAGTAACACTTCTACCTTTTTTCGTTCATTTTGGTACCAGAAGAATATCTGGGTACAGAGCGAGAGGAAAACCTTGAGGCAGATGGATTGATAACATCAGAGACATACTACAACAACATGGTATTACAAATACAAAAGCAAAACATTTGGCATTGGAAGAAGACTTCGGCTCCCCACGACGCTTTGCTGCATTTCTGACTAGGAAAAGACAAAATTTATTTATACTTTTGTTTCACCAACGAAAGAAAATTATAGACATAGATTAGTCGGATTGGCCTTAGGCGGTGAAGTAAATAGGTTAGTACTTGAGCTTGTTCAAGACGAAGCTCATAGTGAACGGCTACCGCTACGGTCGGTAAATACTTAGAGTGTGTTGCCATAAAATCTGTAGAGATCATCAAATAATAATTGTATTGCAGGACGTGACACCCGAGTCATGTTACAGCGTGTTGTGTTTTCAAACTAGTTAATATGGAAGGCGAGAGGTAGAGGGGATATAGTTATGATCTTGTTTTAGTTACAAATCTAGAAATATCAAATTCAAAGAGATTTCCTGTAACAAATCTAGAAATATCAAATTCAAAGAGATTTCCTGTAACAAATCTAGAAATATCAAATTCAAAGAGATTTTCCGTAACAAATTTAGAAATATCCAATTCAATGAGATTTTCCGTATGCTACCGAGAATCGAAAGGGAAGAAAAGAATAGTAGCACCTTGACCTTCCATGTATGTCATAGAAGTCGCCTAAGAAGAGTTCGAGTTGTTTTTGGCTGTTCCGTTATATTGATCAAAGTGATCGAAAATCCATGCTGAAATCGGAGGTATCTGGACGAAAGACGCAGACATTGTAGCCAAACTGTAAACTACGTTCTCTGGAGTACATTCTGCTAACCAGAAGGAGTTTGAGATTTTGTGCAGAATAAAGTTTAATGTAACAGGCGAAACTTAGAACAGAATCATGAAGATTTGTTACCCATCGGAAGCACACATGATAATAATAAGTCTGAAAACAGATTTGCATCTTGAGTGACTCTATCAGTATGATTAAGAAGGTACAAGTGGGTCTCGTTCACGAACAGTGGATTGAGGTCTTGAGAAAGACGAGGCTGAAAGTGGTTACCTTTATTTTCGTGCCGGGACATGTGGGTGTTCGAAGCAATGAAAGAACGGATCAACTGGCATCCATACGCGATTCATGCGCGATTGTTGCACAGGGCGATGGGGCAATGTATCGCGCTGACGTTTTGAACTCCTTGAGAGATTAACACGCGAGAGTGAGACTAATGTGGATGATGATTCCTTTTCAATGGCTAGGATTAAAGATCAGGGATTGAAATGCGGTGTTGCTAGAAGTGAACAATTTGGAGGGCGCAGAAGAATGATGGTCAACCAGCATAGGACCGGTACTGTCAGCAGAAGTGTAATGGCGGATACATTCAAGGAGAGATCGGAGCAACTATGGACGTGTCCAGTTTGCAGTGATGATGATCCGACGACTAACTAACTATAATAATAAGACACATTACACGTCAAGGACTCAGGTGTACCACACTGGAGACATCAGGACAAAAAGCCATTCAGAGGAGTGTAGAAACATCTCGCCCAGACCAATCTTTGATGTTATTAATTCATGATTTTCTCTCACCTTCTCTTCTCTTTCCACCGTCGAATGTTCCTTGCAAAATAATTTTACAAAATGAGACGTGTCTCGCTACATGTCCAAACCAGACAGATTTACGCTGTTTCATCACGGGCAAAAGTGGTTTTGATAATCTGCAAGTTTGTTTATTTGTTGCTGGACAAATATACTTGTCTTGTGTTCAATACAGCAAATTTTTAACAAATGTCTTGAGCGCCTGTTTTCAACAGCCTGGATCATTCTTTCCGTGTCTTCCATTGAGTGTCAAACTTTCACATCCGTATAAAGGTATGCTTAGCACTAGCAATCTGAATAGATTAAATCTTTACTGTAATACTGATCTTATATTTCCAAATCACATTTAACCTTGCCATGGCAGCACAAACCTTTATCGAGAACACAAAATAAGGCAAACGTTTTTTTTTGGTGTGATCATCATCATCATCAAGTGCCGTTTCCTTAATGAAGGTTGGCTGCAACGGATCTCCAACATCCCCTGTCTCTTGTCTTGGTGATGCACTCTGCTAGACTGTAACCTGTCCATCGTGTAATGTTACTCTCCCACGTGTATCTCTGCCTACCTCTTGCTCGCTTCCCTTTGACTTTACCCTCAAGTAAGGTCTTCAATAAGATGTCATGTCTTTTAATGTGTCCAAAATATTTTATTTGCCTGATCTTTATTTCTCTTAGTAATTCTTTCTTCATATTAAGTGTCTTTAGCACCTCTTTATTTGTTTTCTTCTCTTTCCATGATGTTCTCCCTATTCTACTATATACCCACATCTCAAAGGCATCAATTCTGTCTTCCAATTCTTTATTTAGTGTTATGTTTCTGAGCCATACATTAATATAGAATACATGTAGCATTTTATAATTATCATTTTAACGTGTTTGTAATTTGTTTAGATGTTAATATTTTCCTCATATCTTTGAAGGTACTTTTAGCCATTCCTATTCTCCTTTTAACTTCTGTTTCACATCTACCATCATTTCTGACTATGTGTCCAAGATATTGATAATGTTTTACTTGTTGTAGTTTCTCTCATGTATGTTTGTTGTTTAGCTCTTGTTCTTCTGTGTCTTTGGTGTAATCGGTAATTAGCAACATTTTATTAGACTGTTTCAATTTCCGCATGCTTACAGCAGAATTTTATGATTAAATACGGAAGAAGAAGCACTGGTATGTCTTGTGAGAATATAACCTCAATTTGAAACTAAACTATTTAATACTGGTTATATGACGTGGTATAACGAAAATGAAAGTTATGTTCACCGTTGAAAAGGATTTCCCTCTACAAAAGCGACTTTAATCTTCTTATCATCATTAAACCCTACCACTCAGGGTCTTAGGGGTGCCAATTTATAAACATCCACACAAAACTTCCCCCATACCACTGTGTTCTCAGTTCTTAGTTTGAGTGTGGAGAAACTTAGGTCCATTCTTTCATATTATTAATCTATTCCATAACCTTCTCGTATTCTTCTATCAACTGTTTCCCGAAGGACAAACTTGGAAATAAAATCAATTTAATCCTCATTACCTATACGATGTGGCCCTTGTTTGCCTTGCGGCGTCAGGGGTGGAAGAGTTCTCTGGAGATGGTCTTTTTGTGCGCTGTTAGTAAGCTTGTTCCTGTGGCTTCTGACTTCTTTTATTTCTGTGATCCATCTTTTACATGGTCTGCATCTGGCTTTATAACCGTTATGTCTATGTGTCATGGCCATTTGTGGCATGCTATCCTCATTATCAACACACAAATTATATTATCTGACTTGGCGTGAATATTCTCAACTCTAGTGTTGTAGGTACTGTGCCGATTCCATTCAGTTATATAAATCCGTGAGCTCATCGGAATCATCCTTTTAAATGGATGGTATTATATGCTTTCTGTAATTTTCTGATTTTCATTTGTCACTTTGTGTATACTTTGTGCAGATTGCCAATGAAAATCACCGAAAAAGTAAAGCATCGTCACTTTAGAAGGATTCTTCCATAAATTCTTCACACTAAGACTTTCTGGCAGTGAATAATGCTAACAAATGTTCTAAATATGTTCCTTTATCCAGCAATCTTGCTTCTGTGTGTAGGAGAGGATGTTGAAACTCATCATCCTCCTCAGTCCCACAGCATCGTCATCGTTGTCACGAAACAGTTTACAAAACTATGTCTTTCAGTGACGCACGCACGCACGCACACACACACACATATATATATATATATATATATATATATATTCTTGTTAGAATTTGTGAAAATATTATAAAATGTCTAGTCACACCAGCAATCGTTTTGCTGATAAAAGTGTTTCTCTTGTAACTGATGTCAACCAAGAAACATAATGCAACTTATCCCGCTATATGTAGTTGTAAGAGTTTTTATTTGTATTTCACTGAGTTCAAGCTCGTTGTATTCTGTTTTCGTTAAATAAATTATGTGAATTTTAAACATAAAACATGAAACAACAGGTATTTTTGCTGCACAATTTTTTGAGTTGTGGGCGGATTTTGACATAATTAATCAGGGGGTTTATGAATTCTTGACAGTTGTTGACAAAAGTAGGGGGGGGGGAGCATGTGTAACGAAAGTAATAAGCAGCACGTTTTTTTAAGCAAGTGACATTAGGTGTAAGCTGAACGGCTAAGATGAAATGTGAATATAATTATCACTTTTTACAAATATGTTTCCCGGTGTTGGTGACATCGCCAGGTAGCACAAGATAGTACAGGTAATGTTCAAGAAACGTCTCCCCTATACACCAAATACTACAAATTGTTCACGCCTGCTAGGAGAATCAAATTATGAATGTATGTTACAAACAAAAGGCAGGAAAAAGAACAGAACCAAGAATGCAGATGTTAATTTTCACTTTGATAACATAAATTTTGCATAATTGCAATTTTGTACCGAGACAGAATTACTATACTTCACATAGGAATTACACAAGCAGAAAGTATTGCACATATGAATTATACAAACAAGAGGACTAAATTGACTCCATGAAAACAAAGTCGATTCTTGATTAGGAATTAGCATCAAGGAAAAGTCAAGGTACCGAGGGCATTCCCATAAGTGCTCATTTCGGTAGTGCAACACTTATCCTAGGGTGTATAAGTTCAGTCAGTTGTTTTTTTTACCTTTCCATACATTATGAACCTTTTGAAATATCACTATTGTCTATCCCCAGGTGAATGATTGTTGATCGCATTCACACTTGCCGTTAAGAGTAGGGGTGGTATCTTAAGTTGTCGTTTCAAGGCCAGATGTGTCGCCGAGGTTGCATTTAGTCCATGTTTGTTCAAGGTTATCTTGATATTTTCTATCCACCGTTTTCTTGGTCTACCTTTGGCTTTACGCCCGGATATTCTTGTATTATATGCTCTTATTGGTATTTGGTTTGGCTTCATTCTCATAAGGTGACCGAACCATTTTACTTGCTGTCTCTCAATATGTTCGATACATGATATTATACCAACTCTTTATATCACTATCTCCATCAATGGTAATAAACACCTTAAGCAGGTAAATGAGTTCACTTACTTAGAAAGGATTATATCGAGTGAAGGGAAAAACAATGAAGAGATACAGAATATATGCAACAAAACGCCCGTGTGTTGTCGGGGACAGAAAGGGAGCAAAGAATAGCAACACTGTTTACCTTCCACGCATGTCGTAAAAGGCGACTAAGGAGGTTATGGGATGGAGTGTTGACTGTCCCATCCCATATAGGGTCAGCACCGAAAGCCATGCTGAAGTAGGATGTGTCAGGCCGAAAGGTGCAGATATCGTAGCAATGCTGTAAACCATGACACAACGCATTCCGTTCTCCGGACTACATCCTGCTAATCTGCAAGAGTTTGAGAACGAACGCAGAAGAAGAAGAAGAAGATGCAACAAAACATAGCAGATCCTAGGACAGATGACACGTATTTTTAAGAACAAAAATGTAATCATAGACACTAAAGTTGCATTATACAAGACTATTATTATCCCATCACTGTGCTACCTACCAGTTCCAAATCTAGACAATAACAGCACAAGACTAAAGAAAAATAGTGACAGCAGAAATGACATGTCTACGAAGAATACTCGGAGTGTCATTAGTGATAACTCGGAGTGTGACTTGAGTACACAGGTTGAATGGCTTGACGAAATCACATCTTTATTTGGGGATGTGGTTGGTTAAGTACGGAAAGCCTGTTTACTTGTCTTGCACTGCGATTTGGTGCTGTTAGAACGGAGACCTAATATTAGTTTAATAATGTAACATTGCACAGTGTCAACAACGATCCTCTTACACAATTCTAGAAATGAGAGTTGCATATATTAGAAATGAGAGTTGCATATATTAGAAATGCTTATTTACCGCAAGGGTTCTCAATCTTTTCAGATGGCAAACATCGCCCACAATAATCGTTAGTACTCGAGATAACTTTCCAACTAGCATGGCGCGAACCCCTATACTTATGAGAGCACCAGATTTTGAAGGTATGATATACTGACTGATTCTATGGGTATACTTAAAAACGATCCATTTGGGATATCTACTACCTTCACCGACAGTGATTGGGGTCAACGATGAAGTCTGATCTGTAGATATCTACTTTAATTTGAGGATAGGGGAAAATCATCATCAAACCCCTTACCCTTCAGGGTCGTAGGGGTGTCACTCTGGAAATATCAACATATACATTTCGCCATGTCTCTCTGTTTTCATTTCTTTGTTTGAGTGTGGAGAATCATAATCCTGTCCAGTCTTTAATATTATCAATCCATACTTTCCTCTTACCCAACTTTCTTCTTCCCGCTTCAACTGTTCCCTGTAAGATATTTTTGGAACGAGAATCGTACCCCATCACGTCGCCAAACCACACAAGTTTGCGATGCTTCACCACTGCCATGAGATGTTCTTGTTGGTATGCAAGATAGGGGGAAATAAGGAAAATTAAAGAGTTGACAGATTTTGTAAAATTGTCACAGTAACAAGTGGTAGTTCAATGGACGTGACAATATTTTGAATACAACATAGGAGCTAGACCAGTTGGCGGATGCAGACACGATGTATCTCTTCTTCTATATTTAAGCAAAATTACAGACTTGGATAACTCAATTGTCCAGAACATTACATGGATATACTGCCCTGGTCATGATGGGGCTAGGGGAAACGAGAGAGCCGACTTATCGGCAGGAAATGCGGTGATAGATGACACAATGCTGAGAAGAGATAAAGCAGACTTGCTTAAGGCAGTCATAAATTCATTGCAAAATTAAGATGAGGTTAAAGTGGCTGAAAATGCACACATACAAAGAATGCCAGAAATGGGAGAGTCTAGAGAAGAGAGGAGAAAGGGTACTCTTTTTTGGAACACTCAAAGATCACGTAATCAACATCTGTTAGAGACTTTGAGTCTACATACACTGGGATGGCTGCTAGAACAGAGGACGGATCCCTTATGGGAATGCCTCGCGTGCTGTGATGCTAGTTTCTAATCAAGAATAAAGAATTTCAGATATGATAGTGACAAATGAAGTTGATATACACTGTCATACTGTAATTTTCCCGTTAGGGAGTAACAGGGAGTATTCGAGTGGCTTGTGTGATAAAGGCCGCAGGCCCTTGCTGTCACCACGTCATGTTCAGGGTGAGTTTTTTTTAAATTTACTATACACGATTTAGAATGGCGAGTGAGAATGTATGTGTTTTCCTGGATAGCAGTTTAAATCGGATATTCCTCCTGAAAGCAACGGCAAGCTACAGGAGTATATTGCCAAGACATTTTCTATGGATGTGGTGAATTAAATCAGACTCATAACTAATATTGAGAACTGCAATTTGGAAGAAGTGACACATTTTGATTATTTATGAACAAATATAAACAATGCGGGGACTGTGCAGTTGAGAGCAAGAGAAGAACAACAATGGCGCAGTCAAAATTAAAACAGCTAAAGAAACTATGGCAGGGTACTAGCAAAGCACCAAATTGTGTTTACTACGAACATGTGTGTTTCCTGTGGTGACATATGGATGTAAAGCATGGCCACTAAATAAAACAGTGGCTAAGATAATAGCATCATTTGAATTAAAGTGCTATAGAAGTGTTTTGAGAATACCATGGACAGCAAGGAAAACAAACCAGGAGGGGTTAACGCACAATTAACGCACAGGAAGGCTGGCTTCTGAAAACAATATTAAAGCAAAAGCTAGTGTGTTTTTTTTTGTTCCATTAAGAGACACGACGGCATGGAGAGAGTGTTACTGGAGGGAGTGATAGAATGCAACAGGGGCAAAGGCCGCCTAAGACGCCTTTGGACAAAAGATACTCAGGAATGTCTGCGCATGTCACTGGAAGAAGCAGGACAACTTGATCAAGACCTAGGAAGACTAGTTCTGGAAGTCACCTGATGATGATACACGATTGATCATAAAGGAATAAAAAGAAGAGTTATCAAGCAATACAGAACAAGATCAATATGTCACCACGTACTGAAGGATATTATGAACAGGAGATTGGAGCACCCATTGATATGACTAGCTTATAATGATGATGATCTGACAATTGAGTCAACTGACGGCAACGCCTATAAAACAAATCTATATAACAAATTTCACACTAACAAACGTAATTTGCAGACAAAACCCGCAGCACATTATAAAACCTCTACGATTAATCATATATATATTTTTAAACCGTGTGCTGTTTCAAATACCTAGCAATGAATAACTTATTATGGGCATAAAGAACGCAACACATTTCTTGAGATATGCGTGTTTCTTATAACTAAACAGAAAGACTAAATTCATTCATGCGGAGATTTTCGAGCGTTTCGTGCGTTCTAAGGGAGATAAAAATTATTGTATTGATTTATTTCTACCGGCTTTAGTAAGTTCGAACAGACTTTTGTCTTGTCGGTTTTTCAAAGAACTCGTATTATTTCATCTAGACATGGCTGAGACTGCGCAAAGATGGGTTCCACTTGAATCGAACCCAAACGTATGTTTTATTATAGTTATGTTTATAGATGTCGTGCCGTATTATTGCTATTATTAATTTTTCATTGTCAGTTGGATCTTTGTTGTCTTGTCGTTGATGATTGACATTCTAGAACTTGCGTCACATCTATGTCCAGTCCCCGCTTTGACAATGAAAACATTCAATCATGCACAGACCTTCTTTGTCTATGTTGTTTGGTTGATGTTCATTAAATTTTTTGTTGTTAAATGTATAGTCACATTTTCAAGGCCATAGTTAAGTATAAGTAAAGGTCAAGCGTTTTTATAAACTAAACTCAATCGACTGTCCGTAGCACTCATCATTACATAGACATGTCGCCTAGACCTATTGATTGATTTATAATATTTATAAGTACTATTGTCATATCGCACAATATTAATAGTATTAGGACCTGTATGGCGGCTATATTTCACAGATTATAAATCTTAGATATTTGTGTGTCACTAAGTGATTTAGTCTGTACTGTAATGTAATCCACTAACTAATGATAATTATTAGGCCTAAACTAGGCTAATAACTAATAATAAATATCTAGGCCCATTTTTTTATAGGCCCTATGGCCTAAGTATATTTATTTTATTATAATATACCTAGTCTTTTTAGTTTTAAGTTCCAAAAAAAATGTTACACAGAAATTAATACTAGATTAGACAGTCTAAACCTAAATAACAAATTTATATCTAGGGTAAGTATTATCTTCTTCTCATTAATTCTCAAACTCCCGCTGGATCTCTCTTGAAGCTGGACCAAAGTCCTACTACATTTCCAGCTTGATGTAGTCCAGAGAATGGAAATGTGTTGTGTTGTTGTCTGTTTGCACCAATGAACGATACATCTGTCTTTGACAGATATAAATATTATAAAGTTCAGGCCTATAGTCCTATGTCAAATTGCAAGTTACTAGAAAATCTTTATGGGTATAGCCCCTAAGCCCAATTTCCTGTATAACAAACAAAATTTAATGCATAGGTCTATGGAAAATCTTGCTTTCGTAAAATAATGTTAACATATTCATAGGAAAAAGGCAGAATGAGCCCTGAGGGCTTGATAATCTTGTCTTTGATCTACCACAAACTGAGCATCAGCTCTTGATAGCAAAGGCCTTGATAAATAATATAATATTGTAGGATCTCATTTTTTTTTACAATTTCTCTCTACTCATTTGAGAAAATGTTGTCTATATTCATGGTTTGTTTACTGTTTACATATTAGTAACATGATCATTAGTGCAGACATTTGCACATACTGAATAATTTGTTACCACTGCTGAAGTCTGATGTGTCTGAGCATTGTTGAAAATAAAGTGGCGGCATAATGCATTTACCCGATATATTCTCTGGACTATACCCTTCTGGAAATGTAGAGGGACCATCCTGCTACAAAAGAGATCTAGTGAGAGTTTTAAAACAAACGTACAAAGAATAGAAACTTAGAACATTAGCAAATCTGTGGAGGAAAAATATATTTAAACTGAAAAAGAAAACACTTGTTGGAGTGGTGGACTTGAACAAAAGTATTTGTCTATGAAAATTTAAAGTTTTCCTATCTTGTTAACAATCCACTTTCAATCCACACAACAATTAGGAAAATTGTGATTACATTCATGTTTTATTTGGCTATTTTACTGTATTGGAGGTGCAAAGTGATATGCCTGGTTCTCATGTAATCCCAGGGTTTATTAGATAACCAAATGATTGAATGAGAATATATTACACAAGACAAACTATCTCCAATTTGCACCTCTCTGCTGCCAAAACTAAAAAACATTGAAACAGTACAGTTTAAGACAACAGCTGGATTGCCTGGTTGTCATGTCCAAAAGTGCACTAATTAAAGAACAGTGAGATAGTTTTCAGATAAGTATTATTTGCTTATAGAGTATACGAGAAAGTAGCACAGCGATAGAGCACAGCGCCATGTGTAGAATGAGTGAGAAAATAAAATCCGTAATGAAAGCAATTTTCATGCTTGAGAACAAACTTTCATCTGTCTTCTGGTAGCACGTAGTGAGGAAAGACAATGGCGATACAATTTTGTCTTGATATGAAGAAAACTATGTAGAGGCTCAATCTTGGATGAGTAACAGGATACAGGGAGCAATGGACCGGTTAATTACACGAGGCAAGTTCACTGGCATGGGAACACCACATACAAGGTAGATGTAGTCAACTCAAGTGTAAATCTCTGCTTACCATCTCTTCGGAAAATGCAACCCAGGACCATATTTTAGCCTGCCAAGTCCAAGGGCACAGTGGGTGATAAACCGTCACGACGTACAGCTGGCACACACTCACCTCCTGGTGATAGACGTGTTTTTTTTAAAAGGCATTCTCTATTTCTTGTGGTAGGTGTGTTAGTTGATCCTGTGTGCTTCTTTTTGTCTGTATCCTGATTGAGTTGGAGTCAATATTGAGAAATCTTTCCGGAAACCATATTAGTCTTCTATTAATGAATATTTCCCATTAGTTTTCCTACACAACTGAGAAGATTGATAGTTCTGTAGTTTTCTGGATTTTTTTGTTTTTTCCTGGTTTCAATATTGTCTGTATAAGTGGGTCCCCCCCCCCCCCCAATATTGAAGGTATTTATCATAGCTGCTATCTCAGCTTTGATTGAATATGTTGAGATACTTTTTGCTGAAAGGACCAAGATGTTTTGGTATGGGAGGTAACTTCATTTAATTTGTTTTTTATTTGAATTTGGCTAGATAGTTTGTTGTTATATGCGAGTAGATTGGCCACTTCTTTACCTGTCATAATTTCTTTGTTGGGGAGACGAAAAAGGTCAAGCAAGTGGAATTGTGACTAACTTTGAAGTTGATGATCAGCATGTAGTAAAGAAACCAGTTCTCTTATATGGCTGGCCTACTAGCAATATGGTTACAGATGTCCACAGTTAGTGGATGTTGGAAAAAAATGAATGTATTAGTTACGACATCGAAGTTGGATACATCAGGCTAGTGGCTCAAATAAAATAGTGGCACAACACATTTCTATTCTCTGGACTACATCCTTCTGGAAATCTAGTAGGACCATTGTCCTGCTACAAAAGAGATTCAGTGGGAGTTTGAAACAAACTCAAACCAAAAATAAAATTTTATTTTCTTACATATTTTTTGTATTTATTTTCAGTGCAGCATTTTAATTAGATTAAAAACATTTCATGATGTCTGACATGAAATAACAAAATTGTATCTCATTTCTTTCAGGTCATGAACAAGGTAAAGTGATATCTGAAATGACCATGTGTAGATGATTGTACCATGTCAAAATCAGTCTGAACTTCTTGGTATAGTATATTTATGATATGTAGCACATTGTATGACGTCATTGTGAATAGAATGTACTCTATTTACTCCTTTTGTTAAGGATATTTTATGGCAGTGGGAAATATAGAAAATATATTTATACAAGGTATGTTCACATGAAATCTGCCTGTGATGCGTCGCAATGCCAACACGTGAGGAGTGTGAAGACGTCATCAGTTGTGGATGTTATGATAAGAATATAGAAAGCAAGAGGAAATTTTGAATTAGGAAATATATGAATATCAAAAGGTACTAAATCAGATAGAAAACTAAAAATAGTCAATTCAAATGTTAAATTAGTGCTGCTGTGTCTCTGAAACAATAAGGGAGACAACTAGAAAATTACATTTCTCCATTAGTGGATACTTTGTGGAAGGTTTCAAATGGTATAAGATCACCCAATGAGGAGCTCATGCACAGAGTTAAACAAACATTAGTACAGAAATACAGAAGTTGCTCTGTAGATGGATAGGACATATGAAGACCAACAGAAAGTATTGGTTAATTGGTTGCTGATCCATCAGTCCATGGTCTCATGCCCTTTGACCCAATGCCATTGTGTGATATATGCATGTGTTTGTGAATTGTTGTTGTGTTCCATATAAGGTGTTCCATTTATCTGGGGCTGGAGGGAGAAGCATTTTCCTGATGTCATCCAGTGCTGGACATTCAAAAAGGTGGTGGTCAATAGTTTCATAGGGATGAGTGCACAGTCGGCTCCCTGGAGCGTGTTGTGGTTGTATTCTGTTCAGGTGAATGTTAAGATGCATATGTGTGCGAAATTTGAAGATGATACTCTGTTCTTTCCTTCCCAGGAGGTCTGTGTTGTCTTTGGGCTGGTCATATATTTATAGATTTCCCTTCCAGTATTTCTCATAGCACATTGGTTTATCCAGTTCTATTTTTTCACAGATTTCAACATAACTAACATTGTGGATGTCTGTTTGTGTATATTACTGTTCCTTTCTTCCTTCCTTCTTTGCTAGTATGTCTTCCTTGTCATTGCCAGGTGTGTTTCAGTGGCCAGGAATCCACTGCATAGAAAGTTCTGTAAGACTAGATTTGTTCTGGAACCCTCGAGGACAGAAGAAAAGAAGACAAAGAAATATATGGAAGAAATAGCAATATACTAAGACACAAAGAATGCATGAGAAGTTCTAAGAACCGGAAGCAAAACTGGTATCTAAAGATAAAATGGAAAAATTTGTTTAGGACCTATGCTCAGCAGGGAGCTGAAAGGTGAATATAAATATGTTATGTTATGTTATGTTCCTCCAGGGCCATAGGCGGCGCATAGGGCAGAAACCATAGCTTTCCATTTCTGTCTTTGTGTTGCCAGGTCTTTCAATTGTTGCGTGTTGTTTAGGTTCATTGACATGCCTTCTCTATTAATGGTTCTTCGTAGAGTTTCTCTAGGTCTCCCTCTTCTTCTTACTCCAGGTGGCACCCAATATAGTGATTGCTGGGGAATTCTTAGGCTGTTCATTCTAAGAACATGGCCGATGTAAGTCCAACGCCTTTGTCTAATGAAGGAAGATATATAGGTTTGTTTGCTTTCCTCTCTTATAGTAGTAATATAAATATAGATGATTATATTTTAAGTTTCTATTTTTAATAGTTTGTTTACAATCTTGGGATGGAGTGCGGATGGAAATTTATTGATGTTTATGGCCTTGAGCCTGAGCTTCTAGACATTGTGCCAAGGCCAGTTGCTGCTGTTATTTTGTTGTTCCCAGATTCTAAGGTGAGCATTGTTTGTTGTAAATTTGTTAATGTTGGTCAACTTTTGCATATATTGTTTCATTAACTTTTAATTGTCGTCGGCTTTTGCATTCATTACTCAAACTCCTGCAAATTAGCAGGATATAGTTCGGAGAACAGAATAAATTGTCATGGTTTACAGCTTAACTGCGATATCAGTGGTTTTTTGGCTTATCACGTTGAACTTCAGCATGACTTTGTAATCACTTTGACTCTTTATAGGATGAGACACCCAACTTCTTCCTAAAACCTGCTTAGTCGCCTCCTATGTCATGTATTTCTGGTAAGTCGCTATTCTTTGCTCCACAATCGGGGCCTCAGTAACACACTGGCATCAGTTGGTTATATTGTAAATTAAAATTTTCATTGCATCTTATTTTCCCATCATAGATTTGACACTTGTGTGTATGTTGATTATAAGTGCAGGTTATCTTTAGCATATGTCAATAGGTACTCTGATACCTGTCTCAATAAATCCATCATTGTGTGGTGGCTCATAGTTCCTATTCAGTGTTTATTTACTAGTCTCTTCATATTATGATTATGTTTCTCTTTACAGCCCTTTTCAATCTTGACCATTGTTCACACCTTTGAAAACTTTCTGAGTGGGTGAAGTTTCTCAGAGCATTGACTATGTCAGGGTGAAGTTTCTCAGAGCATTGAATATGTCTGATCAATCCATTGATGTACCTTTGGACACTGACAACAATAATAATAATAAAACAGATAACCCATCAGGGGTGTCACACTGGAAAGATCAACACCAAAAGCTCTCCAAACATCTATCTCAATCATTCGGAGGAATAGAAAATTCACTCCCAAACCATTCATTAATTTTATCAATCCTGGATTTTATTTGTCCTTTTCTCCTTCCACTCTCGGCTGTTCCTTGCAAAACAGTTTTATAATGTGAGCCATGTCTCGTTACATGTCCAAACCAAATAAGCTTACACCATCTCACTACTGCCAAAAGTGGAAAGTGGTTGCCATAAGATAACCTGTAAGTTTCTTTAATGACAATATCACACCATATAGTAATACTTACTGATGCAAAGTCAGTACTAAAAATACTGTAGTTCAATGAATTACCAGATTCAACCTGTAGCAACCCAGCTAAAAAAATGCATATTTCCTCGGACTAAGTAATTTGTCTTAAGTCCTAAGTAATAAGTACTAAGTAATCGGCCATTTGAATGATTTCTGGTTTTTCTGCACGTTTGCTTTTTTGCCGTAACGCTTTTATTTACTTAGTTTTATTGATTTCAAATTCTGAGGCAATAGAGATAAATGGATGCTGGATGTGATTTGGAGGCGTTATGTTGTGTACAACGAAATCGTGAATGTGGACAAACGCACACAGTGTATTTACCGGGTCAAGGTCATGCCTATCTAAAGAGAATGCTACTTCTCAAATTCCTCATCGTAAATGACTTCAATTACATCACTATTAAATATTATTAAACATCTCTCAAGCACAATATGTTGATCTACAGTAACTGAAACACTAAAACTTTAAAATTCGTGCTTTTCTGAATCATAATCCATGAAGAAATTGCAAAAAATAGCATCACTGAGGCTAGATCTATGCAGTTTGATTTCCAAACTTGAAACGTTGAATAAATTACAACTGCGTTTTTATTTGGAAAACTAAGGAACAATCACTAGCACGCACTTACTATGAGAGCATGATGGGAAGTAATAATGACTGATTGTTGTCCATGGCTACCTTGATGTAATCATTTGTCGACATCGGACATATATCGCTAGATGATATTTGTAGGCTACGGGTTGCTACATGTTAAAAGAGGTGTTGTATAGATATGATATTAGTGCAGAATTTTACTGCAATGGATTCCACCTTATTGTGAGATAGCAGGAAGTGAGAAGGACTAGTCCGAGAAAAACTGCTAAGATGTAACAACATAGTACACCAATCACCTGTTACCAAAAGAAAACAGTGATAAGAATAGAGAAATCCTAATGTATCTTGACAAGATGACTGTCCTCTGCTAAACAGATAAAAATAAGTCATCATATTTCAACTCGGACCTGGAGATAATAGACTTAACGGCCTTATTTACATACTAAGTTAAAAAATCAGTCAACGTAATGTAATAGTCACTCAATCCAAACTGCAGATCATAGTTTGCAAGAATGTGTATACTATATAAATTCATGCAGATTAAATACCATATGGAAAAGCAGAATAAGTACAGCAGTGGAGATTTTATTCTATATAAATAATAATACCCGTTCTTTTGTACGGATGTGAAAGTTGACAATTACGGCAGTAATGGAAAGAAGAATACAGGCTTTTGAAAACAAATGGTAGATGCGAGTAAAAAACAAAAGTAAAGTAACCCATAGCATTTATTAATGCCGTAGGGGTGTGAGATGTTAGCGATCTCACATTTCACAGGCTCTGCAAATGAGGGCGGTAGCCATCTCCTCTCCCTCGCAGTCTTTACTTCCCGGATTAATCAGGTACCCATTTAAGGCTGTGTCGACCTGGGAGCCGTTGCGATCTGAAAACATTTCCGCCTGATGCGAGTACTGCACATCCATTATACAGAACATAAAACTAACATATTCTGGAGAAATATAATAAATACTCTTGCAGGCAAACAAGAACATCTCATGGCAGTGGTAAAGCTATGCAAACATGTGTGGTTTGGCCATATGATGAGCATAATTCACTTTCCAAAACTATCCTGCAGAGAACAGTGAATGGTGAAAGAAGGAGAAGAGGAAATAAGAAAGGGTTATCTACAGAGATCAGTGACCAGGTTTCTATGGAACAAAAATGTTCTAACATAAATTAGAACAAATTTCAATATAGATGCATCCAACATTCTACGCAATGAGCGACCCTCGATCACGCGATATGTGCAGTACACACTGAGTGAGGTGGATAGCCAGTACGTTGCATGCAAAACGCTAGATCTGTATCCTTAGTTACAACTGTTTAAATCTCTGAATCATGGAAGCTCTATGTAATAACATAAAATTAAAAAGTTGGACTGTTGTCATGTGATGTGGTCACTGATTCCTGTATTGAACCAAAGTTTGGATTGATAATATTAAAGACTGAACAGAGTTAAGATTCTCCACGCTGTGAGGATTTTTGTGTTAACTTTTCCAGAGTGGCACCCCTACCACACTGAAGGGCTGTGGGTGTTATGATGATACAGTGGAATCCCATAATAACAACTTGATCCCGACTGACAAAATTTGTATGCAATAACAGAAATTCGCTATATACAGTACAAACAATATAGAATAAATATACTTGGGCATTTCAAAAGTGTTGTTATAACAGGATGTGCTATAGAGGGATTTCACTAAATTATCAAACACTAAGACACACATACTAGTCTTGTAATACATCTATGAAGTTCTCTATGGTCACCTAAATCTTTCTAAAATTCTGAAGCCTCTATGTAACATATACACATTTTTCAATGATAAAAAATTGAATTATTCCCTAAATGAAGCATAATTACAACTCGTTCAGGACACAAAACTTAAGTTTGAAGAAGAAATCACTAGGAAATTATTTGGAAAAAAAATTTAAAAAATTTCGAAACCTATATTAGACAATTAAAACTCAAGTACGAATACATTTTTTTTCCTATTGCCACCCTGTGGGAGTGGAACATGAGTCCCACGTTGGGAAACACTGTCTTAACCCATGAGGGTCATAGGTGTACCACATTGGATCCATGGTTGGTTGGTTGGTTGGTTGCTGATCCAGGGCTATGCCATTTGACCTAATGGCATTATATTGCTGGGAAGTCTGTGGATTTTCGGCCCACCCCGGGACAGAGCCAGAGAATAACTATCACACCTCCAGGAAGGTAGGTTTAAACCTATGCACTGCTCCTAGCCACTGTAGCCAAAATAGGGTTCACTGTGCTCATTCCCTGCCACCAGTTGACTACTGGTTATGCCGAACTTCTCTATTGCTCCAAGCATGCAACCAAATGTTCAAGTCAAAAGGATTGTCACGTCCTGAGTCACTGTGCCTCCATGATGGGCCTCAGCCATAGGAAAAACAGTGATGTCAGTTTCCTCCTCCTCAGTGCTGTACAGTACATCTCTGGCTCCCTCCCAACAACAGAGGGTGCATACATATATATTCAGGCAAACATGTAAAACATTTCAACAACAAAACAAAATCATAATTGTATAGATGACGTGCCATGAAGCTTCTATAAGAAGATA
Organism: Meghimatium bilineatum; assembly: GCA_034231615.1. NCBI lineage: Eukaryota > Metazoa > Mollusca > Gastropoda > Stylommatophora > Philomycidae > Meghimatium > Meghimatium bilineatum. The sequence continues at coordinate 18,261,889 of CM067312.1, read as the reverse complement.
ACCTCAATATAACGGCATGTCATCCACTAAGGTTTTCTGTTGCATGGATGGTATGTCTAGTGGGCCATTGGTGAGACCCACAGACGCAACCACATGCGTAACATTGGATCCATCAACTTCTATCTTCAGCAATGTGAATTAGAACAGACTGTTCTCTGTGGTATTTTTTTTTGGACAAAGAATCATACATGTCTGCATACATGTCCAAACCATGCAAGTTTTCGTCATTTGACTATTGAAAGTAATGGGTATAGCTTTGAACATCTGTATTTTATTTCTTACATACACAATTGTCACATGCTCTTTATAGGATATGTGCTGAATTCATCTGTAACATTTGTACTCGAAGATCTGTAGTCGTCTGTCCATATCTACAGTGAGTGTCCAACTCTCACAATCATGCAACACAATAGAAAGGAATAATGAGTTACAAAGTTTTATTTTCGATACAATACTGATAACATATCCAAATTAAATTTAGCCTTTACATAGCAGCTAACGTGATCTCCAGGTGTGTATTTATTTCTGATGTGTATTTTCCATCACTCCATATGGAGGATCAAACGTATTTAAAAGTATTGACCTTCTTGAGTTTCTGCCCATTATCATGATGGCCTGCGCCTCTGTGTGTCTGCTGTTAACCAAGATCTTAATCTTTTCGATGATGATTTCCATTCCATACTTGCTGGTAACTTTTTCCAGTTTAGCTGTTAACTTTTGTTCTGACCCATTGCATCTAGTGTCTGTCCAATCTTTTCTCTCATGTGCTGTCAATCATTTCCAGTACTGATTTTCTCCCATGACACAATACCATGCTGTCCTTCTCTTAGTCTCCCCATACACTTCTCACTCTTTGACATGTTTGCCTGTTGTCAACTGCTCCATCTTTCTACTTATGATGATGTGTTCAAAGAATGTGCACTGCCTTTTTTAAAATGTAAATAAGCAGCTGTTTTTATGGAATTAATTTCTTTCAATAGTGTGTAAATAAAAGAAGTTTACGGTACAAAACAAATGTTTTAAAAATATGTCCAGTTTATACAAGAGACTCTACTGCAGATGTTTATATTACAAGTGAAAGTAGTAGAAGACTCGAGATTTTGTTCACATACTTGCTTTTATCCATAGTTGGTTGGTTGGATGGTTGCTGGTCCATGGGCTCATGCCCTTTGACCCAATGCCATTTTGTTATCCATAGTCATTGACACACATTTTTGTTTTCAATTTAAAATAAATCATGTTCACTCAATCACACCTTCTCATTTTTCAGTCTGCGGACACAATAGGGGAGCCGCAAGAAAATTTTCCATCAGATCTCTACTACACCAAGCAAACAATTGACAATGCCTGCGGCACGGTGGCCATTGTGCATGCCTTGGCTAACAACCATAACCAGATCAAGTTTGATGGTGAGGAAACGTACTTAAGTTAAACAGTTTACGCCAGTGTTTCCAGGGTCCGTAAGGGGAACAAAGAATAATGACACTGTCACCTGCCCTGTACTTCATACACAGATTACGCCAGTATTTCCAGGGTCCGTAAGGGGAACAAAGAATAATGACAATGTCACCTGCCCTGTACTTCATACACAGTTTACGTCAGTGTTTCCAGGGTCCGTAAGGGGAACAAAGAATAATGACACTGTCACCTGCTCTGTACTTCATGCACAGTTTACGCCAGTGTTTCCAGGGTCCGTAAGGGGAACAAAGAATAATGACAATGTCACCTGCTCTGTACTTCATACACAGTTTACTCCAGTATTTCCAGGGTCTGTAAGGGGAACAAAGAATAATGACACTGTCACCTGCCCTGTACTTCATACACAGTTTACGCCAGTGTTTCCAGGGTCCGTAAGGGGAACAAAGAATAATGACAATGTCACCTGTTCTGTACTTCATACACAGTTTACGCCAGGGTCCGTAAGGGAAACAAAGAATAATGACACTGTCACCTGTCCTGTACTTCATACACAGTTTACGCCAGTGTTACTAGGGTCCATTAGGGGAACAAAGAATAATGACAATGTCACCTGTCCTGTACGTTATACACAGTTTACGCCAGTGTTTCCAGGGTCTGTAAGGGAAATAATGACAATGTCACCTGTCCTATATGTCATACACAGTTTACGCCAGTGTTTCCAGGGTCCGTAAGGGGAACAAAGAATAATGACAATGTCACCTGTCCTGTACGTCATTATGGGTGACTAAGAAGATTTTGAGGGTGGAGTTGGCTGTCACCATAGAGGGTCAAAGTAACCTAGAAGCCATGCTAAAGTTGTATGTTTCAGGCCAATAGATGCAGATATCACAGTGAAGCTGTAAACCTTGACACAACGCTTTTGACACAACGGATTCAGTTCTCCGGACTATATCCAGTTAATCTGCAGGAATTTGAGAACGAATGTGAAAGAAGGATACCAGTTACAGTAGATTCTTTAGATCCGGCTAATGTGGCGACTTGGTACAGATTATGCTTACTGCCATTTTTTGACCAAGAAAGACTCTTGTTTGTAGACTTCAAAGAGTCCATTGTGAATGTCAATGCTATCGGCTACAAGAATACACTTGACCAAGATGGATACAGCCATCAAGAATAAGTGATCTAGTATTCTGTAACACAGTGTTTAGATGACAATGTTGCATATCAGCAGGTGTTATCTACCTGGTGCACCTAAGTACTCTCGTAAGGACATGCGCCATGCAAGTGTAAAAGTGCCAGTGAGCACTAATTATTACATGTGGGCTGTTCAACCGCCTGAAAAGGTTGAGAACCCTGATCTACAGAATTCGCTCGTTATAAAGCATTCTGCCTTACAGAAAGATAAAAAAAGATCTAAAGCTTTGCGTAAGTTAAGATTACCCATTATGGATGTACACTCCTTTCAATCATGGTTATTAGTTCAACTTGGTTATATCGGATCATTTAATCAACAAAGAATAGTGATCGCTGTTCTGGTAATCCAGTCACCACGACCTTCAAGGATAGGTAATTTTTTTTTTTTAAATCTAAAAATCGGAGGTTATGAAAGCCACACTGAATCAATTGTATACTGGGTCACAGTGTGTTGTTAAATGTTTTTATTTGAAAGAAGAGTTGTTTTTTAAATATAGGTTTATGAACAATGTTTTGATAATACCACAGATTGTGTATAAATGATGTTTTGATAATACCACAGATTGTGTATAAATGATGTTTTGATAATACCACAGATTGTGTATGAACAATGTTTTGATAATACCACAGATTGTGTATGAACAATGTTTTGATAATACCACAGATTGTGTATGAACAATGTTTTGATAATACCACAGATTGTGTATAAATGATGTTTTGATAATACCACAGATTGTGTATAAATGATTTCCTTTTTACAGATACTAAACACTTCAAAACCTTCCTGGAGATGACAAACACACTGACCCCAGATGAAAGAGCAAAATTTTTGGAGCAGGATAATGTATGTTCTTACTTGCTTGTATGCCTCTTCTGATAACCTTGAAACCTGTCACTGTCATAGGGATACCAAAGCACTGTCATAGGGATACCAAAGCACTGTACAGATCTTTTAATTATTTATTTTGGTCACATGTGCCTAACAATGATGTTTCATAGCTGTTTTTCTTCTTCTTCTTTCGTTCACTTGAAACATGTCTATATCTGCAATTCTGTCTCCTTAATAAAACTCACTGTCTTTTGTAGTTCATACAGTGTCCCATAGAGCTTTGATTCCAGTGTTGTTTCCTCTGGCCAATATGTCTGCCTCAGCTTTTCATGCTCAGAACACTCTTGAAGTATATGTTTGGCACTCTGTACTGCCTGTCCACATGTACACATGGCCGTGTTGCCAATCTTGAACTTTGTATACATGTGACTGCGGAGTCGGTTGTGTCCTGTTCTGAGACGTAGAATTATAACTTGTTCTGATCTGTTCATAATGTGATAGTCATCTTGTGTTGGTGTTTGTGGCTTTCTTATTGACTTGATCATCTGTTTTTTCTGATGGTAGGTGATTGGTATATCTGGTTGATCTTCGGCAGCACCTTCCTTAGCCAGTTGGTCTGCTTTTTCATTTCCTGGTATTCCACAGTGAGAGGGTATCCACTGCATGGTTACCCTATACTGGTAAGACAATTCGCTAAGTAGTTTTTTCAAGTCTGTTAGTTTTCCAGACTGGAGAGCTTGAAGCACTGACCTTGCATCTGTCAGGAATACCACAGGCTGTAGGTCAGAGTTGGAGTTCAGCAGTTTTTTAGCTGCCACAGTAATTGCCTGGATTTCTGCATCATAATTATTGCAGAATTTTCCTGTCGGTGTTCTGATTGTATCTCTAGGCTTGTGTGGATATTCTATATATACACCTGCACCTCCATTCCTCACAGCATTCTGTGCTGACCCATCTGTGTATACTCTGACCCATATATCTTGTGGATATTCCTCGTCCAGGAAACTGAGGGTGACTGTCCTCCGCTGCACACTGTTCTGTTCGTCCTCGCTTAGTATTCCTTTCACATGGGTCTGAATGTATATTGGCATTCCATGCCTTTCACTCCATGGGGTTTGTTCTGGTACAGACCTTAAGGGGCTGTCAACTTCAGGTAGGTCTGTAAGTTGTCTACGGAGTCGTTTAGCTTGATGGATAAAGCTGCTTCTTTTCAGTCGCCCCATTGCTAGGTTTTGGAATCTTTCCTTCATTGGATGACTTGGCATACACTGAAACTTTTCCGCTTGAATTAGTACTTTTGTGTCTCTGCGTTCGCCAAGTGTTTGCATTCTTCCCATTTTCTGCATCTCTGCTATGGGTGTTGATTTCATTGCTCCCAACATTATTCTAAGTGCCTGGTTTTGCACTTTATCTAGATCTTGTAATGTGGTGTTTGATGCAGGACACCACGCAGCTGAACCATATTCCAGGTGTGGTCTTATGCCTTGCTGGTAAACTTTACTGAGTATATTTCCACTGGCTCCCCATGTGGTTCCACTTAGTTTTCTCAGGATAGCTAGCTTCCTCCTAGCTTTTGTTGTTGCTTTGTTTATGTGCTGCTTCCATGTCAGCTTATCATCAAAAGTAACTCCGAGGTATGTGGGTTGTTTGTCTTCTTTCAAGAGCTCTCCATCTATCTTGATATGACCAGCTTTTTGTTTTGGTGAGAGGGTAAAGAGTGTAGTGCTGCACTTATCTGTGTTAATGCTGACGCACCATCTATTAGCCCATAAGCTTAGGGCATCGATAGCTCTTTGTATTTGTTTAGTGGCCACTGTTGCATGTTCTTCCGTGCACCAGATCACCAGGTCGTCAGCATACATTGCCACTTTGATCCCGTGTGGTAGTTCAGCAACTAGGTCATTGATGTAAACCAAGAAAAGTGTGGGTGACAGGACTCCTCCCTGGGGGACTCCATGACGCAGTAGAACTTTCTTGCTCTTGCGACCATCTAATTGTACTCTGGCTCTTCTATTATGCAGGTATGCTTTTACCCATTTGTACATTCTTGAGCTAACCCTGCAATTTCGCAATTTCTTTAGGAGCCCTTCTTTCCAGACCTTATCAAATGCTTTCCTGAGGTCTATCCATGCTGCTAGTACCAGTTTCTTATCTTGGAAGGCATCCTCAATCTCTTGGGAGAGGTAGGTTGCCTGATCTTCAGTAGAGTAGCACTGTCTGAAACCTGCTTGCTGTGATACCAGAAGGTTTTCACTTTCAAGGTACCACTGCATCCTAAGATTGATAATGCGTTCCATTGTTTTGCATAGACAGCTTGTGAGGCTGATGGGCCTGTAGTTGGAGACTGTGTTGCCATCTTTTCCTGATTTGAGGAGAGGTATCATTATTGCTTCTCTCCATGCCTGTGGTACATTACCTGTGGACCAGCTTGTGTTAAAGATTTGCAGCAGCTTTGCTCTTGCTGCAATTCCCAGGTTTCTAATCATTTCATTGGACACTCCATCAGCTCCAGGGGACTTTTTCATTTTCAATTTGGATATTGCATGCTCCAGTTCTCTCATTGTGATTGGTGCCTCCATGACTTCAGGTATAGGTTCGTCTTGTCCAATGTTTTGCTGGTTCGCTCGAACCTCCTGTTGTTTGTCTGGGCTGACTTTGACGTTATTGTCTTCTGCAAAGGAATCTGCAAAGTAATCAGCTGCATGTTTACCTGTTAAAATGTTTTTATCTTTATAAAGTGTGATCCTGGTATTTCTCCCTGTACCTTCATCATTTAGTTGTTTTACAAGTTTCCATAATTTCCTAGTATCTCTTTCTAGGTTCAGCGACTCTGTTTTTTCTTTCCAGCTGTTCCGTCTGGCTTGTAACTTGGCTCTTTGAAATTTAGCCTTTGTTTGCTGATATTTGTTGTGATGTTCTTGGCTAGGTCTGTTCTCAGCCTGCTTTCTAGATGTTTCCATCTCATTTTGCAGCTTTTCCAGTTCATCATTCCAGTAGGGTTTGTAGTTTTTGCGTGCCCCCCTGGGTATGGTTTTACTAGCAGCATGTAGTATACATCTATTAAATTCACTCACTGCTCTATTGATGTCTTTGTCCAAGTTCATGTCCTTAGCTAGAACACTGGTTAAATGCTGGTACATTTTCCAGTCTGCCCTCTTATAGTTCCACCTAGTGAGCGTGCTGCTGTCCTTGGTATATTCATTGTGAATTTCCAGAAATACTGGTCTGTGGTCACTACCCCCAAGCTGCTTTCCAACGACACGTGTGATGTTCCATTCCAGGCCTGGTGAGTGGAATGCCAGATCTGGTGTAGAGGTGGTGTGCCATGCTCTCGAGTAGAAGGTTGGTGAGTCAGCTGGCTGGTTAATAAGAATGAGATTATTTTCATCCTGCCAGCTCTCAAGTTCCTCACCTCTCTTGTCGATATGATCGTAGCCCCAGCTCTGAGAGTGGCTGTTGAAGTCACCACACACCATAAGCCTTTCTTTGTCTGGAATTGTGTCTAGTGCCAATGGTTTATCATTTGGGCAGTAGTAGTTCAGGAGATGGAATTCTGCACTGTCTGTTTTTAGGTGGAGCATCTGGTATTCTGCCCCGTCCATGTATACTTCCAGCTGACATGCGCTGATATTGTTTTTAACTAGTGTCAGAATTCCACCCTTTCGCCTGTCTTTTCTGTCAGATCGGTAGCACTGGTAGCCTCTGATTTTGAAGGCTATGTCGCTGCTGAGGTGTGTTTCTTGGATACAGCATATATTAACTTGTTCTTCACTGAGGACATTTTCAAGTTCCAATTTTTTGCTGTATCCATCTCTTTTACTGTTGACACCCTCAGCATTCCAGTGCATTATTTTTATTGGTCGTTTGTTTGTTTGGCCAGTAGCTCTATTCCCTTGCCTCCTGGCTCCTCGGGGCAATTGAGAAGGACTTCCAGTAACTGAGGTTGGGCCCTTTCGAGGTATAGGGCCCGGCACCGTCCCTGCCTGAACGTCCGCCACAGGGCAGGCACCATAACGTTTATTAGATGCAGACATGTTTCCATTGTGTTTTATGCGTGGCAACCTGATTATCTGTGCGCCTTTTGGCTGGTTGCCTCCGTCTTCAGCACTCTGCTTACTTGGGCCGGACTATGGTCCTGCTCGAGTGGGAGTGCCCGACCAGTCTTAGTTTCCAGCCTCTGATGGCTGAACTAAGCCCCATCACCACTTCAAGGTTCTGGCCTCGATGGGGCTCATAGCTGTTCATATTGATATAGTTTGCTCAACTGTCAACAGTTATCTCCCTTGAACTTCAATTGGTAACATCTACAGATCCATTTTACCTGTCCCAATTAACCTGTAGCAACCTGTAGTCTACAAATGTCATCTAATGATAGACGTCTGATGTTGACATATGTCTATATCAAGGTAGCCATTTGTAGTTATGGACAACAATCATCCATGTTTATTTCCCAATCATGCTCTAGTAAGTGTGTGCTAGAGTGATTATTCCTTAGTTTTCCGAAGCGATATAAATACGCAGTCGTAATTTATTTGACTTTTCACATTTGGAAACCGAACTGCGTAAGCCTAGCTTCTGTGCCTCCATTTTTTGCTATTTCTTCATATATTATGATTCAGAAAAGGATGAATTTCCAAGCTTTAATGTTGCAGTTACTGTAGATCAACGTATGGTGTTTTAGAGCGATGTTTATATTGAAAAGTGATGTAATCGATGTCATTTATGACGAGGAATTTAGGAGCCATGATTTCTTCAGCTAGGCCTATGCTTAAACCGATTACATCACTGAGCCTGAATTTGAGGAGCCATGATTTCTTCGGCTAGGCCTATGCTTGACCGATAAGTACTTTGTATGCGTTTGTCTACATTCTTGATTTTGGTTGTACACAACATAACACTGATACACACAAGCAAACAACACCTCCAAATCATATCCAGCATCCATTACTCTCTATTATCTCTGAATTTGAAATCAGTAACTCAATAAATAAAATGTTAGGCCAAAAAAAAGCAAACACATGCAGAAAAACCATGTCATACAAAAATGGTCGGGTGTCAGAAACAATATGCACTATTCTAGCTGAGCTGCTACAGGTTAATAGTTCAAAAATTCAACTGAAACCATCTTACATTATAATGGTTAATTATATGATTACAACTTTTAAACTTACATTATAATGGTTAATTATATGATTACAACTTTTAAAATCAGATTTGTTTATTTTTTTTTGCAATATAGTTCTCAAATAACATTCTAAACTGATGTCTTGCAGTTTATTAGCCATGTTGGTTGCCTTCTGCTTTTATTTCTTCTTTAAAATATGTGCAATATTTTCTTGTGGGTATAGCTTTTCTTATCTTTTCATCTGGTTTCACCATATAGATTACCACATCTCTATCTGAGACTGACATTTTAACAGATCCATGGTATCCTTGCATGCATGGTATCTTGTACATGATCCAGATATGCACAGTTCTTATTGTTGAGAGATGTTGACAGAAGTAACTAATAAGCATTGTTTAGTATGTCCTGTTTACTATTGGTGACACAGCATACTTGACTCACGACTGCTCAAGTGGATATAATAAGTCACATCCTTCCAGATAGATTTGGAGACTACGACACTCATCTTGGCTGATCCAATTAATCTAAACCTTTCATTTGTTATTTTGCATTACTTTGTATCGCCATCCAATGAAAATCATGAATGATTCAGACTACTGACATGACCAAAAGCAAATACAGTTGATTCTCATGTCAATGGATGAGATTTTTTTTACTCTGCTCAGATTAATACAAAATAGAGTACCTGGTAGTGTGAGGATTAGGCAACTTTTTAAAGTTGACAGCAATATTTGATTGTATATATTTTTTTTAAGTAGTTTCCCTTAGGAAAATTAATGTCAATTTTTGACCCCCTCCCACTTTGTCAATAACTGTCAAGAATTCTGGGACACCTCCCCAGCTTAATGTGTAAAAAAAAAAAAAAAAAAATGTTAACCTCCTTAAACCCACCCATCCTAGACATTTCCTTAAGCAAAAAAGGGTGAATAAAGTACATTATTTGTTACACATATTTTTGAAAAAAATGTTTTCATCACAAACCATTTAATTGATGTATATAAAAAAACAGTATTTTTGACATACACTTTTGTCACACAAAAAAAAAACCCTTACCCTCATTGACAACTCAAAACTTTTCCAGACATCAAGCCAGAATTGTTGACCTATATTATGGATAGCCCATTACATGAGGAGAATTGGGGAATACAGAAGAGGCTCATATTTTTCAGTTATCATCAGCATACAGTGGATGATGTGGTCAGCATCAGGCACACCACCTGTCCTTCCCCAGAAAGATCTGGTACCAATTTCCATAGGCATGGTCGATGTAGGGGCTGTTGATATTTTAAAATATTTCCATTTCAGTATGTGGTGTAGTTCTTTATTATTTTTGTAGACAAATGTACTACTTCTTCTGCATTCGCTCTCTGATAACCTACATGAAAGTTTGTGTGATTTCCACCAGGAGTGCTGCTTGTTTACAGCATAGCTGTGTTATTTGCACCTCAGAAGGTCCAGCACATCCATTTTCATCATGCCTTGAATTTCCTAGCCTGTGACAGCTTTCCTATCTGTCACCAGACGGCAAATGTGTATTGACTCTATGCCATGCCAGTTTATCACCCACTGTGTCCTTGGACTTTTCAGGCCAAAATATGTCCCTTGTTGGCATTCTCCAAGATGGAGTAATTATGGATTTAAATTTGAGTTGACTATGTCTATCTCTAATGAAGTGTTCCACTGTCAGTGAACTTGTCTATTGTAATTAGATCTATTGTGCCTGTGCCCATCAGGTACTGAGCCTATTCTCTCAGTGAGTATGATTCCGGTATAGGAAAACCTTGGCAGTAGAGTTGGGCTCAGGTTCGTTTGCCCTCTTAGCCCAGGTGCCATTCACCATCATGAATCCAAGTCCTCCGAGTCTCTATACATATTTAGGAGCACCAGGGACTAGAAGCTTGTTCTTGAGCTGATAAAAACTTTAGTTACGATCTCGTAACATTTTCCCCTTTTATTCATGCTGCCCTCTGGTGCTGTGCGGCCCTCTCATTCTACTCAATATGTTATCCTTATGAAGTCTAGCTTAAGACTCAATATTTGTCATGGCATCCACCCATTATGTGACATTTGTATTGACTGCCCCTCCATAGCTCCAGCCAGATTGTCTTACATCACTGTGTGTCAACAGTGCAGCTGTATATGGTGATACAGAGGTATTGGAGATAATACCTGTCTTTTTTAAGTCAATTCTCATTCCATCTGCTGCCTCCATATTCATGAAGACGATCCTCAAAAAGTGTTCGCCGGGTATGCAGGACATATTTCTGTTTCCATGGTGCATCACGAGAATTACTCTAAGGATCTTGGTTATCTGCTAACCCTGAAACAGCACGAGAGCAATGCAGTACCCTTTGCACTTCAGAAAAAAAATTACTATTTGGTTATGTATTTTAAATATCTATAATGTTTAAGTGTTTATCCTTTATCACTTAATTTTTTTAACCACAATCAGATATCCTAAACAAGATTAGCAACAAAGATGAGTTATACATCATGTGTGATTTCAATGGGAGAATAGGGAAGACAAGAGCACATTGTGAACACTGGTTAGGCAGTTTCTGGGACATAACAGAGCAAAACAATAACGGGGAAGAACTGGTCAATATATGCCTAAAACAGGGACTGCTAATAACATATTATTTTTACCAACACAGACGGAGCCACATACAAACATGGTATAAATGGGATAACTTACTACAATCATCCCAAATTGATTTAACTCTCGTTAGACAAAGGCAAAAGAGACACATCACTGATGCAAGAGCTTTCCCAAACATAGACATTGATAAGATCATAGACCTTTTATACTCGCTGACAAAAGAGAACAATACAAAGAAAAGAAACAAGACATTGGCAAGAAAAAGTGATGAACTGTGTAAGGAAACCAACTTTTTCAAAGCCTACCAAAAGAAACTGATAACATCCACAAATAATGGCATATTTTTTTTAATGTGATGTTAAAACAACTACAAAACATATATGGCACAAGACTTCACAAGAAAACATGGTGGAGTGTGGAGATACAAAAAGTTGTACAACAGAAAAAAAATGTTTCCAGAAATGATGGTTGAAATCCTAACATCATGACGGCTATCTACAATATCGACATTCGGAAAAGGCATTCAACAGAGCAGATATAAACATTCTACGGGAAACCTTAGAAATGTATAACATCAGAGGACAGCTGTTAGACAATATAAAAGCAATATATCAAAAATGCCAATGCTCAGTAAGTAAGAACAACAGATGGAATGAATGAACCTTTCGAAATAAGATCTGGAGTAAGACAAGGATGCGTACTTTCACCCCTACTTTTCAACATATACATGGACAGAATAATAAAAAAAGCTCACATCAACAAAGAGAAAAACATTGCAAATAAACCTGATGAGGAACTTAATAATGAAATCAACAAACTACTATTTTCCAACGATTAAAGTCTTATATACAAAGATGAGGAAAATTGGCAAAATCACATCAATGCATTGCTGTTAGCAAGGACTGCAACACCACTGGATATAACAATAGATAACACCAAAGTGAAACAAGGCAAAGAATTTAAATATCTAGGCAGCATTTTTCTGAAAATGGAAGACTAGACAGAGAAATAGAAACAAAGTGCTAGAAAGCAAACACAGTAACCTACCAACTTTCACCATTACTTCTTCACCCAAAGATCAAGATGGAAATATAAAAACATATCTACAATTATTTTACCAACACTCTGCTACCACTGTCAAAGATGGTCTTTAACAGCCTCGCAGCAGAGAAAAATCATTACATATTCTTCTTCTGCATTCGTTCTAAAACTCCTGCAGATTAGCAGGATGTAGTCAGGAGAACAGAATGCATTGTGTCATGGTTTACAGCATTGCTGTGATATCTGCGCCTTTCATCCTGACACATCCGACTTCAGCATGGCTTTGGGTCACTGACCCTATATGCAATGGGACAGCCAACTCCATCCCATAATCTCCTTAGTTGCCTTTTACGACATGCGTGGAAGGTAAACAGTGTTGCTATTCTTTGCTCCCCTTTCAGGCCCTTGCAACACACAGGCGACTGATATGAAATGAAGTGCAATGGTTTCTAAATTGGATAAAATAAGAAATTAAAAAATTCTGAAAAAGTGTTGGTGATCATGTATTGAACATATTGAAAGACAGCAACTAAAATGGTTGGTCACCTTATGAAAATGAACCCAAACCAAATACCAATAAGAGCATATAACAAAAGAACATCTGGGTGTAAGGAAATGGATAGAACAAGAAAATGGTGGATAGAAAACATCAAGATATCCTTGAACAAATATGGACTAAATGCAACCACGACACATGTGGCCTTGGAATGACAGCTCCCACCTCTACACTTAACAGCAAGTGTGAATACAATCAACCATCATTCACCTGGGGACATACGGTAGACAATTTTAAATATCCAGTCTAGTGTTGCTTTTATGTGTTTTATTTCATTATTTGATATGCCTAAATAGTAGCAATTTGATGATCATAATTTTTCTTCTGCATTTGTAGAAAATGGGCACTGCACATGATGATTGTGCCCAGGAGGGTGATACGCAGGTAAATCTGATGACCTCATATTGTTGGTGTTGTAGTGATATTTGAATTGTGCAGATTGTGTAGTGCAATCATTCTCTAGCTTTATTTCACCCATACCTTGCTATGTGATAAAATTTGTTTCTGTGCCTCTCCTTTCCAGGACCTAACCAAGAAATTGTTTTATTGCTATAATTTATGTTTCTTTTTAATGTTGTCTAAATAATTTAAGATAGTTACCTTTGTCTGTGACCCCATCAGATGAATGCATGACCTCCCAGTTCTCTGATTTCCCTTTATGCCCCCCTCAGCAAATGCTGTGGCCCTCATATAGCCCATGTTGAAAACCATTGCTCTGGTGCATATTCTATACTCAGGTGCAATTTCTGGTGTCTTTACTGTTATGTTCTAATATCTTATCTATAGTCTGATGTTTACTGTATGTTCTATTGTGTTCATCTTATGTTTTGTTATGTTCTAGTCATTATCATATGTTCTGTTGTCATGCTCATATATCCTGGTGTGTTCTAGTAGTTATCTTATGTTCTGATTTTGTGTTCTATTACGTATATCATCTGTTTGTTCTGATGTTATATGTTTTATTGTTGCTTGCATGTTTAAGCATTCCTGTAATCTACTGTTTATTCTTATCAGCAAATAGCTGTATATTGTTTTGTTTATTTATTATATATATATATATATATCTGTGTGTGTGTGAGCGCGTGTGCGAGCTTACATAAATGCATGGAGAGAAAGGGGAGTGTTATAATTTAGTTATTGTCCTTAAAAGATCATGACTAGTACATAAATGATCCAGAATTTGATATAAATTTGTGTTCCTAGGCTCCACCCGTGGATGAGAGAGTCAAATCCCACTTCATTACTTTTGTCCTTTTTAATGGATTCTTGTATGAATTAGGTAAGCTAAATTGCTTTTGTTTAGTTTGTAAATGAAATATTAAGCTTAATTTGTTAAGAATAAGAGTTTCTAAATGAATAAAAAAAATAAAGTACATATTTCTGTACCTGAAAGAATGCATCAAAATTGATTAGTTAGTTAGTTAGTTAGTCGTCGGATCATCATCACTGCAAACTGGACACATCCATAGTTGCTCCGATCTCTCCTTGAGTGTATCCGCCATCACACTTCTGCTGACAGTACCGGTCCTATGCTGGTTGACCATCATTCTTCTGCGCCCTCCAAAATGTTCACCTCTAGCAACACCGCATCTCAATCCCTGATCTTTAATCCTAGCCATTGAAAAGGAATCATCATCCACATTAGTCTCACTCTCGCGTGTTATATCTCTTAAGGAGTTCAAAACGTCAGCGCGATCCATTGCCCCATCGCCCTTTGCCACAATCGCACACGATGCCAGTTGATCCGCTCTTTCATTGCCTCGAACGCCCACATGTCCCGGCACGAAAATAAATGTAACCGCTTTCAAGCTCGCATTTCTCAAGGCCTCAATCCACTGTTCGCGAACGAGACCCACTTGTACCTTCTTAATCATACTCATAGAGTCACTCAAGATGCAGACCTGCGCTACTTTCTGTGTGCGTAGCCACTCAAATGCCTTGGTCACCGCCATAGTCTCCATGGTCATACTACTCGTAGTGACCGCAAAGGCACCACTTTCCTCCTTGATCGTTTTACCTGCGCACTGAGCTGTAAAGGCCCAAGCACTGCGAACATGCCTAATTACAGATCCATCAGTGTATATAATCACATCCCCCTCTTTGGTATTCTCACTGATTAAAGCCTGCACTTCTTTCTCCACAGCTGTGGGACACCATTCTCTGCATTCCCTGCTAAGTGATATTACTACTCTCAAAATTGATTATTTCAGTCTGGTCTTGGTTTGATCCTTGGTTGTTATTTCAATCCCAATTATGAATTATGAGCAATTAGCTCTCACTTCCTAGGTAAAATGGGGTTGTTTCTATAGAGCTTTATTCCAGACACAGCTCTGGATCATGTCACTGATATTGGTGGAGCAGCCATCTATGCATTAACCTCATGGGCAAAACATTGCTTGTGAAGCAAATTATCTTGAGGAAATTGTTTTCACTTCAAACTTTTTAGGAACAGAAATTCTATGTACTCACTTAAACTGTTGCTATGTATGCATTGAAAGTGTTATGTACACACTTGAGGAAGTGCTATGTACTCGCTTGAAATGTGGTGTCGCTAGAAATGAGCGGTTTCGTGTGCGAGAAAGAATGATGGTCAATCAATGGCATACTGGGACCGTCCGTCAGCGTATAATGGTGGATACACTCAAGGAGAGACCTGAGCACCTATGGACTTGTCCAGAGTGCAGTAACGCTGATCCAACATTAACTAACTCACTCTCTCACTAAAATTATTGTTGTGTTCCCTTATTAACTTTTTTATCTAGTAATTTTGTTTGGTTGGGGCAAGTTCTCCCTGGTGGTCCAAGTTATTTGTTTTCCAGTTCTCTCTCCCTTGCAGTAGATGATGTTTATTATTTCCTCCTCGGATATATCCAGTGGAGACGGTTGTTTTAGTCTTTTTGTTTCCAAACAAAATATGGCTGTATAACCATGCCTCTTGTTCTTTCTCTCTTTTCTTGTCTACTACTCTTCTTTATCTAATCTTGATGACCACATCAAGGATTCTGAATGGTGATGGCAAACACCTCTACCTTGAGTGGATCTGGATTCTGCCCAATGTCCCAGCTGCAGTAAAAGTGTCTTGCAAATTGACATTCCACCCACAGACAGAACATGTCCTAATCTTGAAATATTGGAAGCAGAGTGAAGAAAACTTACGAGGGATCTAGAAATTCAATGCTGGAGAGAATCATGAAGGCATAGTATGCAGGATGTGACATGACCACAGTAAATATTCAGCCAAAGAATGAAGTATCAAGACTTGCCTCTTGAGTGCTTGTAACTAGAGGGGAATGCAGCTCTGTGAAACCCACTTGAACCGCCAAAAGCAAAGTTTTTTCATGGAGACTTCATGATCAGTTTCAGATAGAGGAAGACATTTTTTATGCCATTCTGCAGCTAACAACTAATATTATAATGGCATAATAAGATAACTTAAATATAGAATTTCTTGTGGTGAGTGATGACAGAAATACAGAAGTCAACTGTCTTTTGTGTCATACTTCATTGCCAGGTTTCAGGATAGCAAATTTCTCAGTCATGATACACATGGTATTGTGTTTAGTGAGTTGTACTTCATGGGGGTCAGATGAGAAGAAAACATAATCTTGGTATCAGTGGCATGCTGGAAGGTCATCAGTAGAGCTCATGTGAATACAATGATGTGGAGATATCTCCTATACCTAACTAGCATGACACATAATGATCGCTTTATTTCATGGTAGTCCCACATTTAATAAATGTTGACTATATTCACAAACTTCAAAAAAGGTTGAAAATGTTTGCTGTGGGATGTAGATTACATGTAAGAATGAATGTTCGAGATATATCCTGACTCATGTTTCATTCTTTTTTTGGGTGTTCAGATGGCAAAAAAGAATCACCAGTTGTCCATGGTGAATCCACCCCTGAGACTTTTTTGTTGGTAAGTCTGTCTACATTTGAAATGTTACCATAAAATATTAGTTTATTCAGTTGTCTATTTGTAAGCCTCTCTTGGTTGGCTCAGTGTTAGAAAGGATAGTGGGTCAGACAATCCATCAAAATAGCTTGTGGTTCGAAATCCGAACATCCATCTTGTACTGGCGATACGATTGGATGTATTATTGGTACCTAAACATTGAACAATAATGTGGGCCTCTGTGGCTATAGTGATGCAGACTGTGGTAAAAATGTTAAATAAGTTTGATCTTGGTTAGCTTTGACAGTGATGACCAGCGAGTAATATGGAAACTAAGGCTGTACCGGATTCATATTTTTGAAATCCGGCCGGATCCAGATTTGGCTGGATTTATGAAGTGAAATCCGGCCAGAGCCAGATTTACAAATATAAAAATTAAAATAAAATAACGTACTACATCACTTGACTTAGGTGAGTGGAGTCACTCGACTGTTCATTACTGCAGTTCATTACTATAGACATGACAATGATGCCATATACTCATATTAAATCATTTAAATGTAAAATAATTATATTTACATTAGAATAAGTAATATTAAGTTCCATAAGTTCAAGATGAAACATAATACATAAGCACATAATGCTAATTCAGTAATTTTAGTTTTTAGTTTTCACATTGTTTTCAGTTGGCTAATTGGCAGCTGAGTTACAACTCACAACAATAGTACATTGAACAGATTGAATTTATTGAAATACATTAATTCAGTAATTTCACTATTTTCAGTCAGTCAGCCTTCATTATGACTGTGAAGTTGAACTGTCAGGGTCAAGAAGGGACAAGTTGTATTTCAGAAAAATTAACGTCTCCGCATTTTGTGGTACAAGGCTACTACGGTGGTCAGTCATAATGTCTCCTGCAGTACTGAACAGCTTTTCCGATGGCACACTTGTAGGTGGTGGTGCAAGAAATGCCTGCGCCAGTCTAGCAAAACTTGGAAATCTTTGCTTATTGGCATGCCACTATGAAACTGTATCTGACTGTTGAGTTTGAAGTGGCTCTGACAGGTACTGTGCCACCTCAGTGTTAATACTGTTGCCTTCGGCACTTGCAGAACATCTGCAGTGTGATTTTCCTCAACAATTGTGTCAAAACAGCTCCAATAGGCTGGGCTCGTACTGTGTGGCAGTGCTCACAGAAGTCAAAACACTAGTACTACTACTAGTAGCTGATGAATCCTGTGCATTGACTGTGTTTGCTGAATCAATAATGGAGTTAATTGCTAACATCAGATGGGCTCGTGCATCACTTCTGTCACGTTCGGAGAAGAAGCACAGCTTGAATCGAGGATCCAGTAGTGTG
The DNA here is from genome assembly GCA_034231615.1 of Meghimatium bilineatum. Classification (NCBI taxonomy): domain Eukaryota; kingdom Metazoa; phylum Mollusca; class Gastropoda; order Stylommatophora; family Philomycidae; genus Meghimatium; species Meghimatium bilineatum. The sequence continues at coordinate 18,243,868 of CM067312.1, read as the reverse complement.
GCACAGGTGTAAATGTTGTTAGATTCAATGTCCGCAAATCTGCTGCTAACAGCTTCAAGCAGGGCTGCTTTCATAGTTTTGATTCCAGCATCACTACCTTCTTTCTGAAGGAAAGCCATTAGTGTTTTCACTAATGGGATCACAACTGATATTGATGCATGAGCTGCACTTATTTCACGTGTGAGTTCTTCAAATGGTGCCAAAGTAGCTACCACATTCTCCGTGACTGCCCACTGCTGTGCCATTAGCCCAATTACCGAATCAATTTCTACACAGTACAGGCTGATGCTGACACAATACATGCTGATGCTGTGCCATTGTTCTAACAGACGTTGTAGAATATAGAACGTTGAGTTCCATCGTGTTGTCACGTCCTGGATAAGCTGATGTTGTGGTAGGTTTAATTCATTTTGAAGTTCATGCAAACGATTTGTTGCTGACGAAGAGTGTTTGAAATGTCCTACCAATTTTCTTCCAGTACTGATGATGTCAGCAACATACTTTAGACTCAAAAGACCATCCCGCGCACACAGCTGCAGTTGATGTCCCAAATTTTGGGTCGGTCCCATGCCTGCACAATTGACTGCTGGGTACTGCTGCTTGCTTTGTGCAAACACGGATTCATCATAGATGTGGTCGCTACGTCAATACACTGGCCTCCGGTGATGCTTTCTTTTCCATCATTGTGTCATAGCTTTTCCTGTGCATCGATCGCAAATGGGTCATCATTGATGATGTTGAGAAGTTTTTGGGACGATCTGCTCGTCCACGCGATAACTATTTGTCACACAACTTACATATTACCTTCGCTGAATCATCATATTTAACCTTGAAGTAAACCTAAACGGCGCTGTATGACTTAGATTTTGATGCCATTTTTATTTTATCGGCAAGACCACAGACATTTATGAAAATACGAAATATTCAAGTCCCACAAACGCATAAAGTAATGCACCATTAAAATTCAAAATTAGTGTTTATTTCTTAAAATTCTTATTTACATCAGCGAGAAATAGTAAACCAGGAAGTGCTACTGTGCTATTGCCTTAAATTCGGCTTGGCCTTGTGAAACATGTACAGAAAATTCATGTGACTAGGCAACACAAATCCGGCAAAATTGGACCGAGCCGGGGCCGAAGCCGGATTTGTAAAAATGGCCGGATTCCGGATTTGCCGGAGCCGAAATCCGGTACACTCCTAATGGAAACTAGTTATTTTATGTGGTTGACCCACTAGAAATATGGTTACAGACGTCCACTGTTCAATGGAAGTGTAAAAACACTGAAATGTACTAGTTACCACCACCAGAGTCAGGCCATCAGCGCAAAATAAAATTGCTACATAACACATTTCTGTTCTCTGTACTACATAATGCTGGAAACCATGTAGGGCCATTTTCCTTCTACAAGAAACATCTGGTGGGAGTTTTTCAAAAGAAAAGCAATTCAAAAGAAAAATAGTAATAATACCTATAACCCAATAGGGTTGTAGAGGTGCCACTTTGGAGATATAGCACAAAAAAAGTCAGCCGAACATTCCTGTCATCAGTCGTACATGCGTGGGAAAATCACATCCTATTTCTTAATGTTATCAAGCCAACATTTGCCTAAGCTGTTGTCAAGTGATTTCGGTTGACCTGTAGGCTCCTGTAGTTTATCTTGAACAAATACATTTGTTTATGCTCTTTAAAATAAATCTTTAGCAAACATTTGTAGTACTTGTATGTCCAAGGATATAATGCAATTATTTATTTAGTCTCTAAAGTGTCGCTTGTGTCGTTAACAGGGATATGCTGACAACTTGTCACCTGTGAAAATATCATATCTCGTCTCAATTTCTTCTGTCTTACTTATTCATCCGTTGCCTAGGAGTGCCATAGGCTAAGGGAGTAAACCACTACAGTGATAGCACTGCTACTCTGTCCAGTAGAGGAATGAATCATGTTGACATGTTCAACTTCTTATGAGAAACACGGGCAAATGAAATTAATGAGCTTGATGATTTCTTTTTCTTGTCCAGAATAAATGAACTGGGCTTGAAATGCGAAATTGCCAGAAATAAGCGCTGCTGTGGGCTTGAAATGCGAAATTGCCAGAAATAAGCGCTGCTGTGGGCTTGAAATGCCGACATTGCCAGAAATGATCACTGCTGTGGGCTTGAAATGCAACGTTGCCAGAAATGAGCGCTGCTGTGGGCTTGAAATGCCGACGTTGCCAGAATTGAGCGCTGCTGTGGGCTTGGGAGAATATTTGTCAACTAACAAAGAACTGGAACTGTCAGTTATTGTGTAGTGGTGAATACACTCATGTGGAGATTGTAACAACTATGGACATGTCTGGAGCGCACTGCTAATGATGCAACAACTAATTAACCCCTATAGAAAATCCAGAGGGGAGACCCTAATGCAGTCGACGGTGTATTAAATAGTGACCATCTGCAGTAGAAGACCTATACAGAAAATAAACAGAACGTTATTCATTACGCTTTTTTATTATTTTTGCGCTTTTTATTTGTCACTATTTATATACTTGGACTTGCCTGCCAAAAATAGCCAAGGCCGACCAATGAAATTCACAGAAATAATCAAAATCGGTCTGTCATGCATTAAGCCATCTTATGGCAGTTCTGCTTGTTTCCAAACATATTGGCATTGCCTTTCCATTGGAATTAATCAACAGAGCCGGGAGGGGGTTAGTACAAAAATGTAATGCACTTTCTCCCTAAAACCTTCCTGGGCAAGCAGTCATGTATGAAATGTAGTGATTATGTGTCTGCAATTTACTCTGGCTTGCTTCCTATCTATAAATATGCAGAAGGCCATCATCTAACTCTCTCCATTTTTTTTTTAAACTCACTTTTCTATATCAATATTTCCCTTTCTCATTTGATCTGTATTTTCAATGTCATTTATTTCTTTGTAATGTTCTACCAAATGTTCAATATTTGAATGAGATCACATCTGCTTCTAGGATACCGCTGAAGTGATTAAAAAGTTCATGGCTCGAGATCCTGACAATGTCAACTTCAATGTGATGGCCCTGGTACATGGCGGAGATTCGGAGTAGCCATCACTGCATTAAATTGATGAAACCAATCCTTGACCACACGCACTGACCAAACCAGCGACATATTTAGCAATTATTTAATTTTCTAGCGCAAGTTTTGAAAATTGCAATGCGGTGTGATATAATCACGCTTCCTCTTTAGTTCTCACTCTTCATTTCATTATATATATATATTTAAAATACAAAAATCAGTATAGGAAATTTGATTTTGAGCCTATATTGTTAAACGGCTATCACCTAAACTGTATTACATTTAACGTTCTAAAAAAATGCACCTGTATTTGTTAGTCAAGAGGAAACGCTATCATCCACCTTTATTATAATTTTTTTTTAAATACTTGCTCATTCCGTCAAATTTTGTATTACAGTGCAAGCATTCCATGTTTTTGTTTTCTAATTTCTACTTTATAATATTGGTTCTGTCTGAAAGTTTTATTCAATATAGGCATATTGCTAATCTTTGTAGAGGTGTTGTGGCTCTCTGATTTTAGCTGTCTTCCTTTCTACTCCAAACCAATGTTGCTATGTGTAAATTTCAGTATCAAAATCTAAAACACACTGCAGCTTCTCTTTCTAGATATTTATTGTGCTTGTCATTTAATAACTGTACTGTTGCTGTTTGCATCATATTGCATCTTCATGTTGAGTTTTGAAGTGTCCAGTGAAAATTGTGTCCAAACATATACAGATAGGATTTCCATACCACAAAATAAATCATGGTTTAAAAAAATATTCCAGACAGATAAACATATCCTGTGTTACAAAACTCAAAGTCAGTTAAACATGTCCTGTGTTACAAAACTCAAAGACAGATAAACATATCCTGTGTTACAAAACTCAAAGACAGATAAACATATCCTGTGTTACAAAACTCAAAGTCAGTTAAACATATCCTGTGTTACAAAACTCAAAGACAGATAAACATATCCTGTGTTACAAAACTCAAAGACAGATAAACATATCCTGTGTTACAAAACTCAAAGACAGATAAACATATCCTGTGTTACAAAACTCAAAGACAGATAAACATATCCTGTGTTACAAAACTCAAAGACAGATAAACATATCCTGTGTTACAAAACTCAAAGACAGATAAACATATCCTGTGTTACAAAACTCAAAGACAGATAAACATATCCTGTGTTACAAAACTCAATATAATTACTCAAATAATTTTATTTCAGTTTTTAGATTGCATTCAGTCACTATTACAATGTTATTTGTATCTTAGTGATGACTTGTGAAGTTTCCAGTGAAAATTTATTGAATTATATTTGGATATGGTTTCACTACCAGAAAATAAATCAGATTGTTGAAACATAAATTCATAACCTTTTGTCAGAAAACTAGTCATTGTATTTCCATGTTTCTTGATTGCATTCAGTCTTTATGTTGACAATATATGACTAACTTATGATTTATATTCTATTTAATGAAATGAAATCCTGCATTTATTTTCAACTTTGAACTAAATCAACCTTGCCATTTTCATCTGCATTTTTCTGATAAAATACTACAGATTATTTATAATTTCTGCAATATTCTAGTAAAATTCTTATGTATTGTGTGAGTTTAGTGCAATTTTGTTGTTGTGGTCTTCTATGCTTTTTTGGCAAGAACACAATGTTTACATAAAACTACAATTTGGAAAAACTTTTTGAAATATGAAATAGTCTAACTCTAGTTCTGTTATCTTTATTAACAATTGAACTATTTACTCTGTTGTGCTTCTGTTGTGTTTTATTCTGTTTTGTTTCCTAATAGCATAGTCATATAACAGCTCCTAGGTTGTTGTCTGTATCATATTGACATAGTATCAATTCCTGCACATAGTGAATACAATGATAGCTTATATTTTGTGTGGTGTAGGGCCCTATATTTCAGTTTCAGAAAAACAGCAGATTTTATATTTTAGATCTGCATTTTATTTTAGAATAAGGGCTTCGAAAAAAGAATCATTTCATATTGAAAACTATACTCTTGAAAACTATTTTAAGAACAAGTCTCAAATTAATTTCATACTGAAATATAAATTCTTTAGACCTGTTTTAAAACAAACCTGACAATAATTCCATTTTCAAATATAAACTCTTGGATATTAAAGAACAAGAGTTTGATAGTAATTCCATATTGAAATCTGAACTCCTAGGATCTCTTTTAAGAACAAATCTGACAATAATTCCATTTCTAAATATAAGCGATTGGATCTGTTGTAAGAACCAAGAGCTTGAGACAATCATTCTCTTTTGATATCTTCTCTTGTGTCTATTTTAAAAACCAATAATGACAAATATAATTATTTATAATGTAAAATCTATTTGCTCATTGCTAGTGAGAATAACTAGGCCAGTGTCAGTTATCATGCCAAGATTCTGAGCAAACTTTGACAAATTGAATAATTTTGAATTGAAATCTGTGATAACTAATAACCAGGTACTTAAATAATTTCCATCATTGAATGTTTAAAACAGTTTATTAGATCTTGTGTATTCATGGGCTTTTCCCATACATTTCATATATACTATTTTATGTTATTTATATAGATTTAATATATATATAATTTTTGAGTTTAGGTTGTGGGTTGATATATATATATATATATATATATATATATATATATATATATATATATATATATATATATATATATATATATATATATATATATATATAATTTTTGAGTAACAGAACATCTGCTTTCATAGACCAGGACAGTTATCTGAATTGGCGGCACACAGGCTTCATACAATGTTATACTGTTCACAGAAGTGTCATCGTGATATTTAACAACTCTTGCATGTCTTAAGCAATCCTGGTTAGCCCACTTTTGTAGTGAAAGATATAAAATACATTTGGGTATGCCGTCCACTGGAAGCTACTGTAAATGACAGCAAGACCATGCTATTATGAGCTCACTCGCTTGCCTGATTGAAATGCAGATAGTGCTATGAAACAGCATGCGTTGCAAGAGTAAGGTATCGATCGCTCAAAGTTGCAAAAAATTTCCAACCTTTTAAAATACATTTTCATTTATTGAAAAGTTGGTATTCAGAATAATAACTGATTTAATAGTATAGGGCTTAGTCTGTGTACTTAATGTCATGTATTCCATCTTATCAAGTTGGTTACTTCAAGCTATACAATTTTTGCAGAGCAGCATTGCTGTTCAGTAGTGGTATCTCTTTCAGTAGTATTCTATTTGGTTACATTTGTGGTGTATAAAAACAATGTGAGCACAAAATCTAAAATTTATCATTCAGAAATAATTTTATATTCTTATCAAGTTTTTTTTATTCTGATGTGAACAATTTTGTGTTGAAGGATTGTTCACCATTTTATTGAATGTTCATCATGTTTTTCAAGGTTTGTTCATCATTTTATTGAAGATTTTTTTGTTTTACAAGAATAAAGTACTACCTAACTAGCATTTGTGATGTAGTTGTGACTACATGACCAATTTAGTTGTTCATATTTCCTACATTGATTACAGATACTCTTAAGTAGTTATTTTACTAATTTATTGTTTCCATGACTCAATGCATATCAACTTAAATTTATACAAAAACCAGGTCACTGTTGTAACTAGGTAATGTCTTTACAAATCCGTTGAGTAACGTTTTTTGAATGGCCAGCGCTGGCTAATATTAGAAGAGTGCTTCTCTTCCCCCTCCAAGGCTCGACAAATTCAACACTCTATGAACCATTATTTTTCTTCATAACTGCTCAATATAGTTTCTAGCTTTTGCTGTCCGCCCAGATGTTGCAACTTTTTCTTTTAAATCCAGTTTTGGGCCAAGTTAATGTTTATGATTTAGGGGCTGGAAATGTTATTTTTAATGAATTGACAGTTGTATGTCTGAACATTTTAGTTTCCTAGTTCATAAAGTTGATAGCTTCTAAGTGGGATTGAAAGAATTTACTTTGAAATGAGCTCTAGACTTGATTGCAAATGGTAAAAGATAAATGGTAAAACAAAATGCTGAATCATCAATTTTACACTGGTAAGTCTATTACTTACCTTCACAAAAACATACTTTTTTAAACATTAACAGTGAAAAAATGAAATATAAAATAAAATGAAATGATTCAATTTAAAGCTAACAAAGATACAGTTAGATTTTGATAGTAATGTGACCTTTGTTAACTCTTTTCCTCCTGAATTATTTTTATCATTTGGATGGAATTATATTTGTCCAGCTCTGTGGTACAGGTCTGTGAAGATACCTGATTCAAATGTCTGAATTGGTTCCAATCCCGACAGGCAATTGTGCATCCGGTTTGTTCATAAAACAATGGAAAACTGCTAAACATATTTATATTAGCTAGAAAATCACTACAGCCAAATATTCTGGGATAATGGCTACATTCTGAATAGGATATGCTATAAATTTTTTAATCTTTCTTTGAAATTTAAACCACTAAACGTCAACATGTTCCAAACTCAAAAACGTTTGTATTTTCCAATAAAACTAATTATATTATCTATAAAATAAGAGTAAAATGATTGCACAACAAGATAAAATTGTTAGGACATCATATTGTGTAGTCGCTACGGAGTGATTAAAAATGACAACAAAAGAATGACCAAATTACTCACCAAGAAATGTATTCATAGCTAAATTATGATTCCTAGTGTCACCAGAAGCTTCTCAATTATATTTAACTCTTTCAGGATGGAACTATTCCCAGGGTTTGGACATAATTAATTTTACGCTAAATTTTTGGACTGCAACATGATTTAGGCACAAGCTTCTGAAGACAAAGTATTCTATGGAAGGTCATATAAGGTATCAAAAGAAAGATAATTGAATGTGAAATCCGTATACAATATAAAAATATAACAATTGTAACAACAAAATACAAAAATAACATTACAAACAGGAATGTTAGATAAACATAAATTTACACATTTTGTTCTATTCATGTTCGTTTTTACTTATGCTGCTATCCAATCTTACTAAAGTATATGCTTTGAATGTCCATTTCCTGATGATAATTAGAAGTAAATCTATCAGATGTGGTGCTTTATGCCATTTTTTTGTATTTCATGTCAAATTTCAGAATTAAGCAAAATATTGTGACGCCTTATACGAAATATTCCCAAATATTGTATTTCCAAAGTTGAACTTAATTCTAATCAATATTATCATTAGGCCTAACTCTATTTTCTGTATAACGTAGTGCAAGATTTTCATTGCTGTCACTAGGCCTATCTGATTCTTCAGAAACAATAGCAGTGGGAACAGTTTTATAATTTTTTAGCTATTTTCCCCTTACCAATAATATATTAGGTCTCTTTATTTTCAGATTTTCAACAAGCCGGTAATCTCCACCGTCAAAATCTAAAACACTGTTGTTTTATGATACATCCCTTGAAATAATATCTTATTATAAAACTCTCAAAGAATAATAAACCCGATGTTTGCTAAATCTTTGAGCTCTCTTACTAGTGAAAGATAAAACCATTTTGATAATTTCAGAAACGCTGAACCTACTTTATTCGAGTTTTAATTTAAATTAAATATGTCACAAGCGTCTAATCACACAGTACCATGAGAGTTTATTTTTGTTATCCACATATCTAAATGTTAAACAGCTAAATAAGTTCATACAAATTCTGTACGATTCAAATGAAGCAAGTTTTGATGGCATATATATATATATATATCTGCAAGAACAAATAATGGTGAATACATCTGCAATGTCTTTCTGTCTGCCACAATATATTGTTTTTACGGCCGGAAAGAATTAAAAAACATCTGTACACATCTACTGTCTCTAGAAGGTAACCTCATGTAGTTGTTCTAAATTAATAGCAAAAAACCACACAAATTTACATATGATGAAAGTCAATGAGGAAAGAAGATAAATATTCTTTTATAACAATTATCTATTAGTACAAGAAATATTCACAATAAAGTATCAGCTTAATTACAAAACATTATAACTATTTTATTCTGCAGTATCAAATTTGTCAGAATCTTATTGCTTGTTACAACAATGTTTAAGGTTTCACATTACTATTTGGACCAAGCCCTCATATCAATATTATATACAAAAAACTATAAGAACATTCACGATGCGTGAATAATGAAATTTTTTGTAATTACTAGCTAGAACAACGAACTAAAGGTATGAAATTAATGATGAATCATGCTAGTCAATTTCTGAAGTGCTTGCAAGACAAACCAAAAATAGACAGTAAATACATTGTTTTAAAAGAGGAACTCCCATATTGTTCTGCCATCTGGAACTGCCATTTTTTTTAGAAATTAGAGTCATCACACCAGAGGAAATTGGTTAATACCAGAGATACGTTAGTTAGGTTCTGAGAGTAAGGGAACATTTGTTAATACCAGGGAAACATGATCTAATATTACGGGGACATTTGTTAATACTGGAGATTTAGGTTCTGAGATTAATTGGACATTTGTTAATACCAGAGATACAGTTAGACTGAGAGTATGGGTGCCTTTGTTAATACCAGGGATACAGTTAGGTTCTGAGAGTAAAGGGACATTTGTTAATAATAGTTATCTTGTTTACTTTGCAAAACTGAAACGTCAGTATTCTATTACATTTGTCAATCCTAGATTATGTTGTTACCCTTGTAACATTTTAATGGCAGTGTTTTCTTACATTTCAAAACCTTTCATTATGTTGAAGTAAGATGCGCCACGCCATTGATGTTAATAGAATGGTGACACCGCGCATTTCCGTTCACAGGACCACATCCTGCTGGAAATCTAGGACCATTGTCCTGTTGTAAGAGAGATCCAGCAGGGGTTTGGGAATAAACACTGAAAAGAAAGTCTTTCATTGATCAAGTTTTATTTATAACATCACAATAAATGAAGAATCAGGTTTTTTCTTACATTTCTGATTTTGACATCAGTTAACAGGTTTATTACTTTTATAATACTTAAACGAAGAGTCAGTATTTTGTTACAATTCTAATTCTTGCATCAGTTAACAGGTTATTACCTTTGTAATACTTAAATGAAGTATCCTTTTTTTGTATACTTCTAATTCTTGAATCGGTCAGATTTTTTGCATTTGTAATGAGTTGTCAGTATTTTGTTACATTTGTAATTCTTGAATTAGTTTACCGTTAATAAAAATATTTTCTATACAGTATTTGAGCAAGGACAAGATACAGATGAATATTCAGCATACAAAAAGTGGAATTGGTTGGCATCAATGAACAGTGTGACTTTTTTTATTGTCCTGTATATGTGTTGAATTATTACCTGGTGTAATGATATTTATTACCAGCTTTGAAAGATCATTTCCCTTTGTTATGTATTCAGTGTTGAGATTACTTCTGTTTTCTCCAGATTTGAAATGGTTCAGTCAGCTGATTGATGTTGTCATGCATTGTTATTTGTATTGCCTGATGTTGAATAAAGTTATGAAGCTTCTCTTAGTTTCCTCTTATATTTTTTTTTAAGTAAGTCAGGAAGGTTGGTTATAAGTTTCAAGGAGTGCCATCTGTTTGTTAACAAGGCCCTAACAGGGGAACAAAGAATAGTATAATATGCATCTATGTTAATGAGGACCAAAGAGGGAGCAAAAATATGCAACGCAATTACCTCCCATGCATGTAAGAGGTGACTAGGGAGCTTGTGGCTGCAGAGATGGGTGTCCCATCCCATAGAGGGTCAAAGTGATAAGAACAGTGCTGAACTCATGTGTGTCAGATCAAAATGCGCAGATATCGCTGTAAACAATAACACACCACATTCTGTTCTACAGACTACATCCTGCTAATCTGCAGGAGTTTGATAATGAACGCATAAGAAGTAACACTGCCATGCATGCCATAGGAAGTAGCTAAAACAGTTTGGTGTGCAGTTGGTTCCCATCCTATGATCCGCCTGATCTATATGTTCCCATCATATGATCCACATGTTCCCATCATGTGATCCACATGTTCCCACCCTGTGATCTACTTGTTCCCACCCTGTGATCCACATGTTCCCACCCTATGATCAACATGTTCCCACCCTATGATCAACATGTTCCCATCCTGTGATCCACATGTTCCCACCCTATGACCCACATGTTCCCACCCTGTGATCCACATGTTCCCACCCTGTGATCTACCTGATCTATATGTTACCATTGATGAAGTATTTTGAAGACTAATTCCTGGACTGCTGGAAGGAAATAGACAATTTTTATCTACATCTCGAGATTGTGGGAAAAAGTTACAGAACATTCTCCTCTAGAGTAGAAGACTGTTCAGTTCATAGCATTGCACTCTGTCACATTAAGTGAAAGTTATCTGTAGCTTGAAAAATCTATGGAAATCTCTTCCATATGAAAATAAATGCCAGAGAACAATATAGCTCAACCATCCGGCACTAATCTGGTATACCTCAACCATCCGGCACTAATCTGGTATACCTCAACCATCTGTCACTAATTTGGTATAACTCAACCATTCGGCACTAATCTGGTATACCTCAACCATTCAGCACTAATCTGGTATACCTCAACCATTCAGCACTAATCTGGTATACCTCAACCATTCAGCACTAATCTGGTATACCTCAACCATTCAGCACTAATCTGGTATACCCCAACCATTCGACACTAATCTGGTATACCTCAACCATCCGGCACTAATCTGGTATACCTCAACCATCTGTCACTAATTTGGTATAACTCAACCATTCGGCACTAATCTGGTATACCTCAACCATTCAGCACTAATCTGGTATACCTCAACCATTCAGCACTAATCTGGTATACCTCAACCATTCAGCACTAATCTGGTATACCTCAACCATTCAGCACTAATCTGGTATACCCCAACCATTCGGCACTAATCTGGTATACCTCAACCATCCAGCACTAATCTGGTATACCTCAACCATTCAGCACTAATCTGGTATACCTCAACCATTCGGCACTAATCTGGTATACCTCAACCATTCAGCACTAATCTGGTATACCTCAACCATTCAGCACTAATCTGGTATACCTCAACCATTCAGCACTAATCTGGTATACCTCAACCATTCAGCACTAATCTGGTATACCCCAACCATTCGGCACTAATCTGGTATACCTCAACCATCCGGCACTAATCTGGTATACCTCAACCATTCAGCACTAATCTGGTATACCTCAACCATTCGGCACTAATCTGGTATACCTCAACCATTCAGCACTAATCTGGTATACCTCAACCATTCAGCACTAATCTGGTATACCCCAACCATCCAGCACTAATCTGGTATACCCCAACCATTCTGCACTAATTTGGTATAACTCAACCATCTGGCACTAATCTGGTATATCTCAACCATTCGGCACTAATTTGGTTGTATAACTCAAACATCTGGCACTAATTTGGTATAACTCAACCATCCAGCACTAATTTGGTATACCTCAACCATTCTGCACTAATTTTGAATAACTCAACCATCTGGCACTAATCTGGTATATCTCAACCATTCGGCACTAATTTGGTTTTATAACTCAACCATCTGGCACTAATTTGGTATAACTCAACCATTCAGCACTAATTTGGTTTTATAACTCAACCATCTGGCACTAATCTGGTATAACTCAACCATCCAGCACTAATCTGGTATAGCTCAACCATTCGACACTAATTTGGTATAACTCAACCATTCGGCACTAATCTAGTATAGACTAACCATCGGCATAAAGGACAGGAGTGACAAACTCATACTTCCTTGGAGGTTCTATCTTTACTAATGGGCATCTTGGCAGTAGCCTCTTGCCTCTGAGATACTGGGTTGAAGTTACACTTCAGAAGAAATCAGCTCAAGTAGCTTGTCTAGTTCTATTACATTATTAATGAGTGAATGTGAGCAAACCCATAGTTTACCCAGTCTACCCAGCAAATGTAATCAATAGAAGGTGGTACTGCTAGTAGAACATAATTGAAAATAATACTCATGTGGAAGACAGGTAATGAAGTCCTACTGAATTACGACTAAGACACTACACACTATCACTAACGGATGTAAATATGGTACATAAAACAAAACACAGAATATAATCATACAAATGACAATAAACAGGACAAAGTCCACGTTTCGGACCAATAGGCCTTTTTCAAGATACGGACATAACATACAAACATTAAAAAACCGCTAATGGAAATGAATGCGTATCCGAGTGAAATATGGTAGTTAGATAGATGCCATATATCATACACATACGCCCGTGTGTTGCCGGGGCCCGAAAGGGGAGCAAAGAATAGCAACACTGTTTACCTTCCACGCATGTCATAAAAGGCGACTAAGGAGGTTATGGGATGGAGTTGGCTGTCCCATCCCATATAGGGTCAGCGACCCAAAGCTATGCTGAAGTCGGATGTGTCAGGCCGAAAGGCGCAGATATCGCAGCAATGCTGTAAACCATTACACAACGCATACCGTTCTCCGGACTACATCCTGCTAATCTGCAGGAATTTGAGAACGAACGCAGAAGAAGAAGATACCATATGCGAAAGCTAGTGGTTGGCTTCACATCAAAGTCATGGAAGAAATCCCACAACGTACATTACAAACACTAGAGGCAAACAATTGTGATGATCAGTAATTGGTCTACACGTCAACAGAGCACAAGTCTAAATAAATTGAATGTTAAAAGTCCACCGAAGACGGATGTGTCAGACCATTGGCGCAAATAAAACTGCGGGACAGTGCATTTTTGGACTACATCCTGCTGGAAATCTAGAAGGAATCATGGTCCTGCTACAAGAGAGATCCGGCAGGATGTTGAAAATGAACGCTGAAGAAGAAGATGTTAAAGTGTGTGGGTTCTAAATTCTGGTTTCAAGGTACGTAACATTAACGCGCTGAAAGGTTAAAGATAATTTGTGGATTATTTCCCTTCATATAGAGGGACTGCAGGGTTCAAGATCAGTGGGACAATATGAAACACCTAAGATATATAGATAACACAGTCCTTTCAATCTGACTCATCCTACTTGATAATGGCTTATGCGTCACATTGACCACTCTCGGTGATGGAACATTCAACATCATCCCACAGAACTTTTAAGTTGCATGTTACAACGTGCCTGGCAGGTTAAATATCAAGATAAAATGAATACATTTTCTTTCCACCATTGTCTGTTTCTATTACTCGTCTCTCTCTCCTCTATTTTCCCCACGTTGTTTGGTCATACGTGCTCTGTGGTCTCTTCTTCTCCCTCGTCTGTCCTTGCCGTATTGGCTTCTGTCCCTCCTCTCTCTCTCGCGCTCTCTCAACTGATATCTCGTACCATCTTCTTTTGCTCTTCCCTTACATTACGACTGTATATCGGTTATACTCATTGCCTGTTGCCACTTTTGAGGTAAGTATTCTAATTTAATTTAATTCAATGTATTTTAATTTAATTTATCTTATTTTACTTGCTATTACATCTTATCTATTTTCACTTCTCACTTTCTTCTGTACACTTTCCCCTCCTCACTTACCACTATCCTCTCCCCATACCTTCTTTTTCCCTGTCATGCTGCTCCATCTTTGCTTCCTCCGCTATCTATTCACTATCTCTCCGTTTCCTTTCTCTCTATCATAACCATATATATTAAGTATATCATGCTGCTGTTATACCAACCTTACTATACGCCTGCGAAACGTGGACAGTGTATGCTAGACATGCAAGAAAGTTAAATCATTTCCATCTTACCTGCCTACGTAAATTACTAAATATCCATTGGTGGGACAAAGTACCAGACTACGAGGTCTTGGAAAAATCAACCTCAATAAGCATCCACACAATACTTATGAAGGCGCAGGCACGCTGGGCAGGCCATCTTGTGCGTATGGAGAACTCGCGTTTGCCAAAACAAATATATTATGGAGAACTCAAGGCAGGTTTTCGAAAAGCTGGTGGACAGAAAAAGCGTTTCAAAGACACGCTCAAGTCATCCTTGAAACATCTTAACATTGACGTAGGCGCTTGGGAGAGCCTCGCTCAGGATAGAACAGCATGGCGTTACAGCATTAGAACGGGAGCACTAGCGGCAGAAGAACTCAGACAAGAAACTGCAAGACAGAAGCGGACACGTAGAAAAGAAAAAAACATCTCAACCTCACACAGATACCTTCTATTGTTGTCAATTCTGTAAAAGAACATTTTGTGCGCGCATTGGACTTGCTAGTCATTTAAAAACGCACTATTAACTTTATTATTTTATTATTTATTGTTATTATTATTATTATGGTTGAGTTTTTGGTCATCGTCGATCACGACGGACGAACATCATCATAACCATGTTTGTCTCCATGTAAGATTCGTTGTACTGTGGTCTTTGGTTTGTCCTGATGAAGGCTTTTTTAGTCGAAACGTCGTCTGTCTCTGTATCTCGTTGTTAGGTTATTTTATGTTTTATTTTGATAACCTTCTACCTATTTTTGTTTATCTTGATATTTACCCTGTGTTACTCCAGCCACCTACTTCCTATTTAGGGTTGATACCCTACACTGGAACTTTATCCACTGGCAGGTTAAAGTATCACTATTCTTTGCTCCCCTCCGGGCCAGGCAACAATATTATGTTGTCGACTTCCATTTGCTGTTGTGCAGTTCTACTCTTGGCAGCTCAATGACATTCTTAAAAACGTGCATGTATTCTGGAATTGACAAAGTAATCCATACAGTTAGTGACTATTAAGTGTGTCTATAAAAGTCTTTCCCCCCTGGCAGTTGAAATGGAAGAGCAGTCAATGAGGTGTTCCACTGTTTCGTTGCGATGAGAGCAGTGACTGCAAATGGGTAGTTGCTTGAGTCTGATACGGTTTAAATGGCTTTTGACTCTGGCATGTCCTGTTTGAAACTGAAAGATAAGGGACTGATTTCTCTTGCAGAATTTGTTTATGTAGTTATTATCCTGTGGCCGTGTCATTTCACTAATACATTGTGACCAGTTAGTCTATTTGCCCATCTGTTCAGTCAGATTACTCCTGTTTTGTTTCTGAGAATCCGTTTGGCAGTTTCCATACTACACGATCTATGCTTTTGCTGTTTTAATGTGCTTCTTTTTGCAAATCTGTCTGCTGTTTTATTTCCTACTATATCGCTATGTCCGGGGAGCCTTGCAGTCACACTTACTGGATATGCGGAGATAAGACTATGGACTGCTCTTGCTATATAGATGATATCTGGATTTTCATATGGGGGTCTGTATTAAGTGCCTCCAAAACAGACATGGAGTCTGTAAAATTGACTATGTCTGATGGTTTTTTTGTTCACATTTTTGTTCACAGACAGGTCAAATTGTTACTTACATCCGACAGGTCACGGTGTTACTTACATTCAGACAGGTCAAGTTGTTATTTACATTCAAACAAGTCACAGTGTTACTTACATTGACAAGTCACAGTTTTACTTACATCCAGACAGGTCACATTGTTACTTACATCCAGACAGGTCACATTGCTACATCCAGACAGGTCACATTGTTACATCCAGACAGGTCACATTGTTACTTACATTCAGACAAGTCACAGTGTTACTTACATTGACAAGTCACAGTTTTACTTACATCCAGACAGGTCACATTGTTACATCCAGACAGGTCACATTGTTACATCCAAACAGGTCACATTGTTACATCCAGACAGGTCACATTGTTACTTACATTCAGACAGTTCACATTGTTACTTACATCCAGACAGTTCACATTGTTACTAATATCCAGACAGTTCACAGTGTTACTAACATCCAGACAGTGCACATTGTTACTAACATCCAGACAGTTCACATTGTTACTAACATCCAGACAGTTCACATTGTTACTAACATCCAGACAGTTCACATTGTTACTAATATCCAGACAGTTCACAGTGTTACTTACATCCAGACAGTTCACATTATTACTTACATCTAGACAGTTCACATTATTACTTACATCTAGACAGTTCACATTATTACTTACATCTAGACAGGTCACATTGTTACTTACATCTAGACAGTTCACATTATTACTTACATCTAGACAGTTCACATTATTACTTACATCTAGACAGGTCACATTGTTACTTACATCTAGACAGGTCACATTGTTACTTACATCTAGACAGGTCACATTGTTACTTACATCTAGACAGTTCACATTATTACTTACATCTAGACAGTTCACATTATTACTTACATCTAGACAGGGTCAGAGTGTGACTTTTCTTTGATTTTGCTGTGCACGAAAAAGAAGAAGAGAATAGTACTATTGTAATTTGTCATGAATGTCATAAGAAGCGAACTGGGAGCTGGGAAGTTGACTGTCTTATTCGTAGGTAAAAGTGACTAAAATATCATGCTAAAGTCGGATGCTTCAGACCGTAAAGAACATACAGATGTCAGAGACAAGTTGGAAACCATGACAACGTATTTCATTTAATGTGTTAAATCCCGCTAACCAACAGGAGCCTGAGAACGAATGCAGAATAACATGTATAATATCCTGCACAATATATTGCTTTTGAAGCTGTTGGCGAGTGATTAGGTACAACTCCGCAAGCAGTTATGCATCCGGGCCGTTCATAAAGATTAGGCAAACTACTGAACAACCGTATTTATATTTCTTAGAAATCACTACCTGCCAAAGAACGCTAGGTTGATGGTTATTTCCTGAACAGGATATGCTACCATTTTTTTCCTTCAAAAATATGTATTCTAGCATGGCCAATGAAACGTGAACGACTAGCATTGGCTGCACTCGAACCTCAATCTAGTTGACAGGATTTGAAAATCAGCGACTCTCTTACAAATTATTTTCCTTAAATACCATTTTCACATGGTTATGTTCACATGGTTATGTTCACATGCTTATGTTCACATGGTTATGTTCACATGCTTATGTTCACATGGTTATGTTCACATGGTTATGTTCACATGGTTATGTTCACATGGTTATGAATGTGGTTTGTTTTATTAACAGGGTACACTTCCATTGATTGTATCATATATAAAAATATATACTTCCATTAATTGTATTTTATTAAAAAAAGGTACAAATCCAGTTATTGTATTATATATTAAAAAGGTATAGTTCCATTATTTGTATCATATATTTCTTCTTCTTCTTCTTCCGCGTCCATTCTCAAACTCTCGCTGGATCTCCCTTACAGCAAGAACATGGTCATATTAGATTTCCAGCAGGATGTAGTCCAGAGAATGGAAATGAGACCGTAAAGTCGCCGTTTTATTTGCGCCAATTGCCCGACACATCCGTCTTCGGCGGAGTATCGTATATAAAAAGATATATTTTCATTAATTGTATCATATATAAAATGGTATACATCCATTAATTGTATCGTATATAAGAAATGTATGGTGTCATGTGACGTATTCCTTCCAGGACGTTGTCTTCCCAATGAACTCTCTGAACCTCTCTCTGTCTTGGGCGATGTGGCTTGCATTTTCTAGCGATGCATTCATGTTATCTTTAATGTCGTCAGTCCATCGTCTTCTTGGTCTGCCCCTTCTCCTCTACCCAGGTACTCTTCCCTCCATTATTTGTCTAAGAAAGGTATACTTCCATTAATTGTAGTGTATACATAAAATTATGGAAAAGGGAGGATTGGGTCTAAAGTTTACTACCTATTTTACATGTTCTGTAGTGCTTTCTCTCTCTCTCTCTCTCTCTCTCTCTCTGTGTGTGTGTGTGTGTTCGCTAATGTCAAGATATACAAAAATAGGTAGGTGCAGGGACAGACGACGTTTCGACTACTGTGTTCGTTACTTGACGTTTAACACCGTCAGACAAATCGTATAGATGAACTCTACCGCTTGTTAGAGCTATTCGTTTGTTCCATATATCTTTGCCTGCAGGGTTGCGCTGTTGGGGGCGAGTATGTCTCTCTCAACTGTTCATTCTGGGGACAATTCTGAAAATATGTTCAGAGGTCTGTTCATGTGTTCTTCAAGTACACGGTGGTGTGTAGCAAATAGTCGCATTCTGTCTATTATCTATTGTCTTACCCCAGGTGGTTTGTGATCCACTCTAGCCGTTAAGCGTAGGGGTGATTGGAGCTCGAGGTTGCGTTCTAAAGCCAGATGTGTGGCCTCGGCTGTGCTATGGGTTATGGAAGATTTTTGAGGAAAACTGGGGGCCGCAGCACCTCTCTTAGATAGTTTATCATCCTATTTAGGTAAGTAGCATATTCTGTTGTTATTTTCTCTTTCTGATCTTTTGTATAGGTCTCTTCTTTTCTTGATATAGGACTCATTCCTGCATACACTCTCCACAGATATGACTAGCTCATCAGCTCGTTCACTTTCCTAGACACCACAATGTTATGGTGCCCACTGTATTGCTAAATATTACCATGCTCTATTTTATATGCTTTGTTCATTCTAAGCATGAAGTAGGTCAGTGTTTCTGATTGGTTGCTAAACGCCGAACGCATAAATGGAATGTTAAGAGCGCAATAATGTAGCTTATATCATCATCATCATCAGGTGCCATGCCGGCAAGCGTAGGCGGTCATGGCTCTCCACAGCTATCTGTCCACAGTATTATGTATCAAGGTCGTTGTTGTTTCCTTGCCATGCGAGGTTGCCAAACTGTCTAATATTTTCTCACGTTGTCGCCCTCTGTCTCTGTTGCCTTCAATTTTGTAGCGCATATATTAGATCAAAATACTATTCTTAATTCAAACCTATTATTGCTAAGTGAAACATGTCTATCGCAATAGTAATGTGTGTTTTCAAATACATTTTCATATAATATATCTTTAACATGCCTTGATAAATTACTATACCCGCTGTTATATCGTTGCGCATGCGCAAAATAGATCAGGGGGCAACCATTATAGTTCCTTACACAATGTTCAAAGTTCTGAATAATTAATTATGTTATTGTTTTTAAATATCATCAGCTGTATAAAAATCACTTGTATCGCGGAGTAATATGTGGATGTGTTTTGGCCCACTACAATCTTAGAATAAACAGTTTAGAATAAACAGTTTATTTTTATAAGCGGAGGGAGTCGTTTCATCCTTTATCCTTTATCCTTCATGCCGTATCTATGGTCTTACCCAGCATAGCATTCGACAGCATAAGAGTCACGGTAAGTTTATTTAATGAGAGTCAATAATGAAACTTTCACTTTGACCTGACAACGACTGCATACACCTGTCATATTCATTGATCTTAGGTCAAACCGTTCTGCCCTGGATGATAGCATATCCTATTACAAACGTAGAGATCGCACTATCATTTTTGTAAAATATGAATTTATACGTCAGTACAGCTAAGTCACATTATAAATACATCTTTTTTTGTAAAGTATGATTATGTACGGCAGTACAGCTAAGTCACATTATAAATACATCAATGTTTGTAAAATATGAATTTATACGTCAGTACAGCTAAGTCACATTATAAATACATCAATTTTTGTAAAATATGAATTTATACGTCAGTACAGCTAAGTCACATTATAAATACATCAATTTTTGTAAAATATGAATTTATACGTCAGTACAGCTAAGTCACATTATAAATACATCAATTTTTTTTAAATATGATTTTGTACGTCAGTACAGCTAAGTCACATTATAAATACATCAATTTTTGTAAAATATGATTATGTACGGCAGTACAGTTAGTCACATTATAAATACATCAATTTTTGTAAAATATGATTTTGTCAATCCGGAATTTCGAGACATGTAATAACAGACATTCGGTATATTCTATATATTTTTTCTTATTATTCCACATTCATTCTCAAACTCCCACTGAATCTCTCTTTTTGCAGGACAAGGCCTGACTAGATTTCCATCAGGATATAGTCCAGAGAATGGAAATGCGTTCCGTCACTGTTGTGTATGCACCAATTGCCCGACACATCCGTCTTCTGTGGTATTAGCTATATAAAGTATAAGCAATGAAGAATAAATATAATTTGTGTGAAAAGTTTTGTTACATAGGGAAATTTATTGTTTTTTTTTAATGTATACGCTATAGAGCGATTTCACTATATTTATATTTATTAATTTAATGAGTGCATGTGGGACACAATAATTAGTTATTCCTCTAGAGCCAAAGACGGCACATAGGGCGGATGTCATAGATTTCAATGTATCTCGTTTCATTGCAATTTGTTTTAGATCTTCATTGTTTCTGATACCGATAGTGAAACGTTCTCTTGTAATAGTTCTACGTAAGGTTTATGTGGTTGATCATTAGTTGAACACATTAATATCTTAAAAATTAAATATTTGTGTTACTGAAACGGATTCAAGGACACAATAATACCGGCGTGTAAATGCGCCCAGCCATGATGTGCACGGGTTTACATAGAATGTATTGCTATTTCATGTTCAGGGGGGGAAAAATGCGTACTCTTAATATTTTTGCGTCAATGATATCTGCGATTTCTGTGCTTTGTCTTGTGACGTATTCCTTCCAGAACGTTGTCTTCCCAATGAACTCTCTGAACCTCTCTCTGTCTTGGGCGATGCGGCTTGCATTTTCTAGCGATGTATTCATGTTATCTTTAATGTCGTCAGTCCATCGTCTTCTTGGTCTGCCCCTTCTCCTCTTTTCAGGCACTCTGCAAATCATTATTTGTCTTTCTAAACAGTTGTGTCTCTTTATATGACCAAACAAGTGTAGTTTTCTTTTTGTTTCTCTGCTACATATTATAAACATATCTCGGCCATGCGTCGATGGGGCCTGCAAAGGGAGCAAAGAATAGCAACACTGCAAACTGTCAAATATGTCATAAGAGGAAACTAAGTACAGATCTTGAGGGTGATAATGACTTCCCATCCCGTAAAAGATCAACAAAGCCAAGAACTCGTGTAGAATTTGTATATGTCAGGCTGAAAGGCGTAGATATTGCAGTCAAGCTGTAAACCATGACATATCGAATTCTGTTCTACAAACTACATCTTACTAACCAGCAGGAGTTTGAGAAGGAGCTCAGAAGAAAAAAGATACTTTTTTATAAAATGGGCACAAAACTAATACGAAAATAAGGAAATGTACATGCAGCCAACAGTTTCATAACGATCCGAGAATGTTTATGGGCATATTCAGGGCACACAGTGTGAAGAAAGAATACAAAAATTACAAGGCAAGTTCCTCAGATGAGAAACAACAGAAAAAGAAGAAAAAGAAGTTGAAATGAACACTGAACGAACACTAACAATAGACACAAAGATTAAATGCATTTACTCCCTTGTGAGATTGAGAAAAATGTCAAACAATACTTTAACTTTTAATAAACAGAGACAAAACTCATAAGCTAATATAATAAACGAGCAACAATATGTTTAATGAAAGAGATAAATGACATAACTGTAATAATCACACTTCTGCATAAAGAAAGCAAAAGGAAATTATATGTGCTAACTACTACACGCCCAGTGGCATACTTTCGTCTATTACTATTGCATAAATGGATTACTAGATTGTCGCATCCTGGTAATAAGTGACAGTAGATACATCTCCAGCTCTTACAAGGACAACATAATATCATCGGTAAAGGCAATGTAATAATATTATTATACAAATCGACAAAGTGAAGAAACTTTTGTCATTCTATCTATTGTTTTTTCTCTGCGTATGTGATGTGTTATGTGATTTTACAGATCTTCACTTGAGCTGTGAAGTAGTTTTTGGTATTACTTATTCAATATTTTTTTTTAAATGCGTTTTAAGGTTCATGAAAATTGAACTCAATTAGTTTACGGGTAACTAAATTACTATAACGATTGGGGACTAGCCTAGTCATACTGGTCCAATGATCAAATACCCCTTACACATATATATTAGATTCTAAGTACTGATTGTAGGGATGCATCCTCTTACCACTCCTGTGCAACATTTATGCAGAAAACACCATGTGAAATGTATGAGAAGACGCACGCTGTAAACAGTTTCAATCCTTTAATATCGGAGGACACGAAATCCCAGAAATTAGGGTATGCAGATGAGATCACACTAATATCAAGGAGCCCAGCGGGTTTAGAACAAATGATTATGTCAGTCAAACACGAGGAACAAAACCTTTTCCTCCATGCAAAAAAAAGATAAAAATAATGCATGTAAGCAGAGATGAAATTAGAAATAAAATAATCATTGAGAAAGAGCAACTAGAAAATGTAAACAACTTTGAATATCTAGGATCAACCATCTACACCTCAGGAGATTGTTCGGCAGAGATAGAGAAAGAGATTAGCAATGGCACTACAAAAAAAAACATCACAGATGAAAAATCTATGGCAAGGAGCAAACAGAAAAACAAAGTTACAACTATTAAGAAGCTATATCTTTCCAGTGTCAACATGCGGTTGTGAGACGTGGGCAATGACATCGGAAATGAAAAAGAAATTATCTGCATTCGAAATGAGATGCTATAGAAAGGTCTTAAGAATATCATGGGCCGAAAAAAAAGAACTAACGCAAGTGTCCGGAAAGATCTGAACATAAAAGAAGACTGAATCCTCAAAACTATCAAAAAACGCAAACTTACATATTTCGGACATATAAAAAAGATATCCACCCGTGTGTTGTCGGGGCCTGAAAGGGGAGCAAAGAATAGCAACACAGTTTACCTTCCATGCATGTCGTAAGAGGCGATAAAGGAGGTTATGGGATGGAGCTGGCTATCCCATCCCATATAGGGTCAGTGACTCAAAGCCATGATGAAGTCGGATGTATCAGGCCGAAATGCGCAGATATTGCAGCAATGCTGTAGACCATGACACAACGCATTCCGTTCTCCGGACTACATCCTGCTAATCTGCAGGAGTTTGAGAATGGAAGCAGAAGAAGAAGAAGAAAAAGACATAATGGCTTAGAAAATTTAATGATGGAGCGGAAAGTTCCAGGAAAGAAAACAAGAGGAAGACCAAGACTACGATGAACACATGACATCGAAGACCTTCTGAACATGACACTGGAAGAAGATGGGCAGACCTTCTGAACATGACACTGGAAGAAGATGGGCAGACCTTCTGAACATGACACTGGAAGAAGATGGGCAGACCTTCTGAACATGACACTAGAAGAAGCTGGGCAGTTTGCAGAGAGTGAGGCTTACAGATTTGCAGTGAGGAAAACGTGCCGCAAAGGACACGTCACAAGAGAAGTACTATTCCTAGTCCGCGCGGAGATAAATAAAAGTTTGAGGGATATATATTTTCTAAGAACTAATACGTTTTGTTTCTTTCATTGTATATCTAATGTCACCGGAAATAACAAATCATTCAGCTGATCAATGAGTGCAACATTAGAGTGGGTGTGGCACAGCAAAGCATTCTGGTCGAGGTTAGAGGTCAATGTGAAGGTGAAGTATGCGTGTGTGAGTGTATGTGGACTGTAGAGATAAACATTACCGTATTGAAGGCGTGTAAACTATTTCTGGTTATGGTTTTGTTTTCTTGCTGCAGAGATGTTGTTTGTGAGGGTGTTTGTATCTACACCACGTCAAGCATGGATTTCTAGCTAAAAAATTCGACCAATTCATTAACGCTTGGTTCATCAGAAATAATGACAGAATTTAAAGTACAATTAGCTAATATTTTACGGATCGGTTATATCAGTGGTGAGCAATCTTGTTGGGTCTACGAGATGGATTGGATTTTTTCTGGGTCTTCGGGGCGCGATGGATCTTTTTTGTTGGTCTACGGGACGGATTGGCTCTTTTTCTTTTAATTGTACGGCACGGATTGGATATTTTGGTGGGTCTACGGGATGGATTGAATCTTTTTGTGGGTCTACGGGACGAATTGGATCTTTTTGTGGGTCTATGAGACGGATTGGATCTTTTTGTTGGTCTACGGGACGAATTAGATCTTCTTTTTGGGGGTCTACGAAACCGAATGGATCTTGTTTTTATCTATTTGATCCTTGACGGATTTGAACCTTTTGGATCTACGGTACGATGTGGATCTTTTTTTCGGAATACAGGATGGATTGTGTCTTTATCATGGGACATGGGGACAAAGGCTGTTTTATTTTTAGTTATTCAACGTTATCTGTAACTCGTTGCAAGTTCGAAAGTACGACACAGAAATTGTCGCCTAGCGAAAAACCATTCTCGAAAACACAAATGATGTCCGCGTTTGAAGTACCTGTATGGAACATTGAACGACAGCTGACCACGAGCAACTCTGTTTTCAGCTAGTAACATTAGTGATAGTTGTTTGACATTAATAATGTCTCCCCCCTTCCCATCACTACTTAGCACTGCGTTTTAAAGTTAGCATTAAATAGCTTGTGATCTGATGTTTTGCAATGCTAGTGGTCTGTGAATATGCTCATTAACATAATATGAACCAGGGGATTACACAGAAATATCGTATGGGCTGAATGAGGCCCGCCTGCCGTATTATGCCCACTTCTGGGAATACTGATTAAAAACTAACAGTCAAACATATAAAATAATACTTACTTCTACCTGAATCGATAGTTTCGGGCCATTAACGCAAATATAACGGCGACACACTGTATCTACATTCGCTGGACTACATCATGCTAGAAATCTAGTAGTGTCATCGTAAAGCAACACATGAAAACTAGAAATTTGTAGTGTCAACGTAAAGCAACACAAGAAAACTAGAAATTTGTAGTGTCAACGTAAAGCAACACAAGAAAACTAGAAATTTGTAGTGTCAACGTAAAGCAACACAAGAAAACTAGAAATTTGTAGTGTCAACGTAATTCAACATGTGATATGTAGGGGGACTTTCAGAATAAACGATAACAAACAATATTAATTTTTCGTAAACCCAAATGTCGATCTATAGAAATTCGAAGAAGTCAATGTTCAGTCCAAGGTTAACGACAACATCACAACATGTGTACGATATCTAGAAATTATGTAAACAATGACACAACTAATTTAGTTCCTTGTATTACATCTGCTAATGTACCAGAGTTGGGTAGGCACATCGGGACAAGCTGTGGTATCTCAGTAGATAGTGAGAACCTTCACAGATAGCGGGAGATTGACAGTGTGAAATACCACGACAAGTTGAGTGGCCAATCCATATTGGCTCATGTGAAAATATTGTCACACGACCTGATTCAGGGCCGAAATGGACATTGATGGTATATGCCACGCGCGAATGTAAATAGATGGACTGGAGACACAATAAGCATTGTTCTACGGACCCAGTCGTGAGAACAAGCGACCAGGTAGACAGCCAGACTAAAGGCATGGTTCATTCTCCACCATCTATAATGGATCTGCTGGGGCAGCAGAACAATAACGTGTTTTAGAGCACCAAGCATTATTTAAGCGCACAAGAGAACTATAGACTCTATGTCTAGGGAAATATAAAAATTATAAATGTGCAAACATGTGTTTATGTAATGACTTGTCTCACCTTAGTGTATAATGAACAAAAAGGGCGCATGAGAACAGATGGGAGTATGTGAGATATATGAAATATTTTGATTGGTTTGACGTTTGTGCCGTTTAAAAACTTGGCAATTTGAGATTTGATTTGATTCGAGATTTCAGGAGATTCGGGGAGTTAAGACAGCGACTAGGTAGGTCACAAAAGTGTCGGCTGTAAGCTTGAATAATAGATATTGTAACACTGGACGTTGTAACCTTGATGTTGTAATACTGGACGTTGTAACCTTGATGTAAAACTGGACGTTGTAACCTTGATGTTGTAATACTGGACGTTGTAACATTGATGTAACACTGGACGTTGTAACCTTGATGTTGTAATACTGGACGTTGTAACATTGATGTAACACTGGACGTTGTAACTTTGATGTTGTAATACTGGACGTTGTAACCTTGATGTAAAACTGGACGTTGTAACCTTGATGTTGTAATACTGGACGTTGTAACATTGATGTAACACTGGACGTTGTAACCTTGATGTTGTAACACGGGACGTTTTAACCTCGATGTTGTAACACTGGGCGTTGTAACCTTGATGTTGTAAACCAAGTCGTTGTAAATAAATAAACTGGCCATATACATTGGAACCCTGGTGTTTCGCTGATATTTCAATACTTTTTTCTTTATATATCAAACTAAAAGGTATCTCAAAACGCTTTACTGTCACACTAATCACTTCACTGTCACACTAATCACTTCACTGTTACACTAATCACTTCACTGTTACACTAATCACTTCACTGTCACACTAATCACTTCACTGTCACACTAATCACTTCACTGTTACACTAATCACTTCACTGTCACACTAATTACTTCACTGTTACACTAATCACTTCACTGTCACACTAATCACTTCACTGTTACACTAATCACTTCACTGTCACACTAATCACTTCACTGACACACTAATCACTTCACTGTCACACTAATCACTTCACTGTCACACTAATCACTTCACTGTCACACTAATCACATGTGCGGTCGCAATAGACCTTGAAGATGCGTGCAATAGGGTGTCCTTGGATATCTTGATGCACTAGCTGTTAAATCTTGCAGTTAATTCTTTTGTCGTGCGTTGGGTTGGCGCCGCCCTTATGCACAGGGTTGTAGTTCTTAAGTGTGGTAACTGGATATCTGCACCAACGGTTATTAGCACTGGTCTGCCACAGTGATCGCCTCTATCTCCTGTACTTTTCAATGTATACACAGTGCATATCGCTGGCAATCAAATCACAGGTGTTGGCAGAACGATGTCATATGCCGATAATATCCTGGTGTATCGACAGGGCAGAAATCGAGAAGAGTGCGTCGTGGAACTACAGAATGAGCTGGACAGACTGACAAATTGGTGTCGAGATACGGGAGCAGTGGTTAATCCGTCTAAGGCATTCGTGACGTGGTTTTCCTTGAACAATCACATGGTAAAGACACCCATGCCACAAGTTTCGTTGTCCGGGAAAAGTTTAGAAAGAACTAGCACAATGAGATATCTGGGTGTGTTTTTTGACAGAAGCCTGAGTTTCAGGGAACATGTTGACCACATTATCATAAGGGCAGGCAAAGGCTTAGCAGCAATGAAGGTTATGGCTGCTGCGCAGTGTGAGCATAGATTGTTATTTCTTTTGTACCAGGGTTTGGTTGTGGCTGTGGTGGAATATGCACTGGCAATTCTGACTCTTAGCCAAACTCAGATCGAAAGACTTGATATAATTCTTGATAGAGTCCAGAATGCAGCAATGCGTATCATTCTGGGATGCACAAGAGACACATCGACAAGAGCTATGCGATACCTACTTGACTGACCAACAGCTGAGCATAGATTACAGTATTATCGTGCACGGGAGTACCTTCAAATACATGCAGATAAGGAACACCCGTTGCATTCCGAAATACATAAAGTTAAAGGCAGCAGACTCAAGAGAGGAAGGTCGTGGATGGGACGTGCTGAGGATGTCATACAAAGCGTGTGCAGATTACAGGATGTGGCAGCAGGTGCAGAATGGATAGGTCTTCCCACAGATTTCGAAACTTGTTTGAGAGTAGTAATATCACTTAGCAGGGAATGCAGAGAATGGTGTCCCACAGCTGTGGAGAAAAAAGTGCAGGCTTTAATCAGTGAGAATACCAAAGAGGGGGATGTGATTATATACACTGATGGATCTGTAATTAGGCATGTTCGCAGTGCTTGGGCCTTTACAGCTCAGTGCGCAGGTAAAACGATCAAGGAGGAAAGTGGTGCCTTTGCGGTCACTACGAGTAGTATGACCATGGAGACTATGGCGGTGAACAAGGCATTTGAGTGGCTACGCACACAGAAAGTAACGCAGGTCTGCATCTTGAGTGACTCTATGAGTATGATTAAGAAGGTACAAGTGGGTCTCGTTCGCGAACAGTGGATTTAGGCCTTGAAAAAGGCGAGCTTGAAAGTGGTTACATTTATTTTCGGGCCGGGACATGTGGGCGTTTGAGGCAATGAAAGAGAGGATCAACTGGCATCGTGCGCGATTGTGGCACAGGGTGATGGGGCAATGGATCGCGCTGACGTTTTGAACTCCTTAAAAGATATAACACGCGAGAGTAAGACTAATGTGGATGATGATTCCTTTTCAATGGCTAGGATTAAAGATCAGGGATTGAGATGCGGTGTAGCTAGAGGTGAACATTTTGGAGGGCGCAGAAGAATGATGGCCAAACAGCATAGGATCGGTACTGTCAGCAGAAGTGTGATGGCGGAAAAACTCAAGGAGAGATGGGAGCAACTATGGATGTGTCCAGTTTGCAGTGGTGATGATCCAACGACTAACTAACTAACTAATCACTTCATTGTCACACTAATCTGCAGGATTTTGAGAACAGATACAGAAGACGCAGATGTTGAAAGAATAGAGAAAAAGACTCGATATTAAAGCACAATTTTGTGTTGTTTTTTTTAATATAGAAAAAAACTTCACACTCTCAACATCATTTTCCTTGTAAACACCATTGTCCTCCGCTAACGGAACTCTCTCTCTCTCTCTCTCTCTCTCTCTCTCACTGCTAAAATTTCTTTCAGTCTGTTTACACCTGTGAATGCATCTATTTCATATTGACAATACTTTTTTGTCGATCCCCTTTTTTTGTCCTAATAATTCAGGTCCCCCTTTACACAAATCCATACACGCCACTGCATAAAACTAGTATTACTTATCTAAGCCAGGTAACAACAAAAACTGTCTGCTTCTCCTAGCTGGCACCACAGCTCCAGCTTTGGTCACCAATTAGTGAACTAACTATCACCTTATGGCCAGTTAATCTCACAATTTTGGGCGGAAAGATGAATTCAGCGTCAAAAGTCTGAGTCGCTGTATGTGGAAAGTGCGTAGATCCGTACCTTACCTGCAGGTATTATTAACTACTTGGTCCTGACAAATTAGTTCTTCTGACAACACTTTATTTCCTGTAAGCCCGTAGATATAGCAGAAACAAGGCAGAAGGGGTGCGATTCAACTCCTTACAAAAAGAGATTCAGAGGCTCATTCTTTTTATAGATTCCTAAAGATAAAAATTCTCTCCCTCCCATTGTTTATCTCAAGTATAGTGGAAAGATTTTCTTTTCTATTCTTTTTCTGATGAAGGAAAAAATGTCTTATGATTGTTGGTTGGTTGGTTGGTTGCTGATCCAGCGGTCTATGGGCTCATGCTCTTTGATCCAATACCATTAAATGGCATTATATTGCTGGGAAGTCTGTGAATTTTCGGCCCACCCCGGGACAGAGCCAGAGAATAACTATCACACCTCCAGGAAGGTAGGTTTCAACCTATGCACTGCTCCAAGCCACTGTAGCCAAGATAGGGTTCACTGTGCTCATTCCCCGCCACCAAAAGACTACTGGTTATGCCGACTTTTCTATTGCTCCAGACATGCAACTAAATGTTCAAGTCAAAAGGATTGTCATGTCCTGAGCCACTGTGCCTCTATAATGGGTCTCAGCCATAGGAAAAAAACAGTGCTGCCAGTTTCCTCCTCCCCAGTGCTGCACAGTACATCTCTGACTCCCTCCCAACCACACAGGGTGCATACATATATTCAAGTAAACATGAAACACAATTCAACAATAAAATAACAGCACAAGGAGCATAATTGTATAGATGACGAACCATGAAGCTTCTATAAGAAGATAACCTCAATATAACGGCATGTCACTAAAGTTTTCTGTAGCATGGATAGTTTGTCTAGTGGGCCATTGGTGAGACCCACAGACGCAACTACATGCGTCTTATGATTGCTAAAACATCTGATATAACCTAATTGAACTTAGTCAACGATTGAAGGTGGTGTACCTCATCATAAGAGGTACATTTAAACCTAACCAACCAATGCAATGCATTTAAATAAAGGATAAGTGAATTATATCATCGGATGTCGTTACGGCATGATTACCTGAATCACAATCTCCATTATTTTGTATGGATAAAAGTTCTGATATAACCACATTGGTTACAGACTCCATGTTTGTTTTGAAGACACTTAAACAGACCCCATATGCAAATCTAGACATTCTCCACATAACAAGATCAGCGTACATCTGTACATGTGATCTTCAGTCGGTAAAGATACCACAACAGTCTCATTTTAATGACACCTACAAATCTTGCTGAAATCGGATGTCGAGTCTTAAGAAGCAGACATCGTAGTTAAGTTGCAAACCATTATTTAACGTATATATTTCTCTGGAATAATCATATATATATATATATATATATATATATATATATATATATATATATATATATATATATATATATATATATATATATATATATATATATATATATATATATAGTGCTATATAATGGTATGTAAGGAGCTGTGACACGTCATGGTAGCTGTTGGTTGTAAATACAGTATAAACAATTATGAGCATTCCCATACAGTAATTGAAACCTTCGTTATCAGGAGCCTCAATGCAATGTTATATCAACTCCTGATATTCTTTTTATTGGTTATCTAGTTATAGGCCTACTATTGTTTCGTCAGCCAATGAAAAGCACAGAAATAGTCGGATCGGCCTTACGTGGTGATGTAAAAATGGATTAGCGCTTCCGGATTATTATAGCGCCGATCATGACATTGTGTAGTAATCCTACTGAAAATCTAGTACGATCGTTGGCCTGCTACAAAATCAGAGTTTGAGAACGAACCAAAAAACAAAACAAAACAAAAAAAAGCAGCACGGACGGATGGATATTCAAAGGTGGATAGAATATGAAAGGTGGAAACTATTGCTAAAGAGAGGAAAAGATAGAAGATGTTTATTGAGTGCCTATACTCAGTAGTACCCACATTAACTTATTTAGGTTCTCACCATTTATCCATATTAGGTCCCCGAATGCAGAATTGAGACGGTGACTCAATGAAAGAAAAAAAATACACGCATAACAGTCGCAGCAAGCACATTCACTAAACTAACGAGCATCTGGAAATCTAAAGACATAGGAAGAAACACTAAGTTAAAAATATTCAACTCCTGTGTTATTCCATAATTCACCTATGGTACTGAAAGCTGGAAATATTCTTCTTCTGCGTTCGTTCTCAAACTCCTGCAGATTAGCAAGATGTAGTCTGGAGAACGGAATGCGTTGTGTCATGGTTTACAGCATTGCTGTGACATCTGCTCCTTTCGGTCTGACACATCCGACTTCAGCATGGCTTTGGGTCACTGATCCTATATGGGATTGGACAGCCAACTCCATCCTATAACACAGACCAAAAGTTAAACAGCTTTGAAAAGAAATGTCTCTGAAAATTGTTGAACACAGAATGGAGCGATTTCGTCACAAATAGCGACCTAAGAAATCAAACACACCAAGAATATGTTTCAAATGTTATAAGAAAACAAGATGGAAATACCTGGGATACGTTCTTATACAAGATAAAAACAGACTGAACCAGCAAGCCCTTATGTGGAAACCAGAAGGAAAAAAGAAAAATAGGAAGACACAATACTACGCTAAAAAGAACCCCATACTTAAAGAAGGAGAAATAATGAGTTGCAAGTCCATACAAGAACTAAAAGTACAAGCAGCGGACAGCAGAGTATGGAGATTCAAAACCTTTGCCCTATATTCCACATGTGGCAAGAAATGAACAAAATTACTGAGTAACTAATGCTTAGTTGGAAGTAAAAGGGGAATAGATAGAAATCTTTATTTAATATATGCAATGAGTTTTTTTCTTCAGATTTTTTCATGTCCAGAAGACCTCAACTCTCAACGGTAAGCAATGCAACTCTCAGCGGTAAGCAATGCAACTCTCAGCGGTAAGGACTGCAACTCTCAGCGGTAAGGACTGCAACTCTCAGCGGTAAGAAATGCAACTCTCAGCGAAAGTAATGCAACTCTCAGCGGTAAGTAATGCAACTCTCAGCGGTAAGTAATGCAACTCTCAGCGGTAAGCATTGCAACTCTCAGCGGTAAGCAATGAAACTCTCAGCGGTAAGCAATGTGATTCTCAGCGGTAAGCAATACAATTCTCAGCGGAAAGCAATGCAACTCTCAGCGGTAAGCAATGCAACTCTCAGCGGTAAGCATTGCAACTCTCAGCGGTAAGCAATGAAACTCTCAGCGGTTTGTAATGCAACTTTCAGCGGTAAGCAATGCAACTCTCAGCAGTAAGCAATGCAACTCTCAGCAGTAAGCAATGCGTTGGGAGGAAATCTCCTACTCGGAGAATTATATATGTGCACGTTGATAGGCGCATTATTGTACATGCAGATATTCAATCACGTGACAACGTGGCACTATTTCTTGGTGATGTATCAAGGATGTGCAACATACGGTTCGTCAAAATATGTTTTACCTGGCCCACCAGGTCAAAAAGAACTGTATGCACTAGCCTCCGAGCTGAGGAGATACTATTTTGTGCTCCAGGGCATTATAAATAATATGTTTTCTGCCCCAATATCACAAAATAAAGCTAAATTCGGCCCTGCGACAGAAACAAAGATGACACTTCTGAGGTATGCATATAATAATTTTTCTAGTGACCCGAATAGGAAAGTCAATCTGAAACAGAGTTTCTACATCGTGACTCATATAGTGTTTATTCAAGAATGACTTTCATTGAGGTTTTTTCCTGTAAACATCACAAATGTTCGTATATTACCGGAAAAAAGTACTGAATACGTTTTAAAAGAAAATATAGTACTATGATGATAGTCCAACCCCCGTTGCAAAGTTAGTGTCTACCTGTGTGATATTTCCTTTGTCTATGTTAATTAGTTTATGTGTATGTTTATCATTTATTAATTTAAATATAATTATATTTATGGTTATGATTAGTTATGTAAAATATAACTACCCTTAAACCGTAACCCTAAAAATGAATATTTTAATTAATTATTGATTATTTATTGATATAATATTTAGATCAATTAACCACAAAATACGTAGGTAGGCACTAATGGGAAACCAGAACGAAAACTGGGGTTGGACTATGATCATAGTCCCGACAATATTTTACAGCATCACGGGTGCCCGGGTGTTGCCGGGGCCCGAAAGGGGAGCAAAGAATAGCAACACTGTTTACCTTCCATGCATGTCGTAAAAGGCGAGAAAGGAGGTTATGGGATGGAGTTGGCTGTCCCATCCCATTTAGGGTCAGTGATCCAAAGTCATATTGAAGTCGGATGTGTCAGGCCGAAAGATATCGCAGCAATGATGTAAACCATGATATAAGGCATTTCGTTCTCCGGACTACACCCTGCTAATCTGCAGGAGTTTGAGAACAAACGCAAAGAAGAAGTATCACGGGCTGTAAAATATAATGTTGATGATTGCTTGAATCCGCTGGCCGCAAGCAATTTAACAGCCACGAGATAGTTTATTAGTTCACCACCTTTCTCATACGATATATATATCTTTGGAAAAATTGTCACCAGTCAGAGGAAAGATAAAAAGATTACACACCTGTTCCTCGGAAAACAACATCCTGCTCTCGGCTTCTAAGAATGATATCCCGGAACATGGCTTTGAACTCTATTCGGGACCTGTCAGCCACTAACAATTCATCAGAAATCGTCGTTACTTTAAAATATTAAATGTAGTTGCTAATTTCTAGTTAACTGTAGAGATTGTGCTTCAAGCAGCAGGTGTGTATGTGTATGTCATTGTGTGTGTTGTTTTATTTTCTCAAGAAGTCGCGGGTCATTTCGTTCACTCATTACAATATCATTATCATCAGAAACATTACTAGAACACTCGACTTTTGTTTTAGATATGAAAAATGATGATCTCCCTCCATGGTGCAGTGGTTAAGCCGTTCGCTTTGTGTGCATAGGCCACGTGCTCGAATTCCATTCGGGACGTCGTGTTTATAAAGTGGATATTTATGAAACTGAGGGGGGGGGGGGTTAATCATTTGAAGTTACGGAGTTACATGTTATGAGTGGCACTCTCGGCAGGCGTTTCGATGAGAGGGACAGGGTACATATATGAGGTAATCCGAGCACAATGAGGTCAATCATCTGTACCGTTTCAGCTCTTTTAAGATATGAAAGAAGTTCAAAATATGAAAGAGCAAATAATAGTAAAGCTGCCACTAGACATGTATGTTGCAAGAAACGACCAAGAGTTTTTGGATATTGGTTGGTATGTTCACCTTCGTAAATTAGGTCGATCGATCAATCATCCAAAAAATAGTATGCTGAAATCGGATATGTTAGACCAAAATATAGATATATCGCAAACAAGCTGTAAACCATGATACAGCTTATATCATTCTCTGGACTACATCCTGCTAATATGCAGGAATGTGAAATTTTTCGTAAGAGAAGGAAGACGAATGTACCTGTTATTTCCACTCAGGCTAGCATGCCTAGATGCCTAGAACTAGTGTACATCGTTACACATATATTTCATATAAAATCTCCTAATAAGCTAATACAGAGAAGAAGCAGTGGCGTAGCGAGGGGGGTGCGGAGGTGCGATCCGCCCCGGGCGGCATCATCGGGAGGGCGGCAAATTTATTTTGGTCCAGTCTTTCACAATCACTGACATTTTTTTTAAATGTCACAAGGGCGGAAAATTATGATTCCGCCCCGGGCGCCATTGAACCACGCTACGCCACTGAGAAGAAGAGGAATGTACCTGACATTTCCACTCATGTTAGGATGTTTTAGATACACGGTAACATCGATACACATGCGTGTCATATAAGATATCTTAATAAGCTAATACAAAGTGTGTACACACTCACTGTACATTCATTTCTATTTCTGATGAAGCTGTATTGTTTGAATTGTGGATATTTAGTGCGGATATGTGTGACATCATTGAAGCTATGAAGCTATGACCCGTAGTCGTAACCTTCGATAACAGTTACCATGTTGTTCCGGCAGGCCGACGTTGTGCTTGAATTAGTTACGGGCACAGCGTGGGTGGGCGGAACAACAAAGAAACCTGTCGCAGGGGCCAGAGTTGTGCCCTGATACCGACGTCTGTTTCAGCGGCATTTAACTTGAAATACCATCGAGTCGGATGGCTGCTGGAACAGAGGATGGAGCACTTATGGGAATGCCTCACGTGCTGTGAGGCCAGTTTCTAATCAAGAATCAAGAAGAAGCTATGACATTGGGGGGGGGGGACACTACTGCTAACGTAAATCGCATTATGGGAAAAGTAGCTCGTATCCTAACGAAGTCATTTCTACAGAAGATACTGTAAACATCCACCATTAGACACAAAGCATTTCATGAAGACAAACATGGACTTTGGGTAATTGTGTTTTTGATATCGATACATAGGCATATTTCTTCTAAAATCGTAGTGTGTCCCCGTTGGTGTGCATCTTGTGTAATACCCGTATCAATAAACTTGTTTATGATATTTCTAACCGCATTACGCAAGGATCTTGTTCGTCAGGAAACCTTTGTACACATTTTCTAATAACATCTTCCGTATATGTATTCCCAATAATTTACCAGTATATGGTAATTATGCAGGTACCTCTCACTGTGGAATACCAGGAAATGAAAAAGTAGACCAACTGGCTTAGGAAGGTGCTGCCGTGACCAACCAGATGTACCAATTATCTGCCATCAGAAGAAACAGATGATCAAGTCAATAAGAAAGCCACAAATACCAACACAAGATGACTATCACATTATGAATAGATCAGAACAAGTTATAATTCAACGCCTCAGAACAGGACACAACCGACTCCGCAGTGACGTGTACACAAAATTCAATATTGGCTACATGGCCATATGTACATGTGGACAGGCAGCACAAGTGCTAAACATATACTTCAAGAGTGTTCTGGGCATGAAACGCTGAGGCAGACATATTGGCCAGAGGAAACAACACTGGAATCAAAGCTCTATGGGACACTGTATGAACTACAAAAGACAGTGAGTTTTATTCAGGAGACAGAATTACAGATATAGACATGTTTCAAGTGAACAAAAGAAGCAGGAGAAGATTACCCAATAGTAAACATTTGTTCTACCACATTTTTTCCGTTATTCAGTGGTAAGCATCATTCTTGGTCAGCGAATACAAGTTAGTTCTGCAACTATCAGCAATCCGATGCGTCCCGCTCTACACTCATGTCATGTGACTTATTCTCTCCAAAACGTTGTCTTCCCGATGAACTCACTGACACCTTCTCTGTCTTGCGCGATGCAACCTGCAATTTTCAACAACATATTCATGTTATATTTAATGTCGTCAGTCCATCGTCTTCTTGGTCTGCCTTTCCTCCTCCACCCCGGTGCGGAGAAGGTCCGCTCCGCTCCATTATTCTAGAGAAAAAGTTAGATTCATCCATTGGAAATTTCTAGGCACAATAATCCAATAGGTTGCCATTACTTTCGGGAAGGAACAGCCGCTAATTAAACACCGTAAAGAGAACACAGTTTATTCTAGTCGACCATTTTGGCCCGAAATCCAGCTGTATACTGGATCATGGAAATACACAACTTTCAATGGCATCATTGGCCCGAAATCCAGCTGTATACTGGATCATGGAAATACACAACTTTCAATGGCATCATTGGCCCGAAATCCAGCTGTATACTGGATCATGGAAATACACAACTTTCAATGGCATCATACTGAACAGGTCTATCTATATGACGTTTCCTTTACAGAACGTTGTCCTCACTACCACTCTGTAAGTTTCTCGATTATGTGCAAGCTGCCCAGCTCCTTCTATAGTGTCATATTCAGAATGTCAGTGACCCAAAGCCATGCTGAAGTCGGATGTGTCAGACCGAAAGGCGCAGATATCGCAGCAATGCTGTAAACCATGACACAACACATTCCGTTCTCCAGACTACATCCTGCTAATCTGCAGGAGTTTGAGAACGAACGAAGAAGAAGAATATTCAGAAGGTACATTGAACACATATTTCACTTTAACTTCAGTGCACGTCGACTCAATAAACATTCTATATAAGACGCTTATAATCGCGTCAGGCAGCCATTATTCCTGTTCGCATTTCCTACATAAACTCCATTTTAGTGAAGTATGTGGAAAAAAATAACATTTAATTTCCTATCACAAACATTTAGTGCATCTCCGTGCTGTGACGTGCGCGCCGTGCCCGTAGCTTGCTGTCTTGTTCACACAGAGAGGAAATATTTGTGGTCACAATGCTAGTTAAAAAATAGTCGATGACTTGAAAACATGAACGTTGGTGGAGCGGAACAAAACTTCATTGAAGAACCGAAAGAAAGGAAACACATCGAAGTGTATATTATGAATGAAAGGGGGGAACAAAGTAACTTTATTTTTAGATACACTTATATATTTGTGTTACAATTTAGGATTGTCATAGATTTCTAGCCAGATATTGTTAGAAGAGGGAATTTGAGATAAGTGGAGCGATTTGAAAACGGTTGTTTACTCGATTGTGCGAGCATGCGTGGGAACTATCCATAAAGACACGAGGACTTCAAAACCAACCACAGTACAATACTAAATCTTTTTTCATTTATATATAATATATATATATATATATATATATATATTCATCGGGGTTTTTTGTTTGTTTCAAACAAACTATGAGCTTTCATTTCTTGTTTCGCGCAGGAATATAGTCCACGTTTCGCGCAAGAATATAGTCCATGTTTCATTTCTTGTTTCGCGCAAGAATATAGTCAACATTTCATTTCTTCTTCTTTTGCGTTCGCTCTCTGATAACCACTACGACAGTTCGTGTGATTCCACCGGGGACCGTGAAATACGTTGTACGGGCTTGGCATCCAGGGTCCAGCACATCCGTTTTCGTCGCGTCATTAATTCGGGTAGTGGGCTTTCCTAGGCAATGGCATCTTTCCTATCTGTCGCTAGACAGTGAATGTGTATCGACTC
The DNA here is from genome assembly GCA_034231615.1 of Meghimatium bilineatum. Lineage (NCBI taxonomy): Eukaryota > Metazoa > Mollusca > Gastropoda > Stylommatophora > Philomycidae > Meghimatium > Meghimatium bilineatum. Next base: position 18,205,070 of record CM067312.1, on the reverse strand, counting down.
CACGCCATGACAGTGTATCACCAACTGTATCCTTGGACTTTTCAGGTCAAAACATGTCCCTGTTTGGCAGTCTCCGTAGAGACAGTAGTTAGTGATTTAAGCTTGGTCGACTACGCCTATCTCGCACAAGATGTTCCGCTGTCAATGAATTTGTCTCACGTAATTAGACGTATTGTGCATGTACTCGTTGGGCACTGAACATTTTCTCTCGCGAGCAGATTTCGGTATAGGAAAGCATCGACGGCAGAGTTGAGCCTGGGTTCGTCCACTCTCTTAGTCGAGGTATCAATAACCGACATCATAAATCTCTGGTCCGTCTTCTTCTTCTGCGATAAGTTTCCTATGCTCATAAGTCTATACAGGAAGGTGGTCCGCCACCACGAATTCAGTCGTCAGCAGGAGGTCCCCACGGTTGCCCCACAGCTTCACCTTCAGATCTGTCTCTTGGGGCCATATTTTGGTTCTCACGTCATCAAAGAGTGGGCATGTCTGCAGAATATGTTCTGGAGTCTGGTGACCCTTTTGACATGGGCATTGGTCAGTTTGGACAGACTTAATTTTGTGGAGATGTGCTTGTAGTCTGCAGTGTCCTGTGTGAAGTCTAAAAATTGTGGTTTGTTGTGACCTGCTTAGCTTTAGAATAGGGTCATGTGGAAAGTTACTGCCTGTTTTCTGACTCCATGTATATTTATATTTTCTTTTGATGAGGGTTTTCGCTTCAGTGAGTGATATTCTGTGCTGGAATGTTCCTTTTTTGCATCTGCTTGGTCCGTCTGAGTCTACATATTTTTGAGGTGTACCGAGGCCTGGAAGTTTGTTCTCGAGCTGAACAAAACTCTGTTCCCGAGCATGATTCCAGTATAGGAAAGCGTCGACGGTAGAGTTAGGCCTGGTCTGTTAGGAACTCCGGAGACTAGAGGTATGTTCTCGAGTCGAATAACACTTTGTTTTCATTCCTTTTTACGTTTTCCCTTTCTGCTTGTAAGTAGCGCTGCTCTCTGGCGCTTTGCTGTCCTCTGGTGTTTTACTGCCCTCTGGTGCGTTGCTGCCCTCTGGCGCTTTGCTGCACTCTGGCGCATTGCTACACTCTCACTGTACTCAAAACAATATCTTCTGGACTCACTATTCATCGTGATATCTGCCCATTTCGAATCAAGTGTATTGACCACGCCGGACTGAGCTGCATCATTAGGTGTCGATCGTGACTTTATATTTGTTTGGCACAAAGGTGTTTGATATATTGTTTGTCTTTTGCAGTCAATTATCTTTCCATCTGCGGTCTCCACATTTCCGGATACGATCCCAAAAGTGTTTGCCAGAAGCAGCTCTAGCCGCATACTTCAGTTTCCAGGATGCACCACGAGGAAGCTCGAGCTCCAATCACCCCTACGCTTAACGGCAAGAGTGGATCACGAACCACCTGGGGAAAAACAATAGACAATAGACAATAGACCACGAGGAAGTACTTTTGGAGTCTTGATTACCTCTTAACCTTGGGACCGCCGAGAACAAAAGCAGTATCCTTTTCACCCCTTATACACACTCCATCCGTTCTTCTGTTCTCTATTTCTTCCTACCTTGTCGTACATATATGTTGTTCTTTCCTACTTTCTTTCTCTCTCTCTCTCTCTCTCTCTCTCTCTCTCTCTCTCTATCATGTCCCATCACACTGTCCATACATCACGATAGCATTTAGTTTACAATTTTTTCCGACTCCCCATATTTGTCAATAACTATTCAGGAACCTTGTTTAATTATGAAAAGAAATCTTAATTTCCCTCCCCCCCCCCCCCCCCCCTCGGCAAAAAATAACACAAAATTTTAAAATATTCCGGACTTTCTGACAAAAATATTTCAAATTTAAACAATTTTATATGTGTATAAAAAGAATGTTGTTGACGTCAATTGTTGTCGAATTCCCCCCACCCTTTGCAACAGCTGTCAAACCTAACAGATCCTCCCCCTCCCCAAATGTTAACGTAATTTATGAACGTGTTTGTATATATTTCCATTTATTTCCTCTGCTATCGCCATACCATATGCGTGCTTCTATGTAAGACATACAAATATTTGTTTCACCCAGCGTTTAATGCTGTGTTGTCTTTCGTCCTGGTGAAATCTTTTTAGTTGAAACGTCGACTATGTGTTCCATTTCTAGTACGTTTTATTTATAAATATTTGTAACACATTTATTTCCGTTTATCTCTTATATGGCAACGCTGCTTACTGCATCTACTGAATAATATATACTATCAGGAATGTACTTGATGACCCGATCCAGCTAATCGTCTGCAGTCTTTCTTGTGTACACGCCAACGTACATATTTGTAATAAAAATAGTGAAAAGCGCGACATTTAGATAATAACCTCAATTGCGCGAAAGTGTGACAATATTTTATTGGGACGGGTGAGTGGATAGAAAGAGGGAAGGAGGTATTGGGGGGGGGGTGAATAGACCATATATAGAACGTGAATCACATAACGTATGTCTATAATAATAATTTGTTGTTCTCTTCAATGCTATTTTTGGCTTTCAGTCGAAACAACGTACGTACGTGTGTGTGCTATACCATGACCTTCTCAATTAAAGACCTTTTAACAGAAGTAATTAAGTCTTCATTTTGTACAGTTTTTTTAAATTATTGCTGTCCGTATTGATGTCACTATTTAAATACTTGGAGTCGCCTTGGCTAGTTTTGGCCAGTATACAAATAGTGACCAACGGAAAACCGAGAATAATCAGGAAAACGAACGAATGGAGGCTTAATTAATTCTGTGAACAGGTCTTCTATACATGCCAACTGACTCGGCTGTAACATGACTCTTTACATTAGGAGACTTAGCAACAAAATTACAAGCCTTCAGACTCGAACATTTAGATTATTGACGTGTTTTCTTGATAATGTTATCTTATTTGATATATATTACAGTGACGTCGATGACAACAATTTCACGTTAATGTCGTTTTTCAGATCGCAATCTATTTTTTATTATGTTTGTCCGTCATAAACGACAGCTACCTTCAGCTCTGATGATGATGTATGCAGTTTGCCCGGCTGTGACTGAATTCTAAGCGTGCACTGAATTGTCTACCACACTCTGAGTATGTGTGGGAGGACTCTGTACGACATTGAGCAGCTCTTGCCATTCTTCTAGCAGGTTTTTGTTGCACAGCATCGCTCTCGATTCTGCAACGTCAGTTGGATCTGTCTTGTTCAAGACCCTCCATGCATGTGTGTCTGTGTTGAAGTGAATTTGTGATGTTTTAAGAGTGTCTATGAAACGCGTCTTCTATTCTCTAGCCTTGCTGAAGCCAGTATGAAGTTCTCCATGTAGGAGCTTTTTTTGGAAGCGATGATCTTTCTTGCGAACCAGATGACCTTCCCAGAGTGTCTTTGACTTCATCAATATTGTGTGCTTGCCTAGAGATATAAATTTCATCAGTATATCACCGTCTTGGATTTGATCCTGTCAATGGATGTTGAGTATCTAACGAAGGCAGCTTATGTGTACATACAATAGTTAAATCAAGGAATAGGATAATGAAATTGTGCTAATCACTGACAACACACATAATAACACACACAAATCGACGTTTCACCAAAAGGTTAATAGTTCTTAATTGTCGTTTTCTGTTGCGTATGTTCAATTTTTCTCTTGATAGAGGTCTTTCGATCGAAACGTCGATTTGTGTATGTTATTATATGTGTTTTCAGTGTTTAGCAAAACTGTATTATCTTGTTCCTTGATTTACCTTCAGTTTTGCGAAGCAAGCACATATTACGTGATAATGGTTGAGTCTTCCAGCGTGTTTGGTGTATACTGTCCATGTTTTACATACATAAATAGAATATATATGTATATCACTGTATATACTTTGTGTAGCCTGTCAACGCCGACCAACAATATGCATGGGAATAATCGAAAAAAGCGTAAAAAGGCTTGTTTTGAATCTGCTCTCAGGTCTTTTATTGGTGCGAGTCACGGCCATACACAATATAAAGAGTTTGCATACTGTGACCCTAAATTTCACTATTTATATTTCACTACTTATTCTTGACAGCTTCCCCATTTCACTATTTCTATTTCACTACTTATTCTTGACAGCTTCCCCATTTCCAAATAATTTCATGGTGTTATCAATTGAAGGGTAATAGCCGAGTGTTATCTGAAATGTATAGTAGCTAAAAGAGAATCATCTACTAAAAACGCTATTACATGGAAAACTCTAGCTCCGGCAAGGCTAGAGGAGAGAAGAAGCGTTTAATGACACGCTTATGAAATCACTGATTCACTTCAAAATAGATACAAACTCATGGGACAATCTTGCACAAGACAGATCCGACTGACGTAGCAGAATCATAAGTGATGCACCAGCTGCAAGAACCTCAGACATCAAGCTACGCAACAAAATCGCGCTAGAAGAAAGGCAAGAGCTGCTCAATGTCCGACAGACTCCTCCCACACATGTCCAGGGTGTTGTAGACAATTGAAGACACGCATATGACTCATTAGTCACAGTTGGGCACACCGCAGACATCCTCATCTTCATAATCATCCTAGTTAAACTGAATAGTCATCGTCAATTTCGACGTACGATCAACAATAACCGACGATTGCTGGATACATCTGAGGTCGAGGATTGACAGTATAACTCGTCTGATTTGCAGAAGGCGTGTATTTCTGTTGTTCTATGTTGATTCCAGTAGGGATCTGAAATCTGTAAATATAGCCATCTTCTTTGACTTTTTTGCAGTTTGGTTCTGTGAAGACTTACATTGCATGATGGCGTGCAAGTGTTTCTGCTCCAAAGTTGCAGATGTATTTCCCGATTGGAAAAACTTTAGATATTGTCTTCCTGCCTTTGAGTCTTATGAAAATGTCACCACCGCCATTCATTACTGCGCTCTTTCTGCAGGTCCATCTGTGTAGACAAGTGTCCACTCCTTTGGGTTGCCTTTTCTTATTATCTATATTGTCAATGTTTTTAGTAGAGGTGTAGTTTGACATTGTATTTTATTATTTCAGGAACTTCTGTCTGGCTTCTCTACATAAGTTAGTATTTGAATTTTTGTTGGTGGGTTTCTGAGGAGATGATATACATGTATTGTTTGTGAAAATGATTCTAGATGTGACCGACGTCGGTTCTCATCGGCCTGCTTGTGGTAGAAATTTGGGTATGCATCGGATGGTTTGTCATGCTCATAATTTTTTTTTCACCTGGGACAAGCACTCTTTCTTCTCTTCTGTTATCTATTTGACGGATGTTTGCATGCTTTTCCATATAGATTAGAGTGGTCTTTATCCCTCCCGAGATTGGTCGAAGACTTGCATTTTGTACTTTAGATAGGCGATTAGTTTTTGTTTTAGATGCTGATTCCCATCCTGTCATCCCATAATCAACTACAGGTCTAACTGTACACATAAAGACTTGTATAAGAATGTTTCCATTCGTTCCCCAGCTGTGGCGACATGTTTCTTCATCAAAGATTGCCTCCTGGTTGATTTCTGTTCAGTAGCTATCCCGTGTGGCTTCCATGAGAATCAATCTGACATTTATATATAAGTTAATATTTGTATGTACTATTTAACTGTTAATTAACTCTGTATGATATTTATGTGTTAGTACACGTTTCCTGTGTTACATCGTTCTTTTAAAAAAAAACAAGTTATATAGGATATATGACAAATATATTCGTTTAGCAGCAAATAAACAAACTTGCTGGTTATCAAGAACCACTTTGGACAGTGGTGCAACGGAGTAAACTTGTCTGATTTTGACATGTAGCGAGACACTTTCTTAAACTATCCTGCAAGGAACAGTCGAGGGTGGGGGAGGGAGAAAATGTGGTGGTTAAGAAAATCATGTATTGACAATATAAAGGAATGATATAGGCAAGATTCTCCAACACCCCTCTGATAGGTGTTTGGAGAGAATTTTGTGCTCATGATTCCAGTGTGACACCCATACGATTTTAACGGGTTATGGCTCTTATTATTTACACAGGTTCCCAAACTTGTTCTATGCGTGACGCCATTTATAGAAGCAATATTATATATAAATAACGACTTTTTAATATGGTAGCAAAAAACATATCGAAAATAGATGTTTCAGTAAAATATGAAACAATAGTAATATTAATTTATGAAATAATACTATGATTGAAGGTGTATTTCATAAACCAGATTCAGAATTTGCTATTGAATTTTCGTTAATGTCAACCTCATGCAATTGTTAACATTTAATATGCTCCTTGTAATGCTTTTCGTTTGCAAAAGGGTTGAAAAAATCACTCTCATGAAGATATTCAGAAGGAAAGCTACGAACAGGGTAATGAAGTTCCTCTAATCATTAGAAACACACAAAATAACACACACATATCGACGTCTCGACAAAAAAGTATTTATTAAGACTACATGCCCAACACACACATAAAAAACGACGAGAAAAAACGATACTATTGACGCTCACATGGCAGAGCTCATTTTTAAGATAACCATGAAGTGTTGAAACTAGGTCAGAGGTGAAAGAACACAAACAGAAAATATACAAAACACATCCAAATACAATGTGAAACAAGGCAAACAGGAAATATACAAAACACATCCAAATACAATGTGAAACAAGACACACAGAGTAATTATGGAACAACATGGTATCATCCCTACGACTGGCGGCCATTGATCCTATAAAGTTCAATCGTGCCAAATTGATATGTATGTAGCGGTTCTCAAACGAATGACGGGTCCGGTCATCTGAGAAGCCCGACTTAATGACTGTAACTTGAATATCCTGGGCGCCCCGATATTTAGTGCTATTAATGTGGTCGGCAACAAGATATACTAAATGGTTCTTGAAGTTGTAATGTTAGCAGAATCGGTCTGCAAGCTTCCTTCCAGTCACTTAAATACATCACGGTGCAGATGATGGCACAGATGACCAGGATATTCAGGTGACAGACTTTCAAGTCTGTCTGTGCCGGCACCTATATCTAGGTTACCAACAATTTCTGTAAAAACTTTTCTTTTTCTGAAGGACGGCATGCTTTCTCATTTATTGTGCTACAGTAGATTTCTTCTTCTTCTACTGCGTTCGTTCTCAAACTCCTGCAGATTAGCAGGATGTAGTCCGGAGAACGAATGCGTTGTGTAATGGTTTACAGCATTGCTGTGATGTCTGCTTCTTTCGGCCTGACACATCAAATTTCAGCATGGCTTTGGTCACTGACCCTATATATAGGATGGGACAGCCAAATCCATCACATAACCTCCTTAGTCGGCTCTTACGACATGCATGGAAGGTAAACAGTGTTGCTATTCTTTGCTCCCCTTTCGAGCCCCGGCAACACACGGGCGCTACAGTAGATTGAAAAATCTGATGTGGGGGGGATTTTCTAACATTTCGCAACCTTAATTACAGTCTAGGAACACGTTTTTGCAGGTATTAATTGTGAAATTCACGATATTTGACTAGCTCGCAGTATGACAAGAACAATTTGCTTAGTCAAGAATGTGAAACATGTATTCCTGACGCCATAAATAACAGTTTGTTTCACACACCGAACGATTGCAGGTGTAAACATTTCTGCAGACATGTGACGTCATTAGTAAAACTGTACAGTCATAGGTTTACGTTTACTTGGTTTTGTCAAACCAGAGCTGTCATATCGTCCATCTGTTCATCCATCCATCGATCCATCCATCCATCTATCTATGTCTGTCTGTCTGTCTATCTATCTATCTATCTATCTATCTATCTATCTATCTATCTATCTATCTATCTATCTGTCTGTCTGTCTGTCTGTCTGTCTGTCTGTCTGTCTGTCTGTCTGTCTGTCTGTCTGTCTGTCTGTCTGTCTGTCTGTCTGTCTGTCTGTCTGTCTGTCTGTCTGTCTGTCTGTCTGTCTGTCTGTCTGTCTGTCTGTCTGTCTGTCTGTCTGTCTGTCTGTCTGTCTGTCTGTCTGTCTGTCTGTCTGTCTGTCTGTCTGTCCGTCCGTCCGTCCGTCCGTCCGTCCGTCCGTCCGTCCGTCCGTCCGTCCGTCCGTCCGTCCGTCCGTCCGTCCGTCCGTCCGTCCGTCCGTCCGTCCGTCCGTCCGTCCGTCCGTCCGTCCGTCCGTCCGTCCGTCCATCCATCCATCCATCCATCCATCCATCCATCCATCCATCCATCCATCCATCCATCTATCTATCTATCTATCTATCTATCTATCTATCTATCTATCTATCTACTTAGCTATCTACCTATTCTATCTAAACATATATATATATATATATATATATATATATATATATATATATATATATATATATATATATATATATATATATATATATATATATATATATATATATATATATTGTGTCATGTGACGTATTCCTTCCAGAACGTTGTCTTCCCAATGAACTCTCTGAACCTCTCTCTGTCTTGGGCGATGTGGCTTGCATTTTCTAGCGATGTATTCATATATCTTTAATGTCGTCAGTCCATCGTCTTCTTGGTCTGCCCCTTCTCCTCTTCCCAGGTACTCTTCCCTCCATTATTTGTCTTTCTAAACAGTTATATCTCTTTATATGACCAAACAGGCGTAGTTTTCTTTTTGTTATTGTGTTTAGTAACCAACACTCTGGAATATTCAGTGTGTTTATAATATCTGAGTTTCTGATTTTATCCTTCCATGATATTCTAAGTATCTTTCTGTAGCATTTCAGCTCGAAGGCGTTGACCTTCTTTGCCGCGATTAAATGGCCGACTAGAACGATATATATATATATATATATATGCTAGAAGGTATATCGGGCGTTGCCCGGGTGAGAATATAAAAAAGGCAGTTGTGTTGTACATATTTTCAACGATGGTGTTTTAAGAAGAGAAGATTTGTTGATTATCGGAGAACTGACTGTGTAGATAGTCTGAATTTTCCAAATAGTTGCAAAAAACGTTCATAACTACTTTAACAATGAAATAAAAATAAAAAATTGAACATAATAATAATGTATTTGTCCATATCTTTGTGCAGGGACATTTACTAAAATAAAAACACATGATGAAGTCCGTGAACATGTAAAATTATACATAAAACAATGTCTAATGTGAGCTGTAAATAAATTTTAAGTTGCTGTACTGACAGCCAATATAAGGTAATACTGCAGTGAAACGGAACAACAATAGTACTTACGTAGAACACAGGTTTTTGACGTTTCACTTGAACACAACAGACGAACTATCACTAATACTAATGGGTTATGGGGAGTAAACACAAAACTATATAAATTACAATACATAAGACATTTTCAACATTTTGAATCGTTAGATATTTCGCAAGAACATAAAAAACAGTGCAAAACAATGAAAACAGTAAAAGCAATGTTACCATCACAGAGGCACTAGATACACTATTGACATGTAAACAATACGAAGTTCAAGGTGGCAGTGATGTGTGAAGAAACATGTAGTCATGGAAGCGAGTTTTGTTCAAAATTGGACGGGATATGGTAACAGATATAAAAGATTATTACCCAATACAACATGAATAGCAATACAATTAGGACCACACTAATACAAATTTAAACAAATGAATGTTCAGAGTTAGGTCCAAAAAGATTGAGAGTACCAAACTCAAAAATAAATTTATTTTCAAGGGTCTATCTAGATCTGTCATCCATGGTACAGGATCTGACGGCAGTGACCTGGATATTGAGGACACGCTGGTGACCATCACTATTGAAATTAATGGCGACTGGGAAGGTTCTCTGTGTTTAAGACATGAAGATGCACACAGAAGCGGAAACTCAATCGTAATCCCTCAAACGCGAATGACTCATTAGAAACAGGCTCAGACTTGTCTGCCGTATCAAGTCTCCATGTATTTTCCTCCTATACAGATGTCATATTTCTACATATTATTACATCTACGATCGGAGTGGCTCCGGTAACCGACCCGTAGTGTCACTGTCCTACTGATATATAGTTTATATAAGTGGAACAGGTGTCCCGGTCCCGTCATGTATCGAAAACGACACGCTCTACTACTTCTCATCTATTACTGATTGCGTAAAACTGTTATTTATAGTAGATTGACAAGCATATGAAAATTCACGAGACCGATGTACATAGTAAGAGTGAGAATCATCGGTTATTACGTACATCCAGACAAACTATAAGATGCCGAGGCAAGGTCACCAGGTAAATAATTGGAAAACAGGATCTAGGATATGAGCAAGAAGGATTACAGAAAAAGAAACGTGTTTCATGGGTTGATGGATGACTGGACTCCAGTTTGAAGACCTGTGTACAAAAAGGTCATGACATGAAAACCTGATTTTATTTCCTTTAATTTCGTTGGTCGTACTCGGCTTTGTTGGCATGCGACTTAAAGTATATAAATAGTGACAAACGAAACCACGACAATAATCAAAAACAGAAGGCGTGTTTACTTTCTGTACAGAGGTCTTTTGCTGCCACCAGTCTCGAGTGATAAATTATTTTTTAAATTATTTTTTGGCGGAAAGGGGGGGGGGAGGGAGTTACTGACATATTTTTTTTATTTGAAAAATTAACGAATGAGATTAGCCGTGCATCTATGGGAATAAGGATAAAATGTAAAAAATAATAGGAAAAGATAAGAAGAGCATAAAATTGAAAAATAAATAAACGGAGAAGATAATAAATAGGGTGAAGATATGACACAGAACATAAGAAAATGAAGATATAAACGAGAAGGTAAGAAAGATAGATGAGAAAAGATACGTGCGAAAAAAATCAGAAATAGAAGAGAATAAGAATACAAAAAAGAGCATAGCAGATACAAAAGAGAAGATAAGAACAATAAGATAAGACAGAAGAAAAAAAATTTAAGATAAGGCAGAGAAAGTAAGAAAGATAAGATAGAAAAATAAGATAATAACAAAAAGATAAAAATTAGATAGAAAAAAATTAAATAAGAAAGATAAAAACGATGAAATAACAACGATAAGAAAGATAGATAATAAAGATAAGATAAGAAAGAGAAGGTAATAAAAGAGAAGATAAGAAATAGAAGGTAGGATGACGAAGATAAGTAGTTGTCTTCCTTCTTCGTCATCTTCTGTGTTCATTCTCAAACTCCCACTGAATTATCTTGTAGCAAGACAGTGTTCCTACTAGATTTTCAGCAGGGTGTAGTCCAGAGAATGGAAATACGCTGCGTCACCGTTTTATTTGTGCCAATGGCCCAACACATCGTCTTCGGCGGAAGTAGATATCTGAAAAGCTTGCCTACTTTCTTTGTTTATAAAATAAAATGTAAAATGATTATGTTACTGAGCACTAACCAAGAATTATCAGTAATCATACCAAGAAACCGCCATAAGGAAACCAACACTTCAATGTCACACGTGCATAACCGTGAGTATTTATTTAATTCTCGACACCACTAATTGTCGAACTGACTACAATATTCTAAATCTGATATCAAACGGCAGGTAGAAATATCCAAATAATGATGGGTTCCATGTTCCATATACAGAAAACGATGTCTATTTTAAACCGGAAACGTTGATCGACATTCAGATGACGTCAAAGAGTATAGATCTTTTGTTCCAAGGACAAGCAACCATGCTGACAGTGAGTGATCAAGTCATATGACGCGGTAAGTATTGGCACTGATGAGGATTATGGATTCTATAAGGGTATTATAATCCGGTAGAAGGATTATTCTGTAATCTAAAATTTGAGGACTGATTTAACGAGTCATGACATGAGCATATGATATGACTTTTTGACAGGGATATTTTCAAGTTTGTAATTGTGGATCCCCCCATATAGTACAGACGTAAATGAGTGGACGGGTGTTATATTGAATGTTCTTGTCACACGTGGGTGTCGTCACTCTGGTATTGCTGCACGCGGAAGCTATCATTTTGTTCTTGTGGAATCTTCCAATGCTGTTTGTTGAAGGTCGTGTAATAATTTCTAGAATGAAACTTTTGCTGAAGTAAATCAGGACATTTTATAATAATTAATATGCCAATATGTTGCCAATTCCCTTCTTCTTCTGTGTACATTCTCAAACTCCCACTGAGTCACTCTTGTGCATTTTCATTCTCTGGACTACATCCTGCTGGACATCTAAAAGGACCATGGTCCTGCTATAAGAGAGATCCAGCGAGAGTTTGAGAATGAACGCTGAAGAAGAAGAAGATTATGTATATGTTGTGTATATGTGTATGTGTATATGTGTATGTGTGTGTGTGTGTGTGTGTGTGTGTGTGTGTGTGTGTGTGTATGTGTGTGTGTTGCCAGGAGAATGTACATATCTGGGAATTACGTCGGCTGTGTCTGATTTCGGGTAGGTTTATTTTTCATAGCTGTGACAAACAGACTGAAATCTGTTCAAACGCCGTATTTCTTGGAGATATCAATCACTGGTGAAAATGCAGTATAGGTCTCCGTTGGGTAATAAATATCATTAACGTCACGGATTTCCTTTGGAAAAACCAATCATATCGATTCATGCCTTAGACAAGAATTCTTAGAGAATTAATTATTAATTCTAAACATTAATTCTAATCCTTCTCCCCTCCCCCCAAATCTATAAACTAATTATAATTCTTTTAATCCCCCCCCCCTAAAAAAATATCTATAACCTTACACTATTTATCTAACTTATCAAAGGTCAGGTAATACCTCGAAAGTAGAACAAAAATCACAACGTAGACCTATGCTGTAGTTTGGTCCAATCCGTGTATTAGTAAATATTATAAGAGTTTCTGCGCATTCGGATGCGTCTGTGGGTCTCACCAATGGCTCACTAGACAAACCAATCATGCAACAGAAAACCTTAGTAGATGACAAGCCTTTATATTGAGGTTATCTTCTTATAGAAGCTTCATGGCACGTCATCTATACAATCCCGTAGTCGTAACCTTCGATAACAGTTACCATGTTGTTCCGACAGCCGACGTTGTACTTGAACTAGTTACGGGCACGGCGTGGGTGGGCAGAACAACAAAGAAACCGGTCGCAAGTGTCAGAGTTGTGCCCTTATGTCGACGTCTCTTTCGGCAACATTAGACTCGAAACACCATCGAGTCTAATGGCTGCTGGAACAGAGGGCGGAGCACTTTTGGGAATGCCCCACGTGCTGTGAGGCCAGTTTCTAATCAAGAATAAGTTTCAAGAACAAAAATAAGAGTTTCTAGACGATTTACATATTTAATAATTTTTCTTCTTCGCTCTCTAATTCCTGCAGATTAGCAGGATTAGTGCGGGTAACGGATGCACTGTCTCATGGTTTACAGCTTGGTCGCGATATCAGCGCCTTTCTTCGTGTCAAATTTCATTTCAGTACGGTTTCTGGGTTATCTTGATCCTCGATTCTCAACCTCACACAACCTCACTGGTATCCTGTGCTGTCAGATTCGAACAATGTTTCTCCATCTTCCGATCCTTCTAAAATGTCAATGGTATCACGTGATGTGAATCATGTTTTTCCATCTTTCACTTTGAAAATTATAATCCATGAAATAATTTACGTACAGGGTTGCCAGATGGTTGGCACTGATTATGACCAAATTTTAGGTAAAATATAACGAACATTCAGTATGTTCTTCATCTGCGTTCAAACTCCTGAAGATTAACACAAGATAATCCAAAGAGCGAAATGCGCTATGTCATGATTTTCTATTTCCAGTTTAGTTGCGATATCTGCTCTTTTCGGTCTGACACATCAGACTTCTTCTATTCTCCATTGCTTCTTAAACTCCTGCAAATTAAAAGGGTGTAATCAAGTGAACAGAATGTTGTGTGTCATGGTGTACAGTTTTGCTGCGATATTCGAGTCTTTCATATCTGCTTCCTGACACATCCGACTACAGTATGGCTTATATGTCACATTGACCCTATATGAGATGAGACAACCAAATCCACCCAATATCTTCCTTAGTAGCTTATTACGACATGAATGGACGGTAAACATTGGTGCTATTCTTTGCTCCACGTATAAGCCCCAGCAGCACGTTTGACTTCAGCATGGATTCTGAGTCATTGTGACCCTGTATGAGATGAAACACCCAATCTCATTCCACCAAATCTCCTTAGTTGCCTTTTGCAACATGCCTGTCAGGTAAAAGTGTGATTATTCTTAGCTCTTCCATCATACCCTACAACATACTGGTGGGAAAACTGTTAAATTTTATAGCAAAATTAATTAAAGCATAAAACGATCTTGAGTTTAATCAAATACAATCGCAAGTTCTAGCTCTAATTACTGTACCGAGGAGATTCAATTGAGTTTTTTTTGTTGTTTTTTTTTGTTGTTGTTGCTTGTTTTAAATTGTGGTTAAGCAGCTGTTGCGAGAATAACTACTAACACCATCTTTGATGGATATGTGACCAAACTTTTCATATTTTCATCCATTTAAACAAGAATATATGTTAAATTGAAAACATTTCCAAAAATATTTCATGCTAAAATTTTCCACATATAAATTTCACGGCCAGTGATTTTTTTAAATCACCAAATTTTAGGAATTTGACCATGGAATGGCCAATACGGCAACACTGTTTACATAAACGAGAGATATATTTTCTCCAGTATTTGAATAAGTAGGAAATGAGCTTACGAAAGCAAACATTATTGTATTTGCTATTACCTGCATTTACGTGTTCGTCTCCCTGCGCTACTACTGAAGAGCTGTGGTAGTTCAGTGATTAATAGGATTTCTAGTCAAGTGATCCAAGATTCGATTTTCAGTTCAACCGAAAAATGTTAAAATCATCAATGTTCAATCCAGCCTAAGGAAATGGGTACCATATCTTCTGGCAAAGTTAAATTGGAAAAATGCGGAAATACGCCGCAAGAAATCGATAAAAATGTATAGCATGCGTGACCGTGGTTAGCTTTAATTGGTGACCAGTGAGCAAGTATGATAACCACTTCTTTCGTACAGCTGGCCCACTTGCGATATAGTGGCGCCGTGTGGTTACAGACGTCCGTCGTTTAGTGAAAGTGGTAAAAGCATTAAAAGTATTAGTTACCAGCACCAAAGTAGAATGTGTCGGGCCACTGACAAGTTCGAAGGTATCATACTGACCACAGCATCCCTAGGTATGATGTTCTATCTATCTATCTATCTATCTATCTATCTATCTATCTATCTATCTATCTATCTATCTATCTATCTATCTATCTATCTATCTATCTATCTATCTATCTATCTATCTATATATCCATCCATCCATCCATCCATCCATCCATCCATCCATCCATCCATCCATCCATCCATCCATCTATCTATCTATCTATCTATCTATCTATCTATCTATCTATCTATCTATCTATCTATCTATCTATCTATCTATCTATCTATCTATCTATCTAGCCAGCTAGCTACCTACCTACCTGCCTACCTACCTACCTACCTATCTTTCTCTCTCTCTGTCTGCCTATCTGTTTATCTATCTATCTACCTATCTGCCTGCATACCTACCCACCTGCCTACCTACCTACCTACCTGTCTGTCTAGTTATCTATCTAATGTATTGTCACTGCTTTTGCAGGATTGAACGGCGATTAGTTTTCGGGCTTGTTGCACGTTTGTCGCTTGATATGCAGTAATACTGGGCCGTATCAGAATGTTGGTAACCCCTTCAATCCACCCAGTGCAGGTTTTATATATAAACTATAGCTTAACCCCCCCCCCCCCACAAAAAAAGTGACCGAGTGAGCAATTATCGTGTATTACGTATGTAGAAAGTATAGAGTACCCTAATTCTCAACTAACTTAGGGCCTTACCAAGTATAAATCCGGCCCTGCATCAAATCTAATGGAAATCGCGGTTCTGCGAATCCATTCCCTACAACCTCAATCATTTATTAGTCTCTGTCAACATTTCTTCTCAATTTGAAACCGGGGTCAGGTAACAACATTTATTGTATAAACATAGTTCCTGTAACATATATATATTCATAAATATCTTGGAAATTCTAGAAGTTCTTGCAGTCCGGTAGACATAATTCCGCGACCCGACACTAGCCCGGCGGTTGAGAAACATTAATGTAGAACCCCCCCCCCCCTACCTCCTACCTGTGACAAGTGTGAGTAACTCGTCAGATTTGTTCACATCATAATGCCTCCTGACTCACGCGTGCACTCACTCCAATTCTTGGATATTCCTGCGCATTTTCTGCGTGGGTTATTACTCATCATACGATACTGTTTATGTATTCGATACTGTTTATATAATCGATATTATTTATTTTGCTAATATTCTGGTGTTCAGATTCCGTTTGATATAGATAACTAAATCGGTAACATCTGCTTGTATAACATAAAAGTGTGGTTGCTCGGTGATATGCGAATTCCAGTGTTAGGATGTTATATCGATACAATTAAGGCACATGACGAGAAGAGCAAAACGTGAACATTCTATATGCATCGGAAAGATTAAGGGGAGAAGAGGCAGAGGACAACAAAGAGAAAACTCGTCATGGTCTCCTTTTGTGGGCAGTTCTTCTTCTTCTTTCGAGAGATTTTAGCCATTCTTTTATGAATGGAGAGGGAGAAAAAAACAAAGAAGGGAGGAATTACTGAATTTTTGGCTTGCTTCCTTGTACTAAATTGTGTTCTGATTCTCTGACTTTTGTTCTGATTCTCTGACTTTTGTTCTGATTCTCTTACTTTTGTTCTGATTCTCTGACTTTTGTTCTGATTCTCTGACTTTTGTTCTGATTCCCTGACTTTTGTTCTGATTCCCTGACTTTTGTTCTGATTCCCTGACTTTTGTTCTGATTCCCTGACTTTTGTTCTGATTCTCTGACTTTTGTTATTATTCTCTGACTTTTGTTCTGATTCCCTGACTTTTGTTCCGATTCCCTGACTTTTGTTCTGATTCCCTGAGTTTTGTTCTGATTCCCTAAGGGCAGACGGGGGAGGGGGCTTGGGCCTCTCTTATGTACAGGCTTAGAAGGGACCAAGACCGTAGATAAAAAGGGGGAGGGGTTGGGTGTTCCACTTTCCCTCTTAGCGAATCTAACATTATTTTTAGCACTAGGAACTTAACCAAAAGGTAGATAACATCCCCTCCCGTAGCGATTTTTCACGGAAAAAACTTCAAATTCCCCGTCAAACAGTGAAATATACACACGAAAACTGACGAATAATCTTTTTTTTTTTAAAATAATATTTTTACGTAAAACTACTTCCTTAATGTATTTATATCTACGATCCTGGATTGGACAGACAACTCCACCACTAAAGTTACTTAGTCGCTTTTTACGACAAGCATGACAAGGCAAAGTATTGCTATTCTTTACTCCCGTGTCGGACCCATGGATCCAATTTGGTCAACCTACGACCTTGATATGTTATGAGTCTAATAACATTAGTAGCTGTCCTACTTAGGCTGCAGCCATCAACCATATTTGTAGGGGGTTTAGTGATTTTCTAGGCAATAAAAATACGTTTAGTAGACTGCTATTGCTTTATGAACTCTCCGGAGGCACAATTGCCTGTGGCGATATCCGAGTCCGGCAACATGGCCGCCACAGAGTCGAACACCTAATGAATGTATGTACAGTGAAATTCCTTCATAGCGCATTCCTTTATAACATATTGTCCTATATAACAACACTTTTCAAAATCATAAATTATATTTATTCTATATTGTTTGTAATGGAGATAGTGAATTTCTGTTATTACATATTTTGTCGGTCCGAGCCAAGTTGTTATAACCGGATCCCATTGCTGGCGATTTCGACTCTAGTAAAATTGTACCTCATCCACGGCAACACAAAGGCGAACATGCTTCTTATTTCACCTTACTCTTGTTCTCTTCTGTGTTTTTCCTACGACTAATTTTCTCTGTTCTAAGACATGCTTCAGTGAATACACAACAATGTTCATCTGCCGTTACTTAAATAACTTCATCCCACTCGTTACCATGTCGTATTCCCATATCAAGCAGAAAGCCACTGCACCAAAACTCGGTCAAATCCGGGTCGACAAGTACAAAGTCCCGTCAGCTGTACTCACTCATGTTAACAAGTACTCCCTCCATGTTACTTAATATTACAATTTACGATCCTGTTTTTCCCATACATTAGACATTCTCTGACCCAGTAACAGTTTTTAAAGAACTGTTTGGTGGGGTTTCCCGTGAAGTTATTCAGTGCAAAATATTCATGTAACGTCAGCGGGGATATGCATAGTTTTATTGTGTTCAAATTCATAGCATAGTTTCTTTATGTGCCGCTACTAGAAATAGACCTGTGAATACAAGTACCACACGAAGCTGTGCCATGACTTAGGCGTATAGATAGATAAACATTGGACAGTGTATTTTGAACATTTGTAGTCGGCACATTTTTTTCACACTGGTCTATGAAAAGAGATAGGTAAACGTGAGAGACTTCGCTGAATATAAATAACAAGAATGGTTAGAAAAGGCTGGGTATAATTATGCATGGCGTCCCTATGTGTGCTCAGTCTCTTTAAAATAGTTGAAAGTTGTAGCAACAGACAACGTGTACACCGATGACTTGCGTTCGTTCTCAAACTCCCACTACATTTCTCTCATAGCAGGTCAATGATATTTAGTTCTCTCTTATGGCAAGACAGTGGTCATACTAGATCTCTCTTATATCAGGACAACGGTCATACTAGATCTCTCTTATATCAGGACAACGGTCCTACTAGATCTCTCTTATATCAGGACAACGGTCATACTAGATCTCTCTTATATCAGGACAACGGTCCTACTAGATCTCTCTTATATCAGGACAACGGTCATACTAGATCTCTCTTATAGTAGGACAATTATCCAACTAGATCTCTCATGTAGCAGACATGAAAGCAGTTCCCCTTCTCTGTCATAAAAAATTGAAGAACGCACAATAATAGCTGAGTAGTACACAGTGGCGTAGCAAGGGGGGGGGAGGGGTGCGGACCGCTCAGGGCGGCATCATCGTGAGGGCGGCAAATTTATTTTCGTCCAGTCTTTCACAATCACTTACATATTTTTTTAATGTCACAAGGGCGGAAAATTATGATTTCACTCCGGGCGCAATTGATCCACGCCACCACACTGGTAGTACACACTGGTAGCACACTGGTAGCACACACTGGTAGCACACTGGTAGCACACTGGTAGCACACACTGGTAGCACACTGGTAGCACACACTGGTAGAACACTGGTAGCACACACTGGCAGCACACTGGTAGCACACACTGGTAGCACACACTGGTAGCACACACTGGTAGCACACACTGGTAGCACACTCTGGTAGCACACACTGGTAGCACACACTGGTAGCACACACTGGTATCACACTGGTAGCACACACTGGTAGCACACGGGTAGCACACACGGGTAGCACACACGGGTAGCACACACTGGTAGCACACACTGGTAGCACACACTGGTAGCACACTGGTAGCACACTGGTAGCACACACTGGTAGCACACACTGGTAGCACACTGGTAGCACACACTGGTAGCACACTGGTAGCACACTGGTACCACACTGGTAGCACACACTGGTAGCACACTGGTAGCACACTGGTAGCACACTGGTACCACACTGGTAGCACACACTGGCAGCACACTGGCAGCACACACTGGTAGCACACACTGGCAGCACACTGGTAGCACACACTGGTAGCACACACTGGTAGCACACACTGGTAGCACACTGGTATCACGCACTGGTAGCACGCACTGGTAGCACACACTGGTAGCACACACTGGTAGCACACACTGGTAGCACACACTGGTAGCACACACTGGTAGCACACTGGTAGCACACACTGGTAGCACACTGGTAGCACACTGGTAGCACACTGGTAGCACACACTGGTAGCACACTGGTACCACACTGGTACCACACTGGTAGCACACACTGGCAGCACACTGGTAGCACACACTGGTAGCACACTGGTAGCACACACTGGTAGCACACACTGGCAGCACACTGGTAGCACACACTGGTAGCACACACTGGTAGCACACACTGGCAGCACACTGGTAGCACACATTGGTAGCACACTGGTAGCACACACTGGTAGCACACACTGGTAGCACACTGGTAGCACACACTGGTAGCACACACTGGTAGCACACACTGGTAGCACACACTGGTAGCACACACTGGTAGTACACTGGTAGCACACACTGGTAGCACACACTGGTAGCACACACTGGTAGCACACACTGGTAGCACACACTGGTAGCACACACTGCCTATATACTCTATTATGTGGCTGATAGATTGAAGAGATGAGCAGTTACGGGAATGTCTCCAGTGGCAGTGATGCTGGTTCCTAATCAAGAATCAAAACCTGACATGCATGCAGTCAAAGACGAAAACGACTGTCCGGTGGACAGAAGAAAAACTCAATGGCTCTCTCAAAGTATTTATAAAGGTCTTCATGATCGTCGTCACAACCTTTGAATACGTCATCAGTGTCGCCCAATGTGGCGGAGCAACACCTGAAAAGGTGATCGCACCAATAAACAACAACAAATTTCATAGGTACAGAGAAAACGTGCGACCAGAAAAGACAAAACAATAGACAGATATATTTCTAACCTTGACCATGTGTCAGCTCTCCATGACGGCTAGCAGCACACATAAATAGGACAAGCAAAGACAAGACCATAGATCAGTTTCCCTTGACGTTTAGCAGCACACACGAATAGTGTTGTTCGTCCATTACAAGTGATGATGACCATTTGTTACATCCACTTTTGAAAATTTTATTTTAGTTATGTACTTGATTATGAGTTCGTAGATGACTAATGAGCCCTATTCGAGCTGTAAATGTCCTTGGACAGTTCGGACACGGAATGACGACTGTAGACGGATTTTGGCATATCCGTAACTTTCTAGCTGCTCTCCGCTGTTGAGCTGCTGCATTTCTCTTCTTTTCACAAGATGATGCGCCCTTTTTTTTATTTTAGAACGCCATGTAGATCTATTTTGTGAAAGTTCTTCCCATGTATCGTGGTCTATTTCAATGGCTTTCAGTGAGTTCCTTAACGAGTCCTTGTAGCGCTTCTTTGGCCACTTTGATATCGTATACCCTTCTCTAGCTCACCATAGAGAAGTATCTTTGGCAGACGATGGTCTGGCATACGCACTAAATGACCCGCCCAACGAATCTGTGTCTGCATCAGGATTGTGTCAAGAATAAGATAATATAAGGCAAGACAAGATCATATGTCTCCACACTGTTTCAAGGATTCAGATATGTCTCCAAAATGTGACAGAGATTCAGATATGTCTCCAAAATGTGACAGAGATTCAGATGTCTCCCAAGTGTGATAGAAATTCAGATATCTCCCAAGTGTGATAGAGATTCAGATGTGTTTCCCAAGTGTGATAGAGATTCAGATGTGTCTCCCAAGTGTGATAGAGATTCAGATGTCTCCCAAGTGTGATAGAGATTCAGATGTGTTTCCCAAGTGTGATAGAGATTCAGATGTGTCTCCCAAGTGTGATAGAGATTCAGATGTCTCCCAAGTGTGATAGAGATTCAGATGTCTCCCAAGTGTGATAGAGATTCCGATGTCTCCCAAGTGTGACAGAGATTCAGATATCTCTCCCAATTTTCGAAAAATGTGGACACAATATAGTGTTTCGTACTCTTACAGAAGAAAACATTCTTTTATGTATTTATTTTGTGAGGGAGGGTTGTTGACATGTTTAAGCTGAGAGAGGGTGGGATTTCCTGATTTCTGTGTGCCACTGTGTGTTGTGTTACTATCTGTTGTGTCACTATGTGTTGTGTCATTGTGTGTTGTGTCAGTGTGTGTTGTGTCACTATGTGTTGTGTCACTGTGTGTTGTGTCAGTGTGTGTTGTGTCAGTGTGTGTTGTGTCAGTGTGTGTTGTGTCAGTGTGTGTTGTGTCACTATGTGTTGTGTCACTGTGTGTTGTGCCACTGTGTGTTGTGTCAGTGTGTGTTGTGTCACTATGTGTTGTGCCACTGTGTGTTGTGTCAGTGTGTGTTGTGTCACTATGTGTTGTGTCACTGTGTGTTTTGTCACTTTATGTTGTGCCACTGTGTTGTGTTCGTGAGATAAATTTCACTTTATGACGGGATATTTGAAGACCTTGTTGTGAAAAATATCTAAGGGCGGAGTTTTTACCAACCTCTTTTGTTAGGTTCCTAGTACTAAAAGCCACATTCAGATGTGATACGAGGGTGGGGGTTGAACATTCCAGCCGCACATCCCTCGCCTCTATCTACGGGCCTTTAGGGCTTACATACATCGTGGCCAGATTCTAGATATTGGAGATGGCCAAGCATACATACATCTCCTAGAGAGAGAGAGAGAGATAGAGAGAGAGAATAAGGAGAAAAATATGTCAAGAGGAAGTGACCTCATATATCAACACACGTGATGTAATTCCTGTTTTGATCCAATTCCAACTAGGAGAGAGAGAAAAACACAACCATCTCATTGGCCGATGATTAGACATCAGGGTCAATCGTTTTGTACACATTTACACCAATGAGTAAACGTGAAAACTGCGCGCTGGCTGGGAAAACCCGCTGCAAACTGGGTCACATCAATAACCTTGGGCGATAAACACGTCGAGAACGTGAAACACATAAAGAGGAAATGTGGGGGAAATACAGTTTGATTGGCAAGATTGTTGAGAATTTAGATATGCAACACTGTGGGGTATATACAAGTGAACTAGGATAGGGGTTAGCACAGTAGATGTTGTTGCAATGGTGTTGGTTGGGAGTATGGTTGAGTGGGTTCATGTGAAGTTATTTGGTGCACGGCAAAGACACACAGTGCTTTAAGACACACGAGGTAGAAATGAAAACTGCGCCGCATGTAAGCAGCAGTGCGGATAGTATGAATTTTGGCGCACTGGACAAGTTCCGGTCTTAACCTTTTCATAAACTAGTTTCATTTTCCTTGTGGTATTATCGTCTTCTTCTTTGTCGTTCGTCCTGAAAAGGACGTTTGTGGCGTTATGTCTGTTTACAGTTTTGCTGCGATACTGCACCTCCCGGTCGACATATCCGACTTCTGCACGGTTATTTTTGTGGACGGGTTGTCCTTCCCTCTTCGATCCCTAGAACTTGGCCAGGTTACATTACTGTACTCGTTTCCAGACCCACTGCGTCGAAGTGTCCTAGGGTCTTGGTCAGCTTTGGTTCGCTGAGGGGTAAATGTTCCAGTATAAGGTAACAACCCTAAACAGGAAGTAGGTGGTTAGAGTAACCCAGGGCAAATGTCAAGATATACAAATTTTAGTTCACTTGCTATTATATCTTTTCCTTTTTTTAACTTCTCGCTCTCTTCTGTCCACTTTTCACTTACTACTATCTTCTCCCCATACCTTCTTCTCTCATGTCATGCTGCCACATCTTTGCTTCCTCCATTATCTATCTGCTATTTTCCTTCTCTCCTCCTTATTATAACCCTATTTGTCTCCATGTAGGATTTGTTTTATTGTGGTCGTTTGTTTGTCCTGATGAAGGCTTTTTAGTCGAAATGTCGTCTGACTTGTATCTCGTTGTTAGGTTGTTTTATGTTTTATTTTGGTTCGCTGACCCTGACGCGCAGTTACTAGCTATGTGTATCGAGTCCCTATCACTCTGGTGTGCTTGGCATTTTGGGTCCATTATGGTATTATTCGTTCTTTTAAAATAAGACATTTGCTAATGCCTTTGTAAGGCATCTGTAGGAGGCCAGATACTGTTGTAACAACAATTTTGATAATAATACTTACGTAGAACACATATTTTTGTGTACGTAGAACACAGATTTGTTTCAGTTGTACTGGAAGATGACGGACTAGCACTAAAGTAATATGGGGTGTAAACACGAAAAAATGCAAATGAACTGTTGGTAGCGTATCCTATTCAGGGCGTAGCCATCAACCCAGCATTCTTTGGCTGTAGTAATTTTCTAGGCAATATAAATACGTTTAATAGTTTGCTATTGCTTTCTGAACGGTCCGGATGTTCAATGCCTGTAACGGGGATCGAACTCGTTACCTTGGTCGTCACAGATGTAGACAGTACACAAGAAATGTTCAACTTTTCGAACCGTTAGGTCTTTGTCAAGAAAATACAAAACAGTGAAAAAAAACCCAGTAAAAACAATGTTATTACAGCAACTAGTTTAATTCCTCTGTAACATTGTCTTTATTTCACTGTTTGTGTTGCATATTTTTGACACAGACTTAACGATTCGAACGTTTGATATATCTGGGATATTGTTCATTTGTATTTTTGCGTGTTTACACCACATAGCCCTTTAGTGATTGTCAGTTGTCATCCAGTGAAACTCAAAAACCTGTGTTCTAGGTAAGTACTATTGTTATTTAGTTTCACGGCAGTATTACCTTTTACTAACAATTTAGAGTACGTAACAGATCGTTACAGGCTAGGCTGACATAATACAAATATCCCTCGATACACTGATGAGTTTTAATATTCGAAAGTAACACAAAGCTACATGAAACTTTTCTTCGTCCTGGTTCACACAGCGGAAGTCACATGATGATATGGGATCACCAGCCGTAGTCACATGACGATATGTCAACACCAGCCGAAGTTACATGATGATATGTCAACGCCAGACGTAGTTACATGACGATATGTCAACACCAGCCGAAGTCACATGATGATATGTCAATACCAGCCGAAGTCAGATGATGATGCCTTTCAACAGTGAAATGTAATGTTATCACCAGCCGAAGTTTCCTGCTGTATAAATCGTGTATTTGTTGTGTTTCCTGCTGTATAAAACCTGTATTTGTTGTGTTTCCTGCTGTATAAATCGTGTATTTGTTACTTTTTTCAACAATCTTGTGTTTGTGTTGCTGATAGTGTCATTTTTTCCAATAATCTTGTGTTTGTGTTGCTGATAGTGTCATTTTTTCAATAATCTTGTGTTTGTGTTGTTGATAGTGTCATTTTATTCAATAATCTTGTGTTTGTGTTGTTGATAGTGTCATTTTTTCCAATAATCTTGTGTTTGTGTTGCTGATAGTGTCATTTTTTCAATAATCTTGTGTTTGTGTTGTTGATAGTGTCATTTTATTCAATAATCTTGTGTTTGTGTTGTTGATAGTGTCATTTTTTTCAATAATCTTGTGTTTGTGTTGTTGATAGTGTCATTTTTTTCAATAATCTTGTGTTTGTGTTGCTGATCTTGTCCATGTGTTTTATTTTTATGTTCCATTCATAAAACGTCATGAAAGACAACAAAATTGTCTTTAATGATTCACAAAAACTGCAAAATTAAAATCACCACAAAAAGTGTCCACCGGCAAAAAAGAGGTTATTAAAAATAACTATTATACTTCAGCACTTAAATCGAATTTGAGCACATATTTCTTTTAAGAAAAAAAAAACCAAAGTCATACTTTATTTTTAGAAAGACCAAGGCTCTAACCTCTCAGCCATGCGACACATATATCTACAGTAGAACTCCGATTATCCGAATCCCAATAAACAGAATCTCCAATTATCCGAATCGAATTTGGATGAAATCATTTTATAGCGAGAGCGTTATCGGACGCGGTAGAGAGGTAACAGTGCGCACGTGCTGTTACTATGTAGTTTATTTGCAATACATAGTTGCTTACATATTACTGTACTTTTATCAATAAAATTCCGTTATTTTGAATGTATGATTGTATGTATGTACACTGTTTTGCTTCATTCCTGAGCTATATCCAATTATCCGAATTTTCGATTATCCGAATCTATCCGACCCCAATTAATTCAGATAATCCGATTTCTGCTGTATTACCTTTTTTCTCATGCCTATCGACAGCAAAGGCCTACTAGTCAAATTATAACAAGCTCTCTTGCGTGATGATTTTTTTTACAGTATTTCCGTGCTTTTTATTGTTTAAGAAAATGGATCATATGGCGGAGAGTATTGATGTTATTATATTCGTATCAACCCATGTGTACTCCGTCAGTCTCATTGAAGAGGCAGGCCGCCTACCGACAGTGCCACCCATAGCACGTAACTGCAAATCGAACCATCGGGCCATAAGTGCACGGATCTCCACCGCAATAAATCCATCAGCATGCAGCGACCCACATCGTCTACTCTGTGTTGGTTTACTAGTCTCCTCTGGTTACCTGCATAACGCTATTATTTAACCATACCCCTCTTGACATGATGATCGTGTGTCCTGCACAAGGTTGCAGATTCACAGGTATTTGTTACATCGGTTATTCCTCCTATCTCCATGAGCATTCAGAACATCAGCTCGGCCTATTTCTGATTCTGTCCAAATGATCGTCATACTAGCAAGCCTGTCTACGTGTTCATTTTCTTGGACACCCGCATGTCCAAGAACAAATATGATATGGATGAATTCTTGACCGATTAGACCGCGTCATCGACTTCAACGACATATATGTACAAGAATCCATATATGTACAAGAATCCATATATGTACAAGAATGTTAAGTATGGGATTAAAATCCATTTATGCCGAGGCAACCACCTTTCAACCTAGGACCAGAGTCCATTTATGTTATATTAGAGCGTATTGACTTTTTTTTATAGCTGTGACTTCAAGGTCTGGGATTTTTTATAATCATTATGGTATGTGCAAATGTTGTATGATTTGATATCTGTGGGGCTGAGAGTCATTCCCCAGTATTGTGTATGTTATGATTTGATTTGTTATCTGAGTTTACCCGGGAGAAGGACCTTGTGTTATTTCTAAAGATGTGCGGTCGTAGCCATGAAAATCACTTATGCTTATCCTCAATAAACGTGCAGTTGAACCCCCTAAAAAGTTATTATTGTGTCTAAATGTATTCTTATGAACAATAGATTAATATTTTTTCTTTATAAAACCACATTTACACGCACAAACAGCCTAAACATAAGGATATATAGTCACTTTCATGTTATTTCCTTAATAACAAGCTCTCTTGCGTGATGATTTTTTTACAGTATTTCCGTGCTTTTTATTGTTTAAGAAAATGGATCAAATGGATAACAAGCTCTCAAGTATATAAGTATTAATAAGAGCTTAAGGTTAATAAGAGCTTGTCCAGCATTCAGAAAAGTTATTAATTTTAATAGTTCAATACAAGGAGCACTACCTACAATTCCAACTTTTCTAATATTATGCGCAGTTATGTCCACAATTTGTTATAGCATGCGCAGCGTCAGTGTCGTCACTGAAATCACGTCACTAGCAAGCTGTGTTGCTGCCACAAAAATAAAATGGCTAATTTTATAGAAGATACCTGTTTACTGAATTCACCGGCTACATATATGTTTGTTACCAATTCGTGGAGGTGAAAAGATGAAACAAAATGAAAGAATCATCCAATTGGGGGGGGGGGGGCATTGAAAAGGGTAGCCTCTCAGTGTGTAGCGCGCAGATCGATGCTCACCACAACAGTCCTAGCGACTGTGAAATTCGTACTGCATCTTTATATATATTTATGCTAACACTGCTTATCTGTCACTATTTCATTTACAGCAACATTATAACGTTTTTACTATTATAATAACATAGTATTATTCCGCTAATAATGTAGGCACCCCTCCTTATATTGTAACATTTAAATTATTATTTTAGTTCGGATTACATATTATCTAATTAATTTCAATCTTTATCTTGTCACATCACGTTCAAATATTTTATCTCAGGTGTACGCGATGTTATTGATATTTTAGTAGTCGATTAGGTCTACCATGTGCTTGTTGGAATCTATGTCAGCGAATTAGACGTGTACAATTGTGTTTTATTCTATAAGACGAGATAGAAAAGTTTGTCCAGTTTATACAAGAGACAACACTGCAGATATAGACGTTACAATGAAACGAAAGAAGCATTAACTATCATTGGCATCCAAATTGTGTTGTTCAAGGTGCGAAATCTGCCGGCAGTGAGATCAGAGAAAATAGTATGACTAACTTACATGAACTTTATTCAAGGTCGTTAACAATGAAAACTCCCTATCAATGAGATAATATACTTCCGGAATATATGAAAATACCCTCACCTCTGATAACTTACTGCGATGTTTATAAACACTCTTACCTATATACATAGTAACAAGAAACACGATTAAACTGCGCATACACAAACACTCACACAGTCACTGACAACATTCGTATCAATAATAAACTTCCGGGAAAATAATAATGTGGTGAGGAGGAGTGGAGGTACTAAGGAGTGTTTGAAAACAGTTACCTGTGAGTGACACGTGACTTTACACCTGTAGACGAAAACAAGGTATGAATAAGTTATTTAATGTTTTAAGTTAACCTTTATCTTGATATCAGATCAAGGTCATGTTTGATGAGTTAAGCAGTCTTAAGTATCAATTCTGTGTCATCAATCAAATCTCGGTATATGCAAGGAAAGTATGTGTAATAGGATTTGATTATCTGTAAGAAAAGTATGTCTAATAAGATTTGATTATCTGTAAGAAATGTATAAGAAGATTCGATTATCTGTAAGAAAAGTATAATAAGATTCGATTATCTGTAAGAAAAGTATAATAAGATTCGATTATCTGTAAGAAAAGTATAATAAGATTCGATTATCTGTAAGAATAGTATGTGTAATAAGATTTGATTATCTGTAAGAAATGTATAATAAGATTCGATTATCTGTAAGAAAAGTATAATAAGATTCGATTATCTGTAAGAAAAGTATAATAAGATTCGATTATCTGTAAGAAAAGTATAATAAGATTCGATTATCTGTAAGAAAAGTATAATAAGATTCGATTACCTGTAAGAATAGTATGTGTAATAAGATTCGATTACCTGTAAGAAAAGTATGTGTAATAAGATTCGATTACCTGTAAGAAAGTATAATAAGATTCGATTACTTGTATGAAAAGTATAATAAGATTCGATTACCTGTAAGAAAAGTATGTGTAATAAGATTCGATTACCTGTAAGAAAAGTATGTGTAATAAGATTCGATTACCTGTAAGAAAAGTATAATAAGATTCGATTACTTGTATAAAAGTATAATAAGATTCGATTACCTGTAAGAAAAGTATAATGATTCGATTACTTGTATGAAAAGTATAAGATTCGATTACCTGTAAGAAAAGTATAATAAGATTCGATTACCTGTAAGAAAAGTATAATAGGATTCGATTACCTGTAAGAAAAGTATGTGTAATTTCGATTACCTGTAAGAAAAGTATAATACGATTCGATTACCTGTAAGAAAAGTATAATAAGATTCGATTACCTGTAAGAAAAGTATAACAAGATTCGATTACTTGTATGAAAAGTATAATAAGATTCGATTACTTGTATGAAAAGTATAATAAGATTCGATTACCTGTAAGAAAAGTATAATAAGATTCGATTACTTGTATGAAAAGTATAATAAGATTCGATTACCTGTAAGAAAACTATCTGTAATAAGATTCCATACCAGTAAGAAAAGTATGTGTAATAAGATTCGATTACCTGTAAGAAAAGTATGTGTAATAAGATTCGATTACCAGTAAGAAAAGTATAATACGATTCGATTACCTGTAAGAAAAGTATGTGTAATAAGATTCGATTACCTATAAGAAAAGTATGTGTAATAAAACTCAATTACCTGTAAGAAAAGTATGTGTAATAAGACTCAATTACCTATAAGAAAAGTTTGTGTAATAAGATTCGATTACCTGTAAGAAAAGTATCAGATTCGATTACCTATAAGAAAAGTATTGTAATAAGATTCGATTACCTGTAAGATAAATATTTGTGTTGAGTTCGAGTACATATATGCACCTTTTTAACATAATGATACGCGGCAGCGAAACCACGTAGTTCATTAGAAAGTTCCACTCTACAGATAGAAAGTTACACGCTACATATGGAAAGTTCTACGTTAAAGATAGGGAATTCTACGCTACAGATTGACAGTTCCAAGCTACAGACTGAAAGTTCCACGCTACATATTTCACCTTCTGCACATACAATATAAACTTTAACCTGGAAAAAATATCTAAAATATTATTCCGGGAGTTTATGTGCACATGCGGCTTTGGTACTGCACATTCATTCATTCAATTTCCTTTAAAGCTGAAGTTAGCGCATAGGGCGGAGGTCAGATCTCTCCAATTATGTCTGTTCAAAAGACTGCACATACTACCATCTAAATCGTGAACGTCGGCAATAGACCTGTGGGCTAATTGGAAAAAAACACAGCCTTCAGAATCATTTGAATTGTCAACTGTTTGTCATTAATTGCGAAGAAAGTATAATCACATTTGAGCAATGACAGTCACGGGAAAAACATATGAGTCATTGATTGAAGACCGTTTTCCAACTAGTCAACATGTCTATTGTTAAATGTCGCGATTAGATGGTAGTATGGGACACTGGTACCACTTGGAGAAAGAAGAGAGGGGATGTATAAAAGAACTTGTAGCAGAGAGACGATAAAAGTTGTAGTAACATTGGTACCACTTGAAAAGCCATGGAGAAAACAAACTAAATGATCGAATGGAGATCATTCACTAGGAACGTATTCGTTTATAATGGCTAAGAGTTTCCGATCTGTTGATATGGAGGTCGATAGTCCATCTTATAGTTTATAATGGCGAAGAGTTTCCGTTATCTGTTGATATGGAGGTCAATAGTCCATCTTATCGAGATTTAGTTATTTAGTTGCATTTATCGTCATGCCAAATTACCTATGAGTTACGACGACACCGTAGAAAAGGTGGAGTTCTTGGATGTGGGATTTAAATCGTCCTCTGGGAAGTCAGAACGTGACATTAAAGTACTAGAAATTTCATTCATTTTCCTTTTGCGCTGAAGTTAGCGCTTAGGGCAGAGGTCAGATCTCTCCAATTCTGTCTGTTCAAAGCTATTCTGTGCAGTTCTTGAATAGTATGAATATTGGTTGTTTTATTTTCTCTAAGTATTGTTCTTCTGAGTGTTTCTTTTGGTTTACCCCTTGCTCATTTTTCATGTAGGTATCCATTCAAGAGATTGGTGGTGTATTCTGTTGGTGTCTGCGCGTAGGACAAATACTAGAATGCAAGCCAATAAATATAAATCTGATACGCCCCCTTCTCGTCCGTCACACTGTTTTTATTCTTCTCAAATGGTTATTATAAACCTTACAAATACAAGAAATGTAGTTTGTTACATTTGTTACCCCCTACCGAAGGAGTATCTACGTTCCTGAATTATTTGCCCATTTCCTTAGACTGGTTCGACCTAGGACCAGTTGGTTGACTAAAATATTGTACTGTTAAACTAAAGGAAAAACATCCATCATGGAAACCCTACCAGAAAGCCCGTGCACTAAACACTCAGGTGCCCTTGCCTTCATTTAACTTATATACACATTTTTAAAAAAAAATATCACACACGTACGCGTACATTTCGCGCACAAACAAGGACTCATAATTAGTCATCGCTCGATCAAAGCTTAGTCATAAATAAAAAAAGAAGAAGAAACTTGTATTTTTTAGCTTGTTTCTTACGTAAGCCGATACATTTTAATTTCCCTCATTATTCTCTGTAGGAAACGGAACAATAGATTACTAAATCCTATTTTTTAAATATCATTCTGTAGTACGTATTTGTATATTTTACTAATTATGACATTTTCTTAGATATAAAGAACTCAATATTTTTAAAAATAAATTTGTATATATTCTTTTGTTGTTCGTCATTGTAGTCGAATGTCAGTGAGTGGATTAGTTTATTGGTTGGTTTGGCCCTGATCCAGTGGTCCATGAGCTCATGCCCTTTGGCCCAAGTAGGATAGTCAATGTGTGAACATGTTCCTCATGTTCTAGTACAATAAGTTCTCTAGTCATCAAGTTTGAAATATCAGTTCACTAGTCATCAAGTTTAAAATATCAGTTCTCTAGACATCAAGTTTAAAATATCAATTCTCTAGACATCAAGTTTAAAATATCAGTTCTCTAGACATCAAGTTTGAAATATCAGTTCTCTAGACATCAAGTTTGAAATATCAGTTATCTAGTCATCAAGTTTAAAATTGATACAAAGATTTACTAAATTAGAGTAAAATTCTGAAACACCGTCGGTGCTGTTACTAAGTGCTTAGATGCTGATACTTTCAATAAGTTGAAAGGTACATATACAATGTGTAGAGATGTCCATTGTAATCAATTAGGTTCGGTTTTTTTCAGGCTTGTTTCTTCTATATGCGTCGTCTCTCTCAAACTCCCACCAGTTACTTGGATGTAGTTTGGAGGACCGAATCCGTGATTTATAGCTTTACTACGGTAAGTGCTTTTTGACACTGGAAGATACACTATGGTTGTATTTTCAATTTTCGCGGAATGATCTTGTAGAGTGTAGACTGTTTGTTCCCTTGTTCCTTTCGTGCCACAGGTGGAAAATAGGGCAGATGTTTTGATTCTCCACGTATTGCGAT
The DNA here is from genome assembly GCA_034231615.1 of Meghimatium bilineatum. Lineage (NCBI taxonomy): Eukaryota > Metazoa > Mollusca > Gastropoda > Stylommatophora > Philomycidae > Meghimatium > Meghimatium bilineatum. The sequence goes on along the minus strand of CM067312.1, from coordinate 18,172,686 downwards.
CCGCTGCCTCCAATTTTAGTTTTTATATTGACTTGCAGCCCATTGTTTCCCTTTCTGTAAGTATGGTGTTTTTTTAGAGTAGTTTTAGGTCGTCTTCGTTTTCTTTTCCCATCCTGTGTCCACATGCGTGCTTGTTGGTTATATCTATTATTATCTAGTCTTAGGACGTGTCCCATCTACGAATACCTTTTTGTTCATATTTTGTACACTATCTATCTATATATCTATTTATCTGTTGTTGGATTTCGGGCCATGACACGTTCGGTCTCTTGATATGCAGTTGGTTTGTTGCTGATCCAGCGGTCAATGGGCTCATGCTCTTTGTTGCAATGTCATTAAAATGGCATTATATTGCTAGGAAGTCTGTGGATTTTCGTCCCACCCGGGGTCAGAGCCAGAGAATAATTACCATACTACCAGGAAAGTAGGTTTCAGCCTATGCACTGTTTCGAGCCACTACAGCCAAGATAGGGTTCATTAGGCCCATTTCACGCCACCAAATTACTACTGATTATGCCGAACTTCTCTAATGCTAAATGCATGCTACTAAATGTTCAAGTCAAAAGGATTGTCTCGTCCTGAGTCAATTTGCCTCTATGATTGGCCTCAGCCATAGGAAAAAACAGTCCTGTCAGTTTTCTCCTCTGCAGTGCTGCACAGTACATCTCTGGCTCCCTCCCAACCACAGAGTAACAATATACATATATATTAAGGTAAACATGAAACACATTTCAACAACAAAATAAAAGCATAATAAAAGCATAATTGTATAGATGACGTGCCATGAAGCTTCTCTAAGAAGATAACCTCAATATAACAGCATGTTATCTACTAAGATTTTCTGATGCATGGGTGGTATGTCTAGTGGGCCATTGGTAAGACCCACAGATGCAACCACATGCGTCCCAATGTATTTAAATTCATGCACTTGTTTCATTCGTTGATCGTTTATCTTTATGTTAAGTGTTGCTTCCTCTGTCTATTATAGACATTACTTCTGTTTTTTCTGTATTGATCTTTATGTTGTGACTGAGGTAGCTGTCGTTAAGTAGGATAATGTCATCTTGCAGCTCTTCACTTGAACTGGGAAGTAGGCGCTCATCGTCAGCAAAGAGTACTTCCGTTAAGTCATTTCGCTGTTAAGAGTCTGGTGGTGTATGTACTGTTTTATTAATATTAGCCCTACACATAATAAACAATAATTATGATAAGACACATCCTTGTCTAACTCAGTAACTTTTTCAGTAACAAACACTTGTAAGTCATGTACTTGTTCTAGATGTACTTTCACTATATTTATATGGCTCATATAAATCCTCATATAAGAATTAAAAAAGAAGACTTTCAAACAATCAATAATTTCCCCTACCTGGGCAGCACTCTATCACATGATGTAAACATCGACACTGAGGTAAACAACGGAATAGCGAAAGTTAGTGCCCTATTTGGAAGACTACGAAAAAACGACGTATGGGAAAGAAGGGGAAATAACAACTACCACCAAACTCATAGTTTACCAGGCAGCAGCAATATCATGACTCCTTTATGCCTATGAAGCATGGAAAGTATGTGCCAGACATGATAGAAGTTCAACTATTTCCACCTAAGCTGCCTTCGTAAGATGCTCAACATCCATTAATGGGATAAAACACCAGACAATGAAGTACTGATGAGATCTAAGTCTGTAAGAATACATACAATGTTGATGAAGGGGCAGACACGATGGGCAGGACACACGGTCCGCATGAAAAATCTTCGTTTACCAAAAAAAGCTGTTATATAGAGAACTCCAGACTGGGTCCCGCAAGGCCGGGGAAAAGAAAAAGCGTTATAAAGACACTCTAAAGACATCACTGAGTCCCTTCAAAATAGACACAAACTCATGGGCGAATCTTGCACAAGATAGATCCGATTGGCATCACCGAATCAAGAGTAGTGCAGCAGCTGCAGAGAACCTCATACATCAAGCTGAGCGGCGTAACAAAACGCGCTAGAAAAAAGGTAAGAGCTTTACGACAGTCCCACAATAACATCCCACAGAATCTTCCCGAATGCTGAGAGTGTGATAGACAATTTCAAGCACGAATATGACTCATTAGTGACATTCGGGCACACTTCAGACATCATCATCCCAGCTGAGCTGAATGGTCATCGTCGACTCCGATGGACAAATAACATATGGCTCTTACACAATATTCTTCTTCTTCTGCGTTCGTTCTCAAACTCCTGCTGACTAGCAGGATGCAGTACGGAGAACGGAATACGTTGTGTCATAATTTACAGCATATCTGCGCCTTTCTACCTGACACATCCGACTTCATCATGGCTTTGGGTCACTGGCCCTATATGGGATGGGACAACCAACTCCATCGCATAACCTCCTTAGTCGCTTCTTACGACATGCATGGAAGGTAAACAGTGTTGCTATTCTTTGCTCCCCATTCGGGCCTCGGCAACACAGGGACGACACAGTCTAATAATGGTCATTTTATTCCATATTTTCAATAATATTCCAGAGTAGTTATTTATTCGGAGGAAAGTTTTCTCTTGATCTATAAAAGCAATACTCAAATGATTTCTGTATACTATTGTTTTTTTCATTAATTTGTCGTAGAAACAATAGAAACAATTTCGTAAAAACTTGTCAAATATAAATTGTAGAATATAACTTGTAGAATATAATTTGTAGAATATAATTTGTAGAATATAACTTGTAGACTGTAACTTGTAGACTGTAACTTGTAGACTGTAACTTGTAGAATATGACTTGTAGAATATAACTTGATGTAGAATATAACTTGTGGAATATAACTTGTAGACTGTAACTTGTAGAATATAACTTGTAGAATATAACTTGTAGAATATAACTTGTGGAATATAACTTGTAGACTGTAACTTGTAGAATATAACTTGTAGACTGTAACTTGTAGAATATGACTTGTAGAATATAACTTGATGTAGAATATAACTTGTGGAATATAACTTGTAGACTGTAACTTGTAGAATATAACTTGTAGACTGTAACTTGTAGAATATAACTTGTAGAATATAACTTGTAGAATATAACTTGTGGAATATAACTTGTGGAATATAACTTGTGGAATATAACTTGTAGACTGTAACTTGTAGAATATAACTTGTAGACTGTAACTTGTAGAATATAACTTGTAGAATATAACTTGTAGAATATAACTTGTAGAATATAACTTGTGGAATATAACTTGTGGAATATAACTTGTAGACTGTAACTTGTAGAATATAACTTGTAGAATATAACTTGTGGAATATAACTTGTAGACTGTAACTTGTGGAATATAACTTGTAGACTGTAACTTGTAGAATATAACTTGTATAGTATAACTTGTAACATATAATTTGTAGAATATTGCTTGGTACATACTTCAAACATTCAGCTCTGTTGCGCTATGATATAGAGCGCGTCTGTGACTGTCAAATTACAGGGTTCGAATCCAGCCACAGACAATTGCCCATACCGTTCAGAAAGCAATGGAAAACTACTGAAATTACATTATGTTGCCTAGAGAATCAGCCAACAAAATTTTGGGCTGATTGCTACATCCGGAATAGGATATGCTACCAATGAAAAATATTTCAAAAGTCCCAGAGTTAGGAGGTTACGAAACGAAACATGCTGAGTGCACTGTCATGTTCTAGATACAGAAGAGAGATGGAAACTGAAAAACCAGCTATAATTGACGTCTTAGCACTCAAACACCCCATAGGTGCGTAAATTCTTTCAGCTCAAAGATTTTTTCCTATGTTTGCAGCCTTCATTCAAAGAAATATGTCGTAGAACATTAAGACGCACAGGTAAATGTTCTAGTAGTTCTAGATATATGAACTTTTTTTTTTTAAATGCAGAACAAACTGCGAAGTAGAGATGTTGTGGTTGGAAAGGAAGGAAGATGCCTAATGTGCTTGCTTGCACTAAATGCACCCTCACAGTTGATTATTTCCCTTTCCGTCGACACAAAATGACAGAGGTAGTCGTATATACAGTAGTTTATGTACAGTGATCGTTCTCAAACTCCTACAGATCAATAGGACGTAGTCCGGAGAACTGAATGCGATGTGTCATGAAAAGTGTCTGCGGTATCAGCAATTTTCGCCCTGACACATCCGACTTCAGCATAGCTTCTGTGTCACTGTGAACCTATACGAGATGGGAATGTTTACTCTACCCCATAACCCCTTTAGTCGCCTCTTACGACATGCATGGAAGGTAAACAGTGTTGCTACTCTTCGTTCCCCTCTCGAACAAATCAACCCTCTGGCGGAATATTTATGAATTATACATTTGATTTCTTGCAATTTGAAATCTGTGTTAGTTTACATCTTACTACCTTTTTGTAGTTCTTGTTTCTTATCTGGGGGGGGGGGGGGCCGTAGCTGTCTTTTATTTTATAGACATGGCTCTGGACTAACATTTGTTGTTTTTTTTTGTTTTAGCAGTCAATTTTCTACAAGTTGTTTAATTGGGTGGTTTATTTAAACTCATTCTGTTGTTTCTTTCACAAGAATCCATCGAAACCCTATCTTTCCGTATCCCAAGGGAGGGTTCCACAATTGTATGTATTTCTTCGCCGAAGACGAATGTGTCGGGCTAGTGGCGCAAATAAAAAGGCGACACAACACATTTCTTCTTCTTCTTCATCGTTAATTCTCAAATTCCCACTGGATTTCTCTTGTAACAGGACAATGGTTCTACAAGATTTCCAGTTGGATGTAGTCCAGAGAATGGAAATGCGTTGTGTTGCCGTTTTATTTGCGCAAATGGCCCAACACATCCGTCTTCGGCGGGAGCACATTTCAATTCTCTGGACTACATCCTGCTGGAAATCTAGTAGGACAATGGTCCTGCTACAAGAGAGATCCAGCGGGAGTATGAGAATGAACGCTGAAGAAGAAGAAGTATATATCTCACATGCAGCTGTTGGTATAGATCTTATAGATGCACTAATAAGGCACAGCGCATTGTTCTACACCTTGTCCATGAATTCTACACTCATGTTTATATATGTGTTGTTTTTTAAACCACGTTGTCTGAAGTGTGCTTTTCAATTATAAAACAGAACGCACGTAACCAAGATACAGGCATCTGATCCGATACTGTTACCTGACATACATGTCCTAAGAGGCGACTAAAGAAGTTTTTCGGATGGGGTTCACTGTCCTATCACATAATGTGATAGAGGGTCACAGTGACACAAAAGCCATGCTGAAATCGAATGTTTCAGACTGAAAGGCACAGATATATTATCTTAGCTGTAAACCATGATACAACTTTGGACTACTACTCTGCAGATCCACCGAAGAATGATGTATCGGGTAATTTGCGTAAACAAAATTGTTGACAAAGCATTTCCTTTCTCTGGACTACATCCTGCTGGAAATCTAGTAGGACCATGGTCCTGCTACAAGAGAGATCCAGCGGGAGTTTGAGAATGAACGCTGAAGAAGAAAAAACCCACTGAAGTCACGCATGACCGATCTCTAGTATAAAGTCATGTGTACAGAAAGTAATCGTGAACTAAAGGCGGATGTTTTGATTATTTCCTTGCATTTCGTTGGTAGTTTTTTTTTGGCATGTGACTCAAAGTATATATTCTTCTTCTACGTTCGTTCTCAAACTCCTGCAGATTAGCAGGATGTAGTCCGGAGAACGGAACGCACTATATCATGATTTACAGAATTGCTGAGATTTCTGCGCCTTTCGTCCTGACACATCCGACTTCAGCATGCAAGTATATAAACAGTGACCAACGAAAACACGAGAAAAAGCAAAAATGAAGTCTTGTTTACTTTCTGTCATTCTGTACAGAGTTCTTTACTGTCGATGGTTTCCATTCACTTTTTTATGTGAACAGAATTTCCTTAATAAGAAAATAAGAAAAGGCTTATACTATCGTTTTAGTTATTTTGGGGAAGTTTTACTCGACACTTCCAGTCGTTTCATAATACTGATGAATAGGATAGGGGATGAGGAGTAAGGGGGAGGGGCTACCATCTTATTTAAAATTTGTTATGCTCTGCTAGATATCTTGCCATGTTTTTCTACAGAGGGGTAGGGGTTTTATATCTGCAACTATTACCCCTCTTCTATGTACAGAGTTGCATACAACCATCTTAAGAGGAATCTCTGTCATCAACAAGCGCCTTCTTTCATCTCCCTACAACGCAATAACCGTTTGGCAAGAGTAGAAACATTATCACAAACCCATCAATTTTATATAATTTATTCTTTTTCTACAAGAAAACTGTTTCATATTCAATTACACACATGTTCCCCTCTAAATCGCGTGATGTATACGCGTGTAAGTAGGCTCATAGATCGGGTGATTTCAGTATTTTGAGAATTGCGAGCAAATCCAATGTGTAATAATTACTGTTTGAGAAAAGATTTATCGCAATGTGCAGTGCAAACTGCTGGATATGATCATTGATCTCTATTGCCTTACGTCCTGATGAAAATTATTAGTCGAAACGTCGTCTGACATTCTGTCTCGTTTTAGTTGATTTTATTGACTAATATTGATAATACTTCTACACATTTCTGTGCATTGTAATATTTGCCTTGTGTTACCCCAGCCCCGATCCCTCCTATTTCCAGTATCGGGTTCTTTCCCGCCGCTGGAGCGTTATCTCTTGATCTCTATACATCCTTTCCGCGGTGGCGGCTATCAGCCACTCTGCTGAATATCCATCTTTCTCCGTTATCAGCCACTCTGCTGAATATCCATCTTTCCCCGGTATCAGCCACTCTGCTGAATATCCATCTTTCCCCGTTATCAGCCACTCTGCTGAATATCCATCTTTCCCCGTTATCAGCCACTCTGCTGAATATCCATCTTTCCCCGGTATCAGCCACTCTGCTGAATATCCATCTTTCCCCGGTATCAGCCACTCTCCTGAAAATCCATCATTCCCCGGTGGTAGGTATCAGCCAGTCTGCTGAATATCCACCATTCCCAGATTTATGCTGGAGACAAAAGTAGTGCAGAGAATGGCGGCACAGTGACATGTGACCAGGGCCGTAGATACGCCTTCGGTAAGGAGGTTACCTAAAAACTGCAGTTTCCTTAATTTACATAGATAATTCTTTCATTTTCATGAGATGTTGGTGTCCCTCTGTGTTTAAACAATTAAAAAGAGAGGGCAACCTCAGGGCCGTACAAATGATTACATTAAAAGGGGGTTTATCTTAAAAATGGCATTCGTTTATTTTCGAGTGTAAAATTCACCATTTGACGGGGAATTTGAAGACTTATTTTTTTGTGAAACATAGCTAAGAAAGGGGTTTTTGTGAAACATAGCTAAGGAAGGGGTTTGTGTGAAATATTGCTATGGAAGGGGGTTTGACCGACCTTTTTAAGTACGTCCATACTACTAAATGGCATGTTCAGATTTGCTATGTGGAAGGGATTCGAACACCCCAAACACCGCTTTTCCGTGGGCTCGGGTAACCTCTTTACAGTTCCCTTTCTTATCTACGACGTGGCTACAACCAAGCCGTGTTGTTTCACTTGTCATTTTCCAGAGATCGTCCATAAATTTCAGGGGTCCCCAAAGCGAATGGAAAATTGGGGTTGTGGTCATTTGCTGCTTGCACAAAAACTTCAATTGCTAACTTAGCCACCATGAACAGGGTAGTATAACACAAACCCAGATAATGCCGAGAAATGGCATTATTACTACGTTATAGGTACTGGAACGAAGATTATACCAGTCTCTGGGCTATATAGGCGTTTGTTGGCAAAGGTTTATATTAGTTCATCTTTACCACTAGCAGTTTATGGTATAGCAAAGTATTGCGGTATTTAAAATTTCATCTTGGCTCATGAAGCATACTTCTCTTGACTCATGAAGCACATTTCTCTTGACTCATGAAGCACATTTCTCTTGACTCATGAAGCACATTTCTCTTGACTCATGATGCATATTTCTCTTGACTCATGAAGCACATTTCTCTTGACTCATGAAGCATAGTTCTCTTGGCGCGTGAATATACTTCTCTTGGCTCATGATTATACTTCTCTTGGCTCATGAAGCATACGTCTCTTGGCTCATGAATATACTTCTCTTGGCTCATGAAGCACATTTCTCTTGACTCATGAAGCACATTTCTCTAGGCTCATGAAGCATAGTTCTCTTAGCGCGTGAATATACTTCTCTTGGCTCATGAATATACTTCCCTTGGCTCATGAAGCATACATCTCTTGGCTCAAGAAGCGTACTTCTCTTGGCTCATGAAGCGTACTTCTCTTGGCTCATGAAGCGTACTTCTCTTGGCTCATGAATATACTTCTCATGACTCATGAAGCATACTTCTCTTGACTCATGTGCTTCTCTTGACTCATGTACTTCTCTTGATTCATGAATATACTTCTCTTGGCTCATGAAAATACTTCTCTTGGCTCATGTACTTCTCTTGACTCATGTACTTCTCTTGACTCATGTACTTCTCTTGACTCATGTGCTTCTCTTGACTCATGTATTTCTCTTGACTCATGTACTTCTCTTGATTCATGAATACACTTCTCTTGGCTCATGAATATACTTCTCTTGGCTCATGAAGCATACTTCTCTTGACTCATGTACTTCTCTTGACTCATGTACTTCTCTTGACTCATATACTTCTCTTGGCTCGTGAATATACTTCTCTTGGCTCATGAAGCATACTTCTCTTGACTCATGTACTTCTCTTGACTCATATACTTCTCTTGACGCATGTACTTCTCTTGACTCATGTACTTCTCTTGACTCATGTACTTCTCTTGACTCATGTACTTCTCTTGACTCATGAATATACTTCTCTTGGCTCATGAAGCATACTTCTCTTGACTCATGTACTTCTCTTGACTCATGTACTTCTCTTGACGCATGTACTTCTCTTGACTCGTGTACTTCTCTTGGCTCATGAAGCATACTTCTTTTGACCCCAGCATCCGAGACAATTTTGATAATTTGATTAAGTAAAGATGGAAACAAGAAACAAAAAGTAATGTCCATCAGTGAGACTCATTTTCTGCTCCAAGTAACTTCCCTAAAACAAGTTTGGAATTTCCTGTTCACATTTCTCGAGTATTTAACAGAACGTGTAGATATTTATTTGAAGCCATATTCTGTTCGTATCTTAATATATCGCCGCGAAAAGCAACATTATTAGCGCATTTTCTGATGAATGGAAGACTCAAATAACGCAATTTCAAAGCGGCCGTAAATATATTAGTGATGTTAGGATGTAATCTTCAATTTATTACTGATGTTAGGATGTGATCTTCAATTTATTACTGATGTTAAGGTGTGATCTTCAATTTATTACTGATGTCTGGATGTAATCTTCAATATAATACTGATGTCAGGATGTGATCTTCAACATATTAGTGATGTCAGGATGTAATCTTCAATATATTACTGATGTCAGGATGTGATCTTTAATATATTACTGATGTCAGGATGTACTCTTCAATATATTACTGATGTCAGGATGTAATCTTCAATATATTACTGATGTCAGCATGTAATCTTCAATATATTACTGATGTCAGGATGTGATCTTTAATATATTACTGATGTCTGGATGTAATCTTCAATATATTACTGATGTCTGGATGTAATCTTCAATATATTACTGATGTCAGGATGTAATCTTCAATATATTACTGATGTCAGGATGTAATCTTCAATATATTACTGATGTCAGGATGTAATCTTCATTATAATACTGATGTGAAGATGTAATCTTCAATATATTAGTGATGTCAGGATGTAATCTTCAATATATTACTGATGTCAGGATGTAATCTTCAATATAATACTGATGTCAGGATGTAATCTTCAATATATTACTGATGTCAGGATGTAATCTTCAATATATTACTGATGTCAGGATGTAATCTTCAATATATTGCTGATGTCAGGATGTGATCTTCAATTTATTACTGATGTTAGGATGTAATCTTCAATATATTACTGATGTCAGGATGTGATTATCATTTTATTATTGATGCGGTGATGTGATCCTCAATCTATATCTGATGTTATGGTGTGGTCTTCAATATATTGCTGATGTCATAATGTGATTTTCAATCTATTGCTGATGTCATGATGTGGTCTTCAATATATTGCTGATGTCATGATGTGGTCTTCAATCTATTGCTGATGTCATGATGTGGTCTTCAATCTATTGCTGATGTCATGATGTGGTCTTCAATCTATTGCTGGTATCATGAGGTGGTCTACAATCTATTGCTGGTGTCATGCGGTGGTCTTCAATCTATTGCTGATGTCATGATGTGCTGTGTTAATACTAGCTATATTTCCTTCTTTTGCTTATGAAGAAATAGATACAAATTGAAATAAAACAGCCTGCATCCACAAATGGAGACAAAATTGAACCCTATTAATTAGGGTCGATATAATAAAGTTTCAAGTGAATAAAAAGACACCAGGATCCAGGGGCGTAGATACGTCTTCAGGGTTTACCTACAAGAAGGTCAGTTTTTTATCCGTGAGAAATTTGGTGTCTCTGTTTTTGGAGAAAACGATTATGGGATTGAGAGGGGAATATGTGGATTAACTGACAATTGGTTTTCTTCGTCGTTCTAAATGTCATGTTCTAATTTCATTGTTCTAAATGCCATGTTCTAACTTCCTAATTCTTCTTCTTCTGCGTTCGCTCTCATATAACCACAACGAATATATCGTGTGATTATCCCGTGGAGTGAAAGGCATGGAATGCCAATATACATTCAGACCCATGTGAAAGGAATACTAAGCGAGGACGAACAGAACAGTGTGCAGCGAAGGACAGTCACCCTCAGTCTCCTGGATGAGGAATATCCACAAGATATATGGGTCAGAGTATACACAGATGGGTCAGCACAGAATGTCGTGAGGAATGGGGGTGCAGGTGTATATATAGAATATCCACACAAGCCTAGAGATACCATCAGAACACCAACAGGAAAATTCTGCAATAATTATGATGCTGAAATCCAGGCAATTAGTGTGGCAGCTAAAAAAACTGCTGAACTCCAACTCTGACCTACAGCCTGTGGTATTCCTGACAGATGCAAGGTCAGTGCTTCAAGCTCTCTAGTCTGGAAAACTAACAGACTTGAAAAAACTACTTAGCGAATTGTCTTACCAGTATAGGGTAACCATGCAGTGGATACCCTCTCATTGTGGAATACCAGGAAATGAAAAAGCAGACCAACTGGCTAAGGAAGGTGCTGCCGAAGACCAACCAGATATACCAATCACCTACCATCAGAAAAACAGATGATCAAGTCAATAAGAAAGCCACAAACACCAACACAAGATGACTATCACATTATGAACAGATCAGAACAAGTTATAATTCTACGTCTCAGAAAAGGACAAAACCGACTCCGCAGTCACACGTATACAAAGTTCAAGGTTGGGAACACGGCCATGTGTACATGTGGACAGGCAGCACAGAGTGCCAAACATACACTTCAAGAGTGTTCTGAGCATGAAACGCTGAGGCAGACATATTGGCCAGAGGAAACAACACTGGAATCAAAACTCTATGGGACACTGTATGAACTACAAAAGACAGTGAGTTTTATTAAGGAGACAGAATTACAGATATAGACATGTTTCAAGTGAACGAAAGAAGAAGAAGAAGAAATCGTGTGATTTCCGCCGGGGATCGTGAAGTACATTGTACTGCAAGTTTTGCAGTAAAACTGTGTTATTTGCACCTCGGTTGGCTCACTTTGTAGTCTGGACGTCCGAGGCCCAGCACATCCGTTTTCGTCATGCCTTTATTTCGCCTAGTAGGCTTCCCTAGTGAGTGACAGACTGTCTATCTGTAGACGGGCACGCGGTGTGTAGTGACGTTTCGCCAAGACGATCCTAGTTCTAAATATCATGTTCTAATTTCCTAGTTCTAAATATCATGTTCTAATTTCCTAGTTCTAAATATCATGTTCTAATTTCCTAGTTCTAAATATCATATTCTAATTTCCTAGCTCTAAGTGTCATTTTCTAACTTCTTAGTTATAAATATCATTTTCTAACTTCTTAGTTTTAAATGTCATATTCTAGCTTCTTAGTTCTAAATGTCATGTTGTGACTGCCTAGTCCTAAATGGCATGTTCTAATTTCCTATTTCTAAATGTCATATACTAACTTCCTATTTCTAAATGTCATGTACTAACTTCCTATTTGTAAATGTCATGTACTAACTTCCTATTTCTAAATGTCATGTACTAACTTCCTATTTCTAAATGTCATGTACTAACTTCCTATTTCTAAATGTCATGTACTAACTTCTTATTTCTAAATGGCATGTTCTAACTTTCTATTTCTAAATGTCATTTTCTAATTTCCAAGTTCTAAATGGTATGTTCTAACTTCGTACGGGGGGGGGGGGATTAAGTTGAATCAGCCCCACCCTACCTTATCTACGGGATTGCCAAGATCATTCATGCTCGTCTGCAATTTAAAACAAAAATTCATCGAATCATCGACATTCAATAAAAGTACACTGCTGTACCAGCAAACATGTTTAACATTACACCGCTGTACCAGCAAACAACAGAATGAGAACTCATGTTTAACATTACACCGCTGTACCAGCAAACATCAGAATGAGAACTCATGTTTAACATTACACTGCTGTACCCGCAAACATCAGAATGAGAACTCATTTTTAACATTACACTGCTGTACCAGCAAACATCAGAATGAGAACTCATGTTTAACATTACACCGCTGTACCAGCAAACATCAGAATGAGAACTCATTTTTAACATTACACTGCTGTACCAGCAAACATCAGAATGAGAACTCATGTTTAACATTACACCGCTGTACCAGCAAACATCAGAATGAGAACTCATGTTTAACATTACACCGCTGTACCAGCAAACATCAGAATGAGAACTCATGTTTAACATTACACTGCTGTACCCGCAAACATCAGAATGAGAACTCATTTTTAACATTACACTGTTGTACCAGCAAACATCAGAATGAGAACTCATTTTTAACATTACACTGCTGTACCAGCAAACATCAGAATGAGAACTCATGTTTAACATTACACTGCTGTACCAGCAAACATCAGAATGAGAACTCATGTTTAACATTACACCGCTGTACCAGCAAACATCAGAATGAGAACTCATGTTTTCAATAATAATTCATGTAATGCGGATTCTAAAACGCACTGCATATGTATATATGTAGACAACATGTACTTACATTCACGTTCTTTGCTGGCTTCAACTTACATCCTGGTGCGCCTTGGCACTTGAGTGCCACCGGTTGGAGGTATTTAAACTAGGTCATGCTGCAAGGTTAAAACTTACCTGTCCTGTTTGTTGGGGTTGTTGGCATCGTTAAATTAGGTCATGAGAGAACAGGTGATAATGATTAAAAAACATGATATGTTGGATTATTTTAAATATATGTATAAGTATACTATTTAACATAGTGGTCGGATGATTAAGGAGATTAAAATAACAGATTAGATTACATTTCACGTGAAATAACATCTTCGTGTTTTGTAGTTGTTTAGTTTTATCGTAATATTCGTATATGAAACAGAATTACTAAGAGAAATAAAGATCAGGCAAATAAAATATTTTGGACACATTAAAAGACATGATACCATCCATATTAAGACATTTTTTGAGGGTAAAGTCACAGGTAAGCGAGCAAGAGGTAGGCAGAGATACATACATGTGGGAGAGTAACATCACACGATGGATATGTTACAGTCTAGCAGAGTGCGTCACCAAAACAAGAGACAGGGGATGTTGGAGATATGTTGCAGCCAACCTTCGTTACGGAGACGGTACTTGGTAATGATGTGTTCAATCTATTTACACAGCAAGCACTGGTTCCTTCATAAAACAGCAAGCACTGCTTCCCTTGATAAATGTTCTATTCTCTGGACTACATCCTGCTGGAAATCTAGCAGGACCATGGTTCTGCTACAAGGGAGATCCAGCGGGAGTTTGAGAATGAACGCTGAAGAAGAAGAAGACCATACAACACACGGACAGCAAACATAAACGAAAATTGTTTAATGAAAACGTAGAAACACATATATTAGTGCCCCAGTTAGTTGTTTTTTTTGTTGGGAAATCTTCCTGATCTGCTGCGTAAATGTTCATCTTTTTTTTAAAACTCTGATTTGTCTCATGTGTTTTTGTTTTGTTTCAATGGGGTTTTCCAGCCCGCCCCGCCCCCCCCCCGTCTCTGGGTTTGACGAGACCTTGTAGGGTACAAGGTGCGGACTCTGTGCACTGAGCACGCTGTTGTCTAGAGACGAAAGTTTGTCTACGTTCAAGTGCAAGTTGAGTGATGGAAATGGGAGATGGGTAATGTGATAGAGAGGTGATGGGTTACAAGGTCAGCAAAAACCTTATTTTGACAGAAAAGTGAAGTGTTTATCTTATGTGGACCAGATTTCTAACAATAGAGTGGCCAGATTTCTAACAATAGAGTGGCCAGATTTTTAACAATAGAGTGGCCAGATTTTTAACAATATAGTGGCCAGATTTCTAACAATTGTGTGGCTAGATTGTCTGTGAGTTCGTACTTGGGAGTTAAACGCTCTTGTGTTATAAGGCGCGAGAGGGGAGCAAAGAACAGCAACACTGTTTACCTTCCATGAATGTAGTAAGTGGCGACTAAGGAGGTTATGGGACGAAGTTGTTCATTCGAAATAGGGTTAGTAACCCAAAGCCATGCTGAAAGTCGGATGTGGCACAGCGTATTCCATTCTCCGGACCACATCCTGCTAATCTGCAGGAGTTTGAGAACGAACGCAGAAGAAGAAGAAGAAGAAGAAGGAAGATAAATCATTGGTGATCACACAGGGCCCTGGACGGGCCGAACATGAAATGACCCAGAATGGTGTTTATTCTGTCTTAGTGTTTCTTAACCCATTGCTAAGCCTCTGTATCTTTTTTTTTTTTAAATGAAGCAATCCCTTTTTTTTTAAATTGCATAGCGACACCCAGCTCTGCGTTGTGCCTCTTTCTCCCATGTGTCATGGTCAGAGCTGTAGATATTTCTTCAGTAAGAAGATTGGGGGAGAAGGGTTTGCAAAGAAAATATCAATCAATCAATAAACCCGTAACCCTTCATGGCCGTAGGGGTACCACACTAGATGCTTCGGCACACAGAGTCCTCCAGCGAATTCTATCCTCAGCGATGCGGATGAGTGCTGAAATATCTTGTCCTGTCCATTCCTTGATGTTGTCTGTCCATGCCTTTATTTGACCTCCTCTGCTTCTTCCCCTCCCCCAACCCCACTTCGATAGTTCCCTGCAGTATTGTTTCTGACAAGGAATCATGTCTGCGTACATGTCCAAACCATGTTAGTTTTCGTTGTTTTACTATTGAAAGCAATGGTTCTTGTACACCAACATACATTTCTACTTTATCTCTTACGTACACATTGGTCTTATGTTCCCTATAGAAAATTCGTAGAATTCGTCTGTAGCATTTGTACTCGAAAGCCTGTAATCTTCTCTCCATATCCGTAGTGAGTGTCCAACTCTCACAACCATACAGCACAACAGATAGAACAAGCGACTTATACAGGTTGACTTTCACTCCAACACTGATGTTGCCTTTCCAAATCACCGTTAACCTTGACAAGACCGCTAGAGCCATCTCCAGTCTTATTTTTAGTTCTGCTTTGAATTTTCTATCGCTGCATATGCTGGATCCGAGGTATTCGAAGGTATTCTACACCTCAAGCTTATGTCTATTCACCATGATGTTAGTCTGATTTTCTGTGTCTGCTGTTAACCAAGATTTTGCTCTTTTCAGTATTGTTTTCCATTCCGTACTTGCTGGTAACCTTTTCCAACTTTAAAGAAAATATAACAAGAATCGAACAGCTAATAACCTGGTTTGTGTGGGATTTATTTGCTGATCGAACAGCTAATAACTTGGTTTGTGTGGGATATTTGCTGATCGAACAGCTAATAACCTAGTTTGTGTGGGATTTATTTGCTGATCGAACAGCTAATAACCTGGTTTGTGTGGGATATTTGCTGATCGAACAGCTAATAACTTGGTTTGTGTGGGATATTTGCTGATTGAACAGCTAATAACCTGGTTTGTGTGGGATATTTGCTGATCGAACAGCTAATAACCTGGTTTGTGTGGGATATTTGCTGATCGAACAGCTAATAACCTAGTTTGTGTGGGATTTATTTGCTGGTCTTTCCACGGTATTTGTGGATATTCATTTGGGTAGGAGGGTGGCGGTGTCGGGGTTTGACATTTATTTGCTTGTTTCCTACCTGCACTAGGGGACATCTGTGATCTAGTTGTAGAATGATAACATGTTTTTCGAATGATTCAAGTCAATTTCTTTTCATTGCATTGCATTTTGTGTCGGGTTCTCCGGTGGAGAGAGCCTTCAAACGGTCACGGTACCAGTTTCAATCCTCGCTGCCGACAAGTAGAAATCTGGATCGTTCAAAAAGCATTGGCAATTTACTGAATATATTATTATTGCATAGCAAATGTCTACAACCAAAAGTGTTGGTTTCGTCGTAATGTCTTGAATATGATGTTCTGCCCGTGTGTTGCCGGGGCTCGAAAGCGGAGCAAAGAATAGCAGCACTGTTTACCTTCCACGCATGTCGTAAAAGGCGACTAAGGAGGTTATGGGATGGAGTTGGCGGTCCCATCCCATATAGGGTCAGTGACCCAAAGACATGCTGAAGTCGGATGTGCCAGGCCGAAACGCGCAGATATAGCAGCAATGCTGTAAACCATAACACAACGCATTCCGTTCTCCGGACTATATCCTGCTAATCTGCAGGAGTTTGAGAACGAACGCAGAAGAAGAAGAAGATGAATATGATGTTCTCGAAACGAATTTTCTAGTCTTAATGGAGGGGAAGAGTTTTCTACTCGTAATGGAGGAGTTGAACATACAATTTGTTAATGTTTGCATGGAGTAGATTCATGTTGTTTTTTTTTGTCAATAACCCCAGGAATTACGAGTGATTAGCTCTTACTTTCTATGTGCAGTGGGGTGGTTTTTCTGAGCTTTTTGTCATACACAGGAGACTTCAGCTTTCGGTTTAATGCAATGGGGAAACTGTCTTCCAAGTATACAATCCCCCCCCCCCCCCAAATATAAAAGTAAAGTTAAACAATAACATTTAGTAATGCCGTTGGGTTGTATGATGTTGGCGATCTCACATTTCAGTGGCTGTGCTATATGAGGGCGGTAGTGATCTCTTCTTCCTGGCAGTCTTTACGTCCCGGATTAATCCGATACCCATTTAAGGCTGGGTCGACGCGGGTATGCTAAGCAAGTATGCTAAGCAAATGCGCTAACAACTGCGCTACGTGGTCCCCAACACAGTATACGATCCTCATCAAGTGCCATCTCCGCAATGAAGGTTGGCTGCAACATATCTCCAACATCCCCTGTCTCTTGTTTTGGTGATGCGCTCTGCTAGACTGTAACCTGTCCATCGTGTGATGTTACTCTCCCACTTGTATCTCTGCCTACCCCTTGCTCGCTTCCCTTTGACTTTACCCTCAAGTAAGGTCTTCAATAAGGTGTCATGTCTTTTAATGTGTCAAAAATATTTTTACTTGCCGGATCTTTATTTCTCTTAGTAGTTCTTTCTTCATATTAAGTGTCTTTAGCACCTCTTTATTTGTTTTCTTCTCTTTCCATTATGTTCTCCCTATTCTTGTTTATACCTACATCTCAAAGGCATCAATTCTATCTTCTAATTGTGTGCTTAGTGTCCATGTTTCTTAGCCATACATTAATATAGAATAGATGTAGAATTTTATAATTCGCATTTCTAACTTTGTCATTGGTTTAGATATTACTATTTTCTTCATGTTATTGAAGATACTATTAGCTATTCTTGTTCTCCTTTTAACTTCTGTTTCACATCTTCCAGCATTTGTAACTATGTGTACAAGATATTGATAATATCTACTACTTAAGATATCTACGGCTTGACTAATACGAGTGTGCTCAGGTTTTCCAAATTACATATCCCCCCCCCCCCAAATCCCTTTCATTTTGGGTTGTCACTAACGATTTATTTTCAGTACGAACGTACTTCCTCCCCAAATCACCAAGGGGATCACACTGACAACAAAAATCGGTTTTTGTAATTGGTACATTTCACCAGATTTGTATTTGTCCTCTTCTAGATGTTCCTGTCCTACTTCAAGTGTCCTTGAAAAATACAATGGTCCGTCCTTCTATCACTTAGATGCCAGGTAACCTTAGTCTTTTACCTCTTGTAAATCACTGACTCACCGGATGTGGTTAGGTATTCATATGAAGCGGGGGCAGGTAAACTTCAAAATACCACACAAACATGTCTTTGTGTGCATCAGTTCCCTGTAGAGACAAAACAGACCAGACAATAGAGAAATGGGCGTAGAATTTTTCACCGCCAGATAATGCATGCGACGTTCTAACCTCTTTTAAAAATGTCAGCTTACGATAGCATCTGGAATCAAACGGTCAGCCCAAGTTGACCACTGAACCAAATTATTCTGCTCTAGTTCTTTGAACGAGTGTGCTATTGTTATGTCTTCGGACTTGTGGACTGAAGTGTAGTGCTTATCTTGGACTTCACCGCCCATGTTCTTCTCACTTCGCGATAGGCTCAATGTGAGAACCCACAGTTTATTATTTGGGAACTATAAAAACAGAATGTGGAAGATTTGATGTGTGTTTGTGTGTCAGATTTGATAAGTGAAACTTGGAAATAAGAAATGTTTTGTCGATAACTGAAAACACACATGATAATACATACACAAAATCGACGTTTTGGCCAAAAGTACTTCATCAAGAACACAAAATAACACGACGGGTGAAGAACGACATTGTCTATAATCACAAATCGGTAAAGGCATATATGTCGGAAGTCCGTAACAATATGAATAATAAATGTAAATGTAAAACTATATGGATAGATATGAAAAAAAAAACATCACATTTCGTATCCCTCTTTATCGTACCGTATCCATACATTTCTACGTGTAGATATCCTATTATGATCTTTCATTTGTCCGTTTATTTTGTTGTGTAGATATCGTGTTGCGTTTCGTACAGTGCAAGCAAGACAGACTTGATCAATCTAATATTGTTTACATGGGACAATGCTGGGGAGTTCCTTACAGAGGGCGAAGAGTATTGACAGCAACATTGGTTTTATTATATCTGTTGTCAAAATCTTAAACTATTGTTCTCTTTTCAAAAATTCTTGAGACCAATAGGAACTAGTCCGTTCTGACGTTCAGAACTAGTCCGTTCTGACGGCACCAAAGACGACTAGTTCACGTCCTGTTTGTTTCAATAATTTTTAATTTATCCTCTTGCTTCCTTTTTGGTAGCATATCCTATCCAGGACGTAGCTATCAACCCAGCATTTGTTGGCTGTGGTGATTTTCTTGGCAATATAAATACGTTCAGTAGGTTGCCATTGCTTTCTGAACAGTCCGGATGCACAATTGCCTGTGGTGAGGATCGAACTCGGTACCTTTGCCGTCACAGACGCGCTCTGTACCACTTCGCCACAGAGCCGGACTTTTTATTTATTCCCTTTTTACAACGCTGCATCTGAAATAGTTACTTTTTCTTTACCTCTTGAATATCTAGTCATTTATTTATATGAGATCTATTTGTGTAAACCTATGCGAAACTGACTATGAAACGCAGACAATATGAGTGTTCCTTCTCATTTCTTTTGATTTATTTACATTCATTTGAAGTCCGGTTTGTGCTACTTTTTCTATCAGTCTACCTATTTTTTAATGCATGTCCTGTTTGTATGATTTTATGGTAGTGTGTCCTGATATAACCTAATTGGACTTTGTCCGCTGGTTGAAAGGGGCACACCTCTCCAAAAGAGAGGCAAACTCATTAACTACCTGTAAAATCTAGATTCATGAGATTACATTATCAAATGTCCGCTGTTTCATTTCTTATAGCTGTTTGTCTCATCACTCAGTCTATGACATGATGTAAGATTGTCGGGGATAGTAAACATCCTTAACCTGTCTGTTGCCGGGGCTCGAAAGAGAAACACCGAATAACACTAATTACCTTCCATTCATATTTAAAGAAGCGACTAAGCAGGGTTTTTTTGCGTTCCTTCCACCAGATCTCTCTTATATCAGGACAATTGTCGTCATATATTTCCTGCAAGATGCCGTTCAAAAAATAGAACTGCATCCTGATGTAGTTTTATTTGACATATCCGTGTTGTTTGTGTGTCTACTTTCATGGCCTCTGGCGGGGGGGGGGGGGGGAGGGAGGAGGGAATCAACTCTACTCATCAGTTTTTCTACACGGATGTAACTTCAGTGCTTGAGCAATCTCCTGTTCGTCATCTTCTTTTGCGATCGCTCCCATACTCCTGCAGATTAGCATGACATAGCTCAGGGAATGAAATTAGTTGTATCATGGTTTTCAGCTTAGATGCGATATCTGCGCCTTTCGGTTTGGCACATCCGTCTTCAGTGTGACTTTTGGGTCACTTTGAGCCTTTATGGGATGGGCAGCTAACTAATATATATTGTCTTTTCCCAGGTGAATGATGGTTGATAGCAGGTCCGTAGATAAGGTAGTGGGGGTTTGGGGTGTTCAAACCCCTAACCCGCCCCCCACAGCAGATCTGAACATGATTTTTATTACTAGAAACTTTACCAAAGGGGTGGTAAAATCCCTTCGCTTATCGATTTTTCACAAAATCCTCATCAAAGATAATTACATTCTCCGTCAAATAGTGAAATTGACACACGAAAACGGACATATGCACTTTTTAAACAGTTTCAGGAAAACGGACATATGCACTTTTTAAACAGCTTCAGGAAAACGGACATATGCACTTTTTAACAGCTTCAGGAAAACGGACATATGCACTTTTTAAACAGCTTCAGGAAAACGGACATATGCACTTTTTAAACAGCTTCAGGAAAACGGACATATGCACTTTTAAACAGCTTCAGGAAAACGGACATATGCACTTTTTAAACAGCTTCAGGAAAACGGACATATGCACTTTTTTAACAGCTTCAGGTAAACCCCCTCCCCTTTACGGTAGGATGGATGGATGGAAAACAGAAAAACATACGTTGCGGTCGTATCTCAGTCGGGGTCATGTAAGTACCATCACAGTAAATGTACCGCCACCACAACAAAGAAATAAATGTAAATATCTGTACTGATAACGTGTGGGAAAAAATAAGTCGTAGATAGAGTATAGAATCGACATTTGAATCAACATTCTTACGGTCCATCTACGGCCCTGGTTTATAGCATTCACACTTTCTGTTAAGCGTGGGGGGGTGAAGGGGAGCTTCAGTTGGCGTTCCACGGTCAGATGTGTCACCTCGGTTGAGTTGAGTCCATGTTTGTTCAATGTTATTTTGATGTTTTCTATCCATCGTTTTCGTGGCCTATCCTTAGCTCTGTATCCGGATATTCTTGTGTTATAGTTTGTTATATATAAAATATTATATTTTATATAGCAGCTATGTTCATACTACAGCCTCCTTAGTCGTCTGTTACGACATGCATGAAAGGTAAAAGTGTTGCTATTCTTTGTTCCACTTTCGGGCAAAGGCAACATGCATTCGAGACCCTGTTGATCTGATGTGCTTAATTAATTTTATTTATTTTTTTAGAAATATCTTCGCGAGTCTTCTTATTCAGCGTACGTTCTCAAACTCCTGCAGATTGGTAAGATATAGTCTGGAGAACAGAATGAGCTGCGTCACTGTTTACAGCATTGCTGCGATATCTGCGCCTTTGGGTATGACATATCCGACAAGCATGGCTTTTAGTCACTTTTATCGTATATGAGACGGGACAGCCAAATCCTCCCCATAATCTCCTTAGTCGCCTTTTACGACATGCATGGAAGGTGCACAGTTTTCTCTTCTTTGCTCCCCTCTCGGGCCACGACGACGCACTGGCGGTTCTCGCTAGTAATTGTATTCTTATTGTTAAGTTCATCCATGTCATTGAGGCCTATTGGGGAAAACGGTATTAGACCCGTATTTTTCTTTTATCCAGCGGTATACCTAGGGGTGGTGTGGTCAGCATCATGTCTGTCTCCTTTACTATCCCAGAAGATCGTGTACCAATTTCCTTAGCCTGGGTCGTATTCTGTAAAACACATCCAACAAAGCACAGAACACATCCAACATATTTCTGGTTGAACTGAAAACTCAATTCTTAGTGTCCTGTAATAACATGTATATACGCGACCACTGTGGCGATCTATCTTGTGCATATGTATATTGTCCATGATTCACTTCTATCTGTGAAGATTGGTCCATGTATTACCTATCTAATACTATTTATCGTCCCCATAAAATTTACAAATAATTCCCCCCCCCTCCCCCATCCCGAGATGTTGTTGAGGTCAGAAAGAGGATAAAATAATTGTTACGCTGTCTTTGGGTGTGGGGTATGCTGTCACATTATAGGAGACAAACGTCACCCAAAAGTTGTGATGGAATTGGATGGATCATACCCGTGTGTTGACGGGGCATTAAAGGAAGCAAAGAATAGTACCACAGTTACCTAAAAAGCATGATGCAGGAGGCGACTAAGGAGGTTTGCGGTTTCTGTCCCGTCCCGTATACGGTCAAAGTGAGCCAAAAGTTACTCTGATGTCGGAAGTCTCAGGCTAAAAGGTGAAAATATTGCAGCTAATCGTTAAAGCAGGACACAACGCATTCCATTATCTCGACTGCATCATGCTTCTTTTTCTTCTTCTGCGTTCGCTCTGTGATAACCACTACGATAACAAAAAGTGTCATTTCTACCCGGGAGCGTGAGGTACGTTGTACTGCTAGTTCAACAGTTGAACTATGTTATTTTCACCTCGGTTGGCTCACTCTGTGGCCCGGACATCCAAGGCCCAGCATATCCGTGTTCGTCATGACTTTAATTCGGGTAGTATGCTTAGCCTGTGATAGCCCGCATATCTGTCGACATGCGGCGGATGTGTAGTTGACTTTTCGCCAAAACGATTGTCGTTCACGCTTATCTCGCACTAGGTGTTCCACCACAGTCTGTGAATTTGCCTCTTGTAATTAGACGTTCTGTACTTGTGTCCATCGGGTACTGAACCTTTTCTCATCCGCGAGCCTCGTTTCGGTTAAGGAAGAGCTCGACAGAAGAGTTGGGCCTGGACTCCTTTGTCTTCTTAGCCAAGGTGTTCTTCACTGACATCGTGAAGCTCTCGTCCAAGTCTTGAGTCTCACAACGCGTTTGGGAGTAAGGCGTGTTCTCGAGCTGAAAAACCTTGTCCATTTGTGACTGAGCTCATCGGGTACTGAACCCTTTTTCTCCGCAATCATGTTTCCAGTATAGGAAAGACTCGACAGTAGCGATGGGCCCGGGCTTCTTTCTTGACTGAGCGGCCACGATTGGGTTTCTGCCCGTAAGCAGCACCTGTAACTAGAAGCTTGTCTGGAGCTAACGGAGCTTGTAGTTCTGATTTCCTTGAAACATTTTTCCTGTCTATGAGCACATGGGGGCCTCCCTCTGGCGCTGTGCTACCCTTTCATTGTACTCAATATCTTATCTGCATCTTCCTTTTCGTGTTAATTGCATTGGTCGCCCCACCAATTATCGGACCGGTCTGTCCTGCGTCGCTGTCTGCCGAAATTGACGCTGTATGTGTTTCTGGCACAGAGATGGTGGAGATATTGCTTGTATGTGCAGTCAAATCTCATTCCGTCTGCAACCTCCACAGTCACAGACACGAGCCTAAAAGTGTTGACCAGGAATACAGCAAGAGCATATGTATTTATGTTTCCATGGTGCACCACGAGGCGGAACTTTTAAGATCTTGGTCTGCTAACCCTGGGTTGGCACGAAGGTGCGATACCCTTTTCACTCCAGCATCATGCTAATATGTAGGGGTGTGAGAACGAACACAAATGAAGAAGAAGAAGGATTATACCACAATGCGCAGATATCATTGTCAAAAAGGCCCGTATATAAGGTGGGGGGGGGGGGGTTTGAAGGTGGTTCAATCATCACCACCCCACCATTAGCAAATCCGAACATGACTTTTAGTACAGGGAGCACGTACTATAGCGAATTTTCACAAAAAAGTATTCTTCTTCAGCGTTCATTCTCAAATTCCCGCTGGAACAGGGCGATGGTCCTACTAGATGTCCAGCAGGATGTAGTCCAGAGAATGGAAATGCGTTGTGTCGCCGTATTATTTGCGCTAATGGCCCGACACATCCGTCTTTGGCGGAAAAAGTATTTAATTTCGTTTTCAAAACGTAAGTGACATTTACACACGAAAACGGATGGATGACCTTGAAAAATATTTTTTTAGGTAAAACTCCTTCTTTAAGGCAATGATATCTACGGCCCTGAACGTATCCCGTTCTCAGAACAACATCCTGCTAATCTGTAGATGTTTAGAACTTTCGCAGAAGAAGACAAATCTATTGCACAGAATGTACCTATATTACCTTTAGAATGTTGATTCAAATGCCGATTCTTTACTCTATCTACGACTTATTTTTTCCCACACGTTATCAGTACAGATATTTACATTTATTTCTTTGTTGTGGTGGCGGTACATTTACTGTGATGGTACTTACATGACCCCGACTGAGATACGACCGCAACGTATGTTTTTCTGTTTTCCATCCAAGAACTCTGACTGTACTTTATTTCGCCGCAAAGTCAAAGTGTATGATATCTTGGAGAAGTTTATAATTTTCCATCATACCTGGTTGTTAGTATTGTACTCTCAATCCCCCACCCCGGCCCCCGTGAAAAAAACTCTACAGCCAATTAAAATTCAATCAATATATGGGAAACTATGAAACTATACAACTTTAATAATTCACTATATGGAACTGAGAGGAGAACACATCCAACTAACAACATAACACATCTAACTAAGAACAAAACACATCCAACAAAGAACAGAACACATCCAACTAAGAACAGAACACATCTAACTAAGAACAAAACACATCCAACAAAGAACAGAACACATCCAACTAAGAACAGAACACATCTAACTAAGAACAAAACACATCCAACAAAGAACAGAACACATCCAACTAAAAACATAACACATCTAACTAAGAACAAAACACATCCAACAAAGAACAGAACACATCCAACTAAAAACATAACACATCTAACTAAGAACAAAACACATCTAACAAAGAACAGAACACATCCAACTAAGAACAGAACACATCCAACAAAGAACAAAACACATCCAACAAAGAACAGAACACATCCAACTAAGAACAAAACACATCCAACAAAGAACAGAATACATCCAACTGAGAACAGGACATATCCAACTAAGAACAGAACACATCCATCATAGAACATCCAACTAAGAACAAAGCACGTCGAACTAAGACCAGATCACATCGAACTAAGAACAGAACACACTCAACTAAGAACAGAACACACTCAACTAAGAACAGAACACACCCAACTAAGAACAGAACACACTCAACTAAGAACAGAACACACTCAACTAAGAACAGAACACACCCAACTAAGAACAGAACACACTCAACTAAGAACAGAACACACTCAACTAAGAACAGAACACACTCAACTAAGAGCAGAACACACCCAACTAAGAACAGAACACACCCAACTAAGAACAGAACACACCCAACTAAGAACAGAACACACTCAACTAAGAACAGAGCACATCCAACTAAGAACAGAACACACCCAACTAAGAACAGAACACACCCAACTAAGAGCAGAACACACCCAACTAAGAACAGAACACACCCAACTAAGAACAGAGCACACTCAACTAAGAACAGAGCACATCCAACTAAGAACAGAACACACCCAACTAAGAACAGAACACACCCAACTAAGAACAGAACACACCCAACTAAGAACAGAACACACTCAACTAAGAACAGAGCACATCCAACTAAGAACAGAACACACCCAACTAAGAACAGAACACACCCAACTAAGAACAGAACACACCCAACTAAGAACAGAACACACTCAACTAAGAACAGAACACACCCAACTAAGAACAGAACACACTCAACTAAGAACAGAACACACCCAACTAAGAACAGAACACACCCAACTAAGAACAGAACACACTCAACTAAGAACAGAACACACCCAACTAAGAACAGAACACACCCAACTAAGAACAGAACACACCCAACTAAGAACAGAACACACCCAACTAAGAGCAGAACACACCCAACTAAGAACAGAACACACCCAACTAAGAACAGAGCACACTCAACTAAGAACAAAACACATCCAACACAATCATCATTTAAAATTAAAGCCACTATCACAGATGTGTTGCCGGGGCCCGATGAGAGCAAAAATAGCAACACCGTTTACCTTCCATGCATATCATAAGAGATGAATAAGAAATTTATGGGGTGGAGTTGGCTGTCCCATCCCATGTAGGGTCTAAGTGACCCAAAAGCCATGCTGAAGCAGGATGCATCAGGACAAATGGAGCACATATCACTGCAAAGCTGTAAACATGACACAACGCTTTTCGTTCTCTGTACTACATCCTGGTAATCTTCAGGAATTCGAGAACAGAACACAGATGAAGAAAAAAATCGAAACAAGAACGAAATTGTAACTGTGCCCAAGAATATGAAACAATGCAACATGTAATGCTGAAATGTCCAAAAGTTTCCCCAGAGAGAACAAATGTGTTAGAAAACCCAACAACCATTAAAATGTTTTACAATACACGATAACACTTATATGACTCATTACATAGCCGTCTACAATATAAGTCATACTGGCTAATTGGAAATGAAACATTAGTGACTCATTTGATTATTCTCCTGATTTTTATTGGTGATTATCTTCTTCTTCTGCGTTCATTCTCATACTTCTGCAGATTAGCAAGATGTTGTCCGGAGAACGGAATGCGTTGTGTTATACTTTGAAGCTTTGCTGCGATATCTGCGCCTTTCCGCCTGAAACAACCGACTTGAGCATGACATCTGCGTCACCTTGCTCCTATATAGATGAGGAAAGCCGACATCAGCATGTACCTCCCTGGAACTCTCTAGTACACAGCGAACGACTTTAAACACTACACCATCTGAGATGGGACGCACACACACATTGATACATGTACACAAAGGACGGATAAAGTATGGAGAGAAAACAATGGAAGCAGTAACGAGAGAAGAGGATTTCAGAGATTTGTTGAGTTCATATATTCCCCAGGGAGCGATAGGGAGTTAATAAATAGATATAATAGATATAGGCCTGGCATAGGGCTTCACCCAAGCTTCATCATCATGCAGTGTTGCTGTTAATTCGACGGCCAATTAACTTAGTCTCATCTTACGACATACATGAAGGAAGCAGTGTTACTTTTCTTGCCCTTAGATTCTCATTAACACACGCGCGAACAAGTTCATTGACAAACACAAGCATAACTTCTTATAACCATCCATGTGATATCTGCTCCATTCGTTTAAACACATCCGACTTCATCTTGGCTTCTGGGTCACATTTACCCTATATGGGATGTCGCAGCCTACTTCACCCCATAACTTCCTTAGTCGCTTCTTACGGAATGTATGGAAGATAAACATTGCTTTTTTCCCCCTTCCGGTCCTCGACATCATATGGGCGATATATAACTTTACAATTCTTCTTCTTCAGCGTACATTCTCAAACTCCCGCTGGATCTCCCTTGTAGCAGGACCATAGCCATACTAGATTTCCAGCAGGACGTAGTCCAGATAATGGAAATGCGTTGTGTCGCCATTTTATTTGCGACAATGGTCCGATACATCCGTCTTTGGAGGTCTTTACAATTCAAGGGAGACTCCTGCGGCCCGGTAAACATGTTGTTGTGGCCCAGAGGTTGAGTAGCACTGTATCACATTGAAAGTTTAGTTCACCTTGACCTTTAATGGAATGTGGGTGGTTGATGAGTTGCACATCTGTGTTTCGCGGAAGATGAATGTGTCGGGCCTTTGGCGCAAGTAAAACAGTGACACAACGCATTTCCATTCTCTGGACTACGTCATGTTGGAAATCTAGTAGGACCATGGTCCTGCTACAAGAGAGATCCAGAGGGAGTTTGAGAGTGAACGCTAAGGAGGAAATTTGGTTTTTTCTGTGGTGCCGAGGTCAGAAAGGGATGCACAGAATAGCGACGCGGATACCTGCAATGCAGGTCGTAAGAGGCGACTAAGGTGGTTTTTGGGGTGGACTTGGCTGTGTTATTCAATATAAGCCCAAAGCAATCCTATCTACAAGCCATATTGAAAGTCGGATGTGTTAGGCCGAAAGTAGTAGATATCACAGACAGCTTACTACATTCTACTAATCTGCAAGAGTTTGAGACTAAATGTAGCAGAAGTGGATTAAAACACACATGAGCTGAGACGCGCACCATCAACCTACGAACTTAGAGGTCTATTGTTAAATTGGTTGAAGTCTATTGTCAACAGGTGGTGGTAAATGACACGATTTCTACTATAATGTAACAAAACTCTCAAACCGCGGTGTCTGAATGTACATGATATTCATTTAACCAATGAGATAAAACTATAGCAACACTTGACCCTTGAACTTTCAGAATTTAAAAGTAAGCAGATGGTGGACTGGACACGCGTTAGAGACACACGATACCCTCAGACATCGGCCACTGTCCTTGCGAGGACATTCAGTTAGCGAGATTCCATGTACAAGTAGATGATACCGACCTGATTTGTACTTGTAAAGGTTCTCAAATTTGTGGTACGAAATGTCTCATGTGAGTTCTCAGACTATTGTGGAGATTTGCATTTGAATACTATAGCAAGTTTCACCAACTTTGCCCAACTTTAAAAGCATGTATCTCAACAAATATATAATACATTTAAATGACATTTTTTTGGGTGTAAATTTATAATAGTATATACCCTATACATTAATTTTTTCATTATATGCATGCATTAGGTCCACCCTTGAGGTCCCGGGATCAATCCACGGTTGGGACATAATTTATTTTCTTTTGGAGGTACAATAAAAATCATTCCTGTACATTTAGCTACGTCTGCTATGGCAAAACGGCCAATATTTCCACAGCCCATAGAAAGCCTCCCTGCACTCCTTCACAGGAAAACATGCAGTAATGAAAGCTTATTGCTTTCCATTTTCGCATAGTTGTCAAAGCACATTTCACATACAAAAATTAGGGCGAATACAGGAGCTGACTATGCAAACAATGGATTACAGAAATAAAGAAGTTAACTAAAACAAACATATATGAAGCACACAAAAAAAGCCATCTCCAGAGAACTCATTCTACCCCTGACTCTGCATGGCATAAAGGGGTACACAACGAAAAGAAAAATTCACACATGATTTATTTATTATACATTTGGCATTATGTAAGCGCTTCTTCTTCTTCTTCTGCGTTGGTTCTCAAACTCCTGCAGATAAGCAGAATGTAGTCCGGAGAACGGAATGCGTCGTGCCATGGTTTACAGCATAGCTGCAATATCTTCGCATTTCGGCCTGACACATCCGACTTCAGCATGGCTTTGGGTCACTGACCCTATATGGGATGGGACAGCCAACTCCATCCCATAACATTTTTAGTCACCTTTTACGACATGCATGGAAGGTAAACAGTGTTGCTATTCTTTGCTCCCCTTTCGGGCCCCGGCAACACCCGGGCGAGTATTTTAAGCGCTAAAATGGACGATTCTGTACTCTCGAACACAAGACAGACGGTGTTTAAAAGTTGTATCAAGTTGTATATAATGTGTCAAGTGGTCAAACTTCTTTCTTTCGAGACACAATAATTAGTATGCCGACACAAATCACAGGATTTTATTCGTGCATTAAAAACCGGACATACGGTACAAATATAAAGTAGAAATTTGTTGGGTCTAACAAAAAACAAACATCGTGTTTCTTATAGTCTTTATAAAAAAAACAACTATCTATGAATATATTAACGTACGTACATTGACAGGGAGTAAGTGGATCCAAAAAATATACCAGGTATTGCGAGCGATTAACTATTACTTGCTATATGCAGCGGTGTGGTTATCTGAGCTTTCTTTCATACACAGGAGACTTCGGCTTAGTGCAATGCCTATTGAATGAGCATTGTACTCAGAAGGGGGGGGGGTCTATAATTGCATAGATGTCATGCTACGAAGCTTCCATAAGAGAGCCTTAATATAAAGGCATTCCATCTACTAAAAATGTTTCTGTTACGTGGGTGGATGACACTGTTACGTGGGTGGATGACAATGTTGCGTGGGTGGATGACAATGTTACGTGGGTGGATGACAATGTTGCGTGGGTGGATGACAATAGATAGATTTGGTATATGTGTGAGGGAAACTATGCATCTGTACAGTTATGGGATAGTTATGGCTCTGTATTTCCATAACCAAATTTGTTAAGAGTTATGACTGCATGCTATCATTAACGGACTCAGGGCAAGTCCAGTCTCTGTTGCAATAAATCTATGAGAGTGTAGTGGTTGACAATTCTTGTATTTCCATTGTGATTTATCAGTCTCTTGGTATATTTATTATGTTTATTTTTACGGGATATTCCGTTCTTTAACTAAATGTGGCGTCATAGAGATTGCTTTAGGCGCACTCAACCTCTGCACAGGTGGACTCTGTCTACTAGTTTATATCATGTTTGATTGGGTTGTTTAATTGCTAAATGCCGTGTTACATTTAAAGAATAGGGAAAAGGGTGGAGTTTGAGTCCTGAAAACCGCCCGTGTTTTGACGGGGACGAAAGGGGAGCAAAGAATAGCAACACTGTGTACCTTCCACGCATGTCGTAAAAGGCGACTAAGGAGGTTATGGGATGCAGTTGGCTGTCTCATCCCATATAGGGTCAGTGACCCAAAGCCACGCTGAAGTCGGATGTGTCAGGCCGAAAGGCGCAGATATCACAGCTATGCTGTAAACCATGACACAACGCATGCAGTTCTCCGGACTACATCCTGCTAATCTGCAGGAGTTTAAGAACGAACGCAGAAGAATAAGAGCCCTGAAAACTTACACACACCCCCACCCCACCCCCCATTAAATATATTTGCTAGGTTGGATATTTGCTAGGTTGGATATTTGATAGGTTGGATATTTGCTAGGTTGGATATTTGCTAGGTTGGATGTCCAGTAGGCTACTTCATCCAGTAGAAGACCAAGATAGCTCAAAATTGACATAACGAATTCTTCTTCCATGTTCGTTCTCATACTCATGTAGACTAACAGAATGGAGTTTAGACAATGGAATGCTTTGTGTCGTGGTTTACAGATTGGCTATCATGTCTACGCATTTCGGTCTGACACATTCCGCTTCATTATAACTTTGGATTACTTTGAACTTCTATTCGACGGAGCAGCCATTCTTCATCTGTTCTAGTATATTACTGCATCATCCGTCTCTCTCTTCATTATCCTTCATGTTGCTGGTCTCAAGTTTACTTTCAGGGATTCATTCCAGTGCACTAACTACTGAGCAGCCACGCACCTCTATTGCTAGTTTAATTTAGACATATACATTTATGATTTCCTTCTAACGGCATTAATGTGTGTGTGTGTGTGTGTGTGTGTGTGTGTTCGTTAGACGTTTACTTTGTATCTCTAGTGGTGACCTTCGATAACAGTTACCATGTTGTTCCGACAGGCCGACGCTGTGCTTGAACTAATAACGGGCACGGCGTGGGTGGGCGGAACAACAAAGAAACCTGTCGCAAGGGTCAGAGTTGCGCCCGGATGTCGACGTCTGTTTCTGCAACATTGGATTCGAAACACCATCGAGTCAAATGGCTACTGGAACAGAGGTCGGATCACTTATGGGAATGCCCCACGTGCTGTGAGGCCAGTTTCTAAACAAGAATACAGAATTCTAGTGGTGAGGTGTGTCCTTTTATCCGCAGACATAAGTCTAGTTTCTACCGAAGACGGATGTCGGGCCATTAGCGCAAATAAAACGGCGACACAACGCATTTCCATTCTCTGGACTACATCATTCTGGAAATTTAGTAGCATCATAGTCCTGCTACAAGGGAGATCCAGCAGGAGTGTGAGAATGAACGCTGAAGAAGAAGAAGAAGTCTAGTTTGGTTATGTCGTGGCTAATAATCACAGAAATAACATATTTATCGATTCAGGTAGTCATGACACAGTAACTTCTGAGTATGTGTATGTTGAATGTTATTATTATATGTATATATTTGATGGGCAGTGATCTGCCAAAGTTTGAGAACCCATGACGTTTTGGAAGCACCAGTTCCTTAAGACAACATTGAGTATTCACAAAGAATATCACGCGTGCGCATTAAGTACCAACCAGGTTTGACCCGTCTAGGATTATCATCCAACCGTATTTCTTTGTGGGGTGTAAAGGTGCTTCCAACAAGTTTTTACTCTTTGTTAGATTCTAACCAATTCTGAGATGTCACCACAGCAGTTTTTTTTTTTAAATTAAAGGAGTAAAGGAGAGAGTTTATCATCATGTGCCATGCCTGCTGGCGCAGGCGATCACACCCATATATATACTGCAAAACTTACAATCCAAGGCATTGAAAACATAACTATGGAAACTCCTACTTTCTTCAAGGCACAAACGCATGATCACATAGACACCTAATACCCCAGTTCACAGTGGATCCACGTCTTATGTCCGAAAGGCGCGGATATCGCAGTAATGATGTAAACCATGACACAATGAATTCCGTTCTCCAGACTACATCCTGCTAATCTGCAGGAGTTTGAGAACGAACGCCGAAGAAGAACAACCCAGTATCTTGGTCGTCAAAAGAGCATAAGAGCCGTAGTAACCTAGGAACAAAAAGTATGTGTAATTCACTATAATTCACTATGAAATCTTCTTATGGTCCATGCCGTGTCGAGTTGGTTATGATGCCTTGCTACAGCCTTCTTCTTCTTCTGCGTTCGTTCTCAAATTCCTACTGATTCGTACAGTGTAGTCCGTAGAACCGAATGCGTTGTTATGATGTATGCGTTTTCAACCTGACACATCCGACTTCACATGGTTAATGGGCCACTTTGACCCTGTATGGGATGAGGCAGCAAACTCCACTTCATAACCTCCTTAGTCGCCTCTTAGATGGATGTAATGCAAACAGTATTGTTGCTATTCTTTGCTTCTTTCTCGGTTCCCCGTAAAACACGGACAACACCCCTCTCTGTCGTGTGATGTCAATCATTTACGATACCGATGTTCTCCCATGCCACAGTGTTAGGTTGTCAAGCATCTTCTCTCTTGGTCTTCCCCTACCCCTCTTGTTCTTCATCTTGCCTGTTGTTAAAATGTGTTCCATCTTTCCTCTTCTTATCATGTTTTCACAAATAGTGCATTTTCTGATGCGAGTATGCAACTCTCTTTTTTGAATTAATGTCTTTCAAGATATGTTCATTAAGATAGTAAATATACGAATGATGTTACTATATAGTTTGTACACACGTTTCCTGATCCACAAATTACCTGGCGCACAAGTTACCTGACGCACAAGTTACCTGACGCACAAGTTACCTGGTGCACAAACTACCTGACGCAAAAGTTACCTGACGCACAAGCTATCTAGTGCACAAATTACCTGACGCACAAGTTACCTGACGCACAAGCTACATGGTGCACAAGTTACCTGACGCACACGTTATCTGATGCACAAGTTACCTGATGCGCAAGGTACCTGACGCACAATTTACGTGATGCATAAATTACCAAATTTTGCTGTAGAATTAACGTCATTGTATTACCAGCAACCTTACCCAACCGTATATAAAACACGATTACTCAGCAGTAGTATTTTTCATCAATTGTATCATCAATAACATTACACAGATACACCCTATTTAACCAACAAATTTCAGGGGTTATTGGGGGGGGGGGGGTGTGTCACGGACGAATATTTGTTTCTTAGAAATAGGGATACTGGCGCAAAAAGAGGTTGAGAATCACTGATATACGTTACACAACAGCACAACGATAAATCCCTTTCAAATATCGTTCTACTGAACTGAGCGCATCTTGGAAAAGTATAAACCGGACACAGGTTACGTTGACTTGAACTAAATGACACGAATAAGAACAACGTAACAGGAACAAAGTAACATTAATTAGCCTTACGAACAATGAACTCAGTATGTTACACCACAATACTTGAAAATGTGGCGCATGGCGATATGCACAGTGTATGCTCTAACTGTAAATGTTTAGTTATCTGACATTACTAACCCGGATGATAACACATATTATTCATCACGACTCGTAAACATATATATCAACAGACAGACAGACAGACAGACAGACAGAGGGATGTATGGATGGATGGATGGATAGATAAATAGATAGATAGATAGATAGATAGATAGATAGATAGATAGATAGATAGATAGATAGATAGATAGATAGATAGATAGATAGATAGATAGATAGATTGATAGATAGATAGATAGATAGATAGATAGATAGATAGATAGATAGATAGATAGATAGATAGATAGATAGATAGATAGATAGATAGATAGATAGATAGATAGATAGATAGATAGATAGATAGATAGATAGATAGATAGATAGATAGATAGATAGATAGATAGATAGATAGATAGATAGATAGATAGATAGATAGATAGATAGATAGATAGATAGATAGATAGATAGATAGATAGATAGATAGATAGATAGATAGATAGATAGATAGATAGATAGATAGATAGATAGATAGATAGATAGATAGATAGATAGATAGATAGATAGATAGATAGATAGATAGATAGATAGATAGATAGATAGATAGATAGATAGATAGATAGATAGATAGATAGATAGATAGATAGATAGATAGATAGATAGATAGATAGATAGATAGATAGATAGATAGATAGATAGATAGATAGATAGATAGATAGATAGATAGATAGATAGATAGATAGATAGATAGATAGATAGATAGATAGATAGATAGATAGATAGATAGATAGATAGATAGATAGATAGATAGATAGATAGATAGATAGATAGATAGATAGATAGATAGATAGATAGATAGATATAATGATGCTTTGAATATCCGGGATTATGATCGTGTTTCGTCATGCTATGCAATTTGCCTTATATAGATAGAGTAGAAACATGAGTGTATTCATGAACACACACACACACACACACACACATGCGCAGAACAAATCTATTGACACGTTTGTTATCACTACTATGCCTGTGTAATTTATGTAATAATATATGCATTCTTAAGTCTTAACTATCTGATTTCTTTGAACATATTGCAGTTGAGAAAGTGTAAGAAGTAAGTGAAGGAAGGAAGAAAGAAAGAAAGAAAAAGGAAATAAAAAAGAAATAAATGAAGAAATAAAAAATGTAAAGAAAGAAATAAAGTAAGAAAGAAATAACAAGAAAGAAAGAAAGAAAGAAAAGAAAAAAAGAAAAAAGAAAGAAAGAAAGAAAAATAAGAAATAAAGAAAGAAATAAGGAAAGAAATTTTTTTTAAAGAAATATAGAAAGAAATATGAAGCTGAGGAAAATTTGAAGAATGATATGTTCAAAATATATTAGCAATAGTTAGTTCATCCGAGACGTTGAAAGTTATAGAAGACCTTTTCGTTAAATTAAGTTGAACCCCATTCGTTACGTGTTTTGATTATTGTTTGGCTTTCAGTTGGTTACTATTTATATACTTAGAATCACCTTAACTATTTTTAGCATGTGATTCTAAGCATATAAATACTAACCAACTGAAAGCCAAACAATAATCACAAAATGTAACGCTTGAGGTTCAACTTAATTTAGGGAACAGGTCTTCTATTACTGATAAATTGGTCACGTTTCATTTTCGGCCATATGTGACACACAGGCAGTGAACATTTCTTGGCCTTGTTGAGCGCCTCGCTGGAACGTGTTGTAGTCTCTTGTATATTGTTCACGCCGAATACACGCATGGAAAATATCAAAAGGTGACACCAGTAATCCATCAGACCAACCCCCATACAACAGTAAACCCCAAGTAGATGGCATGCATATATATATTGAGGCATATCTCTTATGAAAGCACCACTGAAACTGCATCTGTTCAAATACATATTTTTATTTTCTTTAAATAGAAGGCTTAGATACATTTTTCTAAAATGCTTTTAACAAAACAAATAAAAAATAAACAGTTCAAGGACCTGACTGAGAACACGAAAACGAATATATAAGGTACAGATTAGCAAGACGAGATGCTGTAAGAGTATTCAAACAAGAAAAGGAAAATCTTAGATCAAGTATAGAGAAAATGCAAACTCTGTGTAGACTCAAGGAAACAGTACTAGAAAGCAATAACACAAATGAATAGACGAGACGTACCTTGTTAGCCAACAGAATATATAAATGACAGGTACGGTATACACATATTTGAGGAAGATAAGACCAGAGAAAAGTGGTAGGAATATTCTAAAGACCTCTAGAACATACCAGAAAAAACACATGTATCACTATTTAAATTAAATATGCACATGAAGAACATTTTGAAATCCTGAAACAAGAAGGAAGTCAAGAGAAGTTATCAAGAAAAACCAGAGAATCTTCTTCTTCTGCGTTCGTTCTCACACTCCTGCAGATTAGCAGGATGTAGTCCGGAGAACGGAATGCGTTGTGTCATGGTGTACAGCATTGCTGCGATATCTGCCTATTTCGGCCTGACACATCCGACTCCAGCAAGGCTTTGGGTCACTGACCCTATATAGGATTGAACAGCCAACTCCATCCCATAACCTCCTTAGTCGCCTTTTACGACATGCGTGGAAGGTAAACAGTGTTGCTATTCTTTTCTCCCCTTTCAGGCCCCGGCAACACAAGTGCGACCATTTAAATTAAATATACACATTAAGAAAGTTATGAAATCCTGAAACAAGAAGGAAGTCAAGAGAAGTTATCAAGAAAAACCAGAGAATAAATTAGTAGGAGTTTATAGAATAACATCCAAAGAAAGACAAGTCTATAAAGAGACTGGAGTAACATTGTTACTGCTTATCTTCAGAAAGGCATAGAAAGAATGATCTGTACCAACAAGATTAGCAAATAGCAAGCAAAGCACCAATATGGAAAAAAAAATTAAACAAGATTGTGATACACAGATGTATTGTCCTGCCTAGTCATTCCGGTAACATGTTAACTCAGATTATTGTAAAACGGATAAGACATATTGTGGATCCAGTGTTTAGTTCGGAACAGGTCGGATTTAAAAATGGAAGCAGGTGTACAGATACAAAATTTTCTCTGCAGTAAATTAGTGAAACGATAATAGAATATAAACACTAAGTGAATTTTGCATTTATAGATCAAGAGAGAGCTTTCGACGGAATAAATAGAGAACTAGTCTGTAGCATTAGAAAACAGAGTTGAAACAAGTTGAAGAAATAATATGAAATAAAATTTGACAAGTAGTTGATGAGAAAATAGGAAACTTGATAAGTACAGATAACATAGGAAACTTGACAAGTAGTTGAAGATAACATAGATAACTTGACAAGTAATTGAAAAGAACATAGGAAACTTGACAATTAGTTGAAGAGAACACAGGAAACTTCAGAAGTAGTTGAACTAAACAAGAGAAAATAA
This sequence comes from Meghimatium bilineatum, assembly GCA_034231615.1. NCBI lineage: Eukaryota > Metazoa > Mollusca > Gastropoda > Stylommatophora > Philomycidae > Meghimatium > Meghimatium bilineatum. Next base: position 18,135,011 of record CM067312.1, on the reverse strand, counting down.
ATCGAAAAATTGAAAGTAAACTGAGAAAATAAATGAAAAATTGCAAAAAGCATGAGGAAAAATGAGAAAACAAATTTGGGGTAACTTTTCAGAAATTTCAAGAAAACAGACGAAAAATGTAAAGAATAAATGAGAAAATAAATGAGTAAATTTAAAGAAAGCACGAGAAAACGAAGACGCAATTGAATGAAAACACGAGGAAACAAATGAGGAATTTAAAGTAAACATGAAGAAACATTAGTAATTTAAAGAAAATATGCGGGAAAAGATGAGCAATTTATAGAAAACACGAGAAAACAAATGAAGAATTGCAAGAAAACATGTAAAACAGCAGGAATGATATAAAATATACAATACAAAATACAGAGGGAAAAGTTAAAAAATGTTTCTTAAAGGAAACTCGTACCGTCTTTTATATTAGAAGTCTGGTAGTACTCGCCAGATGTTGATGGCATGTATACTCATTTGATACTCACATGATGTTGATGGCATGTATAAGATGTCTTTGAGATGTGGGTATATAGAAGAATAGAGAGAACATCATGGAAAGAGTAGAAAACAAATAAAGATATACTAAAGACACTTAATATGAAGAAGGAAGTACTAAGAGAAAAAAAGATCAGGCAAATAAAATACTTTGGACACATTAAAAGACATGACACCCTATTGAAGACCTTACTTGAGGGTAAAGTCAAAGGAAAACAAGCAAGAGGTAGACAGAGATACAAGTGGGAGAGTAACATTACACGATGGACAGGTTGCAATCTAGCAGAGTGCACCACCAAGACAAAAGACAGGAGATGTTGGAGATATGTTACACCCAACCATCGTTGCGGAGACGGCAACTGATGATGGTGATGATGTACTCGCCAGGAGAACGATGCATATCCGTCTAGATTATTACTTCTCATTATTAACCTCTGTGAGGCCTTATCGCAACCCGCTAACAAAATAGTTAATCGGTTCAAATTCTGTATACCAATAAATAACTTTACTATTCAAGGAGCACAAACGGCTCTATATGCCTTTTTCCGCGGCCCGACGATTGACAAGCGATGTTCTATACAACAACATTTAGAGATATTTCGTATTATTGTGACCGTCGACGGTATAAGCCCTACTGTCTAATGTTAAACAACTATCTAATATAGAACATTTGACTTTACTCGTGATTGTTATTTGCTGTCGACACAAAGTATAAGTATAGTAACCAATGAAAGTCACAGAAAAAGTTTGTTTAATTATTCTAGAGGAACGTTTTCCCATTAGCCGAACACTCTTATAATGTCGACGGTCTGGGCACTTTTCACATTTCTGATAAATAAGGTCGTCAAGTACTTCTTTAAATGTTGTTAATGACGCGTGACCGCATTAACTTTCAGTGGTGGATATCCGACATAGAAGACATTCCGATACACTTACAGTACATGTATAAGATATATCTTAAGTACATGTATAAGATATATCTACAGTGCATATATAAGATATACCTACAGTACATGTATAAGATATATCTACAGTACATGTATAAGATATATCTACAGTACATGTATAAGATATATCTACAGTACATGTATAAGATATACCTACAGTACATGTATAAGATATATCTACAGTACATGTATAAGATAATCTACAGTGCATGTATAAGATATACTTACAGTACATGTATAAGATATACCTACAGTACATGTATAAGATATATCTACAGTACATGTATAAGATATATCTACAGTACATGTATAAGATATATCTACAGTACATGTATAAGATATACTTACAGTACATGTATAAGATATACTTACAGTACATGTATAATATATAACTACAGTACATGTATAAGATGTATTTACAGTACATGTATAAGATATACTTACAGTACATGTATAAGATATATTTACAGTACATGTATAAGATATATTTACAGTACATGTATAAGATATATCTACAGTACATGTATAAGATATACTTACAGTACATGTATAAGATATACCTACAGTACATGTATAAGATATATTTACAGTACATGTATAAGATATACCTACAGTACATGTACAAGATGTACCCACAGTACAATTATAAGATAATATACAGTACATGTATAAGATATAACTACAGTACATGTATAAGATATACCTACAGTACATGTACACGATGTACCCACGGTACAATTATAAGATAATATACAGTACATGTATAAGATATACTTACAGTACATGTATAAGATATAACTACAGTACATGTATAAGATATATTTACAGTACATGTATAAGTTATATTTTCAGTACATGTATAAGATATAACTACAGTACATGTACAAGATGTACCCACAGTACAATTATAAGATAATATACAGTACATGTATAAGATATACTTACAGTACATGTATAAGATATAACTACAGTACATGTATAAGATATAACTACAGTACATGTATAAGATATACTTACAGTACATGTATAAGACTATATGGTTAATGTTAATAGGTCTTTTACCTGTAATGTTTTGTTATTTGTGTATATAAGTTGTATTACGCCGTACGTTGAAGAGGCCCAAAGAGGGAGCAAATAATGGCAACCCGGTTTACCTTACACGCATGCTGCAAAAGGCGAATAAAGAGATTGTGGGGTGAGGTTGAGTAGCGTCAAAATTACCGACACCACACTCTTATCGAATGTGCCTAGCCGAAAGGCGCAGATATGGCAGCCCGCTCATAAACCACGAGACAGCGCATTCGGTTCTTCAGACAACGTCCCGATAATCTGCTGGAGTTTGAGAACGAACGCACAAAAAGAAGGAAAACGTGTAATTGTCCATTTTCATTTAATATTACATCACATGACATATTACATCACATGACATATTACATCACATTACATATTACATCACATTACATATTACATCACATTACATATTATATCACATGACATATCACATTGTATATTTTATCTCATTACATATTATGTCATATGGTATATTATTATATTATATCACATTACATATCATCATCATCATCAAGTGCCGTCTCCGCAACGAAGGGTGGCTGCAACGTATCTCCAACATCTCCTGTCTCTTGTCTTGGTGGTGCGCTCTGCTAGATTGTAACCTGTCCATCGTGTAATGTTACTCTCCCACGTGTATCTCTGCCTACCTCTTGCTCTCTTCCCTTTGACTTTACCCTCAAGTAAGGTCTTCAATATTATTATATGACATTAATAATTATGTGACATTACATACATATCACATTGTATATTATATCACATTACATATCACATTGTATATTATATCACATTACACATTATATCACATTACATATTATATCATTTACATATTATATTACATGTTCTATCACTTACATGTTATAACACTTACATATTATATCACTATTACATGAAATATTCTGTTCAGGATGCAATCGTCATCTAGTTTTATGTGTGGCTATAGTGTGTTTCTTGACATTATTTACGTACGGTAGTGTGCAATTGCTTTTTATATGGTCTGAACGCATAATTAAGTGTGCCGGGATTTGAATCCCGTACCTTAGTCGTGATCATCTATAACATAAAAGCACTGGGCTAAATTAGGAATCATCTTTCTATCGCGACGCCATGACTTTTCCCATGATTTTCATTGGCTGTCGACGCAAAGTGACCAATACAAATTACGGGAAAAGTTAAATGCGTCACTTTGGGAGGGAGATTTTCGATAAACCATAAGGACTGTATAATTGACAAGATACACTTAAACACTAAGTGTATCTTAAACAGGAGCTTAGATATCTTGAGATAAACTTTGATAAAATCTCTCATTCAGCAAACACGTCACAAATATGATCCAGAAGGTAAACAGAGGGATTAGTGATATCAAGGTTATGGCGACCTTCGATATGCAGTAATGGGTACTTTTTCTGCTTCTGCAAGTGATGGTGCTATCTGTCATAGATTATGGCCTCGGTCTACTAACACTGTCACAGACACAAGTAGATAGGTTAGAACAAGTTAAAAATGAGGCAATGAGAGCAGTACTGGGATGTACTGGAGATACACCTATCTCTGCTATGATATTTCTGCTTGATCTCCCCAGAATTAGAGTGTGATATCAGGTAGCACAAGTTAGGTCGTACCTTAATGTGACAGAATACACCACCCATTACACCATCGTCTAGATGAGTCAAAGGGAAAATGAATCAAGCGTGGCAGATCATGTATGGCAGAGGCTGAAGACACACTGCGAAAAGTAAGTGAATTTGAAGAAATAGTAAAGGGCAGTCAATGGGTGGAGGTATGTTTCCATTGTGTTTTGTGCGTGGCATCCTGATTATCTGTGCGCCTTTTGGCTGGATGCCTCCGTCTTCAGCACTCTACTTACTTGGGCAGGACTATGGTCCTGCTCGAGTGGGACTGCCCGACCAGTCTTAGTTTCCAGCCCCTGATGGCTGAACTAAGCCCTATCATCACTGCACGGTGCTGGCCTCGATGGGGTTATATACATTCAGTCCCACGTGAAAGGAATACTAAGCGAGGACGAACAGAACAGTGTGCAGCGAAGGACAGTCACCCTCAGTTTCCTGGATGAGGAATATCCACAAGATATATGGGTCAGAGTATACACAGATGGGTCAGCACAGAATGCTGTGAGGAATGGAGGTGCAGGTGTGTATATAGAATATCCACACAAGCCTAGAGATACAATCAGAACACCGACAGGAACATTCTGCAATAATTATGATGCAGAAATCCAGGCAATTAGTGTGGTTACTAAAAATCTGCTGAACTCTAACTCTGGCCTACAGCCCGTTGTATTCCTGACAGATGCAAGGTCAGTGCTTCAAGCTCTCCAGTCTGGAAAACTAACAGACTTGAAAAAACTACTTAGCGAATTGTCTTACCAGTATAGGGTAACCATGCAGTGAATACCCTCTCACTGTGGAATACCAGGAAATGAAAAAGCAGACCAACTGGCTAAGGAATGTGCTGCCGAAGACCAACCAGATATACCAATCACCTACCATCAGAAAAAACAGATGATCAAGTCAATAAGAAAACCAAAAACACCAACACATGATGACTATCACATTATGAACAGATCAGAACAAGTTATAATTCTACGTCTCAGAACAGGACACAACCGACTCCGCAGTCACATGTATACAAAGTTCAAGATTGGCAACACAGCCATGTGTACATGTGGACAGGCAGAACAGAGTGCCAAACATATACTTCAAGAGTGTCTGAGCATGAAACGCTGAGGCAGACATATTGGCCAGAGGAAACAACACTGGAATCAAAGCTCTATGGGACACTGTATGAAATACAAAAGACAGTGCGTTTTATTAAGGAGACAGAATTACAGATATAGACATGTTTCAAGTGAACGAAAGAAGAAGAAGAAGAAGAATGGGTGGAGGTAGACACTAAGAAAGAAATTACTGACTAAAGTAATAATACAACTAGATAAAGCGTTTCGAAAATGGAAGGACGTTAGGACTCAGGATACAGTGTACGAACTGCCGAACTACACTCGAAACCACAAGATATAATTATATACACAGATGGCTCCGTTAACAGAAACACAAATAAAAGCGGTTGGGGTTTTGTTGCCTACAGAAACGGCATGAAGTCGGTTGAGAAATCTTCAGCATATTCCGCTGTCACATCGAGCATGAGGATGAAGATAGAGCGAGTTACAACAGCACTTAATTGGTTGATAACTGATACATCAACACACTCGGTTCGGTAATACTCAGACTCTAAAAGCATGCTGCGCAAGATAGAAATGTTAATGCTAAGAAAAGAATGGTGGGACTTATTTAACACATCAATTGTCCAGAACATTACATGGATATACTGCCCTGCTCACGCTGGGGTCAGAGGAAACGAGAGAGCCGACTCATTGGCAGACAATGTGGATATAGATGGCACATTGCTGAGAAGTTATTGCTGGGCATTGCTGAGAAGCGGACTTAACAAAGGCAGTAATAAATTTATTTCAAGATGCAGATGATGTCAATGAGGCGGAGAACGTACACATACAGAGAATGTTAGAAATGGGAGTATCTAGAGGTGAAGGAAGGAAATGTAAATTTTTCGGAAAGTCCCGACGATTACACAATCAACACCTGACCGGGACTCTGAGTCTACATACACTGGAATGGCTGCTGGAACGGAGGGCGAAGCACTTATGGAAATGCCCCGTGTACTGTGAAGCCAGTTTCTAATCAATAATTAAGAAGAATTTAGACACTACATACTGTACACAGACCAATGTGCTGCGTCACAATCCTAGACCCCTCCGACTGTCGCCATTCATTTTGTTGGTAACTTTTTTTATACTTTGCCATTTATACTTATTAAAGTATGCCATTTTGGTTTCTAATGGACAGACGATGACACTCTTAGTGTTCTTGATTTCGCAGATGACTTGTGTTGTTAAATCTAACTCCTGCTAAGGTACAAGATATGCTGAATCGACTTTGTCACCTTTCAGAACAAATTGACGTTCATGTCAACACTTTCAATACTAAGATTATAAAGTATACTTACTAAATTATCCCCTTTATTGCAACACAAAATGCTACCAATGTCAACAAAAAACATCTCATCCAAAGTATCTCCATTCCAACCTGTGCTACCAATGTCAAACATGGTCCTTAACAACAGAACATAAGAGACAACTGGTTACAACAGAGATGAGATGTCTGAGAAAAGCCACAGGAGTGACAAGAAGACACAGAATTAGAAACGATATCATAAGAGAAAGAGTGGATGTCATATCAATTCTACAATACATACAAAACCAACAGATAAAATGGTTTGGTCATCTGGAAAGAATGTCGTGTGATTCATCAGTTTATAAAGCATATCTGAAGAGAGGAGAAGCAGAAAGAAAAGCCAAGGGCAGACTTAGAGTACGCTGGATCGACAACATCAAAGAGACATTACACGAACACCAAATAACATTATCTGAAGCTGCCAGAAAAGCGAGAACAAGAACATTGTACCTCCCTCGACACACGTAAAGGGTAAAAGAGGAAGGAAAGAAGAAGAATTACTGAAATTATAAAATTACTTTCCACGGAGAAACAAGTTAGACAGTTAACTTTTCCTACTTATGCAGCAAAATTCTTCTTCGTCTTCTTCTGCGTTCGTTCTCTAACTCCTTCAGATTATCAGGATGTAGTCCAAAGAACGGAATGCGTTGTGTCATGGTTACAGCAGTGCTGCGATATCTACTCCTTTCAGCCGGACACATCCGACTTTAGCATGGCTGCGGGTCATGTTTACCCTCTATGTAATGCGACAACCAATTCCATTCCATATCCTCCTTAGTCGCCTCTTACGACATGCATAGAAGGTAAATAGTGTTGCTATTCTTTTCTCCCCTCTCGGGCCTTGGCAACACACGGGCAGTGCGGAAAAATGGCACAAGATGGAGATACAACAAAAAATTATTCTACCAGAATTACGTTGACATCAAGTGAATTCAACCACGTAACAAACATCTGGAAATACATTTTTTGTAAAACAATTAGCAAATATATCGAACTACGACTGTGTAACTCCAATGCAATATAGGCTTACGTATTAACACATAGTTGCCAAAGTAGAAAAAAAAAGTATTTGAGAAGAAATTAAATTCATGTGAAAATAAATGTTTTATATAACTCTTAAATATTGGTTGGGAAGAATTCAAGCCAGACATTCGAAAGAAGACAAAACATAGCCATGTTTCTACAACAATAACAAGAAAGCGATGGACATGTAGTAGCCTACTTCTGACATGAACATGGACAATCTTCTTCTTCTACTTCTGCGTTCGTTCTCAAACTCCTGCAGATTAGCAGGATGTACTCCGGAGAACGGAATGCGTTGTGTCATGGTTTACAGCATTGCTGCGATATCTGCACCTTTCGGCCTGACACATCCGACTTCAGCATGGCTTTGGGTCACTGACCTTATATGGGATGGGACAGCCAACTCCATCCCATAACCTCCTTAGTGGCCTTTTACGACATGCATGGAAGGTAAACAGTGTTGCTAAAATTTGCTCCCCTTTCGGGCCCCGGCAACACACGGGCGATGGACAATCTGACATGAACATGGACAATCTGACATGTACTTAGAATGAATGAAAACATACTGACACTGCCAGCATTAAAATGGAAACCAGATGGCAAAAGAAAAAGAGGAAGACTAAGTGAGACCCCCCAAAGAATAACCATCAAATAGAGTATAATGATTCTCAACAACATGCAAGAATTACACCCAGCAGCATCACATTGATCTAATTGCAGATCTCTGGTTTCAGCACTATGCATGCACCGTATTCGGTGCTGAAGGAACATAGGTAAATTTATACATTCGCCAGTCAATGAAATAGGTAAATTTATACATTCGCCAGTCAATGAAATAGATAAGTTTATACATTCGCCAGTCAATGAAATATATAAATGTATACATTCGCCAGTCAATGAAATAGATACATTCATAAATTCGCCAATCAATGGAATAATCAATAATCATATTAGCCGTACGCAGTGATTTAACATGGGCAAACCCTCGACTTTCGCGTTAAAAACACGACGCCCTAACCAACTGAGCTAATCGCCCTGATATAACCGACATGGACGGCAGTCCTAGGTTGAAAGGGCGGGCCTCGACCATATGAGGCTAAAACATTAGTAAACAAAGTAAACTGAGCTAACCGGTCTTCGTGACGGCTAGCATATACCTCGATCATGTTTCTTTCGTTACAACTTTCCATCTCCAGCAAAGTGTACGTGATTTCATTCACGAGCTAGTTAGTCACACCAAATTCCGTCACCTACAAAAGACCACCGACTGCCGTGTCGAATGTGAATAGGACAATATTGTCTTTTTCTTGCTCTTCCTACTTGATTTTCTGGTGAGACGTAATTGTTACGTCAACAAAAGTTCACCCTGGCAGAACTTTCTTAGAACAACATCTGTGTCACGCTGAATCAATAGAATTCAAATTCCCTTTCTTTACTTCGTTTTTATCTTCTCTCGTGTTAGTGAGTATCTAATTTGAAAAAAAGTAAAGAAAAATATGCATCCGCGTAATCAAAACTAATGGCGACTGTAACTGTCTTTATGTCGACTAATGGGAACATTAAAGGCATTAGAAGATATAGGTAAGTAGTCGACCTCATTGTCCATATATAGATAGCTAAGCCCCGCCTTACAACCAATGACGGCATCGCGAGAAAATAGAACAGGTAGAGAGTAAAGGTCAATTTCATTCATAAATGAAACATCGTAGTACGAACGTAATACTGGGCGTGCGCGGGATTTGACTTCGTCTGCGCGTTGTGCTATTTTGAAATATAACAATCGCGCAAGCGATGAGGAGAGCTAAGGTCAGATCGAGGCTACGGCGAGTTATTATCAAGCTGCCGAGTGTAACCTCAGTCAGTGCAAACACAACTCGCGAAATGCACGTATGCACGAGTCGCATTTGTATGCCCACATGTCATATATATCCGTGTTTACTTCACATTCAGGAGACATATTAAGATAAGTCAGACATATATTATATTAACGAACGTTCGTATCGAAACACAAACGATTTGGACACAGTTTTATTTATGTGGTATGGCTCAAGTTTTACATAATAATATTTCTGCTGGTTCAGCAATCGAGGATCAAATCGTTCCAGATACCGACTATTTGCTCTACCCTCACGACCAACAGCAAGTTCGAAATGTAAGTTGTTAGCACATTCAATACTTTTAAATATAATTTTTAGTAATCAAATTATGTTACTATTTTCCTACTCTGTATTCAATATTTATGTTTACTTTCCAACAAAGACTACTTTATCTATTTATTGTATTAATATATACATTATATACCATGTTATGGGCCACTAATACAATATTTTTGTCATAAGCTCACGATACAGGAAAACGAAACGATTTGTGGAAATACTTAATTTCAGATTGTTTACTTTCATGTTCTCCATTCATTTGATAATTGTTCCATATCTCTACTATGTTGCCCTTATTGTCTTATGATGCCGTCATATCAACGCTACGTTTCCAGCATAATGCTGGTTAGAGGTGTTGACATCACACCTCAACAGAAAATTCACCCCCTCCCAAACCCCCCCCCCCCCACAGATACATCACACCTCAAAAACATCGCTCCTCAACAGAAACATACCCCCCCCACCTCAACATAAACATCACAACAGAACATCACCCACCCCCCTCAACATAAACATCCCAACAGAACATCACCCCCCCCCCTACATACAGAAACATCACCCCTCAACATCCATTGCTTGTTGATTACGCCCGTGTGTTACATTGTCTTGTTGAAAATGAAACAAAGACTAGCAACACCATGACCTGAAATATATGTCGTAGGAGGAGGCTAAGAAGGTTTTGGGGGTGAAGTTTACAGCTGGGGGTATAGGTCACAATAACCTAAAAGGAAACCGAATTCGAATGCGTCAAACAGAAAGGCGCAGACATCACAGCCAAACTGGAAAATATGACACAACGTGTTGCGTGTCCCGGATACAATCTCACCAATAACCAGCATTTGAATACAACTCTCAATGATCCACTACAAATGTTCTCACATTGCAAATAGAGCAGGATGCGCTGGACACCGTGAATGAACTATCGCGTTCCTCCAGTCACGTTATACAAATCACGCATCCAGTTCACATTGTCTGCACCCGGAACTTGCGCGCTAACGGGTGCTCTACCCGTCTCCTCAATACTCATGTTATTATTCTTGATTATTAGGTCAGCTCCGGTTTTTCGTTTAAAGAATAGTAATCATCATCATGTGCCACTCTCACTTCCACAATTAATCACGGATCTATAGATACTTCAATATATCTATTGATTTGTAGCAAATAATATGATTTTGATATGTGTTATTAAGTAAGCCACTCCCTTCTCACACAATCAAGGCTGACGGAGACATACGATACTATACCCATAGTTATGTCATAATAGCAGTGCCGGATTTACCTATAAGCTAAACAAGCTATAGCTTAGGACCCCCACTTTCTTGGAGGCCCCCAAAAAGTGTTTTATTTCACTATTTATATATTCTTAATCGTTAAAGGGCCCCATATCTCAAATAGCTTAGGGCCCTATCAAGTCTAAATCCGGTCCTGCCTAAGAGGCGACTAAGGATGTTATGGGATGGAGTTAGCTCTCCCATCCCATATAGGTTCAGTGAACCGAAAGATATCCTGAAGTCGGATGTGTCAGTCCGAAAGGCGCACATATCGCAACAATGATGTAAACCATGACAATGAGTTGGCAGTTGGAAGTAGAATACATAATACGTTACAGTTGGTATATAATTGTTCAATGAGTCATCAGGGTGAATATGTGCAGTCATAAAGATGTACGTGTTTGAGTACAGATATGTACCAGCTGCGACATGTGTCAAAACACACACAAATATAACTGCTTGAAAACACAGGTAATAACACACCATTTTTCAATTTATTTAGGAATTTTTGTTTGTTTTGGTTAAATTCTGCTTATAATGTTCCGACTGTGTAACAGTAGGGGAACAAAGCAGAGTGATAGTGTGGCTAGCCATGTGTGTCGTAAGTGGCGACAAATAACTCCGCAACGAATTTAGTTCTCATGCACCGAATAGTTCTAATAAAGACATCACTCAAACCTCTAGAACAACCACAAATAGAAGACGCACAACGCTAATAAAAGATAATTTCAGGACCTAAGTTGAAAGATCATGCCTCGAATTAGAGTCTTCCGGATGTAGCAAGGAAACAAAGTGGCATACGTTTGACATATAACGAATATAGAGAAAGATAAAGACGAAGAAGAAAGTAGAAAGTAAGAAAGTAGAAAGTATATTTCACAAACTAAAACGTTGTATGATTCGCACTAAATATTTAAAATAAAACTAGATAAAATGCAGAATTCAATAAGTTACCAAGTTCACACGCGTAGAGTCAATGATGTTTAAGGAGCATCTTTATTCAGAAAACTAATATTGTCAATTTCTAGAAACATTGTCTCGCAACATCGATCTATGTATATATATTTAAACACATTATTTATATATATATAGTAAATTGTTCTTATTCCATCCACATGGGATCAATATTTTGTATATATAGTTAGATATTAGTCTGACCTATATTCCCAGTGAAAGTACTCGCCTGTAATTGCATCAACTGATACTATCAATGGCATCGCCTAGTTTAGATTCTGCAACCTACTGACATAATTTATGACATAACGATGGTTAACCGCCGTATCGTTTCCTATTCTGTAAGACCAGGTCGATATACGCTAAATCCGACAATGTCTTGCATTTTCTCACATTTGATATCATACAGTCTTAAAAATAACCCCAATTTACGGTCTAAATTTAGAATCTAGAGCACGTGCATGCATTCTGTGCTCACGACAAGGTCTCTAACGATTGTGGTTGACGTTGAGAATTCAGCGTACGAGCGTTTCTGTTTCTGGCATTTCTGCAGATATATTTATATTCATTCATTTTCTCCGGCATCATTATAAATGTAATAATTATTTCTTACTATTTAGGTTCAGGGTTTTTAAGAATGATTGTTTCGACATGTTTGGAAATTTTATCTATTTAAAACTCGAAGGGAATCGATAGACTGATTTCCAAGTCACAGCACGTACCGGTGTAGCATTAAAGGAAACGCTTAATTTATATATTCCGTTCTGACTAGATAAATGTTAGAGCATTTAGTTAAAACATATGGAAAGAATGCATTAGAAATGGAATATTTTAGGGGGAATCAGATGTCTTCATTTTCAAAATGTGTTTACTTCAACTGAATGTTAAATATTTCTCAGCTATGGACACGGCGTGAAAAGATATACTTTAGAGTATAGGAAGAAATAATAGTGTCTAGTATTTTCTGATTTTTATTGTTTATTTTGTGGCAACTGTGAGAGCGGCAGTAGTGTATGGGTGGCAAATATGGCATCTGTGAGAGTTGCAGTAGTGTGTGGGTGGCCAATTCCTTTCTCATTAGCCGGAATGTGTTCTAATTTACTTGAGATTCATGATTTACCACAACACATACATACAAGTGACAGGGTCATTAGGTTAGAGCTACTAGAGAAATCTCGCGGGAGTATGAGATCGAACGCTACAATCAAAGCTGTACTATGTATTTGAATATCGTGTAGGCGGTATCAATAACAAAATACCAATAACAGAAACTCGTGAAGATATATCGAGATTTGATATTTCCATACATAACAGTTATTACGACTGTTCATTGATATGTTAATAGCATAAATGATTCGCGGGACAGCAGACACCAGATACAAAGCGGTAATATTTAAAAAAAAATCGTAATGGGTAAAGACATGTTTCCGTGCATATGCTATTCGCGCTATCGAGTCGCGCTAAAGTTAGTCGGCGTTATTGCGTAGCTGAGTGGGGAAAACCCAGACTTGTTTGCCCCGTCACTCTGACTTCGCTATCTGACCGGTGTCGAGTTACTTTTTTCTACGCTGGGCTCCAGATTGGATATGAAATCGAAAGCGACGGGAATTCATTTCGCGCCCACATGCTGGCCCAAGTTCACTCATTCAAAAATGAGAATTATGCTTGAAGTTTCTGGGAACGGAAATGTAAACTATATTAACTAGACAGTGAACCGGTCAAGTTATCACCAAGTACGTTGTCTAGCAGTGTGGGGGTCTGTTCATTTCTATGACGGTATATAATACACACAACCTGTCACCTTGGACTTAGGCAAAAATTAGTAACACTAAAACCTGTCATTAATGTCGTCAGATGCCACTAAGGACGACTTTCCTATCGAACCCTGTAGATTGACTATCAAGCCCGGTATACAAAATAACTAATACAATCTGGTGTACTATCATGTCTAATCTAAACGTACTAGGTTCAAAATAAGCTCAGAGCGTTTAGTAACAGGGTTACTTTTTAGAGCAATAACATCAAGTTGAACGCAAATATTGCTCATAAATTCACTAACGCCCGAAATGTATGGATGAATTACGTCCTGAATAAAACACATAACTGTAACGTAAACATTCTGTTGGTAAAACATAACATCAAACAACTGTAAGCTAAACATTCCGTTGGGAAAACAACAGGCAAGGTGTAAGCAGATATCTAATATTGAATCACCTTCCGTATCTATGAGTCCCTCAAGCGTTACCACGGCACCAAAGGGAAACACATAATAGCACTATTTGCCTTCCATGCATGTCGTGAGAGGCGACTAAGGAGGTTATGGGGTGAAACTCGCTGTCCCATTCTATATGGTCAAAGTGACCCGGAAGCCATGCGGAAATCTATGTGCCAGACCGAAAGACACAGATATCACAGCAGAGTTGTGCACCATGACACAAAGCATTCCGTTCTCTGAACTGCAATCTGCTAATCTGCAGGAATTTGAAAACGAACGCAAAATAAGAAATATCAACTGGCATATATAAAATAAAGGCTACATCACATCCTGTCAATGGTTGCAAGTAAACAAAACCTAGACAATAAAGACATGATTAACAATAACACGTACAATAAAAAGACATCTTAACCTCACGGGTTTGAAACAATTCAAAAACGGTTTTATTTATTAATAATAGGGATATGAAAGTTATCCCTCATTTTTTGTACTGGAAGTATATCTGATAATTGACAGTGAGATTATTGTTTTGTAAATACGTGTACAGTAATTGACTCAAATTCAATTTAAAAAATACAAATTAATTAAAACCAAAAAAATGTAAATAAAAAAGGATAATTAAAAATAGTACATTTTTTATTTTAAAACAATTATTACCCAATCACCAAAGATACAAAAATAGAGAAGATACTTGTATAATATCTGAACTTAATCTATATTTCGAGATGGGGGGGGGGGCGATTAGTGAAGACAATGATTAAAATGTGTACTGAATGACGCCGCGAGAGAAATGTACACACCCATTCACGTTCTGATATGCAATTTCTCCTTTCATAATCGCCTTGTCAAAATCAGCACCTTGACGTGGGTGTGTAGAACCTGTTTACACACGCGCACTTCTTGTATGTGCTGGTGCAGTGCTTCTCAAAGTGATGATCTGTGGACCTGTGTCTATTCGCGAGTCATCAGGGACCTGACAGCGACCTATCAGTGTTACGTCCTTGTATACATCATATAAGACTTTGACAATCAGCATACACGCCAGTCCCTACTAAATTGGGGACAAAATTACTGGTCAAAGGAAATAACAAATTTGAGAAACACCGAGCCGAATGTGGGAGGACCAGGATGTGCGAATGTTCGGTGTACTAATTCGAGACCGACAACAAAATAGACCTGCTGGCTAATGTAAAAACAACCTTCTATAATGACTCGTTTGACCATTCTGTGATTTTCATTGCTCACCACGATTATACTTTATGACGACAAACAGACAAAGAACGAAAAAATTCAAATGAGTCATTGTAGAAGGAAAATTCCCAGTAGCCAACAGGTCTTCTAAGTTGATGATGACGACTAAATGTAGCTCCGATGATGACAGACTTAAAAAAAAAAAAACTCTACATAATGTGTTTTAGTTATTGACTATGATTAAGCCTGACGTGTCCATGCGTGACCATTGGAATTATAAGAATTATTGGCTAATGGGAAATCAAACCTGCTAAAATGGTTCATATGACTTTTTCCTTAAAATATATAATCATCTCACATACAGAATCAATTTCATGGGACGAACCTATATGGGATGGGACAGCCAACTCCATCCCATAACCTCCTTAGTCGCCTTTTACGACATGCGTGGAAGGTAAACAGTGTTGCTATTCTTTGCTCCCCTTTCGGGCCCCGGCAACACACGGGCGGGTTGTGCAGTAATCCCTACGAAACCATCGACCATCACGTTTTTGAATGTCCAGTGATGGATGACGACACAGAAATGGAACACCTTATATGGAATAAAACAACAGCTCACAAACGCATGCATATATTATATCACACAATGTCCTTTAGTCCAACGTTATGCGATCATAGGTCGATAAATCATCAACCGGCAAACCAACCAACCGACTATTCCCTTGATTCATTGTCTTTCACACAAAGTATAATCAAAGTGACCAATGAAAATTATGGGAATAGTCAAATGAGTCATTAAGAAGGCTTGTTTTCCAATTAGACAGTAGGTTTTATGTTGTAGACGATCATGGTTCAGGTTTACAATTAAAAAAAACTAGAATCAAATCTCTACGTGCAATCTGAGTAGGAAATGGGAGCAGGGGGTGTGTGTGCACTTTTTCACAAGCACTGTATACCCCTAAATATTGAAGTTGTCTGGGTATTATAGAAAACTGGAGAGAACGACATTGATCATAGGAAATAAATAAGAGAGAGCTTCATTGGTCGTAATTCCTGGGAATAGAAGCAAACGTGAAAATGAAGAAAACAAAAAATCTAATTTACAATTGAAGTCTGTATATTTTTAAAGTATGTTGGTATGCACTTACACAAATCGAGTTTCTCGTCAAGTATACAGTCTTGTATGTAAGTTCCTGTTCTCTTATCTGTATTAATCATCTTTTAAAAATGACGATTTTTAACTTTCCTTTTGTTTTTGATTGGTTGACGACAGAAATAATACACAAAGTGACCAATGAAAATCACGCACACATTCAAGCGTCACTTTTTAAAGAGTTAGTTTAACTCACAGGACTGTATATTAAACGAGGGACTGGCACAAATAGTCTGACGACGTGTCTATTTTTAGTTTATCCTGTCTAGTCAAGTTCATACATCGCCCACGCTTTCAAGAAAACAGTCTGTTTCGTGGATTATATCACAACAAACAAAATGTGAGAGGGTAGTGGTCATAAACTATGAATATCTATTCCCATTCCGACAATCAGCTATTTACGCCATCGTTGTAAAATCACAAACACATTTAACAATAAATGTGCAGAAAGTTTCATTGTATGTGCACAGGTGGTTTAGATCAGCGGTTCTCAGAGTTTTTCCCCTATAGCCTCTTTCGGTACACATTTCGTTCTATGCCCTCTTATCTGAAAAAAAAAATAATTGGTTAAACTGTATTGAAGGTTTATTCTCAGTGCCATCTTCGACAAAGTACAAGAAAATGTACAGTTTCCCTAATTCGCACCTGAGACGTTTTCTGTGTTAGGTTCATAATTTTGATTGACCATCATCAGATGATGTGGTCCAGCTTCCCACCCGCCGTCTTTACTATACCAGAAGATAAAGATATGCCAATTTTTTGGGATGAATTAGCAACTCTCAACACGTAAATAAAAAAAAATAATATTTCAATTGACCTGAGAAATGAACCACCCGACTAGGAAATCAGAACACTAACTACTGGGCAACCGTGATTCCAAACAGTAAAAACAAAGCGAGGGGGTGGTGGTGGGGGGGGGGTTTAATTTAAACAACCGAATTATCTCGTTTTTGGAAATTTTAATTCAGAAATCGGCGGAATTTAGAATTCAGAAATTCAGATTTTTGCATTCACATTGGCGGGGCTGAGGTTTAACTCACGTTCCTTGCTAATTTCCTAGTAAAAGATGCTTCGTTTAATTTCTTACGGGGTTGCAGTAGGGGATATTTCTGTCTTACGGGGTTGCAGTAGGGGATACGTTTGTTTTACGGGGTTGCAGTAGGGGATACGTTTGTTTTACAGGGTTGCAGTAGGGGATATTTCTGTCTTACGGGGTTGCAGTAGGGGATACATCAGTTTTACGGGGTTGCAGTAGGGGATACGACTGTCTTACGGGGTTGCAGTAGGGGATACATCAGTTTTACGGGGTTGCAGTAGGGGATACATCAGTTTTACGGGGTTGCAGTAGGGGATACGACTGTCTTACGGGGTTGCAGTAGGGGATACGACTGTCTTACGGGGTTGCAGTAGGGGATACATCAGTTTTACGGGGTTGCAGTAGGGGATATTTCTGTCTTACGGGGTTGCGGTAAGGGTTACTTCTGTCTTCATTCTCACACTCTTGAAAATCAGCAGACGGGAGAACGGAATGCGTCGTGTTATGGTTTACAGCGTTGCTGCGATATCTGCACGCACCTGCCTGATACATCAAACTTCAGCATGGTTTCTGGGTAACTTTTACCGTATTTGGGATGGGGAGTACCAACTCCACCTCCTAACCTGCATAATAGCCTCTTACGCCACACAACGAGGGTAAACAGTATTGTTATTCTTGTGCTAGGCCCGGCAACGCACAGGGAGTCCATTGTTATATTTTCCCGTTCAGCCCATTCTCTCACTCTCTGTTTTCCCCGTCCGCAACAATAATACAACTAACCAGTTACTTATTCCATTTCATCAAAATTTTATTCTAACTCCCACACATAACTCATTATAGTTGTCGTCTTCCCCCCCCCCCTCCCAACCCATCTCTTTTTGCCACGATTTGGCAATATTTACGGTCAGGTTTTTAACAAAATCTAATTTTGGAAGCCATAATCAAATCACTATTAATTGATACATTCATGGATGGCAACACTGGTCGTTCGCCGTGTTTACGTTACATCGACATAATTGTTCCGATACCGCTAAATAACAATATCCTGGTTACGAATATGTTGTGCGATAATTCCAGTGCTGGGTGATGTAATCTGTTAATTGTAGTGGTAGGACTATCAGAGATTCCACCCCCGCTTCCTACCGTCCTCTACCTAAGGACATCAGCCTAGCTTGTAAACATGTTGACATGAGGCTGGCTATCCGAGCGAGCGAGCGAGCACTAAACACCTTCTGATAGTTTCTATTCTGGGGACTAAGTTTTATTCATGGAAGCTATTTTTAGCATGAATCTCCTTAGGAAAGCACGTGACGATTAAGAAATGAGTCCATCGTTAGGTATACAGTCAAGTGGATCACTCATTTGTATGATCCTTCAAAAGTGACTGACATTTTCTGTAATTTCCATTCGTCGTTTTGTGTATGCTGTGTGTCGACAGCCAATTAAAATTACAAAAAAAATAAAAACGTCGCTTTGAAGAATGAACCGAGGAGTAAACATGACTGTATAAGCGACGAGGGACTCAAAGACATAATAAAGTTCGATGTCCGAAGTAATATGTCAGAAAATCTCTAACTGGCTTAGTCTCAATTTCGATTTTCAAACACGATAATCAACTTAATCCACAGATAATCCTCAACTAATTGTAATTTTTAATTTGTTGTTACAACTAATTGATAGTGACAGAAATGAAGTAAATATTTGCACCGTTGGAAATTAGATCAATGCTAAAGTAAACGTTCACTGGGTAGTGTCAAAAACTTTGAGAAAATCAAAAAATTAAATAAAAACGTGATAGTGGACGTTGAAAGAACAAAATAATGGACGTGATTGCTTTCATTAATTTAACTGTTTCATATTTTCACTAGAATATTCACCGTCACCTTCTTGGTACGTCCATGTGGTTCAATGGGCGAGAAAAGGGAAACATCGCAGTGACCTGTAATGCATGAAACATCGCCGTGACCTGTAACGCATGAAACATCGCCGTGACCTGTAATACATGAAACACCACCGCGACCTGTAACGCATGAAACATCGCCGTGACCTGTAACGCATGAAACATCGCCGTGACCTGTAACGCATGAAACATCGCCGTGACCTGTAACGCATGAAACATCGCCGTGACCTGTAATGCATGAAACATCGCCGTGACCTGTAATAAATATCTTAATTGACGATGGGTGAGTGTTAGTGTTGGCTGTCAAACCTAATAATGGTCAAATAATTCTAGAAACAATGCTGAAGTAGGATATGTCAGGTAGAAAGACGCAGACATCCCAGCTACAAACCATGACACAGCGCATTCCGATCTCTGGACTACATCCTAGTAAGTTGTGGTAAGTATGAGAAGAATAAGAACATTGTTGGTAAAATCTCTGATGACTCATTAGGCATAAATAATATATACCTTACATACATAGAGGTAATCTGCGTTAAATGCGGCGCAAGACATTGATTAATGGGGTCTTTATTAAAGCGTCATGCGTCACTGAAAGGATGAAATGACGCATCATCTAAGTCACCTTATTGCCAGTTTTATCGTAACCATCGACTATATAAGACCTATGGGCAAAATTTGGAATCACCCTTCTAAAGTAATGCAATTGACTTTTTCCGTGATATTAATTGGCTGTCTATACAAAGTATACACAAAGTGGCCAATGAAAATGTATGGAAAAATTAAATGCGTCGCTTAAGAAGGATTATTCCCGATGAGCCAACAGACTGTATGATTGATGAGCAGAGACACTGTTTTATCAAACTTTTTTTCTTCCTTATATCACAGGTAGGTGATGTTTTGGACACGTACCTTCATACCACGGACATGCCACAGACACCACTACAAATTAAAAAGACCAGGAGAGAGAGCGCATCTGTCATTGACGAGTTCTTTGGAGATCCATTGAAGACATCCATCTTGTTCTCCAGTAAGGGGAACTTTTTGAACGCTCCACAAACTAATTTGACCTGTAAACAGTCTACGAGAATGCTAAACTCTGCAGAGAAACAGAGTCTCTTTGGAGAAGATGGCTCTCGGAGAACTAGTTCTTCTATCGTTGAGGAATTCTTTGGATTTGCTTCTGATGAGAAAATGATAAGCGATAAATCTTGGGTCAAAGTTGAACCACAGGAGAATATTGCTTCTTGTATCGAAACCTTTGACCCGGAATCAGGGGATGTGTTCGATATTGATTCAACAATGTATGAGTCAGTGATGAGATCAGGTGTTCCAGTGAGTATGTCGTCACTTATCAGCAATGATGATATCACTAGCAGCAGGAGTATTATCAGAAGTAATGTGACCCCAGCTATGACGTCAGACACTCTGTGGGAAGATTTGACAGCTAGTATGAACATGGTGGATAGTCACATCCCGTGCGACAATTCCATTAACACATCCACTGCCAGTTGCAGCAACGGAAGACAAACCGGTTTAAACATTAAATCAGAACCAATGGACACCGATGAGAAACCATCCTGCCAGTTTGGACTATCTTCGATTTCACACAGTTGTTCCATCGATCATCCAATCAGTTTAGATAGCTTTTTATTCAATCATCAAGACTCTACATCTTACAGATCACAAAACAATTGTAACAGTATAAGCAGCTCTTTCTACAATGGACAAATCGCTCATTCTAAAACAACTTTCAGCCAATCCTTGTGTACAAATAACACTACCAGCAGCAGTGCTGACGTTCTCCGCCATTCACCCATCAGCAGTAGTAGATGTAACATCAATATCGGACATCAAGGTCAAGTATCCACCACTGGATATATTCCAAACTGTCAATTCAACTCACAATCCACCATCTTTATCTCCCCATCGCCTTCTCCTCATGTAGTTCCCACAAACTTCTCACCTCTAACTCCACCCAACTCACAACCAGGAAGCCCAAACACCGACAGCATTAGAAAAACACCGCCACCTCCTTACCCAGGTATCAACACTCAAATCCCTCGTCAGATACTCAGTCCCGTCCCTTCCTCTCTTCCTGTCACAGTTACCATGGTAATGGGTCACAATAAACATGAACGCCCTCGCAAACAGCCCATAACACACCCAGGATGTTCGACCATCAAATATAACAGAAAGAATAACCCGGAACTGGAGAAGAGAAGAATCCACTTCTGTGTATTTCCTGGTAAGAAATTTGTATTTTACGATATTTATATAGTTCACAATAGCAGAAATTTCAAATTGCAATGACATCCGCATTGCACCAATATACACATTACACTATATCCACATGTACTAATCCACTAATGAACTATCCACGTTGCACTAATATTCGCATTTTATGAATATCCAGATTGCACTAATATCCACATTTCAATGACATCCACATTGCACTAATATCAGCATTGCACTAGTATCCACATTTCAGTACTATACACATTGCAATAACACATACCATGCAATACATTCTCTATATTATAGCATTTATATTGTAGTACTGATTACATAGCATACAACACAGATGTCCGCAAAGACCTAAACATAGAGTAATATTGGCGCATCAAAATAATAGAAATAACAAAAGATAACATATTCTGAACATATAAAAAGATCGATAGGTTCGAAAGATGAATAATGGAGGAAAGTGTTCTAAGCAAGAGAAATAGAGGTCGCCTAATGGCTTATTAGAAACGATTACAAGTGATTACGAGAACACGCGGTTACATCAATAATCGCATGAATGATACAGATGTACAGAGCCACGACCATGAACAACCGGATTTCTTATGGTATCATGGACAGAGGTTCTGATTGTAGCACAATTGCATTTGGATCGGTCGCGCGATTACGGACGTAATCACTGCGGTCGTTTGTAGTCACTTTCAGTGGAAGAGTCATAAGACGCCAGTGGACACTGGTAATCAAAGATCTTTTGAATACAGCACTGAAAGAAACATGACAACTTGATCAGAACCGAGTGTCCTGTTGATATAAAATGATCAGTTACTGGTGTGAAGAGAACACACAAGTGTCCGGCGGAGTTAGAGATAAGAATTGGAAAATGAAGATGTATAGGACACAGCCTCAGAAAGAAGCGTGTTAATATAACAAAACATGTTCTAGATTGAAACCCACAGGGAAAAAGAAGAGTTGGAAAACCGAGAAATATCAGATGAACAGGGAAGGAAGATACCAAAATCTGGACCTAGTGGGCATAAATAAAGTGGAAAAATAGACTGAGATGGTTCGGCCATTTAATGAGAATGAATCCATATTAGCCAGAAGAAAGAACATACATCTCTGCACACACCAGATTTAATACACAAGTCAAACGGTTGTCATCAACGCGTGTGATTTGTATCTGCTAGTGAATCCATGAAATAATAATATCATTTAAATATTCAACATCTTTCTATATTCTTATTTATTCTCTCACCTTGTCTGTGTCTACCTCACTCCCCTTTACTTTATATACAGTTCAGTTATTTCATTGTGTTGTCTCTTCCCAGGTTGCAGAAAAGCATACACAAAGAGTTCTCACTTGAAAGCTCATCAAAGAATTCATACAGGTAAGAAACCTAATTTGTTATCCTATCAATGTAGGCAAGCAGTAATCACATATGTTAGTTAGGCATTTTATTTGCGTTCGTTTTCAAATTTCCACCGGATCTATCTTGTAGCTGAACAAGGATCCTACTAGATCTCCAGCAAGATGTAGGGAGGCTAAACGGAAATGAATTGTGTCGCCGTTCACCAATGGCCTGACACATCCGACAACGACGATGGTAACTGATACATTTAATGTTTTTACTCCTGTGGACGCCTGTAACCATATCGCTAGTAGACTTAAAGTACGGTACGAGAGAACTGACTCCTGTACTACACCCTGGTGGCCAACTTCAAATATCTTGAACATTTTAATTCAGACACCGCATAAGCATATCGGAACATCAGACCAGATTACAACGACGGCAGACCTCTAGGAAAACGGAATAATTTTCATGGAATATAGACGTATGTCATGGAATATAGACGTATGTCATGGAATATAGACGTATGTCATGGAATATAGACGTATGTCATGGAATATGGACGTATGACTAGTCATGCCGCCATCTTGAATACACTATCACAGAATCATCTAAAACTTGAACCGCCATCTTGAATACACAATGTGCAGGTTAGGGGTTGATCATCCAGACCAAAACTCTCTCATATCTGTGGGCTTGATTTACATAGTGAGAAATAACTGAATACTTAAGTCTCACATAGTTTGCTTTTTTTTTTGTAAACAGGAAATAATCACATATTTCATATATTAAAACATTAAAGTTTCATATAATTGCTGTGTTAGTGTGCAAGCTTTAATTTTACTACTACAGTTAATCTTTGCGCATGAGAGTTCACAAATACATGATACCTTTTGTTTCTCTAATCCATTTGTTCTCGTTCTGTCATCTTCAGGTGAAAAACCGTACAAGTGTCACTTCCAGACATGTGGTTGGAGGTTTGCCCGCTCGGATGAACTCACGCGACATGTACGGAAACACACTGGTGCCAAGCCATTCAGATGTAATGTTTGTGACCGAAGTTTTGCTCGTTCAGACCATCTGGCACTTCACATGAAACGACATGAACCTAAGAATAGAGGCAGCGATAGTAACGACATGCAAAACACTTGCCACCAATAATAATGTTAATTTAAATAGATGCATTATTTAGTCTCTAGTTTTAACAGAGTTAAAGTTTCACAGATTACATCCAGTTATCAACTACAGCGTTAATTTAAATAGATTTTTTTATCTAGTTTCTAGATCACATCAGTTAAAAGTACTGCACCTCAAAATTTAGTAAGGATATATAAACAAGCGTTTAAAAAAAATAATTTAAGTTACGGATTTGACCGGTCAGCTGTGACTCAATATTAAACATCATTCCCTGTTCAGAACCATTGCCTCCGACTAGATAAGGCTTAAAATGAGATGACAAAAAAGCTTAGAGGATTGACTTCAATGTACTCGGTGTTCCCCCATATGAGCTCTGTCCGGCTCAACAATGCGGCACGTCTGCTACATAGAGTACAGCCCATATCCACGGTACTTCAAGTAATAATCCTTTGGAGTATGTTGACATAAGTGTTCATAAATCGAGTCAGGAAATACAGGAAAAGTTGAAAGTACTTGATAAATGTTCATAAATCGAGTCAGGAATGAAAGGAAAAGTTGAAAGTAGTTGATAAACCGTTCATAAATCGAGTCAGAAATGAAAGGGAAAGTTGAAAGTAGTTGATAAACCGTTCATAAATCGAGTCAGGAATGAAAGGAAAAGTTGAAAGTAGTTGATAAACCGTTCATAAATCGAGTCAGAAATGAAAGGGAAAGTTGAAAGTAGTTGATAAACCGTTCATAAATCGAGTTAGGAATGAAAGGAAAAGTTGAAAGTAGTTGATAAACTGTTGATAAAACAAGTCACCAAAAGTCAGAAAAAAATGGAGACAATTGAAAAACATTCATAAATTATTGTCACATAAAATGATCAAATTTTGTGTAAAATAAGACTCTGATATTGGTTGCCACAACAGGAAGTGATTCAGTGTTTTTATAGAAAATACTTGATCGATAATTTCATTGGTTCACAGTCTTAGAATGAGTAACTGTGTTAAAAAATTTGCCATTACTGATTGAATTAACCGTCAACCTTACAGTGAATCATGTGTTCTAAATCACGTGTTTTGACTTTATCTTCTGTTCTTCGTCTTCTTCTGCGTTTGTTCTCAAACTCCTGCAGACTATCAGGATGTAGTCCAGAGAACGGAATGTGTTGTGTCATTGTTATCAGCATTGCTGCTATATCTGCGCCTTTCGGCCTGACACATCCAACTCCATCATGGATTTGAGTCAAGAGCCCTATATGAGATGGAACAGCCAACTCCATCCCATAACTTCCTTAGTAGCTTGGAAGGCTACTACGCATGGAAGATAAACAGAGTTGCTATTGTTTGTTTCCCTCTCTGGCCCCCTTCAACACAAGCATATTTTCTGTTAATATTAAATCAATATTGTGTGATAGTGTTTACCTGATATATTACTGAAATATGTACACGTTGCAAAGAATAATCAATACGTCTCCTACTGGTAAAACGATATTTAACATTTCTCTCAAACACTTAAAAAATTTGATACAAATTTGATTTGTTTATTTGTACAAGTCTAGTCTTTCTAGTCGTATTGATTGTTTAACTTGAACACTACGATTGCTTCATGGACGCAAGCATACTTTACATGTCATTTTTGATACCACACTCAATTTTATGTTGTTAATTATGTTTATTGACAATGTATTTAATTTGATTTTCGTGTTTGTCTTGTGCGGGTAAGAAAGAAAGGGAAGACGGATGAAATATGCATTAAGTAGTCAACGTGTTTGCAACATCGAGGGTTATATATTTGTTTTTGTAACAATATCTATATAGAAAAAAACAGTGGTACTTTCTAAAATAGGAATTTTGGATTTAACACTGCCGCTGCCTGATGTGACGGGCCATTGCCTCAAATAAAGCTGCGATTCACAACGCATATTTGTTCTCTTGACCACATCCCGCTGGAACGCTGGAAATCTAGTAGTGCAATGAGAATTTGAGTGCTAACGTTAAGAAAAAAACTTTAGTTTAAACAAAATATTTGTTAGAAATGTGTGGCAAAGTCCACCACCACCATAGCCTATCTATACTTTCTTTCAGAATATTTGTTAGAAATGTGTGGTAAAGTCCACCACAACAATAGCCTATCTATACTTTCCTTCAGTTATTATGCAGCATAGGTCCTCAATAAAGCTATTTCATCATGTCCTATCACCCATTTATTTCCATGCCCTTCTGATCTCTCTTGTTTCTATATCTAATTATGTCCGTGTGTTGTCGGATCCTGAAAGGGGACCAAAGAATAACACTGTACTTTCCATGCATATAGTTAGAGACGACAAAGTGGGGTGGGGTTAACGGTCACATTTCATGTATGGTCAAAGTGACACAGACGCCAGGCTAAAGTAAAATGTATCAGGCCGAAGGTGCAGATTTCGCAGCTAAGCTATAAAGCATGATACAATGCATTCAGTTATCCGGACTACGTTATGCTAATATGCAGTTTGAGAATGAGCGCAGAAGAAGAAGAAACATCTAACCCTGTCCTTACCGCATACGGAAGGTCTGAAGTTGCCATAACACCAATCATATGGACGGTCTGAAAATATTACCAGTTGCCATAACACCAACAATCATACAACAGCTTCAAGTGGCTAAGGTAACATTATTTAATTACCACCACAGGTAATTGTTCATCTAAACCATTCAACAAGCAATGGAAACATACTATAAATAACTATTGCGTAGAAAATAGCATTGAAAGGACGCTGGGTGGATCGCTACTTCATGAATATGATACACTGTCAATTGTAAATGTCCAATGAATATCCATTGACGTTTCATGAGATGTTTCTCGTCTACTGACCACCACTGTAGTAGAAAGTATATGTTTACCATAAAGAGAACTTTTTTCTGTAGTGGTTTTTATAAGAGATGGAAATTAGTAGAACGACTGTTTGCCATCACAGATGTAGAACACTAATAAGGTTGTGAATAGGCAATTTGTGGTACCTAAGTAGAGGACAATTGTTGTATAAGGACATCCATTATTGTGTTGGTCCAGTGCTTGTGTTTGAAAGCTAATGGAAATAGGAAGACGGTTTGCACGTGTATAGTTGATTGTTTGTTTGTTTTATAATATCTGTTTATTTTTTTATTTTATTTTTTGTAATTTTCATAATATTTTGATACCGGTGCAGTTCATGCCAAATTGAACTAACTCAGTAATGTACAGTTTTTGAAATTATGGAAAACTAAAAAAAATATTGTTGTTTCAATGTTCGGTGAAATTGAATATTTATGTGAAGAGAATGCGTGACATGCCAATTAGCCATTACATTTGTAAATAAAAATATAAGAATATTGTTTAAACCAAGCTGGCAGTATACCTTACAATTTTGGTCACAAATTGTTTGCTTGTATCATTACAAATAAGCAAATTGAAAAGTGTCAAATTTATGATGGTAGATTATGTTATGATATTATATAAAGTTATTTTGAAAGTAAAAATTGAACCTAAAATTAGGTTTATTATCTGACATTGAATGTATTGAGATCACATCAGATGGTTAGGACATCTTATGAGAATGAATCACGGTCAAATACCTAAAACAAAGCAGACACAATCTGTTCTGATTATAATGGTATTAAATCCACGACCTCGTGTTCACAAGACAGATTGTAGATCAAAAGAAAATGCAAGAATACTCAGGATAGATAACATAAATAATGCTCTTGGCATACATGGACTCAGTTCAATCACAGCAATCTTTCTGGTATTGAAGATCAAGTTAAAACGTCTATTTTTAGAGGGAAGAGTGTCTACGGTATATACATTAATGACATGGATAGACAATAAAATGTAACTGCCACAGTTTTTCATTTTTGTCTATCCTATTCTGTTGTTCCCTTTATAAGAAACTTTTGTGTGTCTAACAAACCTTGCATTTTTGGAGTGCAATATACT
Source organism: Meghimatium bilineatum (assembly GCA_034231615.1). Lineage (NCBI taxonomy): Eukaryota > Metazoa > Mollusca > Gastropoda > Stylommatophora > Philomycidae > Meghimatium > Meghimatium bilineatum. The sequence goes on along the minus strand of CM067312.1, from coordinate 18,106,893 downwards.
GAGCCAAACCTCGTTACTGAAACGGCACTTGATGATAATGTAGATCCCCCTACTTAGAAGATTTAATGATGAACATAACATTTGTAGGTTTCTTGGTAGCTCAGTTGCTAGCGAACTTTCTTCCTAGTCGGCTCAATTTTTAGCTCAATCAGAAATATCTGTAAATCAGTAACAGTTTCAAGATCGACCTCAGCTTAGGAATATGGGTACCAGCTGTTCTGGGAAAGTGGCGGACGTAACACTGAGTATATCATCAGCAGGCGTACCTGCCATCGTAAACCATAATGGCGGGAAAAGGGGGAATATTTTAAAATAAATTTACACAAATCTAGTTTTTTAAATATATTTAGTCACTGCCAATTGTATTTTCAGATACGAAACAATGTTTAAATATAAACCTATGAATAAATATGAATTTTTACGTATAAACGATATATGTATTTTAGTGTATAAATGATATATGTATTTTAACGTATGAATGATAAATGTATTTTAACGTATGAATGATATATGTATTTTAACGTGTGAATGATACATGTGTTTTAGCATATGAATGAAATCTGTATTTTAACGTGTGAATGATACATGTGTTTTAGCATATGAATGAAATCTGTATTTTAACGTGTGAATGATACATGTGTTTTAGCATATGAATGAAATCTGTATTTTAACGTGTGAATGATACATGTGTTTTAGCATATGAATGAAATCTGTATTTTAACGTGTGAATGATACATGTGTTTTAGCATATGAATGAAATCTGTATTTTAACGTATGAATAATACATGCATTTTAATGTATGAATGATACAAGCATATGTGCGTGTAAATTGTAAACTCTCGTTGTTGATTGACTGCTTCATAGTCATTTTACGTTCAAGATATCTGTATTATGTTTATATGTAAATATTTTTTGAATATGTATGCTTCAGTGGCGGCGTGATGAGGTTGCCTCTTCTACTGCGCAGCTACACCACTCATTCTCCAAACTCAATACATGAAAAAATGAAATATTTTTGTCTTTGCGATTTATTTCTTGGTCTTGTTTGGTCGAAAGTGTTTGCATGAATAAACAACAGAAAAGAACTTGTAGGTTTTTTTCCCCCGTGATTTTTATTGTTGTGTTCAGCCCACAAGGGATTATGATGTTGCTGAGGATGTAGTAAGAGCAAAGAATAGTTACATAATTTTGGTATTCGCAGAACGACAATCTGGCCTAGATAGGCTTTTATCATCATCATCAAGTGCCTTCTCCGCAACGAAGGTTGGCTGCAACGGATCTCCAACATCCCCTGTCTCTTGTCTTGGTGGTGCACTCTGCTAAACTATAACCTGTCCATCGTGTTATGTTACTCTCCCACTTGTATCTCTGTCTACCTCTTGCTTGCTTTCCTTTGACTTTACCCTCAAGTAAGGTCTTCAACAAGGTGTCATGCCTTTTAATGTGTCCAAAGTATTTTATTTGCCTGATTTTTATTTCTCTTAGTAGTTCTTTCTTCATATTAAGTGTCTTTAGCGCTTCTTTATTTGTTTTCTTCTCTTTCCATGATGTTCTCCCTATTCTTCTATATACCCAAATCTCAAAGGCATCAATTCTGTCTTCTAATTGTTTATTTATTGTCCATGTTTCTGTGCCATACATTAATATAGAATAGATGTAGCATTTTATAAGCATATGTAGATAGGCTTTAACTACAAAGTAAGTTGTGAGGAATCCAAGATGACCTGAAACAAACCACTCGACCAATATTGTACCGAATGTTTAAGGATTGACATCAGAAGAAGAATATGTGACAGAGTGAATTAAATATGACGTAATAGGTGACTAAGGAGGTAATGTTGGCTGTTCCATAGATGGTCAAAGTGATCCAGAAGGGCAGAAGTCGAATGTATCGGGCCATAAGCGCAACAAATCGATGACACTATGCATCTCTTGACTGTATTCTGCTGGAAATCTAGTAGCTCAATTGTTTTGTACCAGAGGGAATATGAGAGAACGAATAAACACAAGTTCAAAAAAGATGTTGAAGTCTCCTGTTTCGGACATAAGATGGAAGAGACGCTAATGTGTTGTTGTGGCCCGAGAGGGGAGAAAAGAATAGCAACTGTTTACAGTCCATTCATGTCGTAATGGGCGACTAAGATGGGTCTGGGATCCGCCCCCAGAGTTGGCTGTCCCATCCCATATAGGATCAAAGTGACCCAAAGCTATGCTGAAATCAGATGTGTTGGGCCGAAATGCGCAATTATCGCGACATTGCTGTAAACCACGATACAACGCATTCCGTTCCATGGACTACATCCTGCTAATCTGCAGGGGTTTGAGAATAAATACAGAAGAATTGGGGGAAGATATCGCAGCCAAGCTTTAGACGGTGACACTGCTTATTCCATTCCCTGGATTAGATCATGCTAATCTGCTGGAGTGTGAGAAATAGCTCAGACATAGAAGAAGAAACCAATAATATCATGTGACCCAGTGCTCTGACATCACACTTCTGCTCCATTCACTCCAATGATGTCATGTAACTGCTTTGACCTAGTGCTCTAATATCTTCTCATTTCTGTTCCATTCCTTACAATGTCATGTGCCAGCACTGAGCCAGTACTTTCTTCTTCTTCTTCTTCATCGTTCTTCAGTCAGATATCAGGTTACAGCACCAATAGCTTCAATGAATTGTGTGATTCGCTTCAGGTCATCCATGGAACCCCTCAAGTCTGGAAGCAGTGCCGTCTCAGTAGGCCATATTTTCTCCCTCTCTTCTTGGTAGAGTTGACAGGCATGAAGAATGTGTTCTGCAGTCTCTGGGCTCAGTCCACAGTTGCACAGGTCTGTCTCACCAATCTTCAGCTTTCGAAACATGTGACTTCTTAGTCTGTTGTGACCAGTTCAGCCAGTACTTTGATATCGTTTTACTTCTGCTCCATGAATTCAATGTCATGTGACCCAGTGCTCTAATGATATCCTCTCACTTCTTCTCCATGAATTCAATGTCATGCTACTAACGTGACCTGGTGCTTTTATATTTTCTCACTTCTACTTCATTCATTTTCAAAGTTTTACCAGTTAACATAATGTAGTTCGGACTTCTGCGTTCGTTCTCAAACTCCTGCAGGAAGCAGACCGGAAAGGCAGAATGTGTTGTGCTCTTTATAGTTTATAGCCTAGCTGCGCTATAAGTATCGTTCGGCTTGACACATCTGCCTTCAGCATAACCTCTGTGTCGCTTTGACCCTCTATGGGATGTGAGAGTCAACTCCATACCAAAACTTCCTTTTTGGACTCATACAATAGACGTGGTATATAGATATCGTGATTATTGGGCTCATACAATAGACGTGGTATATAGATATCGTGATTATTGGGCTCATACAATAGACGTGGTATATAGATATCGTGATTATTGGGCTCATACAATAGACGTGGTATATAGATATCGTGATTATTGGGCTCATACAATAGACGTGGTATATAGATATCGTGATTATTGGGCTCATACAATAGACGTGGTATATAGATATCGTGATTATTGGGCTCATACAATAGACGTGGTATATAGATATCGTGATTATTGGGCTCATACAATAGACGTGGTATATAGATATCGTGATTATTGGGCTCATACAATAGACGTGGTATATAGATATCGTGATTATTGGACTCATACAATAGACGTGGTATATAGATATCGTGATTATTGGACTCATACAATAGACGTGGTATATAGATATCGTGATTATTGGACTCATACAATAGACGTGGTATATAGATATCGTGATTATTGGACTCATACAATAGACGTGGTATATAGATATCGTGATTATTGGGCTCATACAATAGACGTGGTATATAGATATCGTGATTATTGGGCTCATACAATAGACGTGGTATATAGATATCGTGATTATTTGGCTCATACAATAGACGTGGTATATAGATATCGTGATTATTGGGCTCATACAATAGACGTGGTATATAGATATCGTGATTATTGGGCTCATACAATAGACGTGGTATATAGATATCGTGATTATTGGGCTCATACAATAGACGTGGTATATAGATATCGTGATTATTGGGCTCATACAATAGACGTGGTATATAGATATCGTGATTATTGGGCTCATACAATAGACGTGGTATATAGATATCGTGATTATTGGGCTCATACAATAGACGTGGTATATAGATATCGTGATTATTGGGCTCATACAATAGACGTGGTATATAGATATCGTGATTATTGGGCTCATACAATAGACGTGGTATATAGATATCGTGATTATTGGGCTCATACAATAGACGTGGTATATAGATATCGTGAATATTGGGCTCATATAACAGACATGGCATATATATATCGTGATTATTGGGCTCATACAACAGACGTGGCAGATATTTATCGTGATTATTTGCTCCTATTCCATTCATAACAACACACATGAGAAAAAAAAATAATATATACATCAATTATTAATTACATCAATAACATTGCCTCCTAGAGTGGCCAGAATTTTTCCTTTTTTCATCAAATTAATTAAGACTATTTACATTTTGATAATATCCGTCCATCGAATGAGATGGTGACAACATTTTCAGACTTCTGTTGTTGCATATCTCCGGTATGTTGTGTGTGCGGAGATGGCTAAAAAGTCAAATTTTGCATTCACCGCCACTTCGTAACACGTATAGTCAGAATGATACACTATAATAGAAATGGACACATGCCAAACTGGTAGCAATTTATTTTAAATCAATCAATCTATCAATCAAGTGCCATGCCGACTGGCGTAGGCGATCATGTTTCTCCGCGACTCTCTGTCTCTTGTGTTGTCAATAAGCTCGGTTGGTGAGCTTCTACCGTGCCACGATACAAGCCCATCTAGTAACTTTTCTCTTTGTCGACCTCTATCTCTTTTCCCTTTGATCTTTCCAACGGTTATTAAGTGTTCAAGCTGTGTTCTTCTCAGCACATGCCCTAGAAACCTTGACTGTCTGTCTCTAATGTTTGATATGATTGATCTTTTTACGCCAGTATCAATGATAACCTCTGCATTAGTTTTCTTGGCTGTCCGTGATATTTTCATAATTCTTCTCAGAAACCACATTTCTGTAGCTTCCAATTCACTTTGAATTTTCTTGTTTATAGTCCATGCTTCACATCCATAAAAAAGAACCGGTTCGATATAACATCTCAGCACCCGAATTCGGGTCTGCATTGATAGACTTCCATTGCAAAAAATGGTTCTAATTTTTTGGAATGCTGATTTGGCTTCTGCTGTTCAGCTCTTTATCTCACTTAAGCATCTACCTTCTGATGTTAACAGGGTGCCAAGATATTTCACTTTTTCAACTTGTGCCAATTTTGTGTTATTAATTATTATGTTGCATCTTGGTGGTGTATGTCTCTTTGATACAACCATTATTTCTGTTTTCTTCTTGTTTAAGCTGAGGCCTTTGTTTTCACTTTCCTCCACTACTTTATCTAATAGGGCTTGCAGTTCTTGTTCGCTTCCTGCAATCAGTACTGTGTCATCAGCATATCTCAAGTTATTTATATTGTATCCTCCCACTTTTATTCCTGACATATCTTCTATATTTCGCATAATGTATTCTGTATACAGGGAGAAAAGGTCCGGTGACATGGAACATAATAAATATTCATTACTAGTGACATTTTAAAGTGGCCAAGTTTGGCAATTAAAAGGCATCAATTCTGTTTGTACAATTGATTTCTTACGAGATAAGTGAGTTCAGCAGTCAGCGTACACAAGCGAGATGAATCACTTTCATGACAGCAATCATTAGCAGAAGTTGTTCCACAGAAGTTGTCTCCTTTACACCTGGGGCCATCAGTGAGTCCTTAAGTCTTCTTCTTCTTTCCTTCCTCTTTTACCCTTTACGGGTGTCGAGGGAGATACAATGTTCTTTAACTCGCTTTTCTGGCAGCTTCGGATAATGTTATTTGGTGTTCGTGTAATGTCTCTTTGATGTTGTCGATCCAGCGTAATCTAGGTCTACCCCTGGCTCATCTTTCTGCTTCTCCTCACTTCATATATGATTTATAAACTAATGAATCACACGGCATTCTTTCCAGATGACCAAACCATTTTATCTGTTGATTTTGTATGTATTGTAGAATTGATATGACACCCACTCTTATGACATCGTTTCTAATTCTGTGTTTTCTGTGTGGCTTTTCTCAGACATCTCATCTCTTTTGTAACCAGTTGTCTCTTGAGTCACATAATGAATAATATAAAATAGAAGCGTCCAAGATTCAGTATAAATTTATGACCTCTTGAGCCACGACCGTCTCCAGTAAGACATGTTATTTAGAACTGTTACGTGACCAGATGGGGCCCTTGTTTGGCTTACGATTGGTCACTATTTATATAATTGGAGTCGCTATGGCTATTTTTTGCATGTGATTCCAAGTTTGTAAATAGTGACCAATCGAAAGCCCAAAAAATAATTAAAAACGTAACGAATGGGGGTCCTAATTAATTCAGTTGAAATGTCTTTATTGGAGACGGTCAGGATTGATCATAATGTTAGCAGCTTAATATCTAACCAGGACGGCTTGTTGTGCAGATCTATATATCACATTCCAACGTGTATAGTAACCAGGGCGGCTTGTTGTGCAGATCTATATATCACATTCCAACTTGTATAGTAACCAGGGCGACTTGTTGTGCAGATCTATATATCACATTCCAAATTGTATAGTAACCAGGGCGGCTTGTTGTGCAGATCTATATATCACATTCCAACGTGTATAGTAACCAGGGCGGCTTGTTGTGAAGATCTATATATCACATTCCAACGTGTATAGTAACCAGGGCGGCTTGTTGTGCAGATCTATATATCACATTCCAACTTGTATAGTAACCAGGGCGGCTTGTTGTGCAGATCTATATATCACATTCCAACTTGTATAGTAACCAGGGCGACTTGTTGTGCAGATCTATATATCACATTCCAAATTGTATAGTAACCAGGGCGGCTTGTTGTGCAGATCTATATATCACATTCCAACGTGTATAGTAACCAGGGCGGCTTGTTGTGAAGATCTATATATCACATTCCAACGTGTATAGCAGGGCGGCTTGTTGTGAAGATCTATATATCACATTCCAACGTGTATAGTAACCAGGGGACTTGTTGTGCAGATCTATATATCACATTCCAACTTGTATAGTAACCAGGGCGACTTGTTGTGCAGATCTATATATCACATTCCAACGTGTATAGTAACCAGGGCGGCTTGTTGTGCAGATCTATATATCACATTCCAACTTGTATAGTAACCAGGGCGGCTTGTTGTGCAGATCTATATATCACATTCCAACTTGTATAGTAACCAGGGCGACTTGTTGTGCAGATCTATATATCACATTCCAACTTGTATAGTAACCAGGGCGGCTTGTTGTGCAGATCTATATATCACATTCCAACTTGTATGGTAGTAGAGGTCAAGAAAGACACTTCCGGTTCACAGATGACCCACATTGCAATTGTCACCTATCAACTGGATGACACCACTTTTATCACCCCCCCCCCACCCCAGCGGAACGGTCTCGGTATAATAAGAACCGTTGACAAATGTGATCGATCGTGGGCGTCAAGTTCCTCACAGCCTTATTAGTTTAGTCGTGTCTCCGAGATTGATGAATTTCTAAAGCAAAGGTTCTCAACCGTTATCGAGCTGCAATCCCATTTATAGATGTAAAGTGACCCTCGCCCCCCGATCATCATCATCAGGTGCTATGTCAGTAGACGTAGGCGATCATGAGTCTCCACAGCTTTTCATCTCCGGTATTATGTATCAGGATCGTTGTTTTCTTTCCGTGCCAGATTATTAAACTAATATTTTATTTTCTCACCTTGTCACCCTCTGTTGCCTCTTCAATCTTGCTTGTTGTCACTATGTTCGCCAAATGAAGATTGTATTTTTCTTATATTATTGATTAAGGTCCGTATCGTATTTGACTCCTTCTTCTTCTTCTTCTTCAGCGTTAATTCTCAAACTTCTGCCGGATCTCTCTTGTAGCAAGACCATGATCCATTCTAGATTTCCAGCAAGATGTAGTCCATAGAATGGAAATGTGGTGTGTCGCAGTTTTATATGCGCCAATGACCAGAAACATCCGTCTTCGGCGAGTGACTCAACACCTCCACATTAGTTTTCCTGGCAGTTCATGGTATTCTCATCATTCTTCTGTAGATCACATCTATATTGCCTCTAATTTCCCATTTTTCTGTTTGTTAACTGTCCAAGACTCGCATATGACCCCGATACATTTGAAAAAATACCTTTTAATACGATATGGGGAACACATTCAAAATTAATTTTCCAATGTAATATAATTTCAAATAATTATACAGTACAACATATTTAATGAGTTGATTGAAATTGTAGCTCACTAACAAGCTTTAATATTGGCGGCTAAGTTTTCGTTAATGCCAACTCCATGTTATTCTCAATATTCTGTTCTTGTTTTGTTTCTCAAATGAAGAGATAATGATCGACTAAGAAAGATGTAGAAGCAAAGGGAAATCAAACGAATGATTATTGAAATATAATTACTTTGTTTTAGTGTATTGTTTCTCCCAGAGACGCCATTGAACCAATCCCAACTCCAAACGGGAACGTGACCCATCAGTTGGGAACCTGCGGACAAAAGCAGTTCTTCTCAACGTGACACATACGGTCTTCCAGGGAACCACCGAGATTTCTTTTATGCCAGGAAGACAAATTTGGATATTTGGGGAGGGACGTGGACACGTACAAGAGTGAGTATCACGAAAGGTAATTATGTGAACGAAATGTTATGAAACATAACAATTACCAAGAAAATTACTGAAGGTAGGGAGGGGAGGAGGAAGTGGAGGAAAATTCGTGAAGAAAAGCGCTCACATGTGAAAAAAAGGTTGAGAACCACTGGTCTAGTATTTAGAGGGCTCAGGTGTAGAAGGATTTGAACTGGAGATGAGTACAGTGATTTCGTATAGAGTACTTTGTTGTTCTCAAGTCTGCTCTATAACAGAAATCTCAAATACTTTTTTGTTTTCATACTATATCGTATACCATTTCTTTAGCGAAGGTAGCTGCAATGGTTCTCAAACTTTCTGTCTCCTTGATGGTACACTCTGATTAGCTGTAATTTCTTTATCTTTTGATGTTTTCCTCCAGCGTGTATCTTGCTGAGAGAGCTTTTTCTTATTCAGTCATATTTTATTCAGGTGTCATATTTTATTCAGGTGTCATATTTTATTCAGGTGTCATTTTTTAATCAGGTGTCATGTTGTATTCAGATGTCATGTTTTATTCAGATGTCATGTTCGAACCATGTTCGAACTTTTATTCTTCTTGCGGTCTTGAGCACCAGGTATGGGAATTTCATGGTGAGCTCTTTCCAGTGGTGTTTTATGAGTACATTAATGATGGAATTGGCATTACGGATATGTCTGAGGCGAACGTGTCATGCTTTATACGCTTCATAGATAACTTTCACCTGGCCATCAATTTGACATTCGAGATTATTACCTCTCATGTGAACTTCCTTGACATATCAATCACCAATCAACTATCTTATCTTAGCACATTGGTACACTACAAACCGACTGATGCCCAGAGATTTTTCCTCTTCATCTCCTCTCATTCCTTTTCCTATCGCGATTTCTTGCAGTTCCCTCAACTTCTCATCTTGCAGTTTCTTAGTAGTGGGGAAGAGAACTTTATCGATTAAGTCCATGAGATAATGGATTTCTTCCGCTATCGTCTATGCCCTTACTGGGTTCACATGCCTGCTGGGTTCACATGCCTGCTGGGTTCACATGCCGGCTGGGTTCACATGCCTGCTGGGTTCACATGCCGGCTGGGTTCACATGCCTGCTTGGTTCACATGCCTGCTGGGTTCACATGTCTGCTGGGTTCACATGCCTGTCTGGGTTCGCATGTCTGCTGGGTTCACATGCCTTACTGGGTTCACATGCCTCCTGGGTTCACATGCCTGCTCTGTTCCTAGATTGATTGCAACCTTTACCGCCAGGACACACTAAAAAAACAACGCGGAGGTTTTCTCCACGGACAGGGTAAAACCTGTTCTCACTTTCCACCCACATAGCCCTGCAGTCAGTCACTCCTATTTCGGCATTTCCCCTTCCTCTGTCGGATTCCAAGACGCGTGATGTGTTCTACGACCCACCTCTAGCATACAGACGTGGCAAGAAATTCAAGGTTATATTGGCCCTGAGCCATCTCAAGCCTGACTATCCTAATCAATTTGGCACAATCAGATGCAAATGTAGTACATGCTACATCTGTGCCAATGTCTCCCAAACCCGGACTCTCACATTCCCCAAAGACATCTTCAACATTGAAGAGTTTCACATGCGTGTCCCGAAACGTCATCTATGTCATCATCTGCACGCGTTGCACCATAAGGTACATAGCTGAGACTGGAAGGAAACTCGCAGACCGATTCTGCCAACATCTGTACAGTATAAAAAATCAAACTGGTAGTCCTGTTGACTACTTCAATAGCACGGACGGTCAGGGTGCCTATAATATTCAGGTGGTGGCAACAAATACGTGCTTTCCCGATAGCAGTGCCCGTAACGGGCTTAAGAACCATTTATATATATATATATATATATATATATATATATTATTGTCCTGTCATTTCCCTTTTTTGTTTCATGGATATTTGGGTGTATATTATTAAATTTTCATTTGTGTTGTTTCACCTTTGACCTTCTAGTTTTTACTCTTCCGGATTATATCTATAATTAACCTTGCCATTTGAACTTCAATGTCAATACTCCTATAAAAATGATATGAATTTTAGACCAGATATTAAACGTGTATATTCTTAAGTTACTATGAATAGGACTGGTAAACCGATATGCGTCAACAACACACATTGCATAGTTATGTAAATTCTTTGAGAACTGGTGATTCAGTGTCAGCAGAACGGCGATGGTTTAAATCCCCACTATTTCTGATTTTTCTATATTTATCGAGGTTTCCTAATCGTTTGATTCATTCACCCGATTAATTACCACATCATAATAGTAATATGGCAATTATATTTGATAATGGCAGCACGTCAATTATTGTTTTATACACCATTACAGGGACTAACAAATCAAAGGCTGATCCCAAGGGACGACCGATACATCTGTATTGCTTTCGTTGTCAATGCAATCTCATTGGTACGCATATTGAAAGGATATTATTACAAACATTTACATAGTCATGAATGACTATGTGTCATGAATGCGTTTAGTTCAATATGTTTTATCTTCGTTTTTACGTCCCGTGCATATAAAGCACAAAATAGTTTACCTAAAATGCTAACACGACTTGGGACTAGCTGGGTCCTACTAGTACAATAATAGCATGTCGCCAAGCTGAGCATGACGTTTAACTACGAAACCAGTTAAAGATGCACACGTCAAGAATATATCGTGTGTGGGGGGCCATTAGATATTAGATAAAACAATAAAACTTGGGGTCTTTGTTACCTCTAATATTTTATGGTAGTGTGTCCTGATATAACCTAATTGGACTTTGTCCGTTAGTTGAAAGGGGCACACCTCTCCACAAGAGAGGCAAATTCATTAACTACCTACCTACCATTAGATATTAGAAGTAGACAGTAGAGATTTCAACTCATGCGAGGATGACATCTTGACCGTGATCAATTGATTGGTCACGGTATAACAGTCATTTCATGATGGATGCTATTTTTCAGTGAATAAACCAATCACGATTTAACAGGCGATTCATTTTTCTACAACCAGACCTTGAGCGGGCCATAGATTCGACTTTGCTTTGGGATTGGTGGCTTAAAGGGAGAGGGAATGAGGATTATTGAACAAAAGTTTTTTTGGGAGGAAGCTTACTAAAGTAAAGAGTTATAGGGATATCCTTTGCTAGATATGTTTCTAAGTAATAAATTTTCCAGAGATGGAGAGGAGGAGTGAGGGGGAAATTGGGATTGTAACAATATAACCTCCTCTTTCGTTTCTATAGGTTTCAGCAACCAGTACAGTTGGAATATAGCTCTTTGTAGTAGTTTCTTTTTTAAGCCAGCCGAAGGAGAATGTGTCGGGTCATTTGCGCAAATATAACGGCGGCACAACGCATTTTGATGATCTGGGCTATATCCTGCCAGAAATCTAATAGGACTGTTGTCCCGCTACACGTCCGTGTGACAACCGGGGCATGGACAAATGTTCAGGGTACAAAAACATAAATTGTCTTTTTTCCAGACATGTTGCAGTAGGCGACTAAGAAAAGTTGGGGGGATGTGATGACAACCTGTTATCTGTGAAAAATCATTGTCACTGCATTTATCTTGTCCCGATTTCTTACTTTTATCTTCTGTTAAATAATCCCCATGGGTGACGAAGACATGCAAGCCAGCGAACATTGCATCCGTGTCCTTCAGCTGCAGACTCCTATGTGGCGGGGAATATTAGATGTGCCAGTCACCCGCGTGTTGCCGGGGCCTGAAAGGGGAGCAAAGAATAGCAACACTGTTTACCTTCCACGCATGTCGTAAAAGGCGACTAAGGAGGTTATGGGATGGAGTAGGCTGTCCCACACCATATAGGGTCATTGACCCAAAGCCATGCTGAAGTCGGATGTGTCCGGCCGAAAGGCGCAGATATTGCAACAATGCGGTAAGCCATGACACAACGCATTCTGTTCTCCTGACTACATCCTGATAATCTGCAGGAGTTTGAGAACGAACGCAGAAGAAGAAGAAGAAGATGTACCAGCAATGTAAATGTATTTGACGAAAGAATGATGAAATAGTTGATCCAGGTGTATATGCTGCACTCCTGGTAGGTCGTGATGATTCTTTTTCTTCTTCTGCGTTCGTTCTCAAACTCCTGCATATAACCAGGATGTAGTCCGGAGAACGGAATGCGTTGTGTCATGGTTTACAGCATTGCTGCGATATCTGCGCCTTTCGGCCTGACACATCTGACTTCAGCATGGCCTTGGGTCACTTACCCTATATGGGGTGGGACAGCCAACTCCATCACATAACCTCCTTAGTCGCCTTTTACGATATGCTTGGAAGGTAAACAGTGTTGCTATTCTTTGCTCCCCTTTCGGGTCCCGGCAACACAGGGGCGAGGTCGTGATGGTCCTGGGTTACTTCCACTCTGGAATGTCTGCCTTCAGGGACTAAACATGTATTCATAACCCCCACCCCATCCCCCACGCACACACAAGCATAGCTATGAGACCGCAAACAGTATGCGTATGAGTATCACTTTAGTTACTCGCCCGTGTGTTACCGGGGCCTGAAAGAGGAACAAAGAATAGCAACACCGTTTACCTTCTATGTGTGTCGTAAGAGGCGACTAAGGAGGTTATGGGATGGAGTTGGCTGACCTTTTCCATATACGGTCAGTGACCCAAAGCCATGCTGAAATCGGATGTGTCAGCCCGAAATGAGCAGATATTGCAGCAATGCTGTAAACCATGACATGACACAACGCATTCCGTTCTCTGGAATCAGTCAGTCAGTTCCTCTTTTGTCAAGTTAAGCACATAGGGAGGATGTCATAGTTCTCCATGCCTGTCGGTCAGTTGCCAAGGATTGTAAGTCTTGTGCATTTATACCTATTGATTTTAATTCATTCATAAATGTTCTTCTGAGCGGTGTTTTTGGTCTTGCCTATTTTCTTTCCCCGTCTGGTGTCCACATGAAGACTTGTCGTTGAATTCTGTCTTCTCCGGACTACATCCTGTCAATCTGCAGGAGTTTGAGAATGAACGAAGAAGAAGAAGACTTCAGTAACTAAACTGAGGACCAATCCTATTGTTAGAAAGGCTGTGGAGTGTTAAAAGATACCTGCTCACAGCTACAAGGATTACTTTATCAGCATCAACATCGTGCTACAATAGAGATCGTGCTACAATAGAGATCGTGCTACAATAGAGATCGTGCTACAATAGAGATCGTGTTACAATATAGATCGTGCTACAATAGAGATCGTGCTACAATAGAGATCGTGCTACAATAGAGATCGTGCTACAATAGAGATCGTGCTACAATATAGATCGTGCTACAATAGAGATCGTGCTACAATAGAGATCGTGTTACAATAGAGATCGTGCTACAATATAGATCGTGCTACAATAGAGATCGTGTTACAATAGAGATCGTGCTACAATATAGATCGTGCTACAATAGAGATCGTGCTACAATAGAGATCGTGCTACAATAGAGATCGTGCTACAATAGAGATCGAGTGACTTCTTCTTCTTCTTCTTCTTCTTCGGCGATCATTACTCAGTCAGGTTGGGACCCCGGATTCTTTGATATAGGCTGCTGTCTGTTTTAGAGTGTACACTACTACAATAGAGATCGTGTTACAATAGAGACACTGTTACAATAGAGATCGTGTTACAATAGAGATCCTGATACAAAAGAGATCAAGTGGGAGTTTGAGAGCGAGCACTGAAGAAAACAAAATAAGTCTTTATAAAATTAAAGATTTCTTATCATACACTAGGAGGCACCAGTAGGCTGGTTTTGTGACTTGGGGTTATATAGATTTAAAAAAAAAGACAAACTTGTGATTTATTGAACACAGCAGCAGGAAATAAGTTAAACTATAACCATTACGCGCTTGAGTGGTAGTCCATCAGAGACGGATATCAACAGAAAGCTGTATGGGAGCACTTAGGAGCTTTCAAATACAGTAGCAATTATTAAGAAAACAAAACTTGCTGTGTAGACATGTCAAACTGAACGACAAGTGGAAGAGTGGTATTAACGGCGCATAGAACTAAATTAATAACAAGTAGATAAAGCAACCAGAAATATATAAGTGTCATGAGTATGAGGAGATACAAGTCAGGCATGTGAGGTGACCAGTAATATATAAGTGTCATGAGTATGAGGAGATACAAGTCAGGCATGTGAGGTGACCAGTAATATATAAGTGTCATGAGTATGAGGTGATACAAGTCAGACATGTGAGGTGACCAGTAATATATAAGTGTCATGAGTATGAGATACAAGTCAGACATGTGAGGTGACCAGTAATATATAAGTGTCATGAGTATGAGGAGAAACAAGTCAGGCATGTGAGGTGACCAGTAATATATAAGTGTCATGAGTATGAGCGGCAGCAAGTTAAGGTCTGTATCAAAATGAAAGTCACGGAGTTGGACTGTTCTATGCCCTCATTTCATTTCGAATTTCTTCTACTCTCGCTCTAGAACAGACTTGAGCAACTTTTATTGAAACGGCGACCATACTCAGGTGAAACGGCTGATCATACTGTGGTTTGTCAGGCTCAACAGTCTTGTATTTCAGTCCCATGATCAAGAGAGTCGTTCAAGAAAAGATCAAAGTAAAAGTTTTTGTCAGTTGTTTTTGAAATTTTTTTTTTTAATGTTAACCACGACAGGGTGCCAAAAGACACTCTCCCCCAAATATCTTTTTCGTTCGTTCTACGTGGTTGTTGCACTGGCAATATCACATTCTGTGTGCTTGTTGCACTGGTAATATCACATATTTTACGTTCTACGCTCTTGTTGCGTTGGTAAAATCACATATTTTACGCTAACTTTTCCATGATTATTAAACTTTATTAAGCGAGTCTACTTCTTGTTAGCAATATGTAACGTGTGATATTATAATTTGTCAGCTCTAGACCTAATATATATATATATATATACAATCTGTAATTATGTTGTTATAATTTGTCAGCTCCAGAGCCATTGTATATAATCATTTTAAAACAGTCTGGTCGACTATTAGAAATGTCTTGGGGGCGATATTTTCTCCACTGGTCCTATTTTGCACATCCCACTTCTAGAATAAACACAATAACATTTACTAATTTAGCCATTGAAGTACCTCTCTGTTGCTAATTATTAGCCAAACTGTGATGTGTACGCAAAACTGTAATGTATAAGCCCTTAGTTACACATCTGTAATGTATATGCCTTTTGTTGTAAAACTGTGACGTATTAAGCCTTTAGTTGCAAAACTGTGATGTATAAGCCTTTAGTTGCAAAACTGTGATGTATAAGCCTTTAGTTGCAAAACTGTAATGTATAAGCCTTTTGGTGCAAAACTGTGATTTATAAGCCTTTAGCTGCAAAACTGTGATGTATAAGCCTTTAGTTGCAAAACTGTGATGTATAAGCCTTTAGTTGCAAAACTGTGATGTATAAGCCTTTTGGTCTGATACTTCTAACATCAGCATATTTTTTTCGTCACTGACATTAGTTTTTGTGGGTTGGTCAAACCCACATTAAGCTCTTCTGAAACTTCTTTTAAAACATGTGAGAGATGGCAGTTACTATTTCCTGCCCTTGGCCATATTGAAACCGCGCCATGCTGTCATAGGAACTGTGTGGTAAAATGTAACCAACATTGATACTACTAAATGTGAACAACATTGATACTACTAAATGTGGACAACATTAATACTACTAAATGTGGACAACATTAATACTACTAAATGTGGACAACATTAATACTACTAAATGTGGACAACATTAATACTACTAAATGTGGACAACATTAATACTACTAAATGTGGACAACATTGATACTGCTAAATGTGAACAACATTGATACTACTAAATGGGAACAACATTGATACTGCTAAATGTGGACAACATTGATACTACTAAATGATTGCTGGCTGTTATGTGATTTGATGTCTACACATAAAGTGGTGTGTGACGCATGGTCGAGAGAATTGGTATCACATCCGTGAGGTCCAGGATTCAAGTCCTGATAAGAACTGGGTTTTTTTCTGTCTGATGGTAATTTAAAAAGCTCATCCTGTACATGACGTGGCAACAGCAAGAGTATGCGGCCTTTATCAAACAGCTACAAAATCCACCAATGCAACACCATAACGGAAAGCATGTAGTATTTGGCTGTCGATTGACATAACTGTAAAAAAAAACACAACAAAATAATATCCGGGCGTAAAGATAAAGGTAGGCCAAGAAAACGGTGGATGGAAAACATCAAGACAGCCTTGAACAAACATGGACTAAATGCAACCACGGGGACACATCTGGCCATGGAACGACAACTTTAGCTCCCACCCACACGCTTAACGGCAAGTGTGAATACCATGAACCATCATTTACTTGGGGACAGACAATAGAGACAATAGACATAAAGTGGCAAAACATGCAGTATATGACAGTTGATTGATATAAAGTGGTGAAAAATTCCTTCCACATACATACATTATTATACTTATTATGTGTAGACATCAAAGCATTGCATACCTTGCTGATAGTTGAAGTCTTCTGGCTGTGAACGATAGCTCTGGAGAAACCTCTCATTACATATACAGGAAAAAAAAACAACGAAATTAGCACACAGGGTCATGAAATTTTGCAACTAGATACACGTATGATACCATGGACAGACAACATCAAGGAATGGACAGGGCAATATATTTCCACACTCATCCACATCGCTGAGGATAGAATTCGCTGGAGGACTCTGTGTGCTGAGGCATCCAATGTGGTACCCCTACGGCCCTGAAGGGTTATGGGTTTATTGATTGATTGATTATACCATACGAATATCGACATTTCGACTAAAAGACCTTTATCAGGAACAAATTCCCAATATAAAAGACGAGTAAGAAGGGAAATGACGTTCACACGAAAAAGGCTAAATATGGAAACAAAAGCTTCACTGTAACTAATTCACAAGGATCAAAACAAATAAGCGTTATTTTCTCCTTTTTCATTGGACACAGCAACACAAGGATAAGAGTTTATTCAGGTAACTTTATTAAGGGGAAAAAATGAATTACGGACGACAGATCTAAGAGGTAGATTCGCTATTCACATACCATGTTATATTTAATAACAAAATATTCACACAAGTTTAAACATAGAACTGTTTTAGACGTTTCTAGATTATCTGACTTTTGAAAATTCGCGCAATTATGTATGTCTTACGTGTACTAGTCTAGAACAGGACACGGTGATTCCATTTTTAAAGATTATCTATATTTATAATATCTTAAAATAGTTTAACTCTGAACATGTCTTAACAGCAGTGGTAGCACTGTCACCACGTTGCACCATACATAACTTTAAGATATGTTATCATTAACCTCCTTTCAATTTTCAACTTGTCTAAGCTTGTCTCCATTACGTGATGTTTGTTGTTCCTTATTGGGGATTTCCAACCAACGTTCATTCATAAACGCGGGAGTCACATACGTGTCACATGAGAAACAAGTTAGCAGTTGCCGGTTTGGCATTTCTTGACTAAGCTGTTTAAAATTAAGTTATATTTTTAGTTGCGTTTCATAACCAATAAAACGAATTAAGTTTTAAAAGCTATGTTTATAAATAGCTAAAAATTAAAGTTTTAAGTAAGATCTCATGTTTTGAAATTGTGCTGGCTATCAGCACCTAGCTATTTTTGATGAATGGAGTTGTGTCCAGGATACTGAAAGATCGATAACTTTCTGAGAATCGATGTTTATTTGGGTCAATGTTGGTTCGAAAACGCGAACAGATTAATAATACATTATTTTAATGAGTCTTCTTATCGGTCAGAAACAACAATCAACTGCGAGCGTTTGTTGTTTAAGAATATCTGTTTACAGGAACTAAATAAATATAAACACAATCATAAAAATACATAGGTTTTTTTGAAAATATTGTGTTTGGTTGCAGATGATTGTAGAATGACTATAGTTATTGTTGGGATGAATGGGTTATGCCTTCATTTGTGAGCCACGCCCATGTGACAACATTGGTCATTATCATGTGCATGTATAACAGAAGTGAAAAAAAACTTTTTTGGAATGGCGGCCCGGATTCGGCATTTGTATGTTACATGGGATTAGAAAGGTTTTTTTTTAAGTATCTAGGAGTTCGTGATAATGATGAATGAGTTCGAGGACCAGTGAATATACAGTGAATATACAGTATATATAAAGTGCTTATACATCAGCGTTGCGTACCAGAAAAAATGGCCTTGTGGACCGAATTCGTTGGGCTATATTTTGCCTATTCTTAATGTATAATCGTAAAACAGAAGAGGTCGAAGTTCATGTGCTATACGTCCATCACAAGTGACGATGACCATTTGTGACATCCACTTTTGAAAATCAGAGCTATGTCCATGCCTATGAGTTTGTTGTAGATGGTTAATAAGCCTCATTCGAGCTGAAAATGTCATTGGACAGTTCGGGCATGGAATGACCACTGTAAACGGATTTTGGTTTAACCCATGACTTTCTAGCTACTCTCCGTCGATAAGCTGCTACATTTCTTCTCTTTTCACAGGATAATGTGTCCATGACATGTAGATTTATTTTGTTGAAGTTTATGTAATGCTGTAGCAGCAACATCAGGGGGTTGTTTACTATAAGTTCTATAAGTGTAGATCTGTAGCAGCAACATCCGGGGGGGGGGGGGGGGGTTGATTACTATAAGTTCTATAAGTGTAGATCTGTAGCAGCAACATCCGGGGGGTTGATTACTATAAGTTCTATAAGTGTAGATCTGTAGCAGCAACATCCGGGGGGGGGGGGGTTGATTACTATAAGTTCTATAAGTGTAGATCTGTAGCAGCAACATCCGGGGGGTTGATTACTATAAGTTCTATAAGTGTAGATCTGTAGCAGCAACATCCGGGGGGTTGATTACTATAAGTTCTATAAGTGTAGATCTGTAGCAGCAACATCCGGGGGGTTGATTACTATAAGTTCTATAAGTGTAGATCTGTAGCAGCAACATCTGGGGGTTGATTACTATAAGTTCTATAAGTGTAGAACTAGACATTCTATCTAGCCCAGATCAGTCTGACAAATAGTAATATAAGCGGAAGAACATCTAACGGATGGCTAGAAAAGGCATATTAGCCATATGCAAATTACACATTTCATTGAAACTGTTCTTCTTCTTCTGTGTTCGTTTTCAAATCCTTATATATCAACAGAAAGTAATCCAGAGAACACAAAGCTGTTTATCATGGCTTACATCTTGACAGTGATATCTGAGCTTTTCCTTCTGACACATCCGACTTTAGCACGGTTTATGAAACACCACAACTGATCCTAAATAGGAAGGGGCAGTCAATTCCATACCCATAATCTTCTTATTCGCGTCTCAAGACATGCATGGCATGCCATGCCATTGTGTCACTATTAATTTCTTAACTTTCTAGCAAGGGTAACATACTAACAAATGGCTAACTGACAAAAAAGGATTACGAAAATATATACTATACACAAAACAATGAAAACTTACATCTGGGCAGGACCTTTGCTATGTTTTGAGCAACAATGGGATCTACCAAAAATTTTCATTCGCACGTTTTCCTGTGTAAATTCCTCTTTTTCATGAGAAATGACATTTCTAAGGACCCTCTAAGGGAGGGATTTTACCCACCATATGGATACATTAAATGTACTAAAAGTCAAGTTATGATTTGTTAGGGATGGGGTGATTCGATCCCCCAATGCTTCTCCCTCTTGCACCTTTATACTTAGGCTTGCATCTGGGAAGTCCATAGAATCTATTCTTTTCGTGCATCGCTGCAAAGATACTTATAACTACTAGTGAGATGTGAGTACAAGTTACTGTCACAGTGAGATGTGAGTACAAGTTATTGTTTTTCACAGTGAGATGTGAGCACAAGTTACTGTTTGTCACAGTGAGATGTGAGCACAAGTTACTGTTTGTTACAGTGAGATGTGAGTACAAGTTACTGTTTGTTACAGTGAGATGTGAGCACAAGTTACTGTTTGTTACAGTGAGATGTGAGTACAAGTTACTGTTTGTCACAGTGAGATGTGAGCACAAGTTACTGTTTATTACAGTGAGATGTGAGCACAAGTTACTGTTTGTTACAGTGAGATATGAGTACAAGTTACTGTTTGTTACAGTGAGATGTGAGTACAAGTTACTGTTTGTTACAGTGAGATGTGAGCACAAGTTACTGTTTGTTACAGTGAGATATGAGTACAAGTTACTGTTTGTCACAGTGAGATGTGAGTACAAGTTACTGTTTGTTACAGTGAGATGTGAGCACAAGTTACTGTTTGTCACAGTGAGATGTGAGCACAAGTTACTGTTTGTCACAGTGAGATATGAGTACAAGTTACTGTTTGTTACAGTGAGATGTGAGTACAAGTTACTGTTTGTTACAGTGAGATGTGAGCACAAGTTACTGTTTGTTACAGTGAGATATGAGTACAAGTTACTGTTTGTTACAGTGAGATGTGAGTACAAGTTACTGTTTGTTACAGTGAGATGTGAGCACAAGTTACTGTTTGTTACAGTGAGATATGAGTACAAGTTACTGTTTGTTACAGTGAGATGTGAGTACAAGTTACTGTTTGTTACAGTGAGATGTGAGCACAAGTTACTGTTTGTTACAGTGAGATATGAGTACAAGTTACTGTTTGTTACAGTGAGATGTGAGTACAAGTTACTGTTTGTCACAGTGAGATGTGAGTACAAGTTACTGTTTGTTACAGTGAGATGTGAGCACAAGTTACTGTTTGTCACAGTGAGATGTGAGCACAAGTTACTGTTTGTCACAGTGAGATATGAGTACAAGTTACTGTTTGTTACAGTGAGATGTGAGTACAAGTTACTGTTTGTTACAGTGAGATGTGAGCACAAGTTACTGTTTGTTACAGTGAGATATGAGTACAAGTTACTGTTTGTTACAGTGAGATGTGAGTACAAGTTACTGTTTGTTACAGTGAGATGTGAGCACAAGTTACTGTTTGTTACAGTGAGATGTGAGCACAAGTTACTGTTTGTTACAGTGAGATGTGAGTACAAGTTACTGTTTGTTACAGTGAGATGTGAGCACAAGTTACTGTTTGTTACAGTGAGATGTGAGCACACGTTACTGTTTGTCACAGGGAGATATGAGTACAAGTTACTGTTTGTCACAGTGAGATGTGAGCACAAGTTACTGTTTGTTACAGTGCTGTAACGACGGTCCTTACAAACAATCAAGCATTGTTCATGTAAGATTCATCTATCGTTTGTATGTATATGATGTCCGGCATTCAAGCATGTGCTCTTGTCATGTTATCTGTGTTACAATTGCGCATATCGGAAATGTGTATATTTAAGATGTTTCTCAAAATAAACTCAAGGGTTCACACACTGAAGGCCGTGAGAATTTTTTTTTTGGGGAGGGAGGGTGGGGAATGGGGCGCTTGAGGTAACCTCAAGGGGATCTGAACTATTCGACAATTTAGTGCATTAAAACTTCAGTTAAAAATATAAACATGCTTCAAACATATATTTTAAAACAAAATAATTTATGATTATTGTTACAAATTATTTATATCGCCACAGTAAACCTGGCTATGTCATTATGATAATCTTATACTGATGAAAGGGGAGTAACATTTATTTCCTACATCAGCAGTATGGGAAAACGAGGATGGGGTGCGTAAGGCTTTCGCAAAATGCAGAAAGGAGGCGCCAGTGGGAAACGTTTTGAAACCATCAGTTTGACATATGGTATTGACGTGTCTTGTGACAAGCGGGGGCGTAATAATAGTCATATATAAACGTAATATGTGATAAAAGTATTACTCATGCAGCAGATAGCCTCGGTAGCTCAGAGATTAGTGCACCAGTTTGCTACTAGGGTGGTCTAAGGTCTAATATTTTGTTTAAATAACCAACAGCTGTTATGTCGACTCAGTCTATGGGAATGGGTACCAGAATCGTCTGAGGATGAAAAATCAAAGGAATAATGCTTAGCAAATCATTTTTATCTTGTAGGTACCAAATGGGATGGGGTGAGAAAGATTCAACCCCCCCCCTCCCCCAACACACGCACACACTTTTTGCTAAAGTGAACATTCCAATTTGAACTAAGAAACAATCAAAAAAGGGTAACTCCCAGCCTGCACTTAACGGTTTTCCCCCAAAAATATTGTAATTGTTTGCACAGAAACAAGAGGAGAAATTTTTAATCAGGGTGATGAAATTTTCGTAATCATTGAAAACACATACATATCGCTGTTTCGACTAAAAAGCCTTTATAACGAACAGAACATAACAGACAGCGCTGCACTGACCACGATCATATAACATAGCCCAGTTTTCTAAACCTTGTCAAACGATTACCTTAGGCCTACTCATGCTGTTAGTACTAGTTTCTTATTTTCTTTCGTTCATCTGAAATTTACTTGTATCTATGTACCAGCGTGAGGACATCTAAAGCTCAGTCTCTTCTATAAACTTGAATTAAAGGCTTAAAGACTTGCTCCTCCATGAGTTTTGTAACTCGTGCAGAGCCTGTAGAATATTTCTTATAATGCTGTTACTCTATGCCAGTGTACCTGCTTCAGTATTTCAGTACTGTGGACATTCGTGAAGTATATGCTCTGCTGTCTGAAGTGTCTGTACATATGATTGTGTTATCAATCTTCAGCTTTGTATAAATGTGACAGCTGAGTAGGTTGTGTCACACTGAAGTCGAATGTGTCAGACCGAAAGGTGAAAATATCGCAGTAAAGCTGTAAACAATGACATTTCGTTCTCTGAATTACATCCTGCTAATTTGCAAGAGTTTTAGAACAAATACGGAGGATGAAGTATGTTGTGTCATTTTTTGCTGCGTAGAATGACATCTTCATCGGATCTGCTCATAATTTGTTTGACATTTTGTGCTATTGGCTACTTTGCTCATAAAACTATCTACGAACTTGAACCTATAACCTCCTCACTTCGCTCATAAAACTATCTACAAACTTGAACCTATGAACTCCTCACTTCTTTCATAAAACTATCTACAAACTTGAACCTATAACCTCCTCACTTCGCTCACAAAACTATCTACAAACTTGAACCTATAACCTACCCATTTCGCTCATAAAACTATCTACAAACTTGAACCTATAATCTCCTCACTTCGCTCACAAAACTATCTACAAACTTGAACCTATAACCCCATCACTTCGCTTACAAAACTATCTACAAACTTGAACCTATAACCTCCTCACTTCGCTCACAAAACTATCTACAAACTTGAACCTATAACCTCCTCACTTCGCTCACAAAACTATCTACAAACTTTAACCTATAACCTACTCATTTCGCTCATAAAACTATCTACAAACTTGAACCTATAACCTCCTCACTTCGCTCAAAAAACTATCTACAAACTTGAACCTATAACCTCCTCACTTCGCTCACAAAACTATCTACAAACTTGAACCTATAACCTACTCATTTTGCTCATAAAACTATCTACAAACTTGAACCTATAACCCCATCACTTCGCTCACAAAACTATCTACGGACTTGATTATTATCCTGAGTTTTGATTTTTCTCCGTCTGTAATGTATGTATTTTCCTTTCTATAGGATTGGGTAGTTAATACCGTTTAACCCTCCTTAGATGCCTTTTACAACATGCATTACCATCCAGTGTTATTATTCTTAGCTGCTGATATCCGTATCTTAATGGTTAAAGCTGTTCGCCGTGTGCTCAAAAGATTGCTGGTTCAAATCCGACTCGTGGTGCATTATTCACCAAGTTCATTTTTTGAGCGATACCTTGCAATTATCGCACTAATTATTGAAGCTACCTACTATGGGCGATAGGCCTACTCTAGACAGGGAGTAGCCACTTCGTCGAGAGGGACGGGGAACACATAGGGAATCCCGAGTACAATTGCGTCAATCTTCTATGCATTTCAACACCTGAAGCACACGAATGATGCAAATATTCAATAGCATTTGCATCTTAAATGCCTAAGTGAATATTTAGATGCCAATTTTAAACCTATATATTTGTACTATTGTGAACGTACAGTATAGACACACCGAGGCAGGATAGTTTTGTGTAAACCGCTGACCTAACTGATAGACATTTAAAAATACAAGTCTTTGTTCTGGTTCTAGGGTAAGCCACGTGCTTCGGGTCAGGGTATAGACTGTTTGCCCGGCTGACAAGATAAACAATTGTTGCAGATTGACGTGTAAGATCGAAAGTCTGTATGTGTGTTATGTGGGGGTATTTTTAATTAATAGGATGTAGTGGGTGGGCACCAGAGTTGCCAAATGGTTGGAACTTTTTATAAGGACATTTGATGTCACAATACCCAAACAAAATGACGAAATTTAAAAAAAAGCGTGCAGACAGTATATATGTACTAATATAAATTAATGTAAAAGGGCTTTATTCCTTTTGACAGATTACCTGATGCAAACCTTTTCATCTTCCCCTACACCCTCTTTCCTCCTATATTTGCTTCCTCCGCCGTCCCCTTGCTACTGTCCTTCCCTCTTTTTTCCTTCCTATCACCACTATGTGTATCTATATGTAAGATTTGTTTACTTTATTCTATTGTTTGTCCTGATAAAGGATTTTAGTCGAAACTTCGCCTGTTACTGTCTCGTTGTTATGTTATTTTAACGGCTTATTGTGGTAAGACTTATCTATTTCTTTGATCATTTCGATCTTTGCACTGTGTCACATCAGCCACCCATTTTCTGTTTTGGGTCGTTACCTGACACTGGAACATTTATCGTTTTAGTTGAGCGGGTTCGAATCGAACACATCTTCTAATTTCGAAATCTGCCCATACATGACTAATTTGACCCGTTGCAATAGAAACATTGGAATATTCCATTGTTAGACTGTAAAGTGCATTCCATAACTAACAAACAACTGCTGAATTGAAACCTACGCTGAGTTCCTTTGATGATAAGCTGACATGGAAGCAACACATAAACCAAGCAACAACAAAGGCCAAGAGGACGTTAGCTATCCTGAGAAAATTAAGTGGAACCACATGGGGAGCCAGTGGGAATATACTCCGTAAAGTTTACCAACAAGGCATAAGACCACACCTGGAATATGGTTCAGCTGCGTGGTGTCCTGCATCAAACACCACATTACAAGATATAAAGTGCAAAACCAGGCGCTTAGGATAATAATATTAGGAGCAATGAAATCAACACCCACACTAGAGATGCAGAAAATGGGAAGAATGCAAACACTTGGCGAATGCAGAGACACAAAGGTACTAATGCAAGCAGAAAAGTTCAGTGTATGCCAAATCATCCAATGAAGGAAAGTTCCAAAATCTAGCAATGATGCAGAAATCCACACAATTAGTGTGGCAACTAAAAATCTGCTGAACTCCAACTCTGACCTACAGCCTGTGGTATTCCGGACAGATGCAAGGTCAGTGCTTCAAGCTCTCCAGTCTGGAAAACTAACAGACTTGTAAAAACTACTTAGCGAATTGTCTTACCAGTATAGGGTAACCATGCTGTGGATACCCTCTCACCGTGGACTACTAGGAAATGAAAAAGCAGACCAACTGGATAAGGAAGGTACTGCCGAAGACCAACCAGATATACCAATCACCTATCATCAGAAAAAAACAGATGATCAAGTCAATAAGAAAGCCACAAACACCAACACAAGATGACTATCACATTATGAACAGATCAGAACAAGTTGTAATTCTACGGGAACAGGACACAACTGACTCCGCAGTCATATGTACATAAAGTTCAAGATTGGCAACACAGCCATGTGTACATGTGAACAGGCAGCACAGAGTGCCAAACATATACTTCAAGAGTGTTCTGAGTACGAAACGCTAAGGCCGACATATCTGCCAGAGAAAAGAACACTGGAATCAAAGCTCTATGGGCCACTGTGTGAACTACAAAAGACAGTGAGTTTTATTCAAGAGAAAATTACAGATATAAATATATAGATATAAACATGTTTCAAGTTAATGAAAGAAGAAGAAAAAACGTACCGCCAACAATATAACACCTGTTCGCTAATGGGAACATATCCTTATAAGATGACTCTCATTTGATTTTTCCTGAGATTTTCGCTGATGTCGACAAAGTATAATCAAAGTGACCAATGAAAACATGGAAAAAGTCAAACGAGTCATTTTATAAGGATATGTTCTCATTAGTTAATAGTTCTTATATTGTCGACATTCTCACGTGAATTGATACACCTTGCGTTTGAGCCTTCGTTCTTTATGTGTCCTCAAATATCATATCCCAGTTGTGCTAATTCTATAGAAAAGTAAGTACCATCAGCGCATGCAGATAACGAAATATTCATCAAGAAACAAACATTGGTAGAAACAGAACAAACTATTAAGATTTCATGTCTAAACCGTCTATGTATCTATCTATACGATGTGTCCCTTGTTTGTCTTGCGGCGTCAGGGGTGGAAGAGTTCTCTGGAGATGGCCTTCTTGTGCGCTGTTTGTAAGCTTGTTCCTGTGGCTTCTTTGATTTCTGTGATCCATCTTTTACATGGTCTGCCTCTGGCTTTATAACCGTTATGTCTATGTGTCATGACCATTTGTGGCATGAAATCTGTCGGTAGTCTGGAAGCGTGTGCAAACCACTTGATCTGTTGTCGCTTGATGTGTTCCAATACTGGTATTGTTTTGGTTATCTGTATGATGTTATCGTCTAAACCGTGCACATTAAAAAACAACAACTAAAAGTATATATAATTGAAATTAAAAGATAGAAAATCACCATCACCAGAAGGCAAAGCCAATGAAACGCTTAAATATCTAGGATAGGGGTGGGCAAACTACGGCCCGCCATTGGATATTTTGCGGCCCTCAAATACATTTTTAAATAAACGAACGATCGTCACAAATGATTCCCCCCCCATTAATATTACACAGAAATCCATTGGAATTTTAATTCGACTTTCTTATATATTAAATATACAATATTTTTCCCCCCAATTTGACATCATTTAAATATTAATATTGATATATATATATATATATATATTATATATATATATATATATATATATATATATATATATATATATATATATATATATATATATATATATATATATATATATATATATATATATCGTCAATGAAATTTACTACGTTTAATATGATTGTTTAATGTTGAGTAATGTACTATACTAGAATTGACGTAATTTGATTGGCTGAAATATCATACCCCCCCCCCCTCATATCATACGAATGGAATGCGCAAATACTCGATTTGCAATCATTTAAGCTGCACAGTTCCTTGGGAATTCCCGTTGTGTTTTAATAACCATCACGTTTGTAGTTTCTATTCAAAAATTTCCGTATTTATATTGCAACCGAGTTTTCTAAATCTAAATAATTATATTCGCGCTGCCGTTAGCACATTTGTTCTTAGTTACTTTTGCAACATTTTAAGATATTTTTATTATAATGAGTGCATCCAAAAAACGTAAGATTGATGACAAGTGTTGGGTTTTCAAAGACGAATGGATTACCAAATATTGTTTTATGCAAGTTGGCAACAAATCTTTTTGCTTGCTGTGTCACGAATCAGTGGCTGCTTTTAAAGAATATAACTTAAAAAGACATTACCAGACAAAACATCACAATTTCGGACACAGTCTAACATCTGAAGAAACGAAAAGAAAATGCATGGGGTTGGTAAAAAGTCTTGATAAAGAACAAACTGTGTTTACAAAGCAGTCTTCAATTCAAGATGCCGCAACAGAGGCCAGTTTGGTGTTGTCACACAAAATTGTGAAATACAACAAGCCATTTTCTGATAGTGAATTTATTAAGGCATGTTTACTAGATGCAACAAACATTCTGTGTCCAGAACAAAACAACAAATTTGACAGTATTGCATTATCCAGAAGGACTGTGGTCAGACGTGTTGAAAAGATAAATGAAGATTTGACCCTTCAACTTCAAGATGCAAGTAAGCATTTTTTGTGGTACTCTCTTGCATTGGACGAGAGTACTAATGTACATAATACTGCTCAATTATTAGTTTTTATACGTGGAATAATCATTTCTTTTAAACTCTTTGAAGAGTTACTGAGTGTTGAGTCGATCAAAGACACTACCACTGGCCTCGATATATTCAATGCTGTTAGTAGATGTATTGAAAGAGCTGGGTTAATGTGGAACAAGATGGCCAGTATTACAACTGATGGTGCTCGTGCTTTAACTGGAATAAATATAGGACTGATAAAGTTGATCAATGATAGGATTAAGTAAGAATATCCTGACCACGTAATATTACCACTTCACTGTGTGATTCATCAGGAAAGTTTGTGTAAATCTGTTTTAAAAATTAAGCATGTTATTAACCCAGTTGTCAGTGTCATAAACCTCATCAGATCAAGAGGACTCAATCACAGGCAGTTCAGATCATTACTAGACGATCTATAAACTGAACATTCTGATGTCCTGTATCACAGTACAGTTCGATGGTTGAGTCTCGGAAAGGTTTTAAGGAGAGCATGGGATTTTTAAATAATAAATAGTAATGTTTCTAGATATGAAGGGCGTAGAATGTGACTTCAATGCTAACATTGTTGATGCAGAGTGGAAGCTTGACTTTATATTTGCCATTGAAATAATGGAAAAGTTAATTGAACTGAATGTGAAACTTCAGGGCAATGGTTTGTTTGCACATGAAATGTATGTTCATGTAAAATAATTTCAAGCCAAACTCTCACTGTTTTCCAGACAAGCAAGTGAAAACATGTTTTGTCACTTCCCTTTGCTGAAACAAGAAACTATTTCTGTTGAAATGAGTAAAAAATTCAAAGCTAAGTTAGATGTATTGGTTGAAGAATTTGGAAGAAGATTTCAAGAACTTGGAGCAGCACTTCAATGTTATCAGTTCTCCCCTCAGTGCAGAAGCTGATAAGCCCCATAGCACATACAGTTGGAGTTGCTTGAATTACAAGCCAATCATTACCTGAAGGAAAAATTTAAGTCTGAATGTTTGTTGGATTTGTATGGTTCTTTGCCTGAACAATCATTCCCAAACTTAAAAAACTTTGCAGCTAAATTATTGTCATTATTTGGATCTACATATATTTGTGAACAGGCATTTTCTTGCTTAAAAATCAACAAATCTAAGAATATGTCATGCAAATTTCTACAATTAAACTTGCTCCAGATTTCAAAGGAATTATAAAATCTTACAAGCAATTACATACATCTCATTAGAAATTAATAATATCAATAAAGTTGTAACTGTTGTGACTGTATGTGTAAGGTGTTTTTTTAAATCTTCATTAAAACTATTGATATGAACCCATATTGTAACTGTATGCAACATAATATTTTTCAATTATTGTTAAAATATTTGCAAAACCTTTTATCCATATTAGAAAATATACTGTTATAGTGTAAGTCTGTTAGAAATGTAATTTATTTCAGAAGTTATCTACATTATGTAAAACTACCTTTCTTTACAATAAAAATATTTAATTGATTACTTACCGAGAATTTTAAACAAAAATATACATAATATTATATGCGGCCCTCCAATAGCTTTACAATTTTCAATGTGGCCATCTGCACAAAAAGTTTGCCCACCCCTGATCTAGGACATGCAGCTATGTATAAATTTCTACAGCTATACAATTACAATTGAGGTATAGGAAGTATGCAACAGGCTCATGTGTACTATCATAAAGAAAGGCAAGAACAAACAGAAGCCTGACTGACAGCTACATACTTATAAACATAACTGAATATGTCTGCAAGACAATGGAAAGAATGGTCAACAAGCGATTGAAATGGTACCTAGAATCATATATACTAATGCTGTCTAAACAAGCTGGGTTTAGAGTTTAGAGAGCAACAATACAGAAGATCAAATAACACTCACGTCCCAGATCATTGAAGATGCGTCTCGGGATAAGAAGAGTTTTCATTATATGAACAGATCTTTGTAAAAAAAAACTATTGACATGGTCTGGAAAGTTAGACTGATTGTAAACTTTCTTCTTCTTCTTCTGCGTTCGCTCTCATATAACCACAACGAATATATCGTGTGGTTTCCGCCGGTAGCGTGAAGTACGTTGTGCTGCAAGTTCCACAGTAGAACTGTGTTATTTGCACCTTGGTTGGCCACTCTGTGGTCTGGACGTCCGAGTTATAGTAAACTTTAAAGGAACGGAATCAGGAGTAACATGAGTAAGTGGGTACGATCCTTCCTACACAAATGGAAAGCAAGAGTCAATATGGAAGATCACAGTAACAAACTTTTTCTCCTAAATGTTGAAGTTCCTCAAGGCTTAGTACTGTCTCTATCTCTATTTCTTGTATTCATAAATAATCTAATCTGCGAACTTCCACACGGTGTAAGAGCTGTCATGTATGCCGATGACGTGGTGGTGTGTTTTGTAGAATAACTTCTGAAGATCACCAACAAGAAAATACAAAAGGCAGCAAACAACATAGCAGCGTGGGCAGATAAATGGATGGTACAGATCAATGCTGAAAAATCCTCAACAATACTCTTCACGCACTAAAATAACGACAAAATAGGAGAGATAGAACTCGGAAGTAAGCATAACCACACAGAAGAGAAGCTAGTGTACCTGGACACCACACACGAGATTGACATGGATGCTTCACATTGAGGAAATAGAGACAAAAGCAAAAACGAAACGCCATCCACAGGATATTGAAGGGAGAAGCCGTGGAGAACACTCAACATCAATTTTCAAATCATTTTTACTGCATTATGAGTTTAAAAAGTAAAATAAATCTTGGGTGTTTCTATATTATATTATTCATTGACTCTGTCACATCTGAAGAACCCTTGTTTATGTGTATATGTTATTTATGTTTACAAGCAGGCGTAACTGGTTTTTGTAGTACTCAGGCCTGATGACACGTACTAAGGCTAAATGTTTGTAGTTCTTGGAGAATTTTCATACCTGTGTAGTGTGTGTTGTTGTTGCTGTCTATGCGTCAATCAACCGGTCCATATTCATAATAGCTTGAGAATATCATCATCATCATCATCAGGTGTCATGCCGGGTGGCGTAGGCGGTCATGGCTCTCCACAGCTCTCTGTCCACAGTATAATGTATCAAAATCGTTGTTGTTTCTTTGCCGTGCCAGGTTGTCAGACTGTCTAATATTTTCTCACGTTGTCGCCCTCCGTCTCTGGTGCTTTCAATCTTGCCTGTTGTGATTATGTTCTCTAAACCTGTCTGTCTCATGAAGTGGCCAAAAAAAGAAGATTGCCTTTTTCTTATATTGTTGATTAAGGTCCGTTTCGCATTTAACTCTTTTAACACCTCTACATTAGTTTTTCTGGCAGTCCATGGTATTCTCAGCATTCTTCTGTAGAACCACATCTCTGTTGCCTCCAATCTCCCACTTTCCAGTTTGTTTATTGTCCAAGACTCGCACCCATATGTTAGTATAGGGGTTATATAGCACTTCAGAACTCTCTTTCTCACCTCTAATGACAAGGTCATATTACACAGTATATTTGTCATTTTTCTGAATGTTGTTTTTGCCTGTCCTATTCTGCATTTTATTTCTGTTGAACTTCTTCCATCTGCTGTAATAATTGTACCTAGATATTTGAATTGGTGGACCTGTTTTAATACTATATCATTCGATATGATCTTGCACGGTGTGTTATTTTCTTTCTTTGAAATAATCATTACTTCTGTTTTCTTGATATTTAGGAAGAGGCCTTTCTCTTTGCTTTCTGTAACTACTACTTTAATTAAGTTTTGAAGGTCTTCCTCCCTTTTTGCAATCAGAACAGTGTCATCCGCATATCTCAAATTATTTATGTTATGTCCTCCCACTGATATTCCTGGGATATCTACTATTGCACGCAATATGTTTTCACTGTATAGAGAGAACAGGTCTGGTGAAAGCACGCATCCCTGTCTGACTTCTTGTTTTTTGAGAATATACACGTTGATTATATCGAAACAGAAAGCTGCCTACCGAAAGCACCGCTCATAGAATAAACTCGGCTGATTCAAGCCATGATTCTAAATGATCTCTGAAAAAAATCCACTTTGTAAATAAAATGTTGCAAGGAGATGCAAACCCGGACACGAAGGTCTTGAGCACATAGCAAAGGGCTTAACCACTACGCCAGGTGTGTCATTTACGTGGATTATTTCTAAAAACATCTTGACTATAATCACATCTTTTTTAGGGATGCCGGTGGTTGAAGACGGAAAACGTGTCTCGACTCGGGTCTGACACCGGATTCGGTTAAGGAATAATGTAGCACAGAGAATGAAAATGCAATGTGTCGCCGCTATATCTGCGACAATGGTTCGATACAGTCGACTTCGGCGGTGTTAAATAATACGTTCAGTGTTTTTTATCGCTTCCAATCAATAGAATACGCCTGTAACTATATCGCTAGTGGGTCAGTCGTACAAGCGAACTGATTCCGTTATTACGCGTTGACTACCAATCTCAAAATTAAACACTTTCAAACTTGCTAGATTTTGTTTATGCCGCTGTAAGTATCGAATTTAAAAAAATAATTTTTAATGGATCTGAAGCATGGACTGCAAACAAAAATATTAAAAACAAACTGGAACCTACAGAGAAGTGGTTTCTGAGAAGAATGATGAAAATACCATGGGCAGCTAAGAAAACTAATGCAGAGGGTCTCATTGATGTTGACATAAAAGATAAATCATATCAAACATTAAGGGCAGACTTAATACTATTAATACAGAAACCTAAAGGTTTCTAGGGCATGTACCCAGGAGAGCACAGATTGAACACTTAATAACTACTGGAAAGATCAAGGGGAGAAGAGATAGGGGACAACAAAGAGAAAAGTTGTTAGACGGACTAGTATTGTGGCACGGTAGAAGTTCGCCAACCGAGCTTATTGACAACACAAGAGACAGATTGTCGCGGAGAAAGATGATCACCTACATCATTCGGCATGGCACTTGATTGATTGATTGAATTCTTCTTCTTTCGTTCACTTGAAACATGTCTATATCTGTAATTCTGTCTCCTTAATAAAACTCACTGTCTTTTGTAGTTCATACAGTGTCCCATAGAGTTTTGATTCCAATGTTGTTTCCTCTGGCCAATATGTCTGCCTCAGCGTTTCATGCTCAGAACACTCTTGAAGTATATGTTTGGCACTCTGTGCTGCCTGGCCACATGTACACATGGCCGTGTTGCCAAATTGATTGAATGATTGATTGCCTGATTGATTGGTATCGCTATTGTCATAATTACAGATGTCAACAACCTTCCAGTAATTCTTGATTTTATTTTTATGAATGTGGCCTAACCCTGATCCAGTATTTAGTAAAAAAAAAAAGTAAGGTACCCCATAGCATTTATTAATGCCGTTAGCTATCTCACATTAAACAGGCTCTGCAAATGAGGGCGGTAGCCATCTCCTCTCCCTCGCAGTCTTTACTTCCCGGATTAATCCGGTACCCATTTAAGGCTGGGTCGACCTGGGAGACGTTGCAATCTGAAAACATTTCCGCCTCAACTGGGGAATGAACCCAGGACCACGCATATGCGAAGCCAGTGCGCTAACGCGGCTCCAGTATCTCAAATCCAGTATTTAATAGATTAGCGAATCCACTATAAATATGTAGTGTTTTATGATATATATATATATATATAATGACGATGTTCCTCCTTCGCAAGTGAAGATGAGCATGGCATGAAAAACATTAAATGCGACGGAAAAAAAATTAGGTAAAATCGGTAATTAACTAATTTGGTTTGTGAGTTCGTAGATGCCCCATGAGTCCGATTCGTGCACGGGAAGTTCTATTGCAGTGCATGCAGGAGTGCTGAAGGTTCGGGGTAGAAGAATTTTCGGATTTGTCCTTCCGATTCTTGCGCTTGTGGATTGCCAGCAGTGTTCTTTCTTTTTCAAATGTCGTGATGCCAGCAGTGATCTTGGTGTGCCAGACTGAGCGATCAAGTGCTGTAGTCTCCCAGGAGCTAGGATCGATGCTGCAGTGCTTGAGAGAGTTTTTTAGGTTACCGTGAAGCGCTTTTTCTGCCCTACAGTTGAACGTTTACCTTCGCACAGCTTTCCATAGAATAATCTCTTTAGAATGCGCTTGTCTGGCATACGGACGATGTAGCTAGTCCAGCGGAAACTGCTCAAAATTTTCAAATATGACAAATATATATATATATATATATATATATATATATATATATATATATATATATATATATATATATATATATATATATATATATATATATATATATATATATATATATATACACGTTAAACTATTCAATCTGTATGTTTTATTGTAACATATCCGAGGTAGCGCTGTCCAAATTCCACTTTGCCGGGCAAATGGTTGTAGCAAAACAAAGTGTTAATGTTTGTATAGGAAAAGAGAATGTTCAAACAGATTCTCATTTGTGTACACAGCTGTACGTCTAGCAAATGATTGGCTCTGGATTGCGTAGTGTGTGGAATGTGCTTCTGTGTGTTTGTGCTATTTTGCGTGCTGTGCAATATAAAAAAAAACAATAAATGTTTCGGTGAAAGGTAGTTTTGATCAGTGCTTCTCAAATGCAGGACCGCGGACTGCTGCAGGGCTTCGGCAACATGTCTACCGGGCAGCGAGAGCTTCTTGAAATATAAAGTTATTTATGAATATATAGAATTTATTTTAACCGGAGTCTGATGTTTCCATTTGTTTTAATCGGGTCTCGGTGTCACAAAGGTTGAGAAGCACTGACAGAGAACACAAACAAATACGCACGCACACTCACACAACTATATTGAGAAGTGAAACAGCAAGACTTTGGAAAACATAAAGATCTGGGGTTTTTTTCCTAAACATCTAGAATTACTAAAAATAATCGAGGATAATGGTGTCTATGGTGTTGTGCTTAAGCATCTCGTTTTGTGCTCAAGAGGGTATAGGCTCGCATCCCGCTCGCAACTTTTTGTTTATAAAGTAGATGTATTTTTTCAGAAATCAGGATTATAGTTTGAAGCAGCAGAGATCGTCCTATGTGCAGTACTTTCGGCAGGCAGCGATGTGCTTCGATAAAATCGATTGAGCAAATTGGTTTGACCAGAGTACAATGTAGTAAAATCTCCACGCGCTTTTAACCCTTTTCTTTGTCATAATAACAATAATAAGACCCGTAACCCGCCAGGGTCGTAGGAGTGCCACACTGGATACAACAGCACAAAATGCCTCCCCCCCCCACAACAGCTCTGTCCACAATCATTCGGAGGAGTGTAGAAAAATCATGCTTAGACCATTCATTGATGTTATCAATCAATTCAGGATTATCTCTAGCCTCCTGTTTTCCTTCCACCCTCGACTGTACCATGAAAAATAGTTTTAAAGAAAGAGGGAGTCGTGTCTCGTTACATGCCCAAACCAAACAAGTTTACACCGTTTCACAACTGCGAAAAGTTATTTTTGATTACGCGCAAGTTTGTTTATTTGCTGCTGGACAAATATATTTGTCTTGTGTTCTTTGTAATTAATTTGTAACAGAAGTCTGTAGCACTTGTTTTCAAAAGCCTCAATTCTTCTTTCTTTGTCTGCATTGAGTGTCCAAATTTCACATCCGTAAAAAAAGTATTACCCTAAACAAGCACAATGCTTAAAGAAGGAGAAATAATAGGTTGAAAGTCCATTCAAAAACTAAAAGCACAGACAGGTGACGCAACACACGAAGAATTAAAACCTCTATTAATCTATATTTTTAGTATTATTAATCTGACCTATGTGCCGCCTGTGATATTAAAGGAACTAACTAATAAAAGTTTACTTAGTACTAACAATCTGAATAGATTGATCTTTACTGAAATACTGATCTTACTTAACCAAATGATATTCAATCTTGCCATGGCAGCCATCGTCACCTGAGTTCTATCTTAATGTCATTTCCCGAGTGCCATCATCACATATTTGGGACTCGAGATATTTGAAGGTGTTAACTTCTTCAAGTGTGTGACCATTTAACTAGATATTCGTAAGATCTTGCTTGTTTTCACTATACTCTGTTCACGCTAAGAATGAAGTGGGTAAGTGCTTCTGATTAGTTGTTGGACGCAGAACGCATTAATCGATTGTTAATTGCCCAATAATACTGTTTTAAAATTTCATTTTAAAATGTTTTTTTCCTTCTAAATGTTGTTTAAATATTGTTTTAATTGTTTCTAAATGTTTTAAATAATATTGCGTTTACATGCCATCAGCTGTTTAAAAATCACCTGTGGTCGCAGAGTAATGTGCGGGTGTGTTTTGACCCACTTCATTCTTAGAGTGAACAGAGTATTCTTCTTCTTCTTCAGCGTACATTCTCAAACTCCTGCTGAATTTCTCTTGAAGCAGGACCATGGTCCTATTAGATCTTCAGAAGGATGTAGTCCAGAGAATGGAAATGCGTTGTGTCGCCGTTTTATTTGCGCCAATGGCCCGACACATCCGTCTTCGGCAGGAACTGAGTATAGTCACCAATATCTTGCTTTTATCAATGCTAATTTCTTTTTATTAAAAAACACCACTTCTAATTATACATATAGACAAATCGGAGTGTGGGGTGTCTTCTTTCGAAGCAACGTATCCGCTAAGTATCTTCTGATTATATAAGAAAGCTCTATAGAACACCCTCATGTATACAAGAAACAAAATCTTTATCACTTGTAACTAATGAGAATAAAACAAAGAAGAAATACAGCATTCGTATTCTAAAGCTAATTCACCGAAAATATTAGCTGACAAGATAACGTATATGAACACACATGACACAACTGAATTGTGTTTCTGTTTATAAGTTTCGTGTAAATTTCGAAGCCAAATATACTTTCTAGTGTTTTTAACTTTCTCTTCTCAATTTTGGGAAAATTCAATGTAAATTTAAATTAGTGTGTCATGTGACGTATTCTTTCCAGAACGTTGTCTTCCCAATGAGCTCTCTGAATCCCTCTTTGTCTTGGGCGATGTGGCTTGCATTTTCCAAAGATGTATTCATGTTATCTTTAATGTCGTCAATCCATCGTCTTCTTAGTCTGTTTGTCTCCTCTCCCAGGTACTCTGCCCTCCATTATTTGTCTTTCTAAACAGTTGTGTCTCTATATGTGACCAAACAGGTGTAGTTTTCTGTTTGTTATTTGTTTAGTAACCAACACTGGAATTTTCAATGTGTTTATAATATCGGAGTTTCTATTTTTCCTTCCATGATATTCTAATCAATAGAAGGTAGTACTGCTAGTAGAACTGAATGAAAATAATACTCAGGTGCAAGACAGGTAATGGAGTTCTACTGGATAACGACTGACACACTATCACTGACGGATGCGTACGTGAATTAATATATACAACAAAACACAGAATATAATCATACAAATGACAATGCGCAGGACATAATCGACGTTTCGAACCAAAAGGCCTTTGTCAAGATACGCACATAACATAAAAATATAACAAACGTGGTGTCGTGTAGTCATTTCTACATGTATATTGCATATCAAGCGATCAAACATACAATAACCCGAAAACCGATCGTCATTCAATCAGTTAAAGTGACATCTCTATTTCTCTGTGTTTCTATATTGTTCATTTGTGGTTCTACATATTTTACATATTCCTTTGTAGAGCATTTAATATCTTGGACTATTTTAGGATTTCTTTCTTTTTTGTGTGGATATTTTACCTAGTACTTCATCTGTGAAGATATGTTATCTAGTCGTGTTGTGAAGATATGTTATCTAGTCGTGTTGTGAAGATATGTTATTTAGTCTTGTTGTGAAGATATGTTATCTAGTCGTGTTGTGAAGATATGTTATCTAGTCATGTTGTGAAGACATGTTATCTAGTCGTGTTGTAAAGACATGTTATCTAGTCGTGTTCTGGAAGACATGTTATCTAGTCGTGTTGTGAAGACATGTTATATAGTCGTGATATCTAGGTGCGCCTCTCCGCCTGGTATCTCCGACTTCAGTACTTGTGCTTGCTTCGGCAGGACTGTGGTCCTGCTTGAAGTTAGGGATGACCCGACCAATATTAGTTTCCAGCCTCTGCTTCTTCTTCTTCTTCTGCGTTCGTTCTCAAACTCCTGCAGATTTGCAGGATGCAGTCCGGAGAACGGAATGCGTTGTGTCATGGTTTACAGCATTGCTGCGATATCTGCGCCTTTCGGCCTGATACATCCGACTTCAGCATGGCTTAGGGTCACTTACCCTATATGGGATGGGACAGCCAACTCCATCTCATAACCTCCTTAGTCGCCTCTTACGACATACGTGGAAGGTAAACAGTGTTGCTATTCTTTGCTCCCCTTTCGGGCCCCGGCAACACACAGGCGTTCCAGCCTCTGTTGACTGGACTAAGCCTCAAAGTGACCCCATGGTGATTTCATCTGTCATTGACGGTGATTTGTTATTGGCTTTCTCTCGCTGGTAACAATTATTATAGACAGAAATATCAGTCAAATGCAATTACTAGTTAATTAACGCTTTCTAATATGAATGCGAATACCAAGGGCAGAGAGGAGGTCTAATCAAGAGTTGCTTAACAAAATCAACGTGCAAGAAGGCTGGCTTCTAAACTCGATACTGAGAATGAAGTTTGGTTTATTTTTCTGCAATATGTAAATAAACATAGTTTTGTCGAAAAGAGTATTGCTGGAGGGAGCGATAAAAGGGAGCAGAGGTAAAGGTCGCCCAAGTCGTCGTTGGGCAAGAGATATCCAAGAATACATGCATGTGTCGCTGGAGGAAGCAGGACATCTCGCCCAAAACCGATTTTCAAGAGATTCATAAGAAAGACAATGTTCTGGAAAGAATATATCACATAAAAGCAACAATTTAAATTCTTGGTGTATTTGTCAATATTTTACCTTCTGCATTAAAAAAAAAAGTTCCTGCAGATTATCAAAATGTAGTCTAAAGAATGAAATAAATTTTGTTATAGTTTACAGGTTCGATACATATCTGCACTCTTATACCCAACACATCTGATGTCAGCATGAAGATTATGTATGAACATCGTCTTTCCTGAAATTTAAAGTAAATTTTAAACCTAATTTTTTTACAAGTTTAATATAAATTTCATTAACATAGCTTATATATTCCAGTTATTTTGTACTCGCAGAGGAGATCTAGTACAACTAATTTATGTATTCTAAAATTCACAATAAAAATATGTGTCAGCACAGCCGATATGCATCTTCTAATTTAGGTCCTAACTATAATTTGGTACGGGCTGTTAAATATGTCTTGTAAGGGTGGTAATCAAACAAAGAACGGGTGGATTTAAAGTAATTTCACATGCAACACACGAACAACACACACACACACACACATACACATACCCCGATGCGACACCCTCGGTATGTATTTATTCGTAAAAAGGGAAAGGGGGGGGGGGTGAAAAATACACATACACACACCAGAAAACAAATAATGGGAAAGAGGTGTTGGTTAGCATTTAACAAAGGTACATAGAAGTAAATAGACGAACGAAACAAATAGACATAACATGTTTGTAACAGGTGGAAAATTGATTATGTAAGATGTAATTGTGGTGATTTAGTAGATTTAAGATGTAAATGTGGTGATTTAGTTATGTAAGATGTAATAGTAGTGATTTGATGTAAGATGTAATTGTAGTGATGTAAGTTGTAATTGCGGTGATTTAGTTTATGTAAGTTGTAATTGTGGTTTTTTAGTCTATATAAGTTGTAATCGTAAGTCTATGTAAGATGTAATTCAACGCCTTTAACAAACTTTCAACCATCTGGAGATTTAATATCGCAAGTAATCACATCAAACTGCGACTATTTAATGCAAGTGTGATTCCATTATTGACATACGGATGCGAAAGTTGGAAATCTACCACAATAATGGATAAGAAGTTAGTTGCCTTCGAGAATAGATGCCTCAGAAAAATCACAAACACCAATTGGAAAGACTTCAAATCAAACGACATACTAAGAGAGGAGACAAAACAAGAATATTTGACGAACATCATCAGAAAACGTCGTTGGACATACATCGGCCACGTACTTAGAATGAAGGAAGACAGAATTCCACAAGTCTGCATGTGGACACCAGACGGGTAAAGAAAACAGGGAAGACACCACAAACAATTATCAGAAGAACATTTATGAATGAATTAAAATCAACAGGTATAAATGCACAAGACCTGCAATCCTTTGCAACTGACCGACATGCATGGAAAACTATGACATCTGCCCTATGTGCCAAACTTGGCAAAAGAGGAACTGACCGAAGATGTAATTGTGGTGATTTAATTATGTAAGTTACAATTGAGGTGATTTAGTTTATGTAAGTTATAATTGTGGTGATATTGTTTATGTCAGTTGTAATTGTGGTGGTTTAGTTTATGTAAGTTGTAATTGTGGTGGTTTAGTTTATGTAAGTTGTAATTGTGGTGGTTTAGTTTATGTAAGTTGTAATTGTGGTGGTTTAGTTTATGTAAGTTGTAATTGTGGTGGTTTAGTTTATGTAAGATGTAATTGTGGTGATTTAGTTTATGTAAGATGTAATTGTGGTGATTTAGTTTATGTAAGGTGTCGCCCGTGTGTTGCCTGGGCCCGAAAGGGGAGCAAAGAATAGCTACACTGTTTACCTTCCACGCATGTCGTAAAAGGCGACTAAGGAGGTTATGGGATGGAGTTGGCTGTCCCATCCCATATAGGGTCAGTGACCTAACGCCATGCTGAAGTCGGATGTATCAGGCCGAAAGGCCGAATATTGCAGCAATGCTGTAAACCATGACACAACGCATTCCGTTCTCCGGACTACATCCTGCTAATCTGCAGGAGTTTGAGAACGAACGCAGAAAAAGAAGAAGAAGAATGTAAGTTGTAATTGTACAGGTTAAGTGAGACTGCAGTAAAACTGTATAACTATAACACTTAGTAAAACTGTATAACTATAACACTTAGTAAAACTGTATAACTATAACACTTAGTAAAACTGTATAACTATAACACTTAGTAAAACTGTATAACTATAACACTTAGTAAAACTGTATAACTATAACACTTAGTAAAACACTAAAAGCGTTTCATAGTCAGCTTTACTATGAAAGTACAGACTATTGAAACTATTATGTACGCGTTGGGTACTAAAAAATACAGGTATATAAGAAATTTTCAATTTTAATGGGGGTTTTTTCCAGGAAAATACGAGACAAACAGTTAAAAACAGTAAAAATAAAGACCATTATCACAAATACATAAAACGACAAACATTTAACAGCAGAGAACTAAAGTAACAATGACATACACAAACACAAGTATTGTCGTAGAGACGCGCATTAAAAAAAAAAGGATGGGAATGAGAACGAAATAAAACATGTATACTTGAAAACAACATGAACGTAAAGGTAAAGGTAGGTGCCATGGCAGCAACCCGCCGCCGGGGGGTGAAGATTACTCGTCGTGTGCTAAGCCGCAGCAACTTTTAGCTGGGTTATCCAGACCCCTTCCTTGTTGTGTTTACCTTTCCCAATATATGTGCCAGGTACCCATTTACAGATGTGTCGACTGGAGGAACGATCGTGTCAGGCAACAAATGAAGCCCCTGAATTTTTTAATTTTTTTTTTTAACAACACAAGAAAGACACCACCACCCAAATCTAAAAATAAATGAATGGTCTGTATTAAGACAAAATGACTTCAAGTATGGCTTTTATTAGGTAAACGACATCCTTGCAGAAAACGTATCTACCTCAATGAACCAAAAATCTTTTAAAATCATTTCCATCACCTAGAAGTCATCTTTAAGTTTGGTGCCAGCGCATATAATACGTGTATATACGCCCGACGCACCAGAAGAACTGGCTTGCTGGACCGATTTTGGCCAGCCTACCTTATTATGTCAACCACTAGGCACTACATTAGAGTGTCACATTTATTTTAATAATGCAAAAGTTGGTGATCTGATACCACAGCATCTTCCAGCGCTGAAACTAGGCATTAAGCATTTTCTTCCAGCGCTGAAACTAGGCATTAAGCATTTTCTTCCAGCGCTGAAACTAGGCATTAAACATTTTCTTCCAGCGCTGAAACTAGGTATTAAGCATTTTCTTCCAGCGCAGAAACTAGGTATTAAGCATTTTCTTCCAGCGCAGAAACTAGGTATTAAGCATTTTCTTCCAGCGCAGAAACTAGGTATTAAGCATTTTCTTCCAGCGCAGAAACTAGGTATTAAGCATTTTCTTCCGGCGCTGAAACTATGTATTAAGCATTTTCTTCCAGCGCTGAAACTAGGCATTAAACATTTTCTTTCAGAGCTGAAACTAGGCATTAAGCATTTTCTTCCAGCGCTGAAACTAGGCATTAAGCATTTTCTTCCAGCGCTGAAACTAGGCATTAAACATTTTCTTTGAGAGCTGAAACTAGGCATTAAGCATTTTCTTGCAGCGCTGAAACTAGGCATTAAGCATTTTCTTCCAGCGCTGAAACTAGGCATTAAACATTTTCTTCCAGCGCTGACACTAGGCATTAAGCATTTTCTTGCAGCGCTGAAACTAGGCATTAAGCATTTTCTTCCAGCGCTGAAACTAGGCATTAAACATTTTCTTTCAGAGCTGAAACTAGGCATTAAGCATTTTCTTGCAGCGCTGAAACTAGGCATTAAGCATTTTCTTGCAGCGCTGAAACTAGGCATTAAACATTTTCTTCCAGCGCTGAAACTAGGCATTA
Organism: Meghimatium bilineatum; assembly: GCA_034231615.1. NCBI lineage: Eukaryota > Metazoa > Mollusca > Gastropoda > Stylommatophora > Philomycidae > Meghimatium > Meghimatium bilineatum. The sequence goes on along the minus strand of CM067312.1, from coordinate 18,063,368 downwards.
AGCATTTTCTTCCAGCGCTGAAACTAGGCATTAAACATTTTCTTTCAGCGCTGAAACTAGGCATTAAGCATTTTCTTCCAGCGCTGAAACTAGGCATTAAACATTTTCTTTCAGCGCTGAAACTATGCATTAAGCATTTTCTTCCAGCGCTGAAACTAGGCATTAAACATTTTCTATCAGAGCTGAAACTAGGCATTAAGCATTTTCTTGCAGCGCTGAAACTAGGCATTAAGCATTTTCTTGCAGCGCTGAAACTAGGCATTAAACATTTTCTTCCAGCGCTGAAACTAGGCATTAAGCATTTTCTTGCAGCGCTGAAACTAGGCATTAAACATTTTCTTGCAGCGCTGAAACTAGGCATTAAACATTTTCTTCCAGCGCTGAAACTAGGCATTAAGCATTTTCTTTCAGCGCTGAAACTAGGCATTAATAATTATTCCAACGCTGAAACTAAACATCAAGCATTTTTCACCCTATGCAAATTCTGACATCAGTCAATTCATCAACTCAGTGGATGCGGGCCGCAGAATCGATGATACATATTCGGTGTAAGTGTGCTTTTAGACGAAAGTAACCTAATCTCAGTCGAAATATCGTGACGTGTTCATTTCTATTCATTGTGGTTATTATCTTGTTCAGGTCCAAAGTTTCAGTTTAGTTCTCTCATTTAAAGATTAAAGTTGCATAGATTGTTAGAACAGAGACTTTTACTTTCCTGAAGCTTTGAGGTACATGGGACTGATGTAGGTTGACTCCCGTCTTGAAGCTTTGAGGTACATGGGACTGATGTAGGTTGACTCCCGTCTTGAAGCTTTGAGGTACATGGAACTGATGTAGGTTGACTCCCGTCTTGAAGCTTTGAGGTACATGGGACTGATGTAGGTTGACTCCCGTCTTGAAGCTTTGAGGTACATGGGACTGATGTAGGTTGATTCCCGTCTTGAAGCTTTGAGGTACACGGGACTGATGTAGGTTGACTCCCGTCTTGAAGCTTTGAGGTACACGGGACTGATGTAGGTTGACTCCCGTCTTGAAGCTTTGAGGTACACGGGACAGATGTAGGTTGACTCCCGTCTTGAAGCTTTGAGGTACATGGGACTGATGTAGGTTGACTCCCGTTTTGCCAATTCCTCAACTTTTTCCTTATAATGATGCCACAGTGAGCTGGTATCCATTGTAGTACAAATGTAGGTTTTTATTTTTCTAGATAATTCGCAGATATTTGTCTGATGTTGTGAATGAAATTATCGTGTTGCTATTTTACATCATTTCTAAGACTTATTTTGAATCGCTAAAGATTGCGTTTTGTAAAGGTATATACTCTCAATTATTCGCTATTGACTGTTTCTCGTCATATTGTCCCATTCCGTAATATGCTTCGGTACACTACAAATAGATGACATCACGTTTAATTATTTCCCTTGTATATGTTTACAAATTTCATGTTCATCATTAAATATTTGAAACATTTATTTATTTATGGTTGGAGTTAGGGTTAGTTATGTAAAACACAACTATCCTAACCCTAACCCTAATCCAAACTTTAAAATAAATTAACATTCAAATTATTAAATGATTAACATGAAGTTCAAAAACATAGACAAGGGAAATAACTCGACTATGTGGTGTCATTTACTTGTATTGCCTATATTTCTACCAATACAAATTAATATTATGTCCATGAGTGGTCTATAAACTTGTCTTGGAAAATAAACAAACGGGATAGTGGCAAATTAGAGGCAACAGAGGTGTGGTTCTATAAAAGAATGCTGATATTACCAGTGATAGCTAAAAAAAATCACTAACAAGAAGTCGACGAAAGAGTCAAATGCGAGAAGTGGGTTCCTTAATTTTTTAACTTTGGGATCTTTGTTACCTCTAATATTGTATGGTAGTGTGTCCTGATATAACCTATTTGGACTTTGTCCGCTGGCTGAAAGGGGCACTCCTCTCCTAAAGAGAGGCAAACTCATTAATTACTTTTGTCAACAATTCTTTGTACCACTATCTCGACAGAGCAGAGCAGGTTATTATCTTCCGCCTAGAACAGAACACAGATTAAACAGCCACTTAAATAGACTAAGAATGGTCCCATCACCACTGTGCCCTTGTGGGCAGACAGCACAGACAGCTGAACATATCATGCAAGACTGCAATACACTAAATCAGTTAAGGGAGGAATACTGGCCCACAGAGATGGATATCCACAGAAAGATGTATGGGAGCACTGCGGAGCTTTCAAATACAGCAGCATGTATTAAGAAAACAGGACGTGATGTGTAGATATGTCAAACTGCGAACGAGAAGAAGAAGCAGAAGATTAACTACCTAACTACATACCCACTGGTTACTTAATAATATAAGATAGAGATATCTGACATCTTGGGATCTCCTTATCGTAGTGATTTAACACCTTCTTTTCAAGAGATCCTGAGTTCGAATCCGGCTCTTGTCGTCTTGTTTACAAGGTGAATTTTTGTTGTTGTTGAGATTCCTGTGCATTATCGCTTGAAGCTACGGAGTTACGTGCTATGAGTGGTACTCTCGTCGGCGTGCCGCTTCGTTGAGAGTGACAGATTACATATGAGAAACCGAGTACAGTGAAGTCAATCCTCTACGATTTTTGAACCCTTTGCGATAGAGACAATACTTTTTTGTTTGACAAATTATCAGACAGGGAGCAAAGTTAGAAAGCATAGTCTAGAAAGCATAGTTACAAAGGGCACGGTTGAAAGAAAGAGAAATCGATAACGACAACATAAGAAAATATTAGTATGATAGTGGTATGACAAATAGTGAACAACGATCAACTAACAGAGTTTTGGAAATCCATGACTGTCTAAGCCAGTCGGCACGGAACATGAAGATGATGAAAAGTTAAATTATTATTATAAAATGACATTACCAAACATTTCATCAAAAAGGATCATGCTATACTTTAGACTTAAATCTGACACACAAGATCCTGTTGACACGTGTCAAGGAGTTGGTTATTCAACATCGTTCTTTTGTACACCGTTAATACACAACAAATTGGTTTATGATATCCACATTTAACCGTTTACATCAGGAAACTATTGTTTATTTTCTCCCGCTGTGAACCCATTGTTGCTGCTAATTAGAATGTACGTGTGGTTAATTGTGTTACACATTTTTAAAAAATGAGATTTTTAAATCATTGTTGTTATCGTTAGTTGTCCCGAGGTAATTATATCATGTCCGTCTGTATTATAAGACCTACTGGCTAATAGGAAATCAAGAATTTTTAATGAACGATGTGGCTATTTCCGTGGTTTTCATTGGTCACTAAGATTAGGCCTATATTGTGTGGGACAGTGAATGACAATCAAGTGAATAATCAAATGAGTTATTTTAGAAAGCTTGATTTTCCATTAACCAACAGGTGTTATATAACACTGAGGGTCACGATTATAGACCAAATGACTCATTCGGATCATTCTTCTAAAATGACGCAATTTGACTTTTCGTGTGTTTCATTGACGTTCACTACAAACGATACACAGGGTCATCATCATCAGGTGCCATGCCGGCTGGAGAAGGCGATCATGGCTCTCCGCAGCTTTCTATCTTCATTATTATATATCAGGATCGTTATTGTATCACTGTCGAGTCAGGTTGTTAAGCTAATATTTTATCACGTTGTTGTCCTCTGTCTCTTTTGTCTTCAATCTGGCCTCTTGTGACTTATGTTCTCCAAACCTCCTTGTCTCATAACGTGGTCAAAAAAAATAAAGATTGTCCTTTTCTTATATTATTGAGTAAGCTCCGCCTCGCATTTGACTCTTTTAACACCCCCACATTAGTTTTCCTGGCAGTCCATAGTATTATTAGCATTCTTCTGTAGAACCACATTTCTACTGCTTCTAATTTCCCAATTTCTTGTTAACAGAGAAAGTGTAGCTAACGAAATTACAACAAAAGTTAAATTGCACAACTTTAGGAGGATAATCCCCAATGAGTCCGATGGACTGTATAATTGACAAGGCACACAATTGTGATTTGTGGCTGTTAACTGTATGTTGTCACTAGTTGCATGGGGTGCAAAGGGAACGCGTTACTCTAGGCGGACCCAGGGTTAGCAGATAACCAAGATCCCAAATGTACCTCCTCGCGGTGCACCCTGGAAACAGAAATACAGCAGCTCGAGCTGATTCTGGCCAAATCATTTGGGGATCGTGTCCGAGAATGTGGAGGTAGCAGATGGAAAGAGATTTGACTGCACAAGAGACAGACAATATCTCCGACACCACCAGCATCACCACATATAGCGACACTGTCGACATAGTGAAGCTAGTCAGTCCAGTCCGAACATTGGAGGGGCGGCCAATGTAAAATGCACGTAAAGGTAGATGCATGGCGAGAGACAAATAGATTTCATACCGAGTACAATGAAACAATGAAAGGGCAGAACAGCGCTAGAGGGCAGCGCGAACTGCAAAAAGAAAGTGAAGAGTTCCTAGGAAAGGGGAACTACAAGCTCCGTCAGCTCGAGACGAGCGTACAGTTACCTGTGCTCCTTACAGACGGAGACCAAGACCCAATCATTGGCGTTCCGAAAAGCAATAAGACCTAACCCAACTCTAATGTTGAGCCTTCCTAAACCAGAAATATGCTCGCGAAGAGAAAGGGTTCCGTACCCGATGGGCTTAGGCAAGAAAGGGACAACGATGGCAGTCCTGTCCCAACTCTACTGTCAAGATTTCCTATACCGGAAATACACTTGAAAAGAGAAAGGGTTCAGTACCCGATGTGCTCAGGCACAAAAGAGACAACTATTTTCGCCCTGGCCCAACTCTACTGTCAGGTTTTCCTATACCGGAAATACACGTGCAGAGAGAAACGGTTCAGTACCTGATGGGCTCAGGCGCTAGTGGGACAAAGTCGCTCAGCTCGAGAACGCCGTGCTCTCAAACGCTGGTGTGAGACTCGAACTTGGACAAGGGGTACACGATGTCGGTGAATGACACCTCGGCTAATAGGGCGAAAGAGCCAGGGTCCAACTCTTCTGTTGAGTTCTTCCTCTTAAGGAACCAGGCTCACGGATGAGAAACGGTTCCGTACCTGATGGGCACAGGCACAGTGCGTCCAATTACACGAGGCAAGTTCATAGACAGTGAAACACCTCGTGCGAGACAGACAAGAGCAAAAATCGTCTAGGCGAAGAGTCACCACATGCACGCGTGCCTGGGGACAGCTATGGAGGCTGTAACAGGCTAAGGTAGTCCACCCGAATTGTCAAGTCATGCCGAAATCGGATGTGCTAGGCCTACAAGGCGCATAACGGTGGCACAACGTAATCACGCTCCCGGTGGAAATCGCACAGATATCCATGCTGGTTACAATGTAGCGAACGCAAAACAAACAAACAAAAACTACTTGCATGTCTCTCGTAGCTATCTATGCCACAAAGTTGAAAATATTTCAGCAAAATGTACGTAAAAGTGACAAGTGGGAAAATTACAGCACTATGATCGTAGTTCAACTCCCGTTTTAGTTCTTGCTTCCATTTAGTGAGTACCTACGTATTTTTTGGTTAATTGATATAAATATATATATATATATATATATATATATAAATCAATAATAAATTTAAATATTAATTTGTTAGGGTTAGAAGTTACGGTTAGGGTTAGGACATAACTAATCGTAACCCTAACCCTAAATATAATTATATTTAAATAAGGAAATTATAAACATAAACTGATAAACATAGGCAAGGGAAATAATCACACAGTAGACACCTACTGGAGTAACTGAGGGTTGGACTGCAATCATTGTACCAAAATTTCTAACTTGTGTATAAAGATTTATTTAGTAAAACGATTTTTAGTTTAGCGAAATGAAATTAAAAGAGTTAATTCTAATATTTGAGCTATGCGAGTTTCATTTCTTGGTTGTGTTTTAATAGAAAATACAATAGTTATAGTTCTACCAACAACATTATGTGTTATGGTATCCAGTCTTTTAAAAAAAAAATCAAGTTAGACAAGAAATTATGTGAAAATCCATCTTTTTTAATTGGACAAAAATACGAAAATGCCCCCCCCCCCCCCCAAAAAAAAAACACCTTATATTTTTCTCATGATCCTCTTACTGCGCCTCTCATTTCTTCTCCATCATTCCATTTATCTCCTCATCCCTCGTGCTGTATACAGTTGAGTCATATTGTAACGTCTTGGCTTACGCTGGCATTGTGGGGGGTAGGTAGCATTCAGTGTCGGATTTACCTATAAGCTAAACAAGCTATAGCTTAGAGTCCCCACTTTCTTGGGGGGCCCCAAAATTTTTTTTAAAGTCTATATATTCTTAATCGGGAGTGGGCCCCATATTTCAAATAACTTAGGGCCCCATATCTCTAATAGCTTAGGGCCACATCAAGTCTAAATCCGGCCCTGGTAGCATTACGACGATTCGTTCGCTATATGCGATGTGGTGGGTGGATACACTTTTTGGCTTTGAGAATTGGTACTAGACTGGAGGCGCGTTAAGGTCATATGTATCCCATGTCATGATCGTTCTATTTTCCCTTCTCATGGGTTTATCTACTCACGCCTTCTTTATCTCTTCTCTTCATGATCCCTTGTTCCACCTCCTCTGAGTTATCATACTTAACCTTTCTATTGCCTTACATCGTTCTTCATTCATGCTATTTACAGAGGCATGTGAGTACTATTTCCAGTTGTATTATCGGTTTGAGACATACTATTGGCCCTGAGCACACATCGGGCGGACTTTTTTTAGCCTCAGTGGGTTGACCTTCACGATATCTGCATGTGGGTTTTGTACAGTTGACAGTGACTTGGACTATTGGCACTAGTAATCATGCAGTGATGGCACCATTACAAGCGATTTGTGACATAAGTAATCATGCAGTGTTGGCACCTTTACAAGCGATTTGTGACATAAGTAATCATGCAGTGTTGGCACCTTTACAAGCGATTTGTGACATAAGTAATCATGCACTGTTGGCACCTTTACAAGCGATTTGTGACATAAGTAATCATGCACTGTTGGCACCTTTACAAGCGATTTGTGACATAAGTAATCATGCAGTGTTGATATCTCCTGCAAGAGATTTGTGACATTAGTAATCATGAAAAGTTGGCATCTCCTAAAAACGGTTTGTGCCAAAAGTAATCATGCAGTGTTGGCATTTCCTACAAGCGATTTGTGATACATGGCTGACATCATCACTTGTGATAAACAATATAGCAACAAAATCATGTGACATATTCTTTACAGAACGTGGTCTTCTTTATAGATTCTCTGACATGAAATTGACAGTAGATCTACGTGCAACTCTGAATGATGATGAGAAGAATATCCCATTCTTTCTTAACTAGAAATTTTATATTTTACATAGCATGCTCTAATAGTCTGAAATCTATTATATACATGTCTTTGTTCGTTTGCTCATAATATTAAAACAGGAACATTTGTTTTCTGTTTCATATAAGTCGCAAATATAGTTTTGAAACTGTAGACTTTTTGAACTGCTAATTTTGGGTCAAATGGCATGAGCCCATGGACCGCTGGATCAGCAACCAACTGCTAATTTATAGCCCAAAAATGAACAGATTCGAAAATAAATGTCCCCGGAAGCTGATGAACATAAAATGGAGCGATTTTGTCACAAACAGTGATTTAAGAAAACAAAACTCACCAAGAATATGTGTCAAAAGTCACAAGAAAACGCAGATGGAAATATGTGGGTCACGCTTTAAGACTAGATGAATACAGAATAAACCAACATGTCCTTATGCGGACACCTGAGGGCGGGGGGGGGGGGGGATATGTTCTATAGCAACGTTAAAAAACACAATACTTAAAGAAAGGAAAAAAATATGCTGCAAGATCATATAAGAAGTAAAACTGTAGGCAGAAGACTGTAACATATAGGGAATCAAAATTTCTGTCTATGTGTCGCCTGCGCACGACAGGAATACACTAACTAATTTATACCCAGATTTATGCAAATTTGTATAATTTTATTCTGCACAGCTGCAAGATTATTCTTTGTTTTCTATGTTCGCTGTTTGTATTCATTACACTACAGGTATTCATTACACTACAGGTATTCATTACACTACAGGTATTCATTACACTACAGGTATTGTTTCATATGTTCAATTACCTTCTAATGGAATTATTTGATATTTTGACATGACTGTGAAACATTTTTTAAAAAGAATATGAAATATATCACGCAGTTATTTTCTATAGATAATTTGTTTTAAAAATTGTTTTGGTTTGGGGTGGGAAAGTTTACATATTTATTAAACGGAGTGATCCTTCAGTTACCGAGATTATGTATAGTCAAAGGGAGAAAATGGCAAAAAATGAATTAGGAATAAACAGAACTTCCTTCCCATTTTTGTGCATCTTTCAACCGCGGATGGAAGTCCAATTTGGTTATATCCGACTAATTTTTTCCTTTAAAAAATAATGGAGATTGTGATTCGATTCAGATGATGATGTAACGATAATTCAAATGAAGAACAGGGCAGCACGCCATCACAAGAGGTTTATAATCAGCAACGTAATGTTGTGTGCTATGGGGAGTAGCCCATGAATTACCTCATCAGAGAAGACTAAACATGAATTACTGGCCCTTAGAGTAAAAAAATCATACTTTTCCAGCTGCTTCTAACCGCATTATTTCCACACAATTGCCTCTCACAATTGCCTCCCACTATTGCCTTTCACTATTGCCGCTCAATATTGCCACTCACTATAAGGGTTTAGTCATTTCAGCTATTTGAAAGTGTAAGCGATAGAGCAGTAACATATATATCGGCGCTGGAGCATCTTTTCCCACAAGAGTGAATACATTCAGTTGAATAAACTAAACAGTGTGTACTCTTTCCGTTAACTCTGCCTTCAAATATTAATCTTTTCATAATGTTATGTCTATTTATTCAAATATAAATATATGAATATTCCTCTGCCCCCTCCTCCTCCCCCCTCCCAAAAAACCCCACAACTTTATTGTTAGGATGTTTTTAAGGAACCAGTTATCTTCGGCGTTTATTGATCTTAACAACAGGGTATTAGTTCAATTAAAGTAATGGCATTCACAGAGTTGCACCAGCTGACACTCTTCTGCTCATGCAGACAGGCAGTGGTACTGACCTTTATGGACTACTAGGATTACTCACACTGTGGCTATGAGATTCCTTGATTTTCCGAGCATATCTCACAGATATTTGATATTTGGCATGCCCTGGAACACCTCAGAGTGAGTTCTGACATAGACCACCCACAACACAGTGAGCTCCCCCGTATGAAGGGAAGCAGGCTATAGATAGGTAAATCGTGGATGGGTGGTGCCTAGGATCTCGTTAAACAGATTTGCGCCCAAGAAGACATAACTCCTAGCGAGGAATGGATACATATTCCTATGGTGTTTCAAGAGGCAGTCAAGACCGTCATTACACTCAATAGAGAGTGCAGGGAACACAGCCACGTGAACGTGGATGCTGAAGTCAATGCACTAATCTGCGAGCATGCCGATGACACAGATGTTGTGATTTATACGGATGCGTCGGTCATCCGTCACCACCGACGAGCATGGGCATTTACTGCCAAATAAAAAGAAAGAACAGTAAACGCGAAGCCACTGGTGCCTTCATCGTAACAACAAGCAGTCTAACAATGAAAGTATTTGTCGTAACGCAGGCACTTAACTGGCTGCAATCGCAAACCTATTCCCATGCGTATATACTAGGTGACTCAATGAATATGATTCAGAAAGTCAAAACAGATGATGTACGTAGGAGATGGGTGGAGTCATTAGAGAGAGCTAAAACGCGGGCATCACTACGAATACACACACCTATCTTGGTCCACGTATACGCACGAAGGAAAACGAACGGAACGACCAATTAGCTAGTCACGCCACCACAACACATGGCCAGCCTATGAACCGAGCATACATACTCATTGTTCTTCCTGAATCCTCATGATCAGAGGGTTTTTGAGATGAAGGAGCATGCGTTAATATCGAGAATGCACGAATTGGGAGTGAGGATGGACGTGGCCCGTAGAGAACACCTGGCAAAGATTTCAAAAAGAGTAGTGAAGCAACATAGAATCGGAACCATCAGCCGTTATACCCTGAAAAATTTACTGAAGCGGAGATCTGAGCACATATGGACGTGTCCATTGTGCGAAGAGGATAATCAACATACCTAATACCTAATTAGGCTACGTAAAGGGCTGTGGACTGTACAGAATATAGAACATTAAGTCTAATGAGCCACCTAACTAAAATACTTCTCAAGATAATACATGAAAGAATTAAGAACAAGATAGACATGGAGGTCGGTGAAGAACAATTCGGTTTTAGGACAAACAAAGGAACCAGAGAAGCTATACTGAGTATCCGGCTAGTGATAGAAATATATAGAAGTCCAAAAAAGTATCTATATTTGCTTCATAGACTACAGCAAGGCCTTTGACAGAGTCCAACATGAAAAATTAATCAAATGTCTTCAAGAAATAGGCATAGATGGAAAAGACATCAGGCTGATTAGAAATATATATTGGGAACAAACTGCATCAATAAGGTGTGAAAACAGCTACTCTCCATACATAGAAATAAGAAGAGGGGTAAGACAAGGATGCATTTTATCACCAAGCCTATTTAATATCTACACAGAGAATATCTTTAAAAATATAGAAGAAATACCAGGACTCAAGATCAATGGGAAAATAATAAACAACATTAGATATGTAGATGACACTGTTCTTTTAGCAGAAAGTGAACATGAACTACAAAGACTAATAGATCAAGTCAATAAATAAAGTACTGAATATGGACTGGATATAAACATTCAAAAAACAAAAACCATGATAATCAGCAAAGACACAGAAGAACAGGAGGTAAACATAAACATACAGGGAGAGAAACTACAACAAGTAAAACAGTATCAATATCTTGGACACATAGTCACAAATGATGGCAGATGTGAAACAGAAGTTAAAAGGAGAATAGGAATGGCTAAAAGTACCTTCAATGATATGAGGAAATTATTAATATCTAAACAAATTACAAACAAGTTAAAAATGAGAATTATATAATGCTACATCTATTCCATATTAATGTATGGCTCAGAAACATGGGCACTAAATAAACAATTAGAAGACAAAATTGATGCTTTTGAGATGTGGGTATATAGAAGAATAGGGAGAACATCATGGAAAGAGAAGAAAACAAATAAAGAGGTGCTAAAGACATTTAATATGAAGAAAGAACTACTAAGAGAAATAAAGATCAGGCAAATAAAATACTTTGGACACATTAAAAGACATGACACCCTATTGAAGACCTTACTTGAGGGTAAAGTCAAAGGGAAGCGAGCAAGAGGTAGGCAGAGATACAAGTGGGAGAGTAACATTACACGATGGACAGGTTACAGTCTAGCAGAGTGCACCACCAAGACAAGAGACAGGAGATGTTGGAGATACGTTGCAGCCAACCTTCGTTGCGGAGACGGCACTTGATGATGATGAATACCTAATACACTTGTCGCAATCAGGTTGATAGGCTGAATTGAGTCCAGAACAAAGTCATGATGACGGTTCTAGTATGTAACAGAGATACATCAATTGCTGCCATGATGATTTTTTTTCTAAACCTACCTAGCATCAAAGTAAGACATCGAGTAGCGCAGGTGAAAGAATACCTTAAAGTTGCCAACAATGACCATCGCCCTTTACACCAACCTCTAGATAACACAAAAGGAATGTGTTTCAGACGAGGAAGGTCTTGGACAGCAGAATCATAAGAAACCCTACTCCGAGACTGCCAGATGGAAGTAGGAAGAGGATGTGAATGGATGGAAGTAAATATATATAGAAAAGAGAGGGTCGTGATTGGGATGCGTATGAGACAACAGGAATGATACAAGAACTCATAGAACATTACTGAAAGAAACACGCTATAATAATTTACGCAATTGGCTCAGCAGAAAGAGAAGACAATAGACGCAGATGGGACTTCATCGCCTACCAAAATGGCAAATGGGTGATGGAAACTATCTCACCATAAATATAGTACTTACGGAGAAATCAAGTTTTGTCGTAGTTTTACGATGGATGAGCAACAGACTAACGGACTATGTGGTGTATGTACGAAAATATACACATAACAATATACAAGACATTATCAACGCTTCAACCAAATGGTCGTTTAAAAAAAAGAAATACAACACAAACAGTGAACAAACAATAAAAATAGTTAAAAACAATGATACTTTCATAGAGGAACTGGAATGCAGACATTGAACACGCGATGTCCAATGTGACAATAACATTGAACACACGACGTCCAAGGTGACAATGACATACTGCTTATTTTGTATATTCTTGAAAAAGACCTTACGGTTGAGACGTTGAAAATGTCTTGTATATTGTTATTTGTATGTTTTCGTATATATACTACATAGTCCAAAAGTCTGTTGGTAATCCATTATAAAACTACAACAAATTTTGTATTCTACGTAAGTACTATTTATATACAGTTTTACAGCAGTCTTACCTATCTCACCACAACACCGAACAAAGATAATGGAGATAGAGGCATACCAGCGGCTCTCAATTGGCTAACGACGAAACCCCCAACACCTTTAAATGATTCCATCAGATTCATAGAGTGTCCTGAGCAAGATAGGAAAATGCAAGATTTAAGTAAAGAGTAGAACATTCTTCTCAACTATACCAAAAGCATCACAAATATTTACTGCCCTGGTCATGCGGGAATCAAAGGCAACGAAAGAGCTGACACATTGGCAAGTCAATACTATAGTGGATGACAAAGTCATAAAAAGAAACTAGGTTGCATCATGGACTGGACACACTACACCACGGTGAAGATAATGCTGGAAAAAGCCAGAATAAATAATTATTGATAAATTTAACATTCATACAAAATATAAGGGGTCTGTCTTTATCATCATCATCATCAAGTGCCGTCTCCGCAACGAAGGTTGGCTGCAACGTATCTCCAACATCTCCTGTCTCTTTTCTTGGTGGTGCACTCTGCTAGACTGTAACCTGTCCATCGTGTAATGTTACTCTCCCACTTGTATCTCTGCCTACCTCTTGCTCGCTTCCCTTTGACTTTACCCTCAAGTAAGGTCTTCAGTAGGGTGTCATGTCTTTTAATGTGTCCAAAGTATTTTATTTGCCTAATCTTTATTTCTCTTCTTCTTCTTCTTCATCGTTCATTCTCAAACTCCCGCCAGATCTCTCTTGTAGCAGAACAATGGCCGTACTAGATTTACAGCAGGATGTAGTCCAGAGAATGGAAATGCGTTGTGTCGCCGTTTTATTTGCGCCAATGGCCCGACACATCCGTCTTCGGCGGTCTTTATTTCTCTTAGTAGTTCTTTCTTCATATTAAGTGTTTTTAGCACCTCTTTATTTGTTTTCTTCTCTTTCCATGATGTTCTCCCTATTCTTCTATATACCCACATCTCAAAGGCATCAATTTTGTCTTCTAATTGTTTATTTAGTGTCCATGTTTCTGAGCCATACATTAATATGGAATAGATGTAGCATTTTATAATTCTCATTTTTTAACTTGTTTGTAATTTGTTTAGATATTAATAATTTCCTCATGTCATTGAAGGTACTTTTAGCCATTCCTATTCTCCTTTTAACTTCTGTTTCACATCTGCCATCATTTGTGACTATGTGTCCAAGATATTGATACTGTTTTACTTGTTGTAGTTTCTCTCCCTGTATGTTTATGTTTACATCCTGTTCTTCTGTGTTTTTGCTGATTATCATGGTTTTTGTTTTTTGAATGTTTATATCCAGTCCATATTCATTACTTGATTTATTGACTTGATCTATTAGTCTTTGTAGTTCATGTTCACTTTCTGCTAAAAGAACAGTGTCATCTGCATATCTAATGTTGTTTATTATTTTCCCATTGATCTTGAGTCCTGGTATTTCTTCTATATTTTTAAAGATATTCTCTGTGTAGATATTAAATAGGCTTGGTGATAAAACGCATCCTTGTCTTACCCCTCTTCTTATTTCTATGTACGGTGAGTAGCTGTTTTCACACCTTATTGATGCAGTTTGTTCCCAATATATATTTCTAATCAGCCTGATGTCTTTTCCATCTATGCCTATTTCTTGAAGACATTTGATTAATTTTTCATGTTGGACTCTGTCAAAGGCCTTGCTGTAGTCTATGAAGCAAATATAGATACTTTTTTGGACTTCTATATATTTATCTATCACTAGCCGGATACTCAGTATAGCTTCTCTGGTTCATTTGTTTTTCCTAAAACCGAATTGTTCTTCACCAACCTCCATGTCTATCTTGTTCTTAATTCTTTCATGTATTATCTTGAGAAGTATTTTAGTTAGATGGCTCATTAGACTTATTGTTCTATATTCTGTACAGTCCACAGCCCTGGGCTTCTTAGGTAGTGGTATGAATATTGATGACGTTAGGTCTTTAGGTATATGGCCTGTTTCGTATATGTCATTGCAAATTTCTGTGATAGTATCTACACCAAATTCATTTAGAGTTTTTATTATGTCTGCTGTTATGTTGTCAGAGCCTGCAGCTTTTCCACATTTTATTGAATTTATTGCATGTTCTACTTCGGATTTCAGTATTGCTGGTCCATCATTGTTGTGTATTGTTGGTTTTTTGTTCCGTTGGTCGTTAAACAGTTCTGTTACATAATCTGCCCATCTTGTGAGTGCTTCTGTTTTATCAAATATTATTCTACCATTTTTATCTTTTATGCAGCCACCGCCATTAATAGGATTTTTCTTATTTGTGATCAGCCTTATCTCCTTATGCATTAATTTTGTCTTCTGTTGTATGGACATCTCCTCTATTTCACTGCATTTTGTTTCTAGCCATTGTTTTTTCGCTGTTCTGCACATGTTACGTATCTCCTGTCTTTATAGGCATATTCAATTCGAAGTTCACCAGGGGTTTTGAATTTTATATTTCACTGCCCAGCTGCACACATGTGTATCCCTGTAATATTGCAAGAATTTATTCCGGAAATGAGCAGGGTATCATTTCTTCATCTCCCTTTTGGTAGGTCTAAGTCAGAGTATACACATGAGTACTAGAAAGCGAGGCAACAAATAAACTGTCAACCCAGCCCAATCCTTCCGTTCCCTTACTGGTTTTCCCCAAAATAGGAAATTATAAACCCTCATAATGAAGAAATTCGCTATTTAAAAAAAGTAAAAGTTATGCCCTACCTCTTCTTCCACCTTTCTTTCTCGTACCGAAGACATATCCAATAACCCGTAGGGGAACTATGCTCCGCAGGGATTATGTGAATAAAACAAGAAAGATAACACTGGAAGATGTTTCTAGATACAATTTAGGTTATTGCCCTTGGAAGGAAATATGCAATAACAAAATAACACATTTTCTGCTGAATCATCGGTTGTTAGAAGTAACGCGACCGGAGAGCCGTGACCTTTGAATTTAGAAAGACCTCTCAAAAGAAAGTAAACATGACATAGAAGGCTCATTTTCTATATTTTCGTGTTTTCATTGGTCGAACTTAGCATTTCTTGAAGGGTACCACCCAGAATATAAACTAGTGACCAACGAGATTTACGAAAATAATCACAGACGTAACGAATGAAGGCGCGTTTACTTCCTGTTGAAGGGTCTATACAAGTTATTGGTCATGGATGAGTGCACATTCTATCGACGGTTACAGATGTAAACATTAGCAGAACAACAAGCAATGATAGCATTACACTGCAAAATTGTAGACTATAAATAGTTTCACGCACTGAGTTTTAAATGTAGTGTTATCGTTCTGGCTGCGTGAATGATACAACAAACATTGGTTTTGATCTCAATCATTGCAAGTATAATCGTTGCCGTTGTTTTATACTCTAAGACTAAGACTGGTAGGTACGAGTGTAAAGTAAAGAGTTAAAAGAGTAGAGTAGAGTAGTGATTGATTTCCATAGCATAAATTATCGTCATTTTTAGATTTTGTAAGTGTTGCAGTTAATTAAGTGTACCGAAGTCATAGGCTAGTATTTTTCTGCAGTGTTCTGTTTGTGAGAAAGAACAACTTCATACATTTTTTAATTGTTAGACATAGTACTTCTACCGACATTAGGCCTATCATTCATTCATTTTATGTAGGACAATTAAAGTTAAAGTTTATTTATCATTTAAACTGAAAGCTGCATTGAAAAAAGAACCGTGTGCAGTAATCATCAGATGCCCTCTCAACATCGAATATTTGCTGCTACGGACCTCCAGTTGGACTCCATCTTCTATCTCGTGCACATGGTAGTGCACGCAGATAAACACAGCAGTCTCGTGGAGACAAAAATAGACAGTATAAGTATAAAAAAAGTTATTATAAGAGAACTTAGGCCTACCCCAAACAAATCAGAAAAAACATTGGCCTAATTTAAGATGGGGGTACTCCCTAATGATTAAAATTGCAGTGTTTGTAATGTAATGACAATGTGGATACATTTGTCATCATTTGATTTTGACAAATGATTTGTTATTTGTCAACATAGACATATGAAAGCTTTTCAAAGGCAAACCCTATACTGTACTACAGAAATATGATTTACTGAAGATGGATAGAATCATATGTCAGAATGTAAGGTACATATGGCTGTAATAGTAACTTAGCCCTTTCTCAGACTGTAGAACAATTTAACAATCTTTTCTTAGGTGTATCTCTCTCTCTCTATGTGACATGTACTTTGCAGAACGTTGTCCTTACTGCCATGCTGTAAGCCTAACAGGTCTGTACAAGCTGCGCAGTTTCTTCCAGTGTCATGTGTCTATCGTAGTCTTGGTCTGCCTCTTGTTCCCTTTCCTGGAAATTTTCCCTCCATGATCAATCTTTCCAAACCATTATTTCTTTTTATATGTCCGAAATATGTATATTTGCAGGTTGTTTTTTTTTAGTTTTGAGGAGCCAGTCTTCTTCTATGTCCAGATCTTTGTGGACATCTGCGTTAGTCCTTTTCCCCAGTCCATGATATTCTTAAGACCTTTCTATAGCACTTCATTTCGAATGCAGATAATTTATTTTCCATTGTCGATGTCATTTCCCACGTCTCACAACCATATGTTGCCACTGGAAAGCTATAGCTTCTTAGTAGTTGTAACTTTGTTTTTCTGTTTGCTTCTTGTCATAGATTTTTCATCTGTGATGTTTTTTTGTAGTGTCATTGCTAATCTTTCTTATCCCTGCCAAACAATCTCCTGAGGTGTTGATGGTTGATCCTAGATATTCAAAGTTGTTTGCATTTTCTAGTTGCTCTTTGTCAATGACTATTGTATGAGTAATTTCATCTCTGCTTACATGCATTATTTTTGTCTTTTTTTTGCATTGAGGAAAAGGTTTTGTGCTGCGCTATGATGTTTGACTGACATAATCATTTATTCTAAACCTGTGGGGCTCTTTGATATTAGTGTGGTCTCATCTACATACCTAATTTCTGGGATTTCGGATCCTCAGATATTAAGGGGTTGAAACTGTTCATACCATGAGTCTTCTCATACATTTTGCATGATGTTTTCTGTATAAATGTTGAATAGATATGGTGAGAGGAAGCATCCCTGTCTCACTCCTTTTTGGACCTCAAACCAGTCAGATGTTTCTCCATCCAGATGAACAGAAGCTTGTTGTTTCTGATAAAACATTTTAATGAGAAATTTAAGATGGTGTGGAAAGCCCATGTTTCCCATTATTTTCCATAATTCCTGGTGTGTTATGCAGTCAAACGCCTTTGAGTAATCAATGAAACAGGTGTATATGTCTGCATTGAACTCTGCATTTCTCTATTGTATTTCTCATGTTGAAGATGTGATCCCTGGTGCCTCTGTTCTGTCTGAAACCTGCCTGAACTCTTAAGTGTATACTACAACTTATTGTAGGCCCAACATTTCAACACAACAAAGCTTGTTAAAATTATATAAAAAATTATATAGTTAACACTATATTTTTGTGTTCGCAAAGGCAAGACACATCTGTTGATCATATTTCTGTAATTTTCAGATGCTAATTAATATTCCAAATGGCAGATAATTAGCATAATTAAAATGAAAATAATTTATATAACTATTGAATATAATAAAATAACATAGAAACTATATTATTGTGTGCACAAAGGCAAGACATTGATCACATTGTGCTAATTTAAGATGAAGTTAGGGTTTATTAAAATTCAAAATGGTTGCTAATTTACATAATTAACATTGAATTGAGTAGTCTATTAAATATTTCAGATATTTACGATAAAATAAACAAACTCAAACTATATTCATTTGTGTTACGAAAAATTAGACGTTTCTACGGATTACATTGTCATAATTTACAGATATAACCAAAGCTAATTAATATTCATAATGGCTAATTTGCATAATTAAATTTGAATTTAATATATGTTTATTAAATATCTTATTTAACTATGATAAAATGTTTCTGTGCTTGAAATGTGACAAAAATTTCATAGATTATATGCACAGTTTGTGTGTTTAGTTTTGTGAACAACTTGTATGCAGGAATATTATTCACGTGCATCAACAGATAAGTAGAGATTTGATTTCTGCTGTGTTATTCTTCCCCCCTCCCACCTAAATCACATTATATGTATAATTATTGATAACATTATTGAGCATAATCTTGATTTAGGAGTAATAGTTGAGTAATTTGTGAAAAACATTACTAATAAGATAGAGTAACTTGTAAGGTCTAAGTAAGAGTCTGTGCTTATGAGTTACATTTCGAAGACCTTCCTTTTGGCAATTGAAGCCTGGAAAATACTCTGCCTAACTGCTAAATCATTGCACCTTTTCATCAAAGCACATAGGCCTATTCAAAGTGTATTTCTCTTCATGGTCCGATTTATCCTCTTAACTGTACATGTTGCTTTGGTATCCTGATTCACTTTCCGTAGTACTTTCAATTTCCTTGATGAAAACTCACATTTCATCACATATGCAATTGTGTTTCTTTTCTTGCACAGGCATCACAATCATAACTTATCTTCTTAAAGGGATGGTGATCTAATTGATGTACCTGAAAATGATCAAATTATTTTGGAAATGTCCTAGACCTATAACCTTATGTTATACTATTTTTGGTCCAGTTCCTAGTATGAAGTAACAGTATGATTTGCTAGGGGGGGGGGAGCAATTTTCTTCCTCACACAACTGCATCATTGAAGATAGAAATTGCTGGAGAACTCTGTGTGCTGAAGCATCTAATGTGGTACCCCTACAGCCTTGACAAGTTAAGGATTATAGTATAGGAATTCATAGTAACACTTCTCCTTCTGTGTTCGCTCTCTGCACCAACACAAGTGTTCATTGGATCAGCAACCAACTAGCCATTGATAACTGTTGTGGATATCAAACTGGCTGTATGTGAATTAGAATCCATTATGTTGGGCGTCTAATGCACGCTCACCAGCTCACAGTCAGGGGGATCTGGACATCATCATACTACTCTTCCTTATAATAGTAACTTAAAAAAAAAGATCAGGCACAAAAAAATTATAATACTCCTTCTAAGGGAATATGATTGTTTTTGTTCCATTTCTTTCAGTAGTCATCAGTTTTACATTAAAAAGGGTGGTACAGTACAAGTAGACGCAACCACATAGTTGAGTTATTTCCCTTGTCTATGTTTACAAATTTCATGTTCATCATTTAATAATTGGAGTATTTATTTATTTAAGGTTGGGGTTAGGGTTAGTTATATAAAACACAACTATCCTAACCCAAACTCTAACAAATAATTATTGTATAGAATCCTCTGCTGTTTTTTTGGAATGTTGATTTTATATGTTTGTATCCTTTTGTTTTCTGGTCTCTTCTATTGTTTGTTGTTGAAAGAGATCTCTCATTTAATGTTGTTTAATAAAAGTATGGTAATTATTTTTAGATACAGAAGCACAAGTAGAAATGACATCACGAACACCAAATCTAAGCTTAGAAAGTGTTTGGCAATCTGAAGGAGTGGGAGCGAGAGTTCGACGAAGCATTGGTCGTTCTGAGGTTTGTAAATAACTGTTTAAAGATACTTTGTTTTAGAGACCAAATGTGTTGTCAGTATTTATACAGATGCATGCAATGCCTGTGTGTTGCCAGGTCCCAAATAGGAGAAAAAAATCGCAGCATTGTCTACATTCTATGTATGTTGTAAGAGGTGACTAAGGATGTTATGGAGTGGAGATGGCTGTCTCATTCCATTTTGGGTCAAAGTGACACCAAGGAGCCATGCTAAAGTTGGATGTGTCATGCAAAAAGGCACAGATATCACAGCGATAAATACTATATTAAGTTAATATAATAATTTTACTGGATATTCTAACTATCAAATGGTAAAACGAAAAAATCAATAACAACAAAGGAATATACTTTTTCTACATTGTGGTCCAACAGGGACCGTTTTCAAGAAACGAATACAAATGGGAAACAGAAACACAAATGTAATTAATTATTAAAAAATGCAGGCTATGTGATTTCTATGGCAGATATTGCAGCAAAGCTGTAAACTATGACACAGCATATTTCATTCTCCGGACTCCATCCTGCTAATCTACAGTGTGAGAGCGAAGGCAGAAGAAACCCATGCATATAAAAATAGTTATGCAACAATAGTTTTAGGCAGCTTAATTTTATGGCATAGAAGTAACAAATATTCTTGAATGATGGACAAAACAGACATAACAGGGGTGCCATTCTTGAATGATGGACAAAACTGACATAACAGGGGTGCCATTCTTGAATGATGGACAAAACTGACATAACAGGGGTGCCATTCTTGAATGATGGACAAAACTGACATAACAGGGGTGCCATTCTTGAATGATGGACAAAACAGACATAACAGGGGTGCCATTCTTGAATGATGGACAAAACTGACATAACAGGGGTGCCATTCTTGAATGATGGACAAAACTGACATAACAGGGGTGCCATTCTTGAATGATGGACAAAACTGACATAACAGGGGTGCCATTCTTGAATGATGGACAAAACTGACATAACAGGGGTGCCATTCTTGAATGATAGACAAAACTGACATAACAGGGGTGCCATTCTTGAATGATGGACAAAACTGACATAACAGGGGTGCTAGTATTGTTTAAGAACAACAGAGTTACTGCAATATTAAGAATAAATATCTACCACATGTGCATTGCTTGCGCCCGAAAGGAGAATAAAGAATAACAATAATGTTTCTTGCTGTGCATGTCGTAAGAGATGGATAAGGAGGCTGTGGGGTATAGTTGGCTTCCTGACACATAAAGGGTCAAAGTGATGCAGAAGCCATGCTGAAGTTGGATATGTGATATCAAAAAGTGTAGATATTGCAGCTAAGCTGTAAGCACAATGACACACTACATTCTGTTCTCTGGACTACTATGTATCTATCTATCTATCCATTCATCTATCCATCTATCTATCTATACGCTGTGGTCCTTGTTTGCCTTACAGCATCAGGGATAGAAGAATTCTCTGGAGATGGCCTTCTTGTGTGCTGTTTGTAAACTTGTTCCTGTGGCTAATTTCTGTGATCCATCTTTTACAAGGTCGGTCTTCCTCAGGCTTTATAGCCGTGATGTCTATGTGTCACGGCCATCTGTGGCATGCTGTCTGTTGATAGTCTAAAAGTGTGTAAAAAACCACTTGATCTGTTGTCTCTTGATGTGTTCCAATACTGGTATTGTTTTGTTATCTGTCTGATGTTATGTTTCTAATTCTATCTCTTAATAACATTCCGAGTATTCTTCATAGACATCTTATTTCTGCTGCCACTATTTTTCTTCTTGTCATTGTCCAGGTTTGGCACTGGTAGCACAGTGATGGAATAATAATAATCTTGTGTAATGCAACTTTAGTGTCTGTTTACAATTTTGTTCTTAAAAATCAGGAGTATGAGAATGAAATAAGAATAAATATTATTCGCCTCTTACTAGATGAGGAGCGTTTATATCCTCAACAATTGTTTTATATTTTGTCTTATCCTTAATTATTTCTTTTAATGTCTTCCCTATTCTTTGTGTACATGTATCTAATTTCTTCTTTCGTGAATTTCTTGGTCTTTCTCTTTTCCTCATTCTGAATTCCAGAAAAATGCCTGTCTTACAATGCTTTCTAGTGGTCTTTTCAGTGTAATTGTATTCTTCTCCAATGATGCTTCCTGAATTCTATCTCTGTTAGTGTCTGTCTGTTTCTTACAATGAATTCTTCAGTGCTGATCTTATCGTACTATTTCAAACCTTCGATTCTGTTTAGGCATCCATTGGTGGTGAAGTTTAAGGTAAAATTGTGGCAAAATTATTTTTAGCATTAACAAATCGTACACTATCAAATTTGTAGATAAATACTTTCAAGTGTCTACTTTCAAGTGCTGTTTAAAATTCAAAAGTATGATTATAAGAGATAATCACGTCATAAATAAGAAGGAAATGGTTGCTGAAACTTCCATATTTTTATTAAAAATGATAGGTGGATGGTCACCATATATCAGCTGCTGATATCTCATAATGTCAATATTGTTATACGGTGTAGGCAAGACATGACCACACTGGGCTGAACCTTTGAACAATTGCTCTGACCTAGAGAAGACTGGGAGGTTAATACTGGCGACTGACTGAAGATCTAGCAAAGACCAAAAGAATCATGAATGCAGAAGAAGAAGAAGTTATACAGTGGATACCTGGCCACTCAAACACACCTGGCACTGACAAGACAAAACATACTAGCAAAGAATGAAGCAAGGCAAGAACAGCCATACCCACAAACGACTATGTACATAGTTAGAAAGATGTTAAAATCTGTGAACAAAGAGACTTAGCTGAACAGCTGGACCATGAGAAACACTGGGAGAGAAATCTACAAATATGTGGCCAGGTCAAATCTCAAAGACAACATCAACCTCCTGGGATGGAAAGACCAGAGTACCATCTTCCAACTTTGCACACATGTACAACTTAACAATAACCTGAACAAAGTACAACCACTATACACCCAGGAAGCTGGCCATGCACTCATCCTTACTAAAGTGTTGACCACAACCTTTTTGAATGTCCGGCGCAGGAGAACATCTGAAAAATGCTTCACCCTCCAAGGTCAGATAAATAGAACAAAACAGCAGCTCACAAACACATACATATATCACACAATGGCATTGAGTCAATGAACATGAACCTATTGACCATTGTGTTGTGGATGCCAAACTGGTTGTATGTGAATTAGAACCCATTACGTTGAGCTTCTAAGTGCATTCACCAGCTCACAGTCATGTGTCATCTGGACATCACCATACTATTCTTCATTATAATAGTAACTATTTTATTTTTAAAAGGTCGCAGGTAAGAAAGAATTATAATGTTCTAAATATTAAATTAAAAATATTCCCACCCCCCTCCTCCACATTCAGATTCGGAACTTTGATCCATTTCTATTACTGGATGAGTTTCGTGGGAAGGCACCAGCTGGATTTCCAGACCACCCACATCGTGGGTTTGAGACTGTAAGTTATTGTTTTGTGTTTATTTCCTACCTGTAATGTAAAACTATCATATACAATCATACTTTGTCTCGTGAACTCACTTTGAGGGCCATATAAAACTATTATATACAATCATACTTTGTCTCATGAACTCACTTTGAGGGCCATATAAAACTATTATATAAAATCATACTTTGTCTCATGAACTCACTTTGAGGGCCATATAAAACTATCATATACAATCATACTTTGTCTCGTGAACTCACTTTGAGGGCCATATAAAACTATTATATACAATCATACTTTGTCTCATGAACTCACTTTGAGGACCATATAAAACTATTATATACAATCATACTTTGTCTCGTGAACTCACTTTGAGGACCATATAAAACTATCATATACAATCATACTTTGTCTCGTCAACTCACTTTGAAGGCCATATAAAACTATTATATACAATCGTACTTTGTCTCGTGAACTCACTTTGAGGGCCATATAAAACTATCATACAAATAGGCTTTGTCCCTTGAGGGCCATATAAAACTATTATATACAATCATACTTTGTCTCGTGAACTCACTTTGAAGGCCATATAAAACTATCATATACAATCATACTTTGTCTCGTCAACTCACTTTGAAGGCCATATAAAACTATTATATACAATCATACTTTGTCTCGTGAACTCACTTTGAGGGCCATATAAAACTATTATATACAATCATACTTTGTCTCGTGAACTCACTTTGAAGGCCATATAAAACTATCATATACAATCATACTTTGTCCCGTCAACTCACTTTGAAGGCCATATAAAACTAATATATACAATCATACTTTGTCTCGTGAACTCACTTTGAGGGCCATATAAAACTATCATACAAATAGGCTTTGTCCCTTGAGGGCCATATAAAACTATTATATACAATCATACTTTGTCTCGTGAACTCACTTTGAGGGCCATATAAAACTATCATACAAATAGGCTTTGTCCCTTGAGGGCCATATAAAACTATTATATACAATCATACTTTGTCTCGTGAACTCACTTTGAGGGCCATATAAAACTATCATACAAATAGGCTTTGTCCCTTGAGGGCCATATAAAACTATCATACAAATAGGCTTTGTCCCTTGAGGGCCATATAAAACTATCATATACAATCATACTTTGTCTTATGAGCTATTACTTTGCAGATCTTCCAATTGCACAAAGATTGTGATGCATAGAGAAGTATTTTGATGTTAAAATATTTTCTTCATATGCCAGCTTTCAGGAAAGAACTTCAAGATACAACCATACCATCATAGTCAGAAAATTCTAGCCCCAGTGGAATGAATCTTGAGGAAACAATCAAATGTACTAAATTCATGAAACAGTAAGAGGGTAACAATATTGGGTTCTTTCCTAGTAGACGCCAATACACTGTTCAGGTTTTTAATCCCACTTTTTAGATAGTCACTGCACATGACAATTAGCTGGTATTTATTGCTACATACAATAACAAACATGGCTGCTGTTAACTCAAACATGACAGTTTGAGTCTCCCCAGAAATAATCAGAAATCAGTTATGTTCCTACAAAACAGAAAAAGTATAACCTGTTGATAATATCTGTACTCTACATTCCTTCTGCGTGCTACACACTGAGGTGGGGGCTCTCTCAGTGTGTAGCGCAGAGAGATGAGTGCAGTACACATAATTTCCATTTTACTATCTGTGTGTTACGGAAGCACAATTAAAATAATGGTGCATTGCACATTGCATGAGTGTGAGGTAGCATAGATTGGAGAAACAATACACACTGTGTCACATCTCTATAGCATCTTAAAAGTTATCATGCAGAATTTGTGTTGTCATCAATGACAACAACACAGACACCACATTTCATGCTATTCTCGTTCTTATACAAGATTACTTGTCCCAATAAAACTTGTAGCATTATTTCTGATTGTCTTCCTTGTATAATATGTTTTAATGTTCCTTTGTATCTTAGGGGTAAAATTCGTTTAATATGCGTTGGTCTCTACTAGGACAGTACGAAATATTGTTTTAGAGCACAGCCACAAAACAAACGGACAAACAACCATGGCATCAGCGACTTTGCTTTTGCTGCCTGCATCTGGAGCAACTGACACCAAAACATATATTACAGGACTGTTCCAGTTTTGGAGTTCACATAGATACAGCCTGGCTCACAGGAGCATATCTGCAAACTAAATTGTGGGGAACCCACAGTGACCTAAAACAAACCACACCATACAAGTCCAATATTGAACTAGATGCATAGTGATTAATCATAGAAGAAGAGGGACTTCTCAGAAATTGTACTCTTTTTCTTCTGTGTTCATTCTTAAACTCCTGCAAATTAGCAAGATGTGGTCCAGAGAACGGAATACAGTTTGTCATGGTTTACAGCTCCTCCCATCCCCCAAGAAATCAGAAAATGACTGACTTTTAGTGCTAGGAACAGTCAAATGGTGGGTTAAACCTCCACACTTGTACACATGTTACACTTCCATCAGATTTTATGATATGTGTATTACATTTTCATATGATGGCTGAGGCTGCACAACTTTAATGGATGGTAGTTTTCCTCTATATATATGTCCTGTTCTCAGTGTGCAGAAGTTTAAAAAAAATAATTGTTGCTATTACTTTGTGAATGAAGATATACTCTTTTTTTTATAACTATAATATTGTAAACCAGAAGTCGTGGTGACTGGATTACCAAAACTGCAACCTCCACTATTTTTTGGTCATTGTAAAGCTCTGATATATTCACATTGGGCTAACGTTCACAACTGAATGGACTGTACCTCACCATAAGAGGTATATGCAAAAGTGTGAATGAACAGTGGTGTCATATTGACATATGTTGTTGAAAAAACAGATCAATCTAAAAAAATTCATGATTTTATAATAATTTAAAAAAGGCAAATTTTATGCTACTTAACAGGACAATACAGTTGTTTATTGCAAGTTTGATCTATGATTTGTAATAGGGCATGGGTATTTGAGTAAACGTATTGTTATTCACCAGGTCACCTATATGTTGACCGGAGAGACAATACATCAGGACTTTCTTGGCCATAAAGGAAAAATCAAAGCTGGAGATCTGCAGGTATTTAGTAATTGACAACTGTAATACACAAGTAATACACATGTAAATATCTGGGGGAACTTGTAAATATTGTAGTTTACAAGACAGGGTTACTTTATCTGGAGACTTTCAGGGATTTAGTAGTATTATTTTTTCTTCTTTTACATTCATTGTTAAATTACTGCTATTGAGTAGAATGTGGTCTGGAATTTGACTGCGATATCTACACCTTTTGCCTGACACATATGACTTCAATATAGCTTTTACATCACTTTAATCTATGGGATGGGAAAGCCAACTCCACCCCCAAACCTCCTTAGTTGCCTTTTACAACATTCATGTTTATTCTTTGTTATTCTTTTGGGCCTTGACAATTTTAGTATTCAAGACAGGGTGGGGCACTTGTGGAGACTTTAAAGTATTTAGTATCAAATAAATATATTGTGTCTCTGGCAGAATGACTAGAAATAACATGTTAATATTTTCTCAATCAATATCCATACTATCCAAGAACTGCACAGAATAGCTTTGAACAGACAGAATTTGAGTAATCTGACCTATGCGCTAACTTCAGCGCAAAAGGAAAATGAATGAAAAATGAATATTTTCTTATTCATGTACGCTTGAGTATATTTTTACGGCTAATTCGTAAACCATTAAATATTTTGGAACATTGAAAAAAATCAAATTTGTTATATAAATGTGCAGATAGCGCAGGCGAGATAAGCAGCTGCGGCATGTGATAACGTGTATAGTGGAAATGACAGTTCACTGTGCTGCAGAAAGTATAATGGTTTTTTAATTGACTTGCAGAATTAAGGTTTCCCATTGTACAAAGGAGATTCAGGTCAGGAATCTCTGATTCATACCAGAAGAATTAATATTCCAACAAGATGGAGCACCTCCACAGTATGTCATATTCCAGCAAGATGAGCACCTCCACATTATGTCATATTTCAGCAAGATGGAGCACCCCCACACTATACGAATAAGTACTTACGTAAAACACAAGTTTTTATAACAGTTCCACTCAGACATGATGGATTATCCCAAAACTAGTGGGTAATGATGTGCACACAAGAAAACATACAAATTACAATACACAAAACATATTCAACTTTTCAACCAATTGGTCTTTATCAAGAGGCTCACAAAACATCAAAAGACGACGAATGGAAATTGTCACAACACACAAACGTATCCAATGGAAATGAGATGCCGGAAGTACAGGAAATACATAAAAAATGTAAATATATGTGGAAATGAAACAAACAAAAAGATGACATAAATGACAGAACAGAATGAATAAAGACAAAGACCACACCAACCCAGTACTAGACATAAGAGTGGTTGGAATTGAGTCCAAAAGGCTTGAGAATACCCAATTAACAAATAAGACGATTTTCTAGAGTGCACCTAGATCTATCATCAGTGGTGCACGTTCTGATGGCAGTGACCTGAATATCAAGAGCACCATGATGACCATCGCCATTCAAGTGTGGGGCCACAGGAGTAGGTTTCTGTGCTTGATGGCATGAAAATGGTTACAAAAGCGATCGCGTATGATAAGATATACTTATGCGAATAAGTAAAAGACTACCTTCATCAACAATTTTCAGATTTATGGATTGGAATATTAGGTCCCATTCAATGGACAACAAATGAAATAAACAATTTACTAAACGTGGGAAAGCACATAGGTTGGTAGAGGAAGAGATTAAAGTTTGGTAAGAAACAGGTTATAGGGAAAAGAAAAATCACAGCTGGAAGGCTCCAGCAAAGTAGGAGAAGACAGACATAGGATGACGAGAAGAAATGGTGGATGAGATGGTAATGATATAGGCGATAAAATGAGATAAAAATGTACCAGTAATAATAGAAAAAAAGGTAAATTATCATCAATGTAGCCCAGAAGAGAACCGGTACCTGCACCCATTGAGGCCAACGACGAGGAGATAGTCCAGCCAGAAGAGGCTGAAAACTAGGACCAGACTGACAGGGCCCTCCTACATGGAATACTTTACAAATCTGTCCTCTTTATATACTTTGGAATACTATCTTTACAAATCTGTCCTCTTTATATACTTTGGAATACTATCTGTCCTCATATTTAGAGTTTTCCATTTTATATCATATATTGTTTTCTTTCAGTTTCATTTTTAAACTATTTTATTTAAAAAGTGGATGACTGCTGGACGTGGCATTGTCCATTGTGAAATGCCTGGAAAGGAAGAAGCTCATGGACTACAACTGTGGGTCAACTTAAAAAAGGACGACAAGATGATTCCTCCTGCCTACCAGGAGCTTCTGGACAAAGATATTCCTTGGGGAGAAAAAAATGGAGTCAGGGTCAAGGTTATTGCTGGAGAAGCCTTTGGTATCAAAGTAAATATTTTTTGTACTTTTTGTGACATGTTTCTATTTGTTTAAAATGTTGATATTTATTTATATGGTTCTTGTCTGGAATACGTGCCTACGTAATAGTTTGTCTATAAGCAGAATGTGGAATGAACTTAGATATAATGAACAGCTTCATTGAAAGTGTGTTATGGTGTGGTCAGTGATTTTGTCATTTGCAGATTGTGTCATCACAAATAGCAAAAAATGGCTAATGTTAGCGAAATTATACCATGATTTAACCTTTAGAATCCCCAGATTAAAATTACGCAATTCCTTCCCTGGGCCTGGATTATTTTTTGACAATGTGCATTATTTTTGGTGAGTGGTAAAAATATCAGAATAATATTTGCACATGTAAATAAAGGAATGAATAGTGCATATAATAATGTTTGTTTGATTGTTGTTGTACGTGTGATATGACAGTTGTGAGCAAGTTATGAAGTTGAAAATTGGAGGAAAAGTCTCAAAATTACAAATTTAAAAATCGCAAAAATAATTTCTTGATGCACTAAATACTTGAGTAATGTGTGGTAACATTAATAAAATCTCCTGTGTGTTTCCGGGGCCCGAAAGGGGAGCAAAGAATAGCAACACTATTTACCTTTCACACATGTCGTAAAAGGCGACTAAGAAGGTTATGGGATGGAGTTGGCTGTTCCATCCCATATAGAGACCCAAAGCCATGCTGAAGTCGGATGTGTCAGGCCGAAATGCGCAGATATCACAGAAATGCTGTAAACTATGACTGCATTCTGTTCTCCGGACTACATCCTGCTAATCTGCAGGAGTTTGAGAACGAACGCAGAAGAAGACTAATAAAATACTCCTTCTTCTTTTTCTGATTCAATTATCCTTCAGGAAGCTTGCGCCTAAATCATGTTGCGGTCCACAAATTTAGTTTAAAATTAATTATGTCCAAACCCCAGGAATAATTCCATCCTCAAAAAGTTAATAGGCGTAAAATGTTAAAAATTTATTTGGAGAAGTTGAGAAAATAAGATTAGCGCCTATCCTGGCATTTTATAGTAATAATTTTAATAATTAAAAAATATATCTGACATTAAACATTGACAAATGAAGAAGATGAATATGTCTGGCCATAATGGCACAAATAAAATGGTGAACATTTCCGTTCTCTGGACCATTATCCTGCTATAAGAAAGATCCGGTGGGAGTGTGAGAATAAGTGCAAAACGAAACATTGACAGGCAACTCATAGTAATCATTGACAAGATATTCAGGAATACTTACAGTAATTGTCATATATCTCTGGCTAATCTTTGACAAGATCTCATGAACTCACTTTTCAATGACTTTCAGTCTCCAGTCTATACACGCACACCTACAACATACCTGGACTTTAGGATGCCTCCTGGCTCACAACTAGACCAGCATATTCCCAGGGATTGGAATACTTTCATCTACATTCTTACAGGAGAAGCTTGGTTTGGTATGTGCTGAAATATTTGTCATTGTTGTGTCCATAGATTTGATTTATTGAATACTATTTATTTTTAAATATGCTGTGTTATATTGGTTAACTTTTATTTGATTTTTCATTTTAAAGAGCATATCCTGGTACTTCTTTTGTGTTCATTCTCAAAATCCTACAGATTAGCAGGATGTGGTCAGGAGAACAGACTGCATTGTGTCATGGTTTACCACTTGGCTGCAATATTTGCAACTTTCCACCTGATACATCTGACTTCAGCGCCGACTTCTGGGTCACTTTACTCTCTGGTATGAGACAGTCAAAAAATATGTTGAAATTGTCTGATTATCACACTGGTCCTCATTCTCAGTAGCTCACTGCTGCTAAGTCCAGATTCCAAATATTTCTAAATGTCATTACAATGTAGATGTTTCTGGATTTCCTCTTCGTGTCACCTTCTTCTTCTTAAGCGTTCATTCTCAAACTCCTGCTGGATCTCTATTGCAGTAGGACAATGGCCCTTTTAGATTTCCAGCAGGATATAGTCCAGAGAATGGAAATGCGTTGTCGCCGTTTTATTTGCACCAATGGCCCGACACATCCATCTTCGGCGGGTTCGAGTCACCTTAATCTCATAGTACATTACTCTCATTAGAAGACCTCTGTATGATATTGTGGGCAAACAAGGCTAGTGTCCCTTTTTGTATATGTATCAGTCATTGTCAGTTTGCAAGTTAATAAGACTAGTAAAAAGACCAGAAATAAAACCAGAATAGCACACTAATCTACCATACATGTAGTAAGAGATAACTAAGGAGAGTATGGGATTAACTACTCCATCCTATAAAGGAGCATGGTAGCCTAGTTGATGGTGAGCTTGCTTACTATCAAGGTATTACAGCATGCCAGGTTCAACCACTTACGGACAAACACAATTTAAAAATCCAGGTTGTAATTTATCGCTTGACACGACTGCTCCTCTAGTCTACCCAGCTATAAATTGGGTACCCGGCGTGTGAGTTAGGGGAGGTAAAGACAGCAGGGGAGGGAATTGGCCACCCAATCTAATAGTTGCTGAGGCTTAGTACATGAAGAGTTATCTTCATTCCTGACGGCAGGTTGCTGCCATGGGA
This sequence comes from Meghimatium bilineatum, assembly GCA_034231615.1. Lineage (NCBI taxonomy): Eukaryota > Metazoa > Mollusca > Gastropoda > Stylommatophora > Philomycidae > Meghimatium > Meghimatium bilineatum. The sequence goes on along the minus strand of CM067312.1, from coordinate 18,031,763 downwards.
CTTACCCTTACCTTTACCTATAAAAAAACAAATTGAATAAAAGTCGGTGTGTTAACTTCATTGTGCTTCATTTTTCCTATATGCTGTCAGTGACCCACAAATACCGTACTGAAGGTGGATGTGTCAGATTGAAAGACACACTGTGGCAAAGACGTAAGCCACAGTGAAATGCATCCAATTTTCCATTCTACATCTTTATAACCAGCAAACATTTGATAAGAAATTGCAATAGTTTTCACATACACATTCTCTCAGATGCTAGTGACTCACAGGTACCATGTTGTTATATTGAACGTCAAGAGGTAAGTTAGGACTTATATCTGTGTTGGAGAAATAATTAAGTATTGGCCAGCAATCCACATATGGCCTAATAAGAGAACTTCAAATCAACTGCCAGGATAGACTCAATATTTAAAAAAGGCTAGTTATCCACTCTAAGGACAAACAGCTGCAACCTTGAAGATATGCCATGGACAAGCTCATACTAAAAAAGCACCACAAAGGAAGTGCATTCGAAAGATATGTTCAGAGTAATGATCCAAATATTACAGAACAAGCTACTTTATAGCATCAAATAACAGTAATGATAAAATCATTAGTGATGGAATCATGTGTACATTTGGAACAATTTTCTGGATTGATTTATTTCAGGCCCAGCTGGAAGTGAGAAGCTGTGTAAAGCACACCATACTACAACTTTCAACAATGATGGAGATGTTATCCATGCTCATAATAAGGTTAGCATTCATATGCATTCTTCTGTATTTTTAGAGAAATTAAAACAGGATTATTTCAATATTCCATAATCACAAAATATTCTGAATGTTTTATATTTTTTAAATACAGTAAAGAACAATATAATACAAATATTATTTTCCATTTTCCCCCCCCACTACAACTGATGTACAAGAATGATGATGAAGTAATCCCTTTAGCTGTGAATGGGTAGCTCTTGACAGCCCATAGCCTTTCTGACAATAGTTGAGTAACTGAGGCAACACTCAAGACTTGTATGACTTTGCCTAAAAGGTATGGTTGTATTAGAAGAATAGGGGAGCCGCGTTAGCGCAGTGGTTAGCGCACTGGCTTCGCATATGAGTGGTCATGGGTTCATTCGCCAGTTGAGGCGGAAATGTTTTCAGATCGCAACGGCTCCCAGGTCGACCCAGCCTTAAATGGGTACCGGATTAATCCGGGAAGTAAAGACTGCGAGGGAGAGGAGATGGCTACCGCCCTCATTTGCAGAGCCTGTGAAATGTGAGATCGCTAACATCTCACACCCCTACGGCATTAATAAATGCTATGGGTTACTTTACTTTACTTACTATGGTTGTATTAGGAAGATCCATGGGTGCATGTTTAGCCTCCAAAGAAAGACATTCCATTGCGGCAGTATCCAAGGATCATCACGTCCTGACAGGAGTCTACTTCTGGGTTTGTTCTCAAACTCCTGCAGATTAGCAGTGAAACATATACTTCTGGGCCAATTATTCCATCATTCTACTGTTATATTTGTTTACCTGTCAGTAGTAATGGTATACCTAGTTTTCCCGCCACCTAGGGGTCTGTCAGAAAAAGACAAAAGTGTAGTATCTGCAGGCCTGCATCTCCTCGTTATCCATGGGGTCCATGTGACAATAACAAAAATTAAAAATGACAATGCACACAGTGAGAACGAAGATTTTTTCACAGATGACAAGTTGTCAGTCTATTCCCTAGCTTTCTATAGTCACCTTTTTTGTAGTGAAAAAAAGGAAGTTATCCAAGATGGCGACCATGCTAGTCGCGATTTTTTTGTCTCACTGTTTATGTGATTCGAATTTCGTGGATTGTGCTAGTTGTGTTGTTTAATTGTGTACTCGTGATAAATGGATATGTTTCCGCACTTTAATGTTGCTATTTGCAAGATTCGAGCGCTGACAAAGGAGAAACTTAGTTTTTTCGTTATTGTCAATCGGATACAAACATCTCATTTGGTGACCTATTCTCGCCGCTGGGGCGGGTTCACTGACCGTGTCAAAATGGTCTGCCCTATTTTTACACGGTGTCAACCTGTTACAGTCGATGTGATATTGGGCAACACACTGTAGCTATTATGGACACTCACAGTGCTAAGAAATAAGCCAGCTTAGCATTGTAAACAAAGGCTTTGTCTACCTAGGCTTAAAAAGTCTATTTGCTGCGAAATACTCGGAAGAAGTTGGCAGGTAACTCAATGGGTACATAGGCGCTAACAGCAGAGCGGTGTGGACAACATAGGGCACAGTTAGACACATAGTACGCTCTGGCCATCCACTGCACCTGATTTTCTCCCAGTTGTCTCGACCGTTTCTTGCCACTGGACCAAGATAAAACTCAGGAGAGAGAGTGTGGTTGATGATTAGCGCAATCCTCCACAATGTAAACCAACTTCAGCGCTAGTCATTTCTCAACCCAATTATTTACTCATCTTTACTAATGAAATATGAAGAGAACAAAGTGTGAATCAATCCTAGTTGGTTTATGGAATGTTCGGACACTTACGGATATCTCAGATGTAAACAGACCGGAAAGAAGAACAGCACTAATTGCTAAAGAATTGGCCCATTATAATTTGGATATTGTTACACTTAGTGAAACGCGGTTTGCAGATGAGGGTCAGTTGACAGAGAGAGGTGGAGAGTATACATTCTTCTGGATAGGACGTAAAAACACAGAGAGGCGTGAATCAGGTGTTGGTTTTGCTATAAAATCATCTCTGGTGCAGAAACTTCCAGGTCTGCCTCGAGGAATTAGCGATCGCTTGATGTCGTTGCAATTGAAAGTGAGCAAAAATAACTTTGCCACATTACTTTCTGCATATGCGCCGACAATGACAAATCCTGATGAGGAAAAGGATAAATTCTATGAAGAGTTAGATGCCGCTATATCAGGTACACCTAGAACTGATAAACTCATTATCCTGGGTGATTTCAATGCCCGAGTTGGCAAAGACTTCCAGACATGGCAAGGTGTTCTTGGACGTCATGGGATTGGTAAATGTAACAGCAATGGTTCCCTTCTTTTAAAGCTATGTTCTGTGCACGAACTCACTATCACCAACACTATTTTTTGCTTGCCAACTCGCAAAAAGACCTCTTGGATGCATCCACGCTCCAATCAGTGGCATCTTATAGACTATATCATAACTAGAAAAAGGGACATCAAAGATGTTCGTGTCACAAAAGCAATGTGTGGAGCTGAATGCTGAACTGATCACCGGCTTATAGTATCCAAACTAAATTTCACCATTGCAAGAAAAAGACGTCCACAGGGACAAAAGATAGAAAAATGCATAAACACTGATCGGTTGAGTAACCACGATATAAAAAATAATCTCGACATAGCCTTTGGAGACTTAGATCTTAATGCCACATCTGAAGATAGCTGGGCTTCATTTAAAGGAATTATTTATGCCAAAGCGAAGGAACATTTGGGTGTGAAGGTACATAGACACCAAGACTGGTTTGATGATAATAACTTTGAGATAACATCCTTGTTAGAAGAAAAACACAACGCTTTCAAGAAACTACAAGGGGCAGCATCTTCACCATCCATTGGACAAGACGAACCTATACCTGAAGTCATGGAGGCACCAATCACAATGAGAGAACTGGAGCATGCAATATCCAAATTGAAAATGAAAAAGTCCCCTGGAGCTGATGGAGTGTCCAATGAAATGATTAGAAACCTGGGAATTGCAGCAAGAGCAAAGCTGCTGCAAATCTTTAACACAAGCTGGTCCACAGGTAATGTACCACAGGCGTGGAGAGAAGCAATAATGATACCACTCCTCAAATCAGGAAAAGATGGCAACACAGTCTCCAACTACAGGCCCATCAGCCTCACAAGCTGTTTATGCAAAACAATGGAACGCATTATCAATCTTAGGATGCAGTGGTACCTTGAAAGTGAAAACCTTCTGGTATCACAGCAAGCAGGTTTCAGACAGTGCTACTCTACTGAAGATCAGGCAACCTACTTCTCCCAAGAGATTGAGGATGCCTTCCAAGATAAGAAACTGGTACTAGCAGCATGGATAGACCTTAGGAAAGCATTTGATAAGGTCTGGAAAGAAGGGCTCCTAAAGAAATTGCGAAATTGCAGGGTTAGCTCAAGAATGTACAAATGGGTAAAAGCATACCTGCATAATAGAAGAGCCAGGGTACAATTAGATGGTCGCAAAAGCAAGAAAGTCCTACTGCGTCATGGAGTCCCCCAGGGAGGAGTCCTGTCACCCATACTTTTCTTGGTTTACATCAATGACCTAGTTGCTGAACTACCACACGGGATCAAAGTGGCAATGTATGCTGACGACCTGGTGATCTGGTGATCTGGTGCACGGAAGAACATGCAACAGTGGCCACTAAACAAATACAAAGAGCTATCGATGCCCTAACCTTATGGGCAAATAGATGGTGTGTCAGCATTAACACAGATAAGTGCAGCACTACACTCTTTACCCTCTCACCAAAACAAAAAGCCGGTCATATCAAGATAGACGGAGAGCTCTTGAAGGAAGACAAACAACCAACATACCTCGGAGTTACTTTTGATGATAAGCTGACATGGAAGCAGCACATAAACAAAGCAACAACAAAAGCCAGGAGGAAGTTAGCTATCCTGAGAAAACTAAGTGGAACCACATGGGGAGCCAGTGGGAATATACTCAGTAAAGTTTACCAGCAAGGCATAAGACCACACCTGGAATATGGTTCAGCTGCGTGGTGTCCTGCATCAAACACCACATTACAAGATCTAGATAAAGTGCAAAACCAGGCACTTAGAATAATGTTGGGAGCAATGAAATCAACACCCATAGCAGAGATGCAGAAAATGGGAAGAATGCAAACACTTGGCGAACGCAGAGACACAAAAGTACTAATTCAAGCGGAAAAGTTTCAGTGTATGCCAAGTCATCCAATGAAGGAAAGATTCCAAAACCTAGCAATGGGGCGACTGAAAAGAAGCAGCTTTATCCATCAACCTAAACGACTCCGTAGACAACTAACAGACCTACCTGAAGTTGACAGCCCCTTAAGGTCTGTACCAGAACAAACCCCATGGAGTGAAAGGCATGGAATGCCAATATACATTCAGACCCATGTGAAAGGAATACTAAGCGAGGACGAACAGAACAGTGTGCAGCGGAGGACAGTCACCCTCAGTTTCCTGGACGAGGAATATCCACAAGATATATGGGTCAGAGTATACACAGATGGGTCAGCACAGAATGCTGTGAGGAATGAAGGTGCAGGTGTATATATAGAATATCCACACAAGCCTAGAGATACAATCAGAACACCGACAGGAAAATTCTGCAATAATTATGATGCAGAAATCCAGGCAATTACTGTGGCAGCTAAAAAACTGCTGAACTCCAACTCTGACCTACAGCCTGTGGTATTCCTGACAGATGCAAGGTCAGTGCTTCAAGCTCTCCAGTCTGGAAAACTAACAGACTTGAAAAAACTACTTAGCGAATTGTCTTACCAGTATAGGGTAACCATGCAGTGGATACCCTCTCACTGTGGAATACCAGGAAATGAAAAAGCAGACCAACTGGCTAAGGAAGGTGCTGCCGAAGATCAACCAGATATACCAATCACCTACCATCAGAAAAAACAGATGATCAAGTCAATAAGAAAGCCACAAACACCAACACAAGATGACTATCACATTATGAACAGATCAGAACAAGTTATAATTCTACGTCTCAGAACAGGACACAACCGACTCCGCAGTCACATGTATACAAAGTTCAAGATTGGCAACACGGCCATGTGTACATGTGGACAGGCAGTACAGAGTGCCAAACATATACTTCAAGAGTGTTCTGAGCATGAAACACTGAGGCAGACATATTGGCCAGAGGAAACAACACTGGAATCAAAGCTCTATGGGACACTGTATGAACTACAAAAGACAGTGAGTTTTATTAAGGAGACAGAATTGCAGATATAGACATGTTTCAAGTGAACGAAAGAAGAAGAAGAAATCTTCACCATCCAAGAAAGTAGCCTATAGCAAGATCCGTAACACTTGTCAAAAGAAGCTCAGAGAGATAAAGGATAAATGGCTAAGTCGAAAAGCTGTAGAAATTCAAATGTTTGCAGACAGAAAGGACTATAAGCGATTCTATGAGGCTTTAATAACTATCTATGGCCCACACTCATCGGGATCACCACCTCTATTAAATGCCGATTCGTCGAAGCTTCTCACTGATAAAAATGACATCTTAAATCGTTGGCCTGAACATTTTGAAGAAATCCTAAACAAACCATCAGTAATAAATGAAGAAGTCATAAACAGAATGCCACAACTTAGGATAAGAGAAGAACTCGATATACCTCCAAGCAGTCAAGAGGTTATGATAGCGATTAAACAAATGTCAAATGATAAAGCTCCAGGTTTGGATGCCTTAACTGCTGAAATTTATAAAAATGGCAGACCACTGCTGATTAAAAAACTGACATTTTTGGTATTTTCTGGAACTAAGGTACATTGCCTCAAGATCTAAAAGATGCTTCTATAGTGCACCCATATAAAGGCAAAGGTACAAACAGTCTTGCGATGATCACAGGGGCATATCACTTTTGTCTATAGCTGGTAAAATTCTTGCTCATGTCATACTCAACAGATTAAATAATTCACTATTAAACGAGCTACTCCCAGAGAGTCAGTGTGGTTTTCGTGCAGGTCGTGGTACAGTTGATATGATATTCTCTGCACGACAAATTCAGGAAAAGTCACAAGAGCAACATAGTGAACTCTTAGCAACATTTGTGGACTTAACTAAAGCATTCGATACCGTTAACAGAGAAGGACTGTGGAAGGTGCTTACAAAGTTCGGATGCCCCCAAAACTTGTCACTGTGATACGACAATTTCATGACGGTATGATGGCTAGTGTTATCTGCGACGGAGGAGTATTTCCTGCATTCCCTATCACAAATGGTGTAAAGCAGGGATGTGTGCTGGCCCCTACTCTTTTCAGCCTGTTATTTACGGCCATGCTAACGGAAACACACCATAGTAATGAAACAGCTGGCATAATGATCAATTACAGAACAGATGGTGGTCTTTTCAATTTACGTCGTCTAAAAGCAAACACGAAAACTAAATCTAGTACTGTTAGAGAATTACTTTATGCTGATGACTGTGCATTGTATGCTGACTCTGTCATAAACATGCAGAGCACCATAGACCGCTTCTCACAGGCCTGCAACAACTTTGGTCTCACTATTAACACCAAAAAAACAGAAGTCATGCACCAAGCAACATCAAATAGCCAACATACTGCTACTTCCATCATCGTCAATCAGGAAAAACTGCAGGTAGTCGACAATTTTACTTACCTTGGAAGCACTCTCTCTCGCGATGTCAACATTGATGTGGAAATTAACAATAGACTGGCAAAAGCTAGTGCTGTATTTGACAGATTACGCAACAATGTTTGGACAGAAGAGGTATAAGAACAACCACCAAACTACAAGTATATCATGCTGCTGTTATACCAACCCTACTATACGCTTGCAAAACGTGGACAGTGTATGCTGGACATGCAAGAAAATTAAATCATTTCCATCTTACCTGCCTACGTAAATTACTAAACATCCATTGGTGGGACAAAGTACCAGACTACAAGGTCTTGGAAAAATCAACCTCAATAAGCATCCACACAATACTTATGAAGGCGCAAGCACGCTGGGCAGGCCATATTGTGCGTATGGAGAACTCGCGTTTGCCAAAACAAATATATTATGGAGCACTTAAGGCAGGATTTCGAAAAGTTGGTGGACAGAAAAAGCGCTTCAAAGACACGCTCAAGTCATCCTTGAAACATCTTAACATTGACGTAGGCGCTTGGGAGAGCCTCGCTCAGGATAGAACAGCATGGCGTTACAGCATTAGAATGGGAGCACTAGCGGCGGAAGAATTCAGACAAGATACTACAAGACAGAAGCAGACACGTAGAAAAGAAAAAACATCTCAACCTCACATAGATACCCTCTATTGTTGTCAGTTCTGTAAAAGAACATTTTGTGCACGCATTGGACTTACTAGTCATTTAAAAACGCACTTTTAACTTTTATTATTTTTATTATTTATTGTTATTATCATTATGGTTGAGTTTTTGGTCATCGTCGATCACGACGGACGAACATCATCATCATAGTCACCTCCTTTGACATTCCTGGAAATCCATTGTACAATATTCAATCCAATGTTTTGTAGAAATCCAGACACCATTGGAAGAAAAGGAAAATTTCAAGTTTACAAAAAAAACAAGCCAACCAAGATGGGAACAAGAATCTTTTTTGATTATGTTTCAACTATTGCACACAACCTACAAAACTTTTGTCATATATTTTATTGTGTATATTTTTAAACAAATATTTCATTCTCAAACTCTCATTGGATCTTTCTTATAGCAGGCCATTAAATGACTGTTATCTATCAGGGAACTCTCAGTGCAGACACAGAAAGAAGGATTCAGGTTTTTGAAAACAAGTTCTACAGACTTTTTGTTGAGAATTAGCTATATAGAACATGACAAATATATATGTCTGTCAGCAAATAAACAAACTTACAAGTTATCAAGAACCACTTTTGACTGTTGTAAAATCACATAAACTTGTTTGGGTTGGACATGTAACGAGACACGACTTGCTTTCTAAAATTATATTGCAAGAAACAGTCACGGGTGAGGAGAGGACAGAGAAAATCCTGGATTGATAACATCAAGGAATGGTTTGGGTGTGATTTTCTACACTCCTCCGGATTTCTGAGGATATAATTGTTTGGAGAGATTTTTGTGCTGATTTGTTCAGCGTGGCACACCTACAACCCTGACGGGTTATGGGTCTTACTGTGCTGTATAGCAGGATGGTGGACCTATTTAGATTTCCAGCAGGATGTAGTCCAGAGAATAGAGATTCATTGTGTTGCCATTTTATTATTGCGCAAATTACCAGACACATCGAAACTTTGGAAGTTTAGCTATCTTTATCCATGCATACATTTTAAAACATAGATACACAGGTGTCAACTAGTACATATTTTCGTATTGATGTGGTTTTCAGACCCCCAAAAACTCTCCAAAAACATATTTTTCATATTGATGTGGTTTTCGGACCCCCCAAAAACTCTCCAAAAACATATTTTTCGTATTGATGTGGTTTTCAGACCCCCCCAAAAACTCTCCAAAAACATATTTTCGTATTTATGTGGTTTTCGGACCCCCCAAAAACTCTCCAAAAACATATTTTTCATATTGATGTGGTTTTCTGACCCCCCAAAAACTCTCCAAAAACATATTTTTCATATTGATGTGGTTTTCAGACCCCCCAAAAACTCTCCAAAAACATATTTTTTCATATTGATGTGGTTTTCGGACCCCCCAAAAACTCTCCAAAAACATTTTTATTCAAATAAAGAAATAAATTGTTAAAAATATGGATTTATGAAAAATAAGTTGACAGCTATGTAGATATATGTTTTGTTACTTATGTACGTACAGATAAAGTTGACTTGACTATGGATGTTATCTTTCAGGGATCAGAGTTGTGTCATTTTGTTATTATTGCTGGGCAACCAATTAAAGAACCTGTTGTACAACATGGTAAGTTACCTTGCTTGTGGACAGTTTACATTGCTAATTGACATATCTATTGATCTATTGACATTTTCTCTGATTTTGCCGTCAGGTATTGCTGGGTTTAACACATTCAATCCCATATCTGCCGAAATTGCCAGCTATATGCTCATTCCTGAATAAGCCATTGTATTGCTTTCAATAGTGAAAGGATGAAAACTAGCATAGTTTGGACATGTACGCGGGCATGATTCCTTGTCAAATACATTACTGCAGGGAACTGTCGCAGGGAGAAGCAGAAGTGGGCAAATAAAGGCATGGACAGACAACATCAAGGAATGGACAGGACAAGATATTTCCACACTCATCCACATCACTGAGGATAGAATTCACTGGAGGACTCTGTGTGCTGAAGCATCCAATGTGGTACCCCTACGACCCTGAAGGGTTACGGGTTTATTGATTGAAGCCATTCGCACCTAATTTACACACAATCATTTAGATTGATATTCTTTACGGTTTCCATGCCAATAGACATGCTAAATTTAGCCCTGACATGATTATCAGTAATGGCGACTACCATTGCAGTTTTCCGATTGCAGGGGCCTCCTCCCCCCTTCCGAACACCATATACCTAGTAATGATTGAGAATAGTCAACACATATGATCTATGTCAATTTCATGAGAAATCAGGTCCTGCAAATGACATTCATCCAGATTACTCTGTTTTTGATTATGACTATAGCCTATCTTTCACTATTTCTACATGAGTCAATCTTTTAGGTAGACACAGAACAAAAGAATTTGTATGCTGGTATCAAAATTTTCAGAAAAACAAAATCCTTTTTTGGAAACATGTTTTACTAGATATCTATAGCTTTCTTTATGTGAACTAGGCCTATATCTAGGGAGTAGTTAACAGTTACAGAATGATGTTGTCATGCTTTATCAGGGAGACTGCTTTACAGCTTTCATTTGAATATTTATCAGCAAACTATTTGAAATTAGGGATCAAGCCAACAATAGAATACATACAGAAACAAGTTAAATGGTACGGCCACATAACCAGACAGAAAGAGCAAAGTATTATCCAAAAAAACACTTAACAAATGATACGAAAACAGGAGACCTATTGGATGCCCTCGTAAAAGGTGGATAGATAGTGTATTAGAGATACTTGGAAATATAACAGCAGAAGAGGCAAGTAGAAGGGCAAAAGACAGTAAACTCACTCTCCCCTCAACACCAAAAGGTACATGAGGACAGAAAGAAGAAGAAACTATTTGACACAAGTAAATGAAGCCGACATGAAACTGGTGCTATTTTTTTCCCCACTCGTAGGCCCCTATGTTACATGACAAGTAAACTTGTCTTACATGACATTCACAAAGATATGTTCACAGATCAGTACCTCTTCCATTTATCTGTTAATTGGACTGAATCATAAAAATTGATTGCAAATTGTATTTTATATTAATTTTTTTGCACAATCACTTCTGATTTTTGCAGAGTTATTCCCCTTACCCTGGGAGTGGAATCCATATGTTTTCCTGATCAGCTGGGATTGTTACGGTTAATGATTGGTTTAATGATGATAACAGTTGGGATATAGCATGTTTGATTGCTTGTTATGCAGTAATATAGTGATTTCTGAGAAAGTCGGTAACTCCTTTGATCCACCATGTTCTTGGTCTTCCTCTGCCTTTGGTGGATATCGACACATTCGACTTCAGCATGGCTGCTGGATCACTTTGACCCCTTTAGGGATGGGACAGCGAACTCCACCTACAAACCTCCTTAGTCACCTCCTAAGACATGCATGGAAGATAAAGAGCCATGATATTCTTTGTTCTCTTTTCACACATCAGCAACACATGAGCACTTTATCACCTGAAGAAAATTCTATCTTATGAAATGTCGGAATAGCATTATATTATTCTCAACAAATCTGATGCTTAAATGTGCCAGGCTTTGCTGGAAACCAAAAGGGAAGCAAATAATAACTCTCTGTTACCTGCAATGCATGCCAAAAGAGGTTACTAAGAGGATTGACGGTGGAGATGGCTGTCAAACCCCATTGATCATATGAACTAAAAAAATCATGCTGAAGTCAAAATTGTCAAGCTGAAAGGCACAGACATCACAGACCAACTGTAAAACATGACACGTTTTGTTCTTTGGACCATATCCTGTTAACTAGTAGGAGTTTGAGAATGAATGCAGAAGAAGAAGATGCTTGTTATGCAACCAAACAGGGATACAAAGGGTACTGCACTGCTCTTAGCAGACCCAGGGTTAGCAGATAACCACGATCTCACAAGTACTTCCTCATGGTGCACCCTGGAAACAGAAATACAGCTGCTCGTGCTGATTCTTGCTAAACCTTTTGGGAATCATGTCCATGAATGTGGAGGCAGCAGATGGAAAGAGAATTGACTGCAAAAGAGACAGTCAATATCTCCAACACCACTGTGCCAACACATGCAGTGACACTGTTGACACACAGTGATGCTAGTCAGTCCGGTCCGAGCATTGGAGGGGTGGCAAATAAAAACAATGTGAAAAGGTAGATGTATGGCGAGAGACGAAAAGATAACATACTGAGTACAATGAAAGGATAGCACAGAGCCAGAAGGCTGTGCCAAGTGGAAATAGAAAGGGAAAACGTTCCAAGGAAATTGGAACCACAAGCTCTGTTAGCGCAAGACAGGCTTCTAGTTACCAATGCTCCTTACATGCAGAGACCTAGACCCAGTCATGGTCCCCAGGCAAAGAAAGCAGGCCTCGCTAAACTTTAATGTTGAACTTTCTTATACCGTAAATATGCTCACGGAGACAAAGTGTTCTGTACCCGATGGGCTCAGGCACAAATGGTATACCAAATGCAGACTTGGCGCAACTCTACTGTCAAGCTTTCCTATACCGGGAACATGCTAGCAGTGAGAAAGGGTTCAGTGCCTGATGGGCCTGAAACAGTGCATGATGGGCTCAGGCAAAAATGAAATGGGACAAGGTCATTCAGTTCGAGAACACGCTTTGCTCCCAAATGTGTGGTGTAACTCAGACTTGGACGAGGGTGAACAGCACCTCGGCTAAGAATTCGAAAAAGCCCAGGTCCAACTCTTCTGTTAAGTTTTTCCTTAACCAGAACCAGGCTCGTGGATGAGAAAAGGTTCAGTACCCGATGGGCACAAAACATCTAATTACAAGAAGCAAGTTCACTGACTGTGGAGCACCTTGTGCGAGATAGACGTGAACGGCAATCGTCTCGTCAAAGAGTCATTACACATGTGCTGGGCCACAAAGTGAACCAACCGAGGTGAAAATAACACAGTTCAACTGTGGAACTAGCAGTACAAGGTACTTCACGCTCCCCTGTGGAAATCACACGATTTATTTCTTGTGGTTATAAGAGAGCGAATGCAGAAGAATGCAACCAAAAAGAAACCTTTATATGAATATTGTTCTCATCATTAGGTCCATTTGTTATGACTACACAACAAGAAATAAAACAGGCTTTCATCGACTACCAGAATGGGCAAAATGGATTTGAGAATGCCTTGACATGGAGTTCAGACTATGTGAAATAGCTACAGAATGTGTTATACCCAGAGCTGTGGTAAGTTCCATATAATTTATTAGTGAAAATTCAGCTTGTAGCCAATTATGTGTTTTGGAATGTGTGTGTTTGACATGCAGTAAACACGTTTGTAAGGGTATGTTATGTGTGCTGTTGGAAGTACAGTGTGTTAATTTCAGCTAATGTGTGCTAATGTGGTCTACTGCCTATTAATTTGGTTGGTTGTGTGGTAAAATTGTTGATGTGTGTTAGTTTAGGTTGCTGTGATTCGTTTTGATGACTGTGTATTTATTTGGATTGATGTATATTAGTTTGAGTTGATGTGTGTTAGTCTGGGTGGCTAAGAGTTGTTTTGGTGACTGTGAGTTATTGTGTATATATTTAGGTTGATGTACGTTAGTTTTGGTTAATGTAGGTTAGTATGTTGTGTCGTATGATATTTTGGATTAGAGATTGTTGGCTTAGTGTACTGTATGTTATTTTGGATTGCTGTGTGTTGGCTTAATGTGTCCAGTACGTTGTTTGCTGTTCTGCATTTAAATTATTCTGTATTAGTATGGTGTGCTATATTTTAAATTTTTGTATTGTGTTAGTTTAGTGTCCTGTATGTTAGTTTGATGTGTTGTTAGTTTCAGTTACAGTTTGTGTGACAGTATGTATAGAATAAGTTTGGGTTACTGTGCCTTACTTTGGCATGCTCTATATTAGTTTAGGTGCAAGCTGTGAATTTGTGTTACTAAGTTGGTTTGTCATACCGTGTGTTAGTTCGGCAAGTTATGTGTGCATGTGTTGATTTTAATTAGTTTGTTGAAAATGGTGGATTATATTTTGTATACAATAATTGTTTATTTCTGTTGATCTTTCACATAAATATTTTCCAATTAATTCCTACATTCTAGTTCAAAAGCAAGACTTTGTTCACAAGACAGAACTTGGGGACTCAAGTTTTGTTAAAGATGTGCATTAGTTGATCAGATACTTTTGTAATTGTTTTATCTTCATATCATGTGACTTATGTATTATACATGTTTTATCTTCATATCATGTGACTTATGTATTATACATGTACCATCATTAGTGACTAGTGACTCATTAGAGAAAATTGATGATTTCCTGATTAGCAACTCAGAGGTAAATCCTAATTAAAGTAAACAGAAGTAACATGTTTACTTTATTTCAGATTTACCTTTTATTTGTCTCGTTACTACGGTACTTTCCATGTTGTCGGACATCCTTCGATATTTTGGTTATTGATATTTAGCAACTCGAATGTTGATATTTTTTCAAGACCATGATGTTTTCTTACCCAGAATTCTCCATTTGCTTTTCTGTCATCATTATTGATTTTTCCAACTGAGACAATGAAATGTTTTTCCAGCTGAGACAATGAAATGTTTTTCCAGCTGAGACAATGAAATGTTTTTCCAGCTGAGACAATGGATTGTTTTTCCAGCTGAGACAATGAAATGTTTTTCCAGCTGAGACAATGAAATGTTTTTCCAGCTGAGACAATGGATTGTTTTTCCAGCTGAGACAATGGAATGTGTTCCAAGACTTCAATTTCTCATTAACATACCCTCCCCCCACTCTCAAAAAACAACAATTGCCTGATTCTGTTATTAAAAATAAGCTCCTGTGTGTTGACCTTATTCAGCTCATCAACATTAGCCTAATTAGCAGTCATGTTGTTTTCAGATTTCTTCTGTAAAATCAAATCTCCTTGACCCTTCGAGATTTGACCATTTGTTTGTCCATGACATATTCCATATATCAGTTACTCAGTTACTTTATCTGGTCCAAAACATTTTAAAGTATTAAATAAGTTACTTTTCACATCACTGAGGCTTATGGGGTAACAAGAAGTTGGACCTGTATTTATCAGTGACTAATGGCATGATCAGGATGGTGTGATGAGAACCATGCCCACCACATTTATATTTACAGATTTAATCTGGTACCAATTTCACGAGGCTCAGTTTCCCTGGTAGCCAGTGTGTTAAAAAAAAATATAGCTGACATCAAACTTGGACCACTTAACTTGGAAGCTAGTGCACTGAGCAACCATATCTCTAAAGTTTTGAAGCCTAAAAATTGCTATATCTTGCCTTCCATCTGTATAATACATAAAACAGTTTTGTTTACACTAGTGCAATTCACAGTGATATTAATTCATTCGTTTTTTACTCTTCACCACTAGATACTATGCAGGCCTTTTTTATGCATAGTTGATTGTTGTGATTTAGTTTTTATAATTTTGTAATTTTTAACTTGATGGGCTCTATAGGTGCCTATAGCCACTGACGTCATTACGTAACTAGGATCAATAGGCATCTCTATTCACCTCCATTGGTATGCCCCGATTCATCAGTACGGAATCACATGAAGTTAAGCTCATTTGACGTAGAATTCCCTCCACATGAAGTTAGGAATACGTTATAGGCTAAAGGTCAAAATCCTTTACACATTAAGATTGTAAGAAGGAGAAAGCCAGCTCATTTTATGTCAACAAATTTCAGGAATGATTTTTATCCATTTTCGACGCCATATTTTACTATAAAAAATAGTAATGCCTGGCATGGTAAGTAATTGTCATAGAAAGTAATATCTGCATGTTTTAATTGCTGTTTTAGTTGTTGCATTATAAGAATGTTTGTTTATTCATTGAAAAACATAAAAACAATATTTATCAGGGGTGCCACGTGTCTGCATCAAAAATAATTGCGTTGTATGTCAGCCTAGGTCTAGTGTTGAAAGGACGGATATTGTATGTGATTTTTTCATGTTTTATTAGTTTGTTCAGTCCAAATATATTAGTTTGGATATGAAATAACATATATACAACAGGAATAGTATTTAGGAGGGTTTTATCAATGTTGCCACACATTAATTACTCTAGTATTAGAGTCATCAAGAAATTATATTTGCAATTTTTTAAATGGTGTTTTAAGATTGTTTTCCCAATTTTCTACTTCACAACTTGCTAACAACTATCATATCACACATACAACAAAAACATGATTATATTCATTACAATTATTTTGATATCTTTACACACAAAAACGTTATCGCGTTTACCAAACACTCACCATAAATAACACACATTTTTCAAAAAGAATCCAGGCTCAGGGGAAAAATTGCGTAATTTTAATCCAGAGCCCTAAAGGTTAAAATGGCATTCTGTAATATATAAATTAAAGTTGTGATATATTGTAGAGTTGTAGATCAGTGCTCCACAATAACTTATCCCCGATAAAAAGTTCTTTAAAGATTTTCTAGACACACCAAAATTTAAAATTTTTATACAGTGAAATCTCTATATAAATGCATACGTAAATTCAAAAGAATTCCCTATTTAACAACTTCTCAAAATCCTCCGTTATATTTATTCTTTGTTGTTTATAATTGTATATACCTAGTGAATTTTGGTTATTACATACATATTTCGTTCATCTGGACCAATTTGTTAAAAATGATTCGACTGTATGAAATTGGATGCACAAATTTACGTGCCTAATATTAGAAGTAGACTCATGTATTTACATATTTTATCAATATAACACATAATAATTATAACATATAAATATTTTTTTTGGCTTTCGTTCTGAAACTCCCACCGAATCTCTTATGGCAAGACAATGGTCCTACTAGATTTCCAGCAGGATGTAGTCCAGAGAACGGAAATGCGTTGTCACCATTTTACATGTGTAACAATAACCTGATACACCTGACTTCGGCTTTGGTAACTAATTCGTTCAGTGTTTATACCACTGAAGGGTGGATGACTGTAACCATGTCACTAGTATAAGCCAACTATGAGAGATCTGGTTCTAGTACTTATACACTGATCACCAAGTTCAAAGGAAACTACACTCATGCAAGTTTGACTTTTTTGTTGCTGTCTTCTGCCACTTTCAACTTAGCAACAGCTGCTACATAACATATTATTAATGCGATACATGTGAAACATTTCTTCATCTCAGCAATCAATAGAACTAACATCAATAGAACTTACATAGAACACAGGTTTTTGGAAAGTTCCACTTGAATACGACGGACTATCACTAAAACTAAGGGGTTATGAGTAGTAAACAAGAAAACATACAAATTACAATACACAAGACATTTTCAACGTTTCGAACTGTCAGGTTTTTCTCAAGAATATATAAAACAAACAGTGAAAAACAATAAAAACAGTAAAAACACTGTTAACACCACAGAGGCACTAGATACACTATTGACATGTAAACAATTGGAAATTCTAGTGCCCCTGTGGTGTTAACATTGTTTTTACTGTTTTCATTGTTTTTCACTGTTTGTTTTATATATTCTTGAGAAATACCTGACAGTTCAAATGTTGAAAATGTCTTATGTATTGTAATTTGTATGCTTTCTTGTTTACTACTCATAACCCCTTAGTTTTAGTGATAGTCCGCCGTATTCAAGTGGAACTTTCTAAAAACCTGTGTTCTATGTAAGTTCTATTGATGTTACGTTTCAACAATTTCGTTTAGCGATTTCTTTTATAACATATTTCCCTATATAACAATTTTAAAAATCTTCAGTTATATTTATTCCTTTATTGTTTGTACTGTATATAGCAAATTTCTGTTATTACATACATATTTTGTCAGTCCGTACCAAGTTGTTATAACGGGATTCCATAATTTGACGGATGATACAATGTAAGGTTGTGTGTTTCCTAATACAAAAAGATAAACTGAGTGTTGTGTTTGTTACCTATAAAAACCACATTAATGAAGTATGTAAATAGAACAAATTCAATGTTTTGATCTCAATAACCTTATCAAGACTCAAAATACAAGACAAAAAAGACAGACAAAATGAAAAATATATGAACAAATATTATGTTACATTTTGTCCGTATTTCTAGTCTGGATTTTGTTTCTTATTATTAGATAGTAGTATATTTTTAATTAATTATAATTGATTTGTTACAATGTTACAGTCTATTGAAGTTTGTATTTGATAAGATATGTAAATATTTTTATTGTCTATCTACTTTCCTTATCGCAATACATGACTAATTGGTTAGAATTCCAGTCTAAATGTGATGGCATGTGTACAGATTTTATGACTTTACAAAATTAATGACTTTAATCAAGCAGGGAAAAGGAAACAAAGAAAACTTAGGAACAAATGGAGAAGCGAGACAGTGAGGACATGACGGGAAGGACAGTGAGGACATGACAGAGATGGGAATCACATAGCAGCCGTCCAGTGCGGACGATGATGAAAATATTTTCAGACGTGTTGCATTTCTCTTGTATGTGTGGAGAAAACTAAATATTACAATCTTGGCATAGAATCCTCTACCACATTTGTGACACATGTGACCAGGATTGAATGTCTGTGTGTTTGTTGTTTTATGTTTTCTCCATGCCTCCGAGATTTAATGCTTCTTGGCAAATCACATGGAATGAAGCTGATAACACATCAAAGGACAGAGACAAATGGATAATTTCTGTCCATGACTTATGCATTCAAGGATGTACGTTAGTCAGTTAGTCGTTGGATCATCGTCACTGCACTCTGGACATTATCCATAGGTGCTCAGATCTCTCCTTAAGTGTATCCACCATAACACGTTGACTGATGGTCCCAGTACGCTGTTGATTGACCATCATTATTCAAGGATATATAAACACTCCTAAGGGCTGGATTGATTAGCAGCTATACAATT
The DNA here is from genome assembly GCA_034231615.1 of Meghimatium bilineatum. Classification (NCBI taxonomy): domain Eukaryota; kingdom Metazoa; phylum Mollusca; class Gastropoda; order Stylommatophora; family Philomycidae; genus Meghimatium; species Meghimatium bilineatum. The sequence continues at coordinate 18,012,867 of CM067312.1, read as the reverse complement.
TTTTGCTTTATCTGCATCCCTTACCAATATCATTTTTATTTGTGCATGATTGTGGGTAAAAATAAGATATTAGATCTAATGTACATTTTTATGACACATTGAGAATGCATTTAAAGTTAGTGAGATAAAGTTAGTGTAATAGTGCTCAGTTTGTGATCTATGTTATTGCTCAGAGACTGTTATTTGTACTAGTACTTGTATACTTTTGATAATAGCACAAATATCATCTGTATTTTCAAAATAAATATCAGTTTTCATGTTTGTTTTTTAAATTTTTCAACAATTTTTTAAAGTTACCTCAATAATGTAGAATTTAATCTGGAGAATCCCCCCTATTTGTTGGCTGGTGCCTGAACATCTAGTTCAGGGTGAAAATAATAGGACCACTGTCTTCTTTCCAGTTATATCATAGGAGATGACTAAGGACATCTGGTAGATGATCTTTGACAATCTTTGGCTTGATGTCTACACCATCAGATTCTTTGGCTTGATGTCTACACCATCAGATTCTTTGGCTTGATGTCTACACCATCAGACTAATCTTATGGATGAAATTGGTCCACCAATGTCCAGAGTTCTTCGATTCCATGTCTTTGCAGGGTTGAGTCGTTGGGCCAGTAAGTCTCACTCAATTGTTTATACTGGAGACAGTTCAGCGGAATGTGTTCAGAGGTCTGTTCATCTGTTCCACAAGTGCACAGTGATGTGACAGTCATTCTGTGCATGTGTTTTTTCTGTCTGTTTTGTCCTGTCACCAGGTAAAGTATGGTGACCTGTCTCTGACAATTTGAGTATTGGTAGGTGTCTTTTGTCATGATACATTCACTTCTGATGGGTTTTTTAAGCTCCTCTTCTTTTCTTGATACAGTGTATACTTCATTGTCTTCCTGCATATCTCTCCATTCTCATCTGCCCTCTCTCATTTCCCATGACATGGTGTGATGGTAATACAGTTCTACTCTTTTTGCTTGCTGTGTTGTTTAGTTTGTCTCTTAGATGTAGTTTACCACCCTTGAGAAACTGCAGAATAGATAGTGCATCTATGAAGATAACCAATTGTTGATATTGAGAGACAGTGTTAAGTATCATGAGGGCATGTTGTTCTATTGCTTGAACCTCAGCATGGTACTTGGAGCACAACTTTTCTTTAGAGATGGACTTTGTTTCAGGACACCGACCAGGATATGCTGTAAAGATGCCAGCTCCTCCATTTCATTTCTGATTGCTTTTGTAGTTGATCTATCCATAAATGCATGTATCCACAAATGCTCAGGAAAATCTTCATGGATCATGCTCATTGTGGCAGTTAGCTTTTGCAGATCATTTGCTTATTTCTTTTTGAGACTATTTATTGATGTGTTTATTTGTAGGGAGTCATTAGTTTGCTCCAATTGTACAAGGTAAAGGGTAGGTAGCACAGGTGTTAAAACTACACCTGTTTGGTCACATAAAGTGACAACAGTTTAGAAAGACAAATAATGGAGGGCAGAGTAAGACAACAGTTTAGAAAGACAAATAATGGAGGGCAGAGTACCTGAGAAAGATAATATTAATACATCATTGGAAAATGCAAGCCCAAGACAGAAGGGGTTCAGAGAGTTAGTTGAGAAGACAATGTTCTGAAAAGAATATGTCACATGACACAGTAGGGATGAGGATTTTTATGGAAATATCTGCTTGATACTGTCTTCTTAGAATTTGTCCATGATGGACAAAGCTACTGCATGTTAATCATCCCAGTGTTCGATTCCTTCTTGGGGTGTGTGATCATGCTACTATACATCTCTATCTGAATTAGGCTTTTAGTATCTCTAAATAAAAATGCACTTTCACTTGCAAACAAGTGTCACACCCCCAGTATTAAACATGTGACTCAATGAACATGATGCAAAAGAGTTTAATCATGACACCATGGAGGTCCCCAACAAAACAAATTAGGGCTGTAAAGATATATCTTTGGTAAGAGGGGGTTAAAAATTAATAATTTCATTTGTGTTATGTTTTTGGTGACGTTTTTAAAAAATCCCCACTCTCCATTATTTACATATCCTTGAAACTAAATTAAGAGTACTATACCATCACAAATAAAACATCACACCGGAGATCACTACTGAAACAGTGATTGTACTGTGTTGCTATCGTCCTGCATAAGATCGATCGGAGAACAAATAACTGTTGGCTGAAGTGCAATGATGATATCCCTAACATACGAACACATTTAGGGATGATAATTTGTGAGAACTCCAAGTTCACAGCACATAAGAGAGCTACCTCTAATACTGTACAATTGTTTTCTAAAAGTTTTAAATATATCAAATTCAGGATGTAATCAATCCAGCAATTTTTAGCTGAGTGATTTTTCTAGTACATATTTATATTCAGGAGGCCATCATTGTTTTCTGAATGATACAGCTGAAATTGAACCCATTACCTTGGAATCCTGAACCATAAAGCAGAATCATATGTATATACTCTTATAAAAACAAACCAAAAAAATAACTTCAAGATAACCATGTAACTAAGCAACCATGTAAACACTTTATTCTTTATGTCTGATCAACACTGCACCTCTAAGCAAATTTGTTCACGCTATCTATACAATAATATCTATTATAATAATTATTATATTACTACATGACAGCCAAGAGGCACACCAATAACCATGGTAACACGCAATCATGACCGGACTCCAGTAGAAGACCTGTTCGTTAAATTAAGTTGGACCCAATTCATGATGTATTTGATTATTCTCATGATTATTATCATTGGTCAGTATTTATATACTTGGTGCTTTCTGTTGTGTTGTATGGTTGTGAGAGTTGGACACTCACTGCGGACATGGAGAGAAGATTACAGGCTTTCGAGTATAAATGCTACAGAAGAATTCTACAAATTTTCTATAGGGAACATAAGACCAATGTGTACGTAAGAAATAAAGTAGAGATGTGTGCAGGTGTCCAGGAGCCATTGCTTTCAATAGTGAAACGATGAAAACTAGCATGGTTCGGACATGTATGCAGGCACGATTCCTTGTCAAAAACAATACTGCAGGGAACTGTCGAGGGTAGAAGAAGCAGAGGAGGCCAAATAAAGACATGGACAGACAACATCAAGGAATGGACAGGGCAAGATATTTCCACACTCATCCGCATCGCTGAGGATAGAATTCGCTGGAGGACTCTGTGTGCTGAAGCATCCAATGTGGTACCCCTACGACCCTGAAGGGTTATGGGTTTATTGATTGATATACTTGGAGTCGAATGTCAAAAATTGTCCAGACTGAGCAATAGATCGCACGGAAATCGGAAACTAGTACATTTTAGTTGACAGGCCTCCTATACTGTTGATCGGTAATGCACACAACGCGACTAGATAACGTCTTTACAAGTACATGGCAGTGTATTTTGACACCTTACTTACTGGACGAAAAGTGGCTGAAAATGTTTCATATGCTGTGCCTCCACACAAAAGATATTGAACATCACAAGGTAGGACAAGTTTACTAACACAAAATTCTTGCTGTACGCTAAGATAACATCCATCTACTTGACTCTCAGAAATAGATATTTAAGATAGCTTGGCCATGTGAAAAGAATATCAAATTAATTCTCTTCACTGAAGACGGATGTGTTAGGCCATTGGTACAAATAAATTGGCAACACAACGCATTTCCATTCTCTGGCCTACATCCTGCTGGAAATCTAGTAGGACCATGGTCCTGCTATAAAAGAAATCCAGCAGGAGTTTGAGAATGTATGCTGAAGAAGAAATGAATTCTCAAGGAAATTTTATTAGGTGAGAACTCAATCGGTGAACGACAAAGCTGAGATAACAGCTTTGAACAATTTTATGATTAATCTAATTTCTTAAGAATGATTATTGAGTCATCCGCATTACTGAGCGAGAAGACTGAAGATATTCAGTATAGATCTAAGGCACCCGCACCATTAAACACCTACTTATGTATATTCTGTTCTCGTCCCTGCAGATAAAATATCTGCAAAATCAGTCAAGAATAGCTGCAATTTAAGGACTTCATAGTCTATATGTAACACATTTTTACAATGACCTTTCTGGCCATCTGTAAGCACAACAAAAGGTCATCATCACATGATAATGGCAATAATCACATACTGATATGTAATTTTCACTTTAATATTATGAATTGAGAATGTTGATAAAAGCTGAAAGTAAGGAACAGTGAACAACTCAGGTATCCACAATTCAGGAATCCCCATGTGAAGACCCACAATTGAGGAATACCCAAGTGAACACACCTGACTGCAGACCTCCCCCAAATGAACACCCCTGACTGTAGACCTCCCCCAACTGAACACCCCTGACTGCAGACATCTCCCCCAACTGAATACTCTTGACTGCAGACCTCTCCCCCAACTGAATACTCCTGACTGCAGACCTTTCCCTTAACTGAATACCCCTGACTGTAGTCCTCCCCCAACTGAACACCCTTGACTGCAGACCTCTCCCCCAAACTAAACACATCAGACCTCACCCAACTGAACACCCCTGACTACAGACCTCCCCCAACTGGACCCCTCCATGTTCATATCAAGTTGTGATTCATGTCAGTACTCATAATATGTATACAGTATTATGTTTTGTCAATTCTGCTACAAATTGTAAACATCTGCCAATTTCACAAGTTTCTAGTACAGGCATATAACCAAATGAGATAGGGTTCAAAGCTAGAGTAAGACCACACAAAAATGGATAGAAAAAGGCAGGGACATCCTGAACAAAAACAGGCATAGCACAGCCTAGGCCACACATCTGGCCTTAATACACAAGCTCCAGCTCCAACTACCTCTACGCTTAATGGCAAGAGTGGATAACAAACCACCTGGGAATAGACAATGTGCTAATTCAAATTATAACTTATCACCATGAATTATGACCAACTATTGAAACTATTCAAACAAAATATAAAATTGTTATGTTGATTATTCTTTTTATTAAATGCACTTTTCATAATAAACCCTGCATTCCTTAAATAATTTGTATTCTACAATTTGCACTCAAAACAAAACAAAAATACCATGGAAAAATAGTATGTCATCTTGTGTTTTTCCAACAACTTATGCTACAGAAACCTGCATACACACATTTCAAAGTCTGGTGTTATTTTAGGAACATATAATGCAATTCTCTATACCTTTTAATACTATGATTCACTATGGCCATATCATATTTTTATCCTACACATCTAACTTCTCCCACACATTGTTGGATCATTTTGACTATCTGCGACGGCATTTCTCAATATTTTTGCCCTAGCGGAACCAATGAAGAAATATTCATGTCTCATGAAACACCCCCCCCCCACACATATTTTTAAATATACTGAGTATACTATATTACTATATACATACACATAAAATATATCATATATAAACATAATTAAAGCTGACATTGTGGAAAAAGGAATGAGATATATCAATTAAAAATGTTGTATGAACAATAAACACATTTGAAATTATACCAGAAATAACACACATGATTAGCCTGATCACAACCATTTCTTGAGGAATCTCTAATTTCCTTTCTAAATATATTCTAATAATACTCACGTGGGAGACAGGTTATGAAGTTCTACAGGATAACGACTGACACACTATCACTGCCGGATGCTTACATGAAATAATATATACAACAAAACACAGAATATAAACATACAAATGACTGATATATAATCATACAAATATGTAAACGGTGTGGCAAGCAATATATCGGTGAAACTGACCTAAGATTGAGCGATTGCTTCTGCAGCCACCTTCATGCGATCAAACACCCAACTCCTGTGGTCAATCACTTCAACGGCGATGGCCACTGTGGTGTCCTTGATATTCAGGACACTACCATCAGATCCTGCACTACCGATGATAGATCTAGGTACGCCCTAGAAAATCATCTAATTTTTTTAATTTGGGTACCCTAAAGCCATTTGGACTCAATTCCGATCACTCTTTTGCCTAGTTCTCAGTCAGACTGGTCTTTGTCTTTATTCATTTTATGCCATCATTTACGTCATCTTTTTGTTCTTTTCTGTTCCACCTATATTATCATCCCTGTTTACATCCTTCTGGCATCTCACAAGCATATTTCACTCGGACACATTTGTTGTGTAGTCATTTCTACTCATCATCTTTTTATGGTTTTATGTTATATTAGTCTTTTCTCCTCTTTTGGGTACCATCAACACACTGGCTTCTACCGGGGTAAGTGTCTTAAAGACAGAAGCTATGTTCGGTACATATAGGGAGAAAACGCATACAACAATAATTACAAGCAGTACAGCTATTAGATGCATGGAATGTGTGAAATTTGTACATTGATATTTTGCCTAGAAATACCTTAATTGGTAAAATATAATTACAAAATAATAATGACAGGATAATTCAAAGAAGTTGTAAGAAATAAACTCAATCACACAAAATTAGTGCTATTTTATACAATCTGATATATTCACTTGATATAATCAGAGAAAGTAACATCTCAGTTTATATGTTAGATACAGCTTACACAAACATAGCACAGTTTATATGTTAGATACAGCTTACACAAACATAACACAGTTTAGATGTTAGATACAGCTTACACAAACATAACACAGTTTAGATGTTAGATACAGCTTACACAAACATAATACAGTTTATATGTTAGATACAGCTTACACAAACATAACACAGTTTAGATGTTAGATACAGCTTACACAAACATAGCACAGTTTATATGTTAGATACAGCTTACACAAACATAGCACAGTTTAGATGTTAGATACAGCTTACACAAACATAACACAGTTTATATGTTAGATACAGCTTACACAAACATAGCACAGTTTAGATGTTAGATACAGCTTACACATACATAACACAGTTTATATGTTAGATACAGCTTACACATACATAACACAGTTTATATGTTAGATACAGCTTACACAAACATAGCACAGTTTAGATGTTAGATACAGCTTACACAAACATAACACAGTTTATATGTTAGATACAGCTTACACATACATAACACAGTTTATATGTTAGATACAGCTTACACAAACATAACACAGTTTAGATGTTAGATACAGCTTACACAAACATAACACAGTTTAGATGTTAGATACAGCTTACACAAACATAACACAGTTTAGATGTTAGATACAGCTTACACAAACATAACACAGTTTAGATGTTAGATACAGCTTACACAAACATAACACAGTTTAGATGTTAGATACAGCTTACACAAACATAACACAGTTTAGATGTTAGATACAGCTTACACAAACATAACACAGTTTAGATGTTAGATACAGCTTACACAAACATAACACAGTTTAGATGTTAGATACAGCTTACACAAACATAACACAGTTTAGATGTTAGATACAGCTTACACAAACATAACACAGTTTAGATGTTAGATACAGCTTACACAAACATAACACAGTTTAGATGTTAGATACAGCTTACACAAACATAACACAGTTTAGATGTTAGATACAGCTTACACAAACATAACACAGTTTAGATGTTAGATACAGCTTACACAAACATAACAGTTTAGATGTTAGATACAGCTTACACAAACAGAAAGCAGTGATAATAAACTCAATTTGTTCATAAAACATATAATGTACAGTCAGTTATATGCAGTGGTTCTTAACCTATCTTCGCCTATGGCCCACTTTTGGAACAAATTTCTTTCTGTGATTCCCCCTTTCCTCCCAGTGGTATAAAATAGCTTGTCCACTTTCTTCAAGGTTTATTTGATTTATATCTTATGAAGTGCTATAGATGGAGTCCAGAGAGTACCATGGACAGCAACAAAGACCAACCAAGACCTGTCAATGAAAATCAACATTCAAGAAGGCTGTCTTTTAAACAACATATTAAGAAGGAAGGTATGTTTTTTCTGCCATATGAAGAGATACAATGGCATGGAATCAATGTTTTTGGAAGGGGTGATAGAAGGTAATAGAGGCAGAGACCAACAGAGACGTCATTGAACAAGAGATATTCAGCACACGTTGCTAGAGGAAGCGGGACAACTTGCCAGAAACCGTGGGGATTTCAGGAGATTCATAAGCAAAACCATGTTCTGGAAAGAATACATCACGTGACACACATCTTATTAAATATTGTTCAAATAGTGACCTTTCTGAGGTGCCCCTGATGGATAAGTCATCCTGTAATTTCAATTATTTTCTTTGCAGCAAAACACTGGAGCAAGACATCTATGAAGGCAAACTGCTAGCACAACTGTACTGCCATTGTTTCCTGTAATGGAACCAGGTTTTTTAAATAAGACAGGGTTCTGCACATAGGGGGACAATGGATTCATCTTCAGAAATGAGAATGGTATAGCACAATAACATTCAGTGGTCCATGAGCTCGTTCCCTTTATAGTGTTCCATTTATTTTGACTTGGAAAATTATTTTTCTAATATCACCTAGTGCTGGACATTCATAATCATCATCATCAAGTGCCGTCTCCGCAACGAAGGTTGGCTGCAACGTATCTCCATCTCCTGTCTCTTGTCTTGGTGGTGCACTCTGCTAGACTGTAACCTGTCCATCGTGTAATGTTACTCTCCCACTTGTATCTCTGCCTACCTCTTGCTCGCTTCCCTTTGACTTTACCCTCAAGTATGGTCTTCAATAGGGTGTCATGTCTTTTAATGTGTCCAAAGTATTTTATTTGCCTGATCTTTATTTCTCTTAGTAGTTCTTTCTTCATATTAAGTGTTTTTAGCACCTCTTTATTTTAGCTGGACATTAAGTGGCATTAAACATGATTTTAAGAATGGATAAAAATCTGGCACAATATACGGTAGTTGAATCACCAACTGTTTTCATCATTCAACTAACTAAAAAAGTCAAACATAAATAAGTAAAGGATGACATGAGATATCAAGATAACTCAAACAATAAAATAAACACTTTGTACAAAATTGGAAAAAATCATGGAAAGTTGTTTTATCACCTGTAGTTCACAGGGTTATCTTCACCCCCATTGGCAGGTTGCTGTTATGTAATATACCTTTTAGTTCACACAACAGACTGAATCAATCACTTCACAAATGCCAAAGTCGGATGTGTCAGGCCAATAGCACAAATAAAACAGACACAGTGCATTTACATTCTCAGGACTACATCCTGCCTGAGTAGAACCATTGTTCTGCTACAAGAGAAATCCTGTGAAATTGTGAAAACAATAAAACAACAGTCTGAATCAGACTGAAAAATATTGACAATTCACAAAACAAACTGAATCAACATTTAGTATTTGTGAACTGTTCATTATAGTTTTATCTCCTGTGATTCAGTCTATTTTGTGAAATGTAAAAAACTATTACTTTTGTATTCTCGGTTCCTACCAAATGGTATACAGTTTACTGTAGTCCCATACATTATAAAAAGCTCACAAGCTTATTCAAAAATAAATATAAATCACAATGGTATAATCTTTTCTTGGTTTGAATATCACATAATCTATAACCTTTCAGCCATATATTGCAGTGTAACTCTTGCTTCATTGAAGTAATCTTTTTTCATAATTGCCAAATTACAGCCTTTTCTGGCAATCTAATTCTATCTATTGTCTTTTCTCTGCTTATGCTGTGAGGTGTCGCAGGATTGAATGATGATAGGTTTTCAGGCTATGGTCGTTTGGTCACTTGATATGCAGTAATATTGTGATGTCTCAGAATATTGAACTCCTACAATCCACCTTCTTCTTGGTCTTACTGTGTCTTGCTTTTTCCATTTTCATGTTGTATGTTCTTGCAGCTGGACAATAATGGTTCATTCTCATTAAGTGACCTAACCATTCCAGTCTCTGTTTTTCAATATATTTTACTAGAAATGTTGTTCTAACAATTCTTGTAATCTCATCATTTCGCACACGATCTTTTGGTTTTTATTAGGATAGACTAGTGTTTTAAAATTGGTGTAAATTTATAATTTATGTAGTTAGCTTTTTGAATTCTTTTCATGAGTCTATCATCTGTAAAAATGCTCCCAAGAAATTAAATTCCAGCACTTGTTTCAGTAATTGATGATTTATCTTTATGCTGAACATGTGACTATAAGAGCTGATGGCGGTACACTCTGGACATCCCCACAGGAGTTTCATTCCATCTCTGTCAGAAGATGGTGAAGGGTATATATGCTGATATTTCCCTTATCACTTTGATTATATATTTTCCTAGTCCTACCAGTCAATCATCCCTCCCTATTATCTCTTTGAGCAATTCCAAACTCCCTCAGTCTCTTAAAAGAAGTTCAATCCACCACAATGTCCTCGTTCAACAAACGCATATATCAATCAATAAACCCGTAACCCTTCAGGGTCGTAGGGGTACCACATTGGATGCTTCAGCACACAGAGTCCTCCAGCGAATTCTATCCTCAGCGATGCAGATGAGTGTGGAAATATCTTGCCCTGTCCATTCCTTGATGTTGTCTGTCCATGTCTTTATTTTCCTTCCTCTGCTTCTTCCACCCTTGACAGTTCCCTGCAGTATTGTTTTTGACAAGAAATCGTGCCTGCATACATGTCCGAACCATGCTAGTTTTAATCGTTTCACTATTGAAAGCAATGGCTCCTGAACACCTGCACACATCTCTACCTTATTTCTTACAATGCATATATACAGAGGTTACAATGTTCCCCTTGCCCGCCATCATCTGGCCTGACACGTGCTTTTGATGTGAGTCTGGCCTACTCTTATTACCCTCAACTCCAGCACAATCAGGGCAAAAATCCATGTAATGACAATATACAAAGATGTATAAGGAAGATTCCCCATACAGTTTCCGAAAGTTTACAATGAGAACATTAAATATGTGACTTCAATATAATATTAAAGAACATTTAAAACCAAAATCATTTAAAAGAAATTAAGATAGTTTTAACAATTAATTTGTGACTTCTGTAATGAATTTATAAAAATATCTCTACCATGTAAGTCATCTGGTTTTTGTTTGACTTTTTTAATGACTATGGAACATTTAGTTTTTACCTCAACAAGATGACAGGTTGGAAACAACAAATACAAATGTGCAAATGATCTAGACCAATACAAAGTTCTGTGACCAAATATGTATAAAACAAAGCATGTAAGCATTCATCTTGTTATTAAAATATATGTAACATTTTTTAAATGCATTAGTAACCTATAACAACATAAAATAACAGACCTATAACATAATACAACATAACAGTGCATGTGAGTGAATGTAATAGATACAGAATGTTTATTTTTAGGCAACAGTATTGAATAAGCACACAAAAATTGACATTTGACAAGTGTCTTAATCATGTCACACTTCAGTCAATACTTCTGAAGATAAAATTGGCCAATGTCAATATCAGTGGAGGATTTGTGGTAATGAGAGAGCAGATAGGCTTTCATCTAATGCATCAAATAGATAGGGAATTGATAATGGATAATGAAAATATCTCCCTCAAGTAGAATCAGGTAGTGAAAATAAAATTCTGTATCGCAAGAAACAGGTTGTGATATGAAACTAATGTAAGCAATATATTATGCATACAAGGTAGGTAACAAGGAATAGGTGTGAAAACAGTGAAATTTAGCATGATTTCTTCTACATTCTGGTTATTTGATCATTAATAAGATCACCCAAAAAATGGCCAACAGTGATATTTATATGGATGGACATATACAGAGAATTCAGGATGGGTTTTGTCAATGATACAAGAATAAGCATGCCTCAGAGAATCATTACATATTGGTGGATACCTTGAGGCTTTCTGGTCTCAACACACTTCATTCCAATCAAATATCTAAATATGATTTATTATAATTCTATTTTTCTCATGTTATTTTGTTGTGTTTTCATTTCTTCCGTTTTTTTATTTATCAATATTTGTTGTCTTCTTATGCATGTCCTTTCTGTTGATCTCAAAGTATTATAACTGTGTGTCTTTTGCCTCAATAGTTAATTTTTGTCTTGTGTGTAGGCCTACATAATAGGATGGACTTGGACCTGACAATAGGACATGTTGGTTTTGGTAAAGATACAACAGTGTGAACATGATTATTGTGAACAGTCAAAGATTATTTCATCATGAGACTGTGATATTGTTTATTATTCTACATTCATTCTCAAACTTCTGCAGATCAACAGAATGCAGTCTGGAGAACAAAATGCGCGATGTTTTGGTTTATCGCACAGCTGCGATATCTGCACCTTTAGTCCTGATACATCTGACTTCAACGTGGTTTCTGAATCACTTTGATCCTGTATGGAATGGGCCAATTTCACCCCAAAACTTCCTATAAGACTCTTACAACATGTCTGGAAGGTAAACAGTGTTGCTATTATTTGCTCCCCTTTTAAGCCCTAGCAACACATAGGAGTATGCTGTTATAATCTATAACTGCTAAATTCAAAACTCTTTTGTAAAGAATTTTAGTGATAGTTGATGGGTTTGGTACCACATTTGTTATCTCTAAGGAGAGTTAAGACTGTCATAGATGTTTCAATCTTCTGTCTGTACTAACAAAATATTATGCATACCATATGTACACAAACCTGTAGATAAGGAAGGGGGGGGTATCCAAAGACAGAAAACCCCCTCCCTCTTAGGAAACAGAGCATAATTTTTAGTACTAGGAATTAGCCAAAAGGTTAGCAATGACGTAGAAACAATTATGGCTGAGGTGACAAAAGCTATCCTCAATTCAGCATCACAAAACATCCTAAGGGGCAGTAGGAAATCTTACAAACCATTCTTCTTCTTCTGCGTTCGCTCTCATATAACCACAACGAATATATCGTGTGATTTCCGACAGGGAGCGTGGAGTACGTTGTGCTGCAGGTTCCACAGTAAAACTGTGTTATTTGCACCTCGGTTGGCAACTCTGTGATCTGGACGTCCGAGGTCCAATACATCCAATTTCATCGTGCATCACAAACCATTCTACAATGATGAAATGCAAGCTGGAATCCTCGAGAGGAAAAAAGCAATAGAATCCCTTGAGATCGCACCTTTACAAGAAGCAAAAATCCTTTACAATAAACTATGTGCTAAAGTAAAACTAATAGTGAAGAAGGCCAAACATGATAAATGGGCAAAAACATGCGCTAATTTAGATCTAAGGAAAAATGGTGGAAAGGCTTGGGCACTGATCAACAATTTGTCTGGGAAAAGAAGAACAAATGATAAACCTGTGATAGACGGAAACAGAACAATCACCACAGATCAGAAAAAGGCAGAACTATTTAAACACTTTTTTGCCAGTGTGAACAAAGTAGGGAAGATGTCCGAGGCTGACAAGAAGCATCTGTACCCACTTAAGTAGCAAGAAAAAGTCGAAACTACTAGCTCATCCATATTTGAAGACGACTTCAATTCTATTAACAAAGAAAATTGGATGAACAGATGAGTCATGGGGAAACACTGGGAGGGAAATTATAAATATGACCAGCCCAAATTCTAAAGACAACATCAAACTCCTGGGAAGGAAAGACCAGTTTATCATCTTCTGACTGCGCACACAACATGCACAGCTTAACAATAACCTGAACAGAATACAACTATAACAGAGTGCTGGCTGTGCACTCATACCTATGAAACTGTTGACCACCACCTTTTTTAATGTCCATCGCTGGATAACATCAGGAAAATACTTCTCCCTCAAGGGCCATATAAATGGAACACCTTATATGGAACAAAACAACAGTTCAGAAACACATGCATATATCACACAATGACATTGGGTCAAAGCCCATAGACCACTGGATCAGCAACCAACCAACCAGCACTTTCCTTTAATTTGATGTGACATTGACTAACAATGACATATATTATCAACTTTAGTGAGCCAGTATACCATTCTCATATGCATATTATTACGATATTGTAGATAACAGAATGTGTCACATCGTACTGAAGGATATCACAACCAAGCTGTTAACAGTGACACAAAGCACTCTTTTTCTGAATTACACTCTACAAACAAGCAGGGGTTTCAGCATAAATGAAGAATTTATAGATGTGGAAGTGTTTCCATGAGGGAAGGGATACCAAGACTCTGAACATGTTGGGACTCCTTGAGAACTAAAAAATACCCATAGCAAGTGGAAGATACATATGGATGCGAATGACATATTCAATCTAGACTCTTTAGAGACAACCATATTGTGCCTGAGAACACAAAGACTACATGCCACCTCCACTAATTAAAGACTTCGCCTACGAACAGATAATTATGTAGAACCAAAATTCAGTAGACTCCAGGACTCCCCAAATGGGCTATGTCAGAACAGAAACAAAATTATGGGGCTGCCACGTTTACCTGGGATTGGTTATGGACCATCTTGTTGACACATGAAGATGATCTATGATCACAGAAGAAGAAGTGGAATCATTAGCCCAGGTTTTAGGCAGTCTAGACCGAAGGTAGCAAGATGTTAAATTTACATTATATACATGGATTGGAGAATTATGTTTCAAAAGACCAGTATTTTCTCCAGGACTAGGGATGGCATAAAGCTACATATATAACTGGTTTGAGGATGGTACATAACTATATAAATACCAGCTTAGAGACAATATATAGCTAAATGTATTCCATGATGATCCATAGTTAAATACAGCATTGATTTAGTGATGGTATATAGCTACGGTAGATATATCAATGATCTAGTGATGGTATATACCGGGTAAAAAAATATATCACTGATGGTATATAATTAAATATATCACTGGTTTAGATATGGTATATAGCTACGTAAATAACTGGTTTAGATATGGTATATAGCTACATAAATAACTGGTTTAGATATGGTATATAGCTACGTAAAAATAACTGGTTTAGATATGGTATATAGCTACGTAAATAACTGGTTTAGATATGGTATATAGCTACGTAAAAATAACTGGTTTAGATATGGTATATAGCTACATAAATAACTGGTTTAGATATGGTATATAGCTACGTAAATAACTGGTTTAGATATGGTATATAGCTACATAAATAACTGGTTTAGATATGGTATATAGCTACGTAAAAATAACTGGTTTAGATATGGTATATAGCTACATAAATAACTGGTTTAGATATGGTATATAGCTACGTAAATAACTGGTTTAGATATGGTATATAGCTACATAAATAACTGGTTTAGATATGGTATTTAGCTAAGTATATCACTGGTTTAAAAAAAAATGGTAGCATATCCTTTACATGACTTAGCTATCAATCCAGAATTTGTTGGTTGTGATGATTTTCTAGGCAATATAGATATGTTAAGTAGTTTGCCATTGCTTTCTGAATGATCCGGGTGCATAATTGCCTGTGGCAGGGATCGAACTCGGTACCTTGGCCATCACAGACGCGCTCTGTACCACTTCGCCACAGAGCCGGACTATCACTGGTTTAGGGATGGTATATAACTTAAATATATCAAGGCTTTAAGGATGGTATATAGATATATCAATGGTTAATAGATAGAAATACCTATATGTATCAATGGTTTAGGTGTATGGGTAGCACATACCTATATACCTACATATGTATCAATGGTTTATAGGTGGTAATAATAATAATAATATCATTTATATATTGCTTTTATCAATGCTAATTTCTATGAAATATTTCCAACTAACATCTAATTCTGAGGTGAGTTTCTGGAGTTCAGATTCTGAACCAGCAAAGAGATTGATATCATCAGAATAACACATATTGTAAAGTGGTCTACCTCAAATAGTTATTGGTGTCTAGTGATCTTGTAATGCCTCCTGTATTATGTATTCTAGATAAATGTATAAACCACCATTGATATAGATGGTCGTAAATTTTGTTATGGGTGGTTATATATCCATAAACCATTATATATTTTATATTATATAACCATTATAAACCATAAACCGATATACACACATCTACGTACATACATATATATATATATCAATGGTTCACAGATGATAAAAGTTAACCCATAGCAATTTAGTTGCCTATGGGTGTGAGATGTTAGCGATCTCACATTTCAGTGGCTCTGCTATATGAGAGCGGTAGAAATCTCCTCTCCCTCACAGTCTGTCTTTTATCTCCTGGTACCTAATTCAGGCTGGGTTGACCATGGAGCCATTGCAGTTTTAAACAACATCTCTGCATCTACTGGAAAAAGAATTTAGGACCGCTCGCATGTGAAACTGGTGCGCTAACCACTGCACTACGTGGCTATAGTTTATGGGTGTTACATACCTGTATATGTCAATGGTTTATGGATGTATATAGCTAAATATATCACTGGTTTAATGTTGGTATAAAACTAAACAAATTGATGATTTAGGGATGATGTACAACAGAAAGTGATGGTTCACATGGAAATAAACACTTAATATGTAACATAAATTAACAAGAGTTATAGGTAATATCACATGTAATTAAATGGGTGTAAGTTGGTCACAAACCAAGATCACTGGCTAAACTGAAAAAGAACACGAGAACTGAAATTGATGACAACAATATCACAGAGCTACATTTGGCAATGTGAAGCATTGTATGAAAATATGTCTGGATTCGGGTGATGTGCATTGCCAGTTACTTGTTGAAACTGGAAGAATTCTAGTATAAGTCTCCACAGTGCTATAAATAGCACACTGTTTACATTTTTAACTAACCAAAGTCATGGATTTCTGTGTAACACCAATGAAATTAATGGCTGCCGTGACGTCACATCCCGAAAATCGCTGAGTTCAACTCTAGACACAGACGAACTTACACACAATCTGTTTCTTTTCAAATTTACATATTTTTAAATATTTTCCTATGATTTGTATTGAGCGTTCATTACTTCTGCACACTACACACGAAGTGCAAGCACACATTAGAAATATTATTTCTAATCCTATAATCCTAAAGTACTCTAAGTACTTAACCTTAAGCTTGCTAAATCACACAACAAAGGTTAGGTAATACCTCGAAACTAGAACAAAGGTCACAGTGGAGACTTATACTAGACTTGAGCCGTTGAAACTTTAATACCAACTTTACAGTTGCCATAAAGCAGTACACAAGCCAAGTTTAAACTTGTGAATCTCTCTAAATCATCATCATTAAGTGCCGTCTCCACAAGGAAGGTTGATTGCAACAAAACCTGCAACATATAGACATACCCTGTCTATTGCATTGGTGGTGCACTCTGTAAGACTGTAACCTGTCCATCTCGTTATGGTTCTCTCCCACTTGACTTGTATCTCTGCTACCTTCTTGCTCACATCCCCTTCACTTTACCCTCAAGTAAGGTCTTCAACAAGATATCATGTCTTTTAATATGTCCAAAATATTTCATTCATTTGATCTTTATTTTATTTCTGATAATAGTGTCATGTGACGTATTCCTTCCAGAACGTTGTCTTCCCAATGAACTCTCTGTCTTGGGCGATGTGGCTTGCATTTTCTAGCGATGTATTCATGTTATCTTTAATGTTGTCAGTCCATCGTCTTCTTGGTCTGCCCCTTCTCCTCCTCCCAGGTACTCTTCCCTCCATTATTTGTCTTTCTAAACAGTTATGTCTCTTTATATGACCAAACAGGCGTAGTTTTCTTTTTGATATTGTGTTTAGTACCAACACTCTGGGATATTCAGTGTGTTTTATAATATCTGAGTTTCTGATTTTATCCTTCCATGATATTCTAAGTATCTTCCTGTAGCATTTCAGCTTGAAGGCGTTGATCCTCTTTACCGCTGTTTTACTTAGAGTCCATGTTTCACAGCCGTATGTTGCAACCGGAAAAATAAACGTTCGTAACATTAGCACTTTCGTTTCTATTTTGTTGTTTTTCCATATGTTTTTCAGCCGTGTTATTTTGCAATATGCCATTGCCAATCTCTTCCTTATTTCTGCCATGCAGTCTCCTGCACCGTTGATGTTTGCTCCTAAGTATTCAAATTTATCCACACATTCTATCTCGGTATTGCCTATTCTGATTTTTGGTTGTTGTGTTGTTATATCTGTTGACATGATTTTTGTTTTCTGCGTGTTTAAATACAAATTTTGTGCTTCGCTATATTTCTTTGTGTTCTTGATTAGTTGTTCCAATCCCTTTATATCGTTTGAAAGAAGCACTGTGTCATCTGCGTAGCGTAGTTCCGGGATTAGGAATCCACCTATGTTTAAAGCGTGGTAGCCAGTGTTGTGTATGTCTTCTCTCACGTTCCTCATTATACTTTCAGCGTAGATGTTGAACAGGTATGGGGAGAGTGTGCACCCTTGCCTTACTCCACTCTGTACCTCTGATAATAGTACTTTTTTCAAATTAAGTGTTGTTAGAACCTCTTTATTCATGTTCTTCTCTTGCCATGCATCTTCTACATATCCACATCTCAAATGTATCTATTGTCTTCTATTTGGTTATTCATTGTCCATTTAATCTGCGTCATACATTAATATAGATTAGATGTACTGGATCATCATCATCAGGTGCCATGCCGGCTGGCATAGGTGATCATGGTTCTTCACAGCTCTCTATCTCCAGCATTATGTATTAAGATAGTTGTTGTTTCCCTGCCATGCCAGGTTGTCTAATATTTTATCACATTGCACCAATGACCCAACACATCCATCTTCAGCGGTGACCTGTTTTAATACTATATCATTCACTTTCATCTTGCACGGTGTGGTAAGTATCTGGCACCATTTTATAATTCTCATTTTTTTAGCTTGTTTTAATTTATTGAGATGTCAATATTTTCCTCATGCCATTGAAAGTACTTTTAGCCATTCCCATCATTCTTTAATGCTCTGAATATCACTAGCTTAACCAGATCTCATACGTTGATTCAACTACAAAGTATGATTACAATGATTTAACTACAAAGTATGATTACAATGACTACAATACTTCAACTACAAAGTATGATTACAATGACTACAATACTTCAACTACAAAGTATGATTACAATGATTTAACTACAAAGTATGATTACAATGACTACAATACTTCAACTACAAAGTATGATTACAATGACTACAATACTTCAACTACAAAGTATGATTACAATGACTACAATGATTTAACTACAAAGTATGATTACAATGACTACAATGATTTAACTACAAAGTATGATTACAATGATTTAACTACAAAGTATGATTACAATGATTCAACTACAGTAGAACCTCCTAAGTAGATGACAACTTTCAGTATGAGAATCCAATGGAGAATGAGGTCCACAGACCTAAAATGGGTCTCTGAAGCAGTGACAGACATTATTGTGTCTAGCTTTCAATACCGATTCACAAGATTCAGAATGAGTGACTTCACAATGAATGGATAAAGTATATTAGGGTTTCACACCAAGAGATTTACAAGGATTTTTTGCCCTTGTCATGCAGGACCTTTAGGTAAAGAGATAGCCCATCGACTGGCTTCAAGAACATATGTATCAGGACAGATAGAGAGGGACCTGAGGGAAATTTGGAATTCTCCATGTATGACACAGGAGCCTGCCCAACATTAATGAAAAATATAAAGACTAGAGATTGAACCATGTCTCTTTGTCTTTTGGACAAAGACATTGTGGAAGATGAAACTTGGACAAAGACATTGTGGAAGATGAAACTTGGACAAAGACATTGTGGAAGATGAAACTGTTATTAAGAGATTAAATTAATTTGGATTTACCTGATGGGGCAGTAGGGGACAATTAAGGCGTAGGATGAGGAAGATATACAATCAATGGACTATGGGAACTATCAGAATATATACACTTTGTCATCTGCTGAAAGAGATGACACTCCTATGGGATTCTCAGAGTGTACCAAAATCAGTTTAGAAAATCCCTATTCCAAAGTTGACAACATTTTTGTGGAGCAGACACACACAGTTCATAGTTTGATGCATGGCTGAGAGGTCAGAACTTTGGTCCATTTTTGAATCACATTATTAATCATATCACATTCAATCAATCAATATATCAATAATCAATAAAACCCATAACCCTTCAGGGTCGTAGGGGTACCGCATTGGATGCTTCAGCACACAGAGTCCTCCAGCGAATTCTATCCTCAGCGATGCGGATGAGTGTGGAAATATCTAGCCCTGTCCATTCCTTGATGTTGTCTGTCCATGTCTTTATTTGTACTCCTCTGCTTCTTCCACCCTCGACAGTTCCCTGCAGTATTGTTTTTGACAAGGAATCGTGCCTGCATACATGTCCGAACCATGCTAGTTTTCATTATCACATTATTCAATTTTAATCTTTTGAACATTACAGTATGTTCTCTAGAAGCATTTCGTCTGCTAAAAAATACTGAAAACTTGTCATACTGTATTTTTCCCGTTAGGGAGTTACAAGGAGTTATTGAGTGACTGCATGCACTTGCTGTCAGTTAGCCTGCCCAACATTAATCAAAATATAAAGACTAGAGACTGAACCATGATTGGTATCCAGTGGAGCACAGACTCCTGCTGTTTGACCCAGAAACTTAACCATACACTATATTTCAATTGTTACATCAGTACTTTCATCTTCACCTTCTTCAGTCAGTTATCAGGGATTACAGAGCTATTAACTTCAATGAACTGTGTGATTCATTTCTTCAGTGTTTTTCAGATTACAGCACCATTATCTTCAATGAACTGTGTGATCCATTTCTTCAGTGTTCTTCAGGCAGTCATCAGATTACAGCACTATTAGCTTCAATGAACTGTGTGATTCATTTCTTCAGTGTTTTTCAGTCAGTCATAACCAAGACATGAGTTCATTCATGCTTGTGTTTCTTTGGGTCTTTAGCACTGCTTTGCATAGGTACTTTGACCTATATCTATAAATTCACTACTAGACCACACAATTTCTCTAACCACTAGACTACACTGTGCTCTAACCAAATAGTACTTATGTAGGAAACAAGTAATGGTCTTACTGAACGACGACTAACATACTTTCACTGTCGGATGCTAATGTGAAATAATACACACAACAAAACACAGGATATAATCATACAAATAACAATACACAGAACATAATTGATGTTTCGACCAAAAGGTCTTTATCAAGATAAGCACATAACATCAAAAGATGACGAGCAGAAATGACCACACAAACAAACATGTCTGATTTTTTATTCACACCAACAAATCATCTTATTTTTTAGTTGGGTACTCTCAAGCCATTTGGACTCAATTCCGACCACTCTTTTGTCTATTTCTCGGTAGATGTGGTCTTTGTCTTTATTCATTTTGTTCCAGTATTTGCATTTTTGTGTGTTTGTTATGTGTCAACCTATATTTACGGTTTTATGTACTTTCTGTTCCTATCCTTTCAGCATTTCACATCCATATTTCGCACAGACATGTTTGTGTGGTGTGGTCATTTCTACTCGTCGTATTTTGATGTTATGTGCTTATCTTGATAAAGGCCTTTTGGTCGAAACGTCGATTATGTCCTGTGTATTGTTATTTGTATGATTATATTCTGTGTTTTGTTGTGTGTATTATTTTCTACTATTTTCATACAGTTTTACTAGCAGTATTATCTTTTATTTAGTGTTCTAACCACTAGACTACACCAGTGCTCTAACCACTTCACTGGTTCACCAGTGCTCTAATCACTAGACTACCAGTACTCTAACCACTAGAAAATACTAGTACTTAAAAAGTAGAAAGTACTAAACTATACATGTGCCTCAATAACTAGACCATACAAATGTTTATTTGCATGATCGGACTTGTAAAACTGTAAGACAACGTGTACATATATTTTGCAACAAGAATATTTTTTAATTCATAAAGGACAACAATAAAATTATTTTTAAAATACTTTTTAATAATAATTATAACTGAGATCATGTATTTTGTTGCCATTACAAAAATGTGTTCTATCCTTAGGTTTTTTCACGTCTCTAAATTGTCTCCTTGAGTATTTGTATCCTATGTGTATAGGTTGAAAAATACCTGACTAAAATAAAAAGTCAAAGTGGTACTTTCTTGTTTAACGGATACAAAATTTGTGTTTTATAATATTACTACCCTGTAATATTTTTTATATAGATTTTCTGCAGAAAGGGATACCAATATGGTGTCATTTTACACCAAGAACATGCACAGATAATGAAAAGTGTTTATGTGGCAAGCAGAGCCACATGGAGAAACAAGAAACATGGGAAGTAGAGAAAGCATTTAGGAAGCTACTTAACTGAATATATGGAGGATATGGCTGATCAGAGCCCTTTTAACATGATTCTTGATGAAAAAGTGCTGCTTGCCTGCAGAATAAATTGTTCCTTTATAGTTCCTCTCCTTTATTCCATTTGTGTTCTATTATGTTTCCTAATAGGGTTTGTTTCACTAAATTTGTAGGCCCGATAAACAGGAAAGTACTGTTGAATATTTATTTACACAAACAATTTATTTCAGTAATACTCTAATTATTTCAAGCCTCATTTGTTATTGGAATTCATTTACAATATTACTAAATGTTTAATCACTATTGTGGTCGTACATAAGCTTGATTTGATTCTAAAAATTTCAAATCAATTACAAGAGATATATGATCAGACGGATAAGCAAAAGATGGCAAAAATCTGGGTCCGATCTCCTCAGGCGTAGGAAGATTTAATAACTGTGTAACCTGGAAACTTTTTGTAGAGAAAAACATATAGTCAATTGTGTGGCAGATTTCTGTTTGCCGCCGACCCCACTTTTCTGCTCTAACTTTCCATGTCGTGTACGGTGGTTCATCTCCGTCACTTGATAATAAAGTGTATGCACTTTTTAGCATCAATTTGCTGGTCTTTACTGCATGAACTGCTTTTGATCCTGGTTCTGCATTAAAATCCCCACACAAAATTATTGGAAGTTCTGCTGCCTTTTCACTCAAGAGCTTTTCTAAGAACTTCCCTTGTTGAAATCTCATCTCCTCATAACCAAACTTAGATTTCAAGTGAGTGGCTACACAAATAAATTCTTTGTCTTTAAGATGTCCCTGCAACCCTCTAAATGTGCACATAAGTGCTACCTGATTAGTCTTTTTCTTTTTATCATTCAAGAGAATGACATTATCTTGGTGTAGAAGTTTGAACTTTTCTCCCTGCCAGAAAATAGCACATCCGTCAGGTCCATCATTCTTGGCTTGGTATAAGCAAGGAGAGTCAGGCTTTGGACAGAAGCAACCATCAAATCCAAGCATTTTAAGATGTTCATTGATGAAGCTAAAATGATCCACTTCCTGGAGGCAAAGTATATCTGCTGAGTATGACAGTAATTCTTCCAGAATATGAAACTGTCTAAAATTCCAGTCGAGGGCACTTGGAGGACATAAAACAAATCCGTCACTTGACTGGCACAGACCTAGGAAAGATCATTATCAATGGCTCATCAAGAAATCAATACTTGACATTAAAGTACACAAAAGGTGCAAGTAAAGCTACATTATATGTTGTAAAGGTACAAGTAATGCTACATCATATGTTGTAAAGGTATAAGTAATGCTACATTATATGTTGTAAAGGTATAATTAATGCTACATTATATGTTGTAAAGGTATAAGTAATGCTACATTATATGTTGTAAAGGTATAAGTAATGCTACATCATATGTTGTAAAGGTATGAGTAATGCTACATCATATGTTGTAAAGAGACCTCACGGAAGTTGTAGTATTTAAATATGATAGCCTAGTGACTGTGCTATTTGTTCACTGACCAAATGACTTTGCTGTAAACCATGACATCGTATTCCGTTCTCCAGACTAAATCCAGCTAATCTGCACAAGTTTTACTAGATCACATCTGTTTTTGGGAATGTGGTTGGTCAAGTACGGAAAACCTGTTTACTTTAGTTGCAAGGCAATTCAGTGCCGCTAGAACTGACCTGGTTCAATTCCCATCAGTGTTAAGTTTGACAATGAATGCAAAGAAGTGCAATAGCACTTCAAATCACTATTGATTTGCAAACTGTCATGGTCAGTCCAACAGGAACTGGGTAGCAAGTTTGAGAAATGGCATCACCACTACGGAATAGATGTTGAAGCTAGCATTGAACAGTTTTGAGTCAACTAGTGCCTAGGCAGCTTCTTCTTCTATATTCATTTTCAATCTCCTGAAAATTAGCAAGATGTGGTCCAGAGAAGGGGATGTGTTATGTCATTCATAGTTCACAACTTTGCTGCAACATCTGTGCCTTTCTGTCTAACACATTCGACTTCAGCATGGTTTCTGAGTCACTTTGACTCTATATGGGATAGGACAGCCAACTCCACCCCATAAACTCCTTAACCTCCTACGACGTGTGGTAAGTAAGCAGTGTTACTATTTTTCCTGCCTCTTCCCCCCCCCCTTTTTTTGGGTCCTGGCAGTACACAGGAAACTAATAACTTCTGAGTGAAATTGTGTATGATCAGTGGTTTTCAACATTTTTTTCTGTTACCCCCCTCTGGAAACTTAAAAAAACACTTTGTCAGCAATCTTCAACATCTCATTAAATAACAAATATATATATATATATATAATTATATATTAATTATAAATAATTACACATGCGGTTGCATCTGTGGGCCTCACCAATGGTCCACTAGACAAACTACCCATGCAACAGAAAACCTTAGTAGATGATATGCCGTTATATTGAGGTTATCTTCTTCAGTAATTGAGGTAAGCATGTCAAGACATGTCATCTATACAATTATGCCTCTCAAGCTTTTATTTTGTTGTTGCAATGTGTTTTTGTTATTTTTATATATGTATGCATCTTCTGTGGTTGGGATGGAACTAGAGATGTATTGCAAAGCACCGGGGAGGAGAAAAATGACAGCACTGTTTTTTCCTATGACTGAGGCCCATCATAGAGGCACAGTGACTAAGGACGTGACAATCCTGTTGACTTGAACATGTGGTTATATACCTAGAGCAACAGAGAAGTTCGGCATAACCAGTAGTCAATTGGTGGCGGGAAATGGGCCTAATGAACCCTATCTTGACTGCAGTGACTCGGAACAGTGCAAGGTTGAAACCTGCATTCCTGGTGGTGTGATAGTTATTCTCTGGCCCGGGGTGGACTGAAAATCCACAGACTTTCAAGCAATATAATGCCATTTTATTGGCATTGGGTCAAAGGACATGAGCCCATGGACCACTGGATCAGCAACCAACCAATCATATATAATTATTTAGTCACCTTTCTGTTATGTTCCCTCCCCATTCCCCCACAACAGGTACTTGTTACTCTCCCCAATTTCCAAAATTTCTCCATGGCCAGACAGCAGAGCACTGTGATCCCCAGAGGGGCTATATTACCCACATTGATAACCTCTGGTTATGATGATTCATAATGCAACATCATTCACCGTCAATATTTGGAGCTGAGGTAACAGGTTCATTTTCTGAGAAGCAGCTCTAAGAACAGCCAAGCTAAGAAACCATGAACAGTTGAGTACACTGGAGAATGCATAAAACTGGATGTGATCTCTCTCTTTCACTTGTGGACTCATGGTTCTAACTACTTACTACACCATCACTCAACTTTACAACTAAGTACTGTTCTTCTTCGGCGTTCATTCTCAAACTACTGCAGGTACCCGGATATAGTCTGGAGAATGGAATGTGCTGTAATTATTTACAGCTTTGCTGCGATATCTGCACTCTTTGGCCTGACATATCCGACTTCAGTATGGCTTCTGGGTCACTTTGACCCTTTATGGGATGGAATAGCGAACTCCACCTCATAACCTCCTTTGTCACTTATTATGTCATGCATAGGAGGTAAACAGTGTTGCTATTCCTTGCTCCCCTTTTGGACAACTAATAAGTACTCTAATTTCTTTATTACAGCAGCACACTGACTACTTGATCACACAAGAACTTTAACCATTTGACTAAACCAGCTTTCAACTTTAATGTTATTTTATGAATGTCACTTTGTACCATCCACATCAATAAGTCTGTAATATTAGTGTTACCCGAGGAAATTATAATTAGTGGGGCTGTAGTAATACTGTTTACCAATAGGCATTAATAGAAAATACAAAGCAATTAATTTTATATTCACAAAACAAAGATTAAATAACAAAAAATATTTTTTTATAACAATTTAAAAAACAGACTGAATCAACATTCGGACCAAGCGGTCTGTCCAAAAAAAATACAGGATAAATGGGGGAAAAATAATAAAAATAAAATTGCAAATGGACTAGACATTTCATAACAAAAACCACAGATGCAATGGAATATTGTGTAAAAACATGCATTAACCTGTAGCACGCTGTGTTTACAATTATGCAATTTTTCTTCTGCTGCGGAATTACTTTTTGGAAATGTTACGCAATCGTCGGTGGCTGTTTTGAAATTGTGATATTTTTGTTGTTGTTACAGATATTTAAATGATATTTGCACATATAAATAAAGAATTAAATTCTGCATATATTGGTGTAAGTTTTGTTTGTGTGTGTGTGATACGAGATGTGTGAGAAAGTGATAAAGACAGATTTAGACCTATCTAGATCTAGGCGTACCGTATTTTTGATCAATCGACAGCTGTGAAATCTGTTTATTATATATTTTACATAATGGATACCTCGTGATATATTTTAAATAATGTATTTGAAGAACTTACCTCTCAAGTTTTTCACTTTTCCATCTGAATAAATGATGATTTCACTGAATATATGATGAACGAATAGTATAATAAACTCGATTCACCGTCATGTCATTTCACAGAAAAGCCGATGCTTACGGATTGCTCGGATTTCCATTTCATAATCACATTACATTGTATATCGCCATTTTAATAATAAAAACAGGAAGTTGGATAAATTTTCTCCTCAATGTTGCCAAAACATTCTGTCAAAAACTATTAATCTCGATTTTGTTTGTTTGGTTTCGAGTTTAGCGAACCGGACGCAAGAATTTGGCGTCCGCAACCAAGACATGACACAATTTGGTTGAAATGTAAGCACAGAGTGCTAAAGGTTAAAAAACTGGAGGAATAAGAAAGTAACTAGAACTTGAAACAAATAGAATGCTGCCCATGTGTTGTCAAGGTCTGAGAATGGAGCAGAGAATAGCAACACTGTTACCTACCATGTATACCGTATGAGGTGACCAAGGAGGTTTTAGGTTGGAGTTGGCTGCCCCATTCTATAGAGGGTCAAATTGACACAGAAACAATGCTGAAATTGGATGAGCCATGTTGAAAGGTACAGATATCAAAGCAGCGCTGCAAACATTGATGAAAAGCTTTCCATTCTACAAACTACATTTTCTAAATGGTGGAAATTTAAGAACACACACCAAATCTTGAGAACCAATAACCAAATCTAAACTGACCTTGAGCTAGGAGATTCCACTGCATTACTCTCAAACACTCTTCATCCCTTTCTCCATTACACTGTTTTATTTCCCTATGACTGTTGACTTCAACAACTTTAACAAACTCTCTTTTAAGAAGTGGAGTTGGGTTGATTTTTCTGCCTTTTTCTTGAACATCATTCAGCAACCAAGATGCTGTCACTGCTTCTGTCATCTTAAAATGTTTCAATACTGAAAAAAAATAAAATAAACAGTATTTTAGATATGTAGAATTTTATTATAACTAAGAAATCAATAATCTGATATTCAAGTTGGTATTAATGTGGATGTCGTTGTAGCTCAGTGGTTAGTGAAATGACATCCTAGTTATGTGGTTCAGGAATATGTGCACTATCAATTGGACTCTCAAAGTATGCTGCGCAAGTTATAAAAGTGTATGATCAGAACTGAATGAGTCACTCTTCTCAACAATGCGCAGAGCATTACATCGATTTACTGTCCTGGTCATGCTGGGGTCAGGGGAAACGAAAGAGCCAAAGTGTTGGCTGGTAAAGCTTTGGTGAACGGCACCGAGATAAGAAGAGGCAGGATTGAAATTATTAGAGCGGCCATGGATACCCTACGAGAAGACGAGAAGGAAGTCGAACGTGACAATGTACATATTCAGAGAATGGTAGAAATGGGAGTGACTAGAGGTGATAGGAGAAAGTGCTCCCTCTCCGGAAAGATCAGAAGAACGCGTAATCAGCAACTGACTGGGACACTGAGCTTATACACTTTTAGATGGCTGATGGAACGGCAAGCAGAGCATATATGGGTTGCCCCCAGTGCTGTGACGCTTGTTCCTAATCAAGAATTAAGGAATATGTGGGTGTATTTGCAGCTCAGTGAAATGACATCCTAGTTATGCGATTCAGGAATATGTCAAAAGTGTTGGTAATGTTAAAAGTACACAACATACTAACATCCACAAAAACAGATGTTTCGACTAATAAGTTTTCACCTGGACAAAAAACAAACATACACCAAGAGACACATAGCACGAAAGAAAGAGATAAGAGGAGCAAAAGTAGATAATAAAGAAGAATGGATAATTTTCTTCTTATCATGATGTACTTGTTTTATCTCTTCTTATCCATTCTTCTTTATTATCTACATTTGCTCCTGTTTTCCCTATTATATGTATTATGTTTTTATTTGTGTTTTATTTGTATTTTTGTTGTTTTTTTTTGGTACTTTACGGGATAATATGTCGAGTTTAAAGGAACAAATCATACATTATCTAACTCTCTATGTCCACTGAGCCGCTAATATCTACATTTTCGAGACCCACTATGCCGAAAAGCCGCTCAAATCTACATTTTAATATGAATTTACTATCGTGTTCGGCATAGTGGGAAAACTGTACGGAGACAAAGAGCTAATGAAATGAACTTTTGTTAAGGCACACACAATGCAACATCCATCGATCTGTGTGCAACGTTCTGAGAGGCTCCCTTCCCTCCCCTGGAAGAACTTTGGAAAAGGGAAGGCCTCTCAGTACGGTGCGCACAGATCAAATGATCAGTAGCAGAAACTGCATATTTTTTATCTCAGTTTCACGAAAGCTGTATGAAATCAAGCCTAATATTAAAAAGTAGGAATGTGTGCAGACACATTATCCCATAATTAACCATTTTTTGTGTGTCCTGATGAAGACGTTTTAGTTGAACCACTGTAGTTTTTATGATTGTTGTTAGTATGTTGTGTACTTAAAGATTGATGATTGTTGTTAGTATGTTGTGTACGTAATATTTACAACACTCCCAACCCCAATCTAGTTTCTTTTTTTCCTTATATTGCCCTGTGTTGCCCCTGACTTCACACCTCTAGTACATACAGTTGTTCCCCAGACACTGGAGGTTTATCTCTTTATGTGGTGCAGGGTGTGATAAACAGTTTTGCTTAAATTGTAGATCATAACCGACTCCTTGGGAATGAGGGAGAAAGTGTGTTTTGTCTGGAAAGATCCAAAGATCAGATATTCAACATCTGACTGAGACTTTTTAGTCTACATATTCTTAAATGGCTGCTGGAATGGAGAGAGGACTTATGGGAATGTCCCATGTTGATGATGATAGTTTCTAATCAAGACAAAATATTCTGCCAAGTGATTACATGTTCTATAGAACAACAGCTTGAAAACCCATGACTAGTTTGTAAAGTGTAGAAAAACTAGAAGGCTAGTCATCAATACTAATAATCACAATCTAATAATCAGTACAGTCGTTGGTGCGCATTAATTTTTCTAAAGTGGGACTAGGTTATTTTCATTATGGACTACGAGTTTGGTTGGTTGCTATCCAGCAGTACATGGGCTCATGTCCTTTGACCCAATGCAATTGTGTGATAGGTAGTGACCTCCGTTGATGGAGGGTGTTTCCCTAATCAAGTCTGGGTCATTCCGTCGATCGTTGGATTAATCAACTAACATCGTAAAGTCCAGACCGATTTGTGTAACAGAAATCAGTTCATTCAGCCAGGGGTAGACCAAAAGAAACACCCAGAAGAACTTAATTCTTAGAGAAAGTAAAACAATCAATATCCATACTATTCAAGAACTGCACAGAATAGCTTTGAACAGACAGAATTGGAGAGATCTAACCTCTACCCTATGCGCTAACTTCAGCATAAAAGGAAAATGAATGAATGAATGAAAATTGTGTGATATATGCATGTGTTTGTGGGATGTTCTTTTGTTTCATATAATATGTTC
Source organism: Meghimatium bilineatum (assembly GCA_034231615.1). NCBI lineage: Eukaryota > Metazoa > Mollusca > Gastropoda > Stylommatophora > Philomycidae > Meghimatium > Meghimatium bilineatum. Next base: position 17,982,807 of record CM067312.1, on the reverse strand, counting down.
TATTTATCTGGCCTTGGAGGGAGCAGTTTCCTGATGTCATCAAGGCTGGACATTCAAAAAGATCAACAGTTTCATGAGGGTGAGTACATAGCCTGAAGTGTGTTGTATTCTGTTCAGGTGATTGTTAAGTTTTACATGTGTGTGCAGTCAGATGATACTCTGGTTTTTCCTTCAAAGGAGGTTGATGTTGTCTTTAGGATTTGGGCTGGTCATATATTTATAGATTACCCTCCCAGTGTTTCCCATGGCCCATTTGTTCATCCAATTCTCTTTGTTCACAGTTTTCAACATTATTTTAACTGTGTGCATGATCGTTTATGTATATGTCTGTTCTTGATGGGCTCCCTTATTTTTGCTAGTCTGTCTGCCTTGTCATTTCCAGGTGTGTTGAGTGGCCAGGAATCCACTGCATAACAATGCTGACTTCATAAGTTGTAAGCAGCTGGTTGGTATGGTAATATATTTCAACTAACTCAGGTTTACAATGTCCATCACATTCTAGCATTCTAGTGCTTGAAGAGCGGACATAGAGTCAGTAAAAATCACAATGTTTTGAACTTTTGATGGAAAGGCATCAAATATGGTCTTCAGGTGGTACAAGGCAACTGACTCTAACAGACACAGTATGAACACTCAACTGGCCCATAGAGAACCCCTGACAAAGATTTCAAAAAAGAGCAGTGAACCAACATAGAACTGGAACCATCGGCTGTTATACCCTGAGAGATTTAATGAAGTGGGGATCTGAGCACCTATGGATGTGCAAAGAGGATAATCAACAGACCTAATACCTAATACGCTTGGAAACACTGCTAATCCTCCGACCGGGTATCCCGCGATTTACGCATGCTCCACCTACTGGCTTAATTGTACGCATCCCGCTATTTCCGCGTGCTCGCAATTATTTATGTTTCTTTGCATTTATATCCCGCTATTTAAAATACTGATAATATTCAGAATTTTGCTATGAGGTAAGAACAGAGTTGCTATATATGTATTTGAAGGACAGTAATGAAATTGAAGGGGAACTGATGATGATAGCGATTATGTGCCTGACATTACATGCCTGCCGATGTTTTACATGCCTGCGAATACACCTGAACACTGTGACAATTTAACACTTTAACAATTCATAAAATCTCTAACCTTTTGCAAGTCAGATTAAAATAATCTATGGATTAAAATAATCTATTTCCTGCCACAGGATTCTTTTTTGAACTTTCTTTTATTTTTGGTGGGTGTTTGGAAAATGCAATAAATTTTTACACATTAAAAATAAATAGTTGCATGCTGTAAATATGTGTAATTTTTTTCTTTTATTTTTTTATATGGAAGGTGTGAGAAAGTGGTAAAAACTTTCTTCCAAAAAAAAAAACAACAACCAAACATGGGTGCTTGGAAAATACAATAATTTTTTTTGCTTAGAGATTTTAAAATATTTTGTGTACATGTAAATAAAGAATTTAATCACGTATATATATATTGGTCTACGTTTTGCATGTGTATGTGTTGTAAAAGAGGTGTGAGAAGGTGTAAAGATAGAAAAACATAAAAATCAAATTAAAATTTTGTTTTTTAAATCAGACACCTTTTCTGTATTTTCTGAAGAAGCAACTCTGAAAACATCATTTTACACACTGTAACACACCTAAGTATATTGTAATTATGTAGTTTCATAACCAAACTAACGTAATATCGCTGGGGAAATAAATAAAACGTAAAAGTAACTTAACTTGCCGAAAAATATGTTCTTTAGAGACTTAGTCTTATCTGTAATCCCGTAGAAACATTAGATACATACTGTGTAATGTCATATTATATTGTATAGAAACCAACGTGCTACTTGTCTAATTTGAAAACATACTGTGTAATGTCATATTATATTGTATAGAAACCAACGTGCTACTTATCTAATTTGAAAACATACTGTGTAATGTCATATTATATTGTATAGAAACCAACGTGCTACTTGTCTAATTTGAAAACATACTGTGTAATGTCATATTATATTGTATAGAAACCAACGTGCTACTTGTCTAATTTGAAAACATACTGTGTAATGTCATATTATATTGTATAGAAACCAATGCGCTACTTGTCTAATTTGAAAACATACTGTGTAATGTCATATTATATCGTATGGATACCAACGTGCTACTTGTCTAATTTGAAAACATACTGTGTAATGTCATATTATATCGTATAGAAACCAACGTGTTACTTGTCTAATTTTAAAACATACTGTGTAATGTCATATTATATCGTATAGAAACCAATGCGCTACTTGTCTAATTTGAAAACAAACTTTGAATTTCCAAGAACTCCTTACCATCAGAATCACAATTATTTTATGTCAATTATAAATATTGATATGTAACCCACCAATGGATGGTGTGATCTTTACAATTTTTATGTCATTGGGAGCCGCGTTAGCGCAGTGGTTAGCGCACTGGCTTCGCATATGAGTGGTCCTGGGTTCATTCCCCAGTTGAGACGGAAATGTTTTCCGATCGCAACGGCTCCCAGGTCGACCCAGCCTTAAATGGGTACTGGATAAATCTGGGAAGTAAAGACTGCGAGGGAGAGGAGATAGCTACTGCCCTCATTTGCAGAGCCTGTGAAATGTGAGATCGCTAACATCTCACACCCCTACGGCATTAATAAATGCTATGGGTTACTTTACTTTAATTTTATATGTCATACACCATTACCAGGATCCGAAGTGGAATACTACTGCTAACTATGATTTTCTAATTCCGGTCACATGATATTAAAATTGTGTGATTTTGACTTCACTGAATAGGGCGCATAGCAACGAGTTGTATGACAACGTCGGTGAACATCGCAGCCATATTTGTTGTATAGGCATGACAATGGCATGGTAAAAATTAACAGCAATTATTACATTCGCTTAATAATCATAACACAGCATCATATAAAAACTATATTTACTTATGATGAAATGACTATTGTTAGCATGTCTTCTACTACATTTAAAAACCAATTACCGGGTATGTGTTCTTTTTTATGAACTTTCTATGCTCTTTGCACTTTGATGTCATTGGTTGGCTCATGGAAAGGATATTGGGACATAAATTGAAACTTTTAATTGAGTCAAGAATGCTTATGTTGCTTACTATGATTTTTTATGCAATTAGATCCCATAGAAATTAAATTCAAAATAGCTCACCTAAAATGACTAGGGACTTAACAAATCTACAAGTTAATGACCAACACCACTGTATACAGCTAATAGTGTCACTGTAGTGTAAATGCTACTATAGTACTTATGTAAAACACAGGTTTTTGAATGTTTCCCTTGAACAAGATGGACTATCACTAAGGGGTTACAAAAACATAAAAATGACTATAAACAAGACATTTTCAATGTTTCAAACCGTTAGGTCTTTCTCAAGAATATACAAAACAGTGTAAAACAATGAACAGTAAAAACAATGTTATCACCACAGAGGCACTAGATACACTGTTAACATGTAAACAATACAATGTTTAAGGTGACAATGATGTATGTGGAAACATGTAGTCATGGAAGCGGGTTTTGTTGAAAATTGAATGGGATATGACAACAGATATAACAAATTATTACTGTATACAACATGGATAGCAATACAATAAGGACCACACCACCACAAATTTAAACGAATGAATGTTCGGAGTTAAGTCCAAAAGGTTTGAGGTTACCACACTAAATAAATTAATTGATTTTCAATAGCGTACCTATATCTGTCATCCGTGGTGCAGGATCTGAGGGCAGTGACCTGGATATCGAGGACACCATGATGACCATCACCAATGAAATGAATGGTGACAGGGGTAGGTTCTCTGTGTTTTATGGCATGAATCGATCTACAGAATGTGACTACAGAAGCGGTCACTCAATTGTAAGCCTGTTTCACCTATATACTTTTTGTCACAATGTTTACATATGATAATGTAAATAACATTATGGGATTCACATGTAAAGGCATCATCAATAGTGAAAGTGGCCTTAGGGAATGACACAGACCAGATCTAAACTACATAGGGACGTGTAGCAATGACCACGTTTGCAACGAACAGTGCCAAAGTGAGCAGGAACATAAGACCTGAGGTGACTGAGGACCAAGATTTTTTTCACGCCTATAGGCAACCAAAAGCAAGTCCTGGAAAGCAGCATGAGTTTCAGAGAATCAGACTGGAGAAGGGAATAATGCTGGAGTAAGATTCGACTGACAGTAGATTTATGGGGATGAAAAGTAAGGACAAGTTTAACTCTATCAGAGGAGGACAAAGTACACTGAATATTAGTCAAGGTATCAAGTCGAGATAACTTACAGACACAAAGCCAAGCCAATGAAAGGACATTGTAAGGGAACGAACGTCTACGAAAGAAATCAATCATCTCAGAAGATTTATCAAGAAAGTCGTCATCATCACTACATAAGCGATGAAGGCAAAGAAGCTGAGAGAATGGCAGAGAGTTGCAACAAGCAGGAGGATGAGATGAGGTGTAGAGCAGAAAACCATGTGCATCAGTATGTTTGTAGTAAAAAGATGTGCTGAGGCAAGGGCGATGAATAGTGACAAGAATGTCAAGAAAGTGGACAGACTTTCTTATATATTGAACTTTGTATTGTTTACATGTTAATAGTGTATCTAGTGCCTCTGTGGTGGTAACATAGTTTTTACTGCTTTCATTGTTTTTTCACTGTTTGTTTTGTATATTCTTGAGGAACGAAATGTTGATAATATTTTGGTGTATTGTCATTTGACTATTTTCATGTTTAAACCTCATAACCCATTAGAAATAAACTGTCTTGTTCAAGTGAAACATTCTTCTTCTTCTTCATTCGTTCTCAAACTCCTGCAGATTAGCAGGATGTATTCCGGAGAACGGAACGCGTTGTGTCATGGTTTACAGCATTGCTGCGATATCTGCGCCTTTCGGACTGACACATCCGACTTCAGCATGGCTTTCGGTCACTTACCCTATATGGGATGGGACAGCCAACTCCATCCCATAACCTCCTAGTCGCCTTTTATGACATGCGTGGAAGGTAAACAGTGTTGCTATTCTTTGCTCCCCTTTCAGGCCCCAGTGAAACATTCAAATACCTGTGTTTTACTAAGTACTATTGTTGTTGTAGTGTGTTACAACTCCTTAACTGGAAACATGTAGTATTTGACAGCATTTTTTTTTACTATTGTTGTTACATTTCATGCATTATTACCTTATATTGATTGGTGTACATACTACTGTACAATAATTAATTCAAGGTGATTATATTGTTATTAGTGAAACTCAAACTGGTACTGTGAACAGTGACAAGACTGACTGACCTATGGTGTATAATCAATGTATTCTTTATTTTAATTTGGCACACAACTATACTATAAAACAAAATATATTAGTATTAGTTATTATAGTCACTATTAGTAGTCTAACAGTCAAGTAATAGACATCTGGGATTCCAACCTAGCTCGTCCAGATGACGGCTTCGTCTCACTGCAAGGATCAGGCGGCATGTTCGGGAGTTCATGCTAATGTTTCACTTGCTTTTGTATTCATTGTCAGCTTAGCTGTTGTAATCTTGCGCCACTACTCATTACCGGCAGTCACCTGACATGTTAATGATATATATATAATATATAATATTTAAAGTCAAGTGTAATATAATATATATAAATAGTCAGTAGATGCTACACAAAATGATTGACTCAATAAAAATATAACCTTACGCCTTACTACTTTTACTTTGACATTAGATTGATGATTGCCTATTTGAAGTATTTGACAACAAATTACAAACAAAAACATCAATAAAACTAGGCATTAGCACTAATCGAAATATTTCCGCAAAAAGATATTTAGAGTAATGTCCCTTGATAAAAATGCCATGTGCCGACATTTTCATTTTTTCATGGACCACGTGTGTACTATCCAATGGAATTGTCATTTAGTGACGCCACGCAGCTTTAGATCATATAAAAGTGAACTGTATACAATTTATCATCCATTTCTGCAGTGTATTAAGATTATAAATGTTGGAGATACCTTATCTACAATTAACACCAAGCAATTAAACAAGACGAGGTAGGTGTTTTTTGTCTTTGCACACGTATATTTCTAAATTTTGATTAAAATTAATATGTGAAACCATGTCTAACATATTCAGCAACCATTTCTATCTTTATGTACCAAATTTTAACATTTCTAGAAGTACCTATTAATTATTATTAAATTTTAAAAATGCTATGGTGATCGACCGACCACGCTACTAACTTTAGAGTTCGTTTTCGGCTGTTCAATGTTGCCGCGCCGTTAATTATCGATATTCGTGTATAATGTTAAAAATTTAAGTTACAGTTTAATGAATTTCTACATCTTATCATCCTTTAGTTAATTTAATGTGACACTATGTACTAGTGTTTATTGAAATGTCTTCAAACAGTATTGTATTAAATTATTCAAGGGTACAGATAAAAAAACATGTCAGCGCGTCAGAATGCTTGCAGCCCATGTTACCATGACGATGACAAGTGTTTGTGTCTCACTGTCACTGTAATCGAACTCAGATAGCTTCTATTCAAACATTATTAGTAGGTCTAGGTATAAATTAGAATTACCGTAAAGATAATTTTTAAGATGCTTTATTGGATATTCTATTTAATTCTGATAGTGACAGTGATGTTATGACTGGAGACCTAATGCATAAGGCTTTAGGCATCTGGGTTCCCTCATCCCTCCCACCCACACTTTACTTTCTTGCTGGCGTATCTCCGTCTCGGGGCTTCCGTCTATCCACCACATATTTTCTTCTTATTTTCTTTTCTTTTTTCCTCTTGTATTCTCCACCTCTGCATTTTTTCATCCTCTGTTCCAAACCTACCACTTAGTTATTCGCCATACAGTTCCTGTACTCTTGTCAGTTGGCATTCGCTATGTCCTACCTTACCTCCAGAATTTTCTTATTAATTAGCCCCAATTACGCCTGGCAATTGGTACAGTATATTCAACAGATGTGTCTTGCCTTCCCGAACACAAAAATGTATAATTTGTATGGTGTTTTATCATAAATAAGTGAAATAGTTAATAATTAGACAATTAAATTACAAGTAAATTATGCAAATTAGCCACCATTTTGAATATTAATTAGCCCCAATTACGCCTGGCAATTGGTACAGTATATTGAACAGATGCGTCTCGCCTTCCCGAACACAAAAATGTATAATTTGTATAGTGTTTTATCATAAATAAGTGAAATAATTAATAATTAGACAATTAAATTACAAGTAAATTATGCAAATTAGTCACCATTTTGAATATTAATTAGCCCCAATTATGCCTGACAATTTGTACAGTATATTCAACAGATGCGTCTTGCCTTCCCGAACACAAAAATGTATAGTTTTATGCATATATTATCATAAATAACTGAAATATTTCATAAATTGCTAGTTCGGCTTCAATTCTTGGTCACAACTTTCATCATCAGTCCGTTCATATTTTATTATATGCTCTCATGTAATTATCTTTTCCTGAAATTTCGACACAAAAAATTCATAACTTTTCACAGAATCGACCTACAGACTTGGTTGAGGTATCGTTGAATTGCAAATTTCAAGGGCTATCTAACTGTGGTGTTTATAATGTTATAAACCCAATTTGAAAATTTAGTGCTAATACCTAATAAAACTAAAACAACCTGTGTTGACAAAATGACACTCACACTGAACATTATTAAATGGCAGAATAATATAATTGTAGTACTGAAAAGTCGAATGTATTTACACTTAGGCCTATACAGTTTACAAGGTGCGAATGATTTGGAATGAATGAACAAGAACGACCGGCATCTGTCTGTAACTATGAGAGGCTATGACTATGAGTCCTTTATTGTACTTACATACTTGTTATCTTCAGTCAGAATGGCCTTGACCTTCACCTTCGTAATCGTTAAAATACAGCTGGCATGCAATTTTTTGTTGTTTTTAAATTTGTGACTTTGACTTGTACTGGTAAATTGTCATGAAATTATTATTCTTCCCAATATTTTGTTATCGAACTGTGTTGCTGTAATATTAGTGAACATCCGCATCTACCTTCCACTCATTCGCCACTCGATAAATTCATCTTTTTAATAAATCATACGCACCTAATGTTCTTGAATCTATCTATTGTCTTATCTATTGTCTCTGCTTATCCCCATCGAGGCCGGCACCTTGAAGAGGTTATGGGGCTTAGTTCGGCCATCAGGGACTGGAAACTAAGACTGGTCGGGCACTCCCACTCGATCAGGACCATAGTCCGGCCCAAGTAAGCAGAGTGCTGAAGACGGAGGCATCCAGTCAAAAGGCGCACAGATAATCAGGATGCCACGCACAAAACACAATGGAAACATGTGTCTGCATCTATAAACAGTTATGGTGCCTGTTTTTATTAAGGACACAGAATTAAGATATAGACATGTTTCAAGTGAACGAAAGAAGAAGAAGTCTCTGCTTATGCTGTGAGGAGTCGCAGGATTGAAAGGCAATCGGTTTTGGGGCTATTGCACGTTTGGTCACTTGATATTCAGTAATACTGTGCCGTGTTGGTTACTCATTCAATCCTTCCTCTTGGTCTTCCTCTGTAACTTGCTGTTGCCATTTTCATGTCGTATGGTCTTTAGTAGAAAAGTTTACCGCAGTCTGTGAGCGTTATGCCTTGTGTAGCCATGATGAGGCTCCTCCACATGGTGGTGTAGGTGTACTAATGTGGTGATGGCGATCAACTTCATGGAAAGAAGCGACCTGGTACAAATTGAAGAACACCTGAATGTCGAACGATACGTTCTGAAATTGTTCGCCCCTCGTGTCCTTTCAATTTTGGACACACGAGGGTCGATTTTTCATAACGATAACGCTCGACGTAATGTGGCACAACTCACCACCCTGTTCCTCGCTGACAGCAACGTCCAGACCATTCCGTGGCCAGTCTCGACCAGTCGGAAGTAGAGACCTGTTCTATGAATTCATTAGGCTTTCATTCGTTCCTTTTCTTGATTATTCCCGTGTTTTACGTTGGTAATTAATCATATATTTCGCATCGCATGCCAAAAATGGCCAAGGCTACCCCAACAAGTATATAAAAAGTAATAAATGGAAAGCGTGACAATAATCAAAATTGTACCGAATGAAGGCATGTTTACTTTTTGCAGTTAGGTTTTATAGTACTGTCGATGGTCATTGGACAGTCATGTCATCATACATGAACCCCATAGAAAATGTATGGGATGAGCTCGACATACGATTCGCCCGTAAGACATGGCTCCAGCCAATCTCCGACAGTTGTCTCTTGCACTTTGGAAAGAGTGGGCAGCCAGCCCACAACAACAGATTCAACGGATAATCGGATCCATGTCAAGGAGATGTCGTTATCAGAGGTCAGTGAAGGCCATACACATTACTGAAACGGAGGCATCAGTCGCAAATAATAAAAATCCAAACCAAATTTAATGAACATCATTTCATTTTTAAAGTCTGAGAGGTTCTTCATGCCAATTAATTCCGTAAAATAAAACTTTGCTACACGTTTGAAAACTTGATATCCATTAGCACGACAATAATGCTGCATTATTTTTTTTATAAACAATATAAATGCCATGGATTAACTGTACTTGTACTTATACGGCACTTGGTACCATTCCCATTAGTTACTTTTCTTGCCGATTAATCATCTATGAAAGGGTATATCGCTTAGTGTCTCAGTGTTGGTTACATATTTCCAGCTATTATGCACGTATCTCCCCCCCCCCCCATTCTGCCCGATCACGCCCGTACCAATTATTATCTCTACTGCCTCTTCGTCATTTTCACAACATTCCAGAACATTTTATAAGCCTATGTCAGAGCATATACACCAATGCGCGGTAAGAACTAGCACAAGTACATCCGATAACTTCCAAATTCACTCGGGAGTGAGACAGAGATGTGTACTATCCCCCTATTGTTCATAACATACATAGATCCCATCTGCAAAGCAGCAAAAAACAACATGAAAAAAATTTAAATGAATTGCTATTTGCAGACGACCAAGCACTAGTAGCATCATCAGAAGAGCAACTACAAAGACAAATAGACAGAATTCATCAAACATGCCAAACCTTTAACATGAAGATAAATATAGAAAAGACCGAAGTAATGAAGATAGTAAGAACTGAAAGAACCATATATATATATATATATATATATATAAACAAGTGACATAATTCACATACCTTGGACCCACCGAAGACGGAGGTGTCGGGCCATTGATTCAAATACAACAGCGGCACAACGCATTTCCATTCTCTGGACTACATCCTGCTGGAAATCTGGTAGGACCATGGTCCTGCTACAAGGGAGATCCAGCGGAAGTTTGAGAATGAGCGCTGAAGAAGAACATACCTAGAAAACAATATAACAACAGACGACATGAGCAGCAAAGAAATACACAATAGAAGTAGTAAAGCATACCAAGCTCTAGAGCAAATGACACCAATCTTCAGAAACAAACATGCAGATGTAAACACCGAAATAACACTATTCAAAGCGATTATTGTGCCAACGCTGTGCTACCAATGCCAAACATGGACAACGACAGCTGTAAACTTGTGACAGCTGAAACGGCATGCTAACGCAGAATCCTAGGAATATCGCTAAGAGACAAGAGTGAGGAATAAGAACATTAGACAAAAAACAGGCACCATCCACATCTTGGAATATATTAAGAGACAATAGATAAAATGGTTTGCACACATCAGCAGACTACCATCAGACATCATACCACACCAAGCTATGCTACACAGATACAGTGACGGCAGACCTAGAAGTCGACCACGAAAACGATGGACCACCGAAATAAGAGGTTACAAATTCCACAATATACTCAGCACACACGAGGGTTATCTCCAGATAACTCTTCTACCTATGACGCTCAATATAAGGTAACTGCGTGAAACGTAACAACAATTAGACTTACGTAAAATACAGGTTTATATTTCGTTTCAATGGGACACGACAGGCTATATCTAAAACTAGTGGGTAATGATGAGCACACAAGAAAACTTAAAAATTACATTACACAAATCACATTCAACGTTTCACACACTTCAACGGCGATGGTCATCATGGTGCGTTGGATATTCAGGTCACCGCCATCAGCTCTTGCACCACCGATGATAGATCTAGGTATGCTCTAGAAAATCGTCTCATTTTCGAATTGGGTACACCCAAGCCTTTTGGACTCAATTCCGACCACTCTTATGTCTAGTAATGGGTTGGTGTGGTCTTTGTCTTTATTATTTTTGTTCCGTCATTTACTCATCTTTTTGTTCGTTTCGTTTCCACATATATTTACGTTTTTATGTACTTTCTGACCTTCCGGCATATCATTTCCATATTTCCGTTGGACGTTGTGATAATTTTTCTATTCGTCGTCTTTTAATGTTTTGTTTGTGTCTTGATAAAGACCTTTTGGTTGTAACGTTGAATGTGATTTGTATATTGTAATTTTTATGATTTCTTGTATGCTCATCATTGCCCATCATTACCCACTAGTTTTAGATATAGTCTGTCGTGTCCCATTGAAACGAAATATAAACCTGTGTTTTACGTTAAGTCTACCTATGACGCTGCAAGGCAATAAAGGGTTTAGCGAATAGATAGATAGATAGAAAGAATACAAGTATGAATAAATATTCTACTGGCTGCACATTAGCACTGCCACTAAAGAATCAATAATGCAGTTGATCTCTGGTCACTGTGACATTCTCTTCAGACTACGAACTGGCAACAACAGACTGAAAAGTCACATGTTCAGAAAGCTCAAAATTTGTGAGATAGATCTATGCAACCGTGAACTGAGCCCATAGACAGCAGAACACAGCCTTCACGCACTTTAACTCTACCCAATACTGGCGACACTACTTCCAAACGTAAGGGGGTAATTTCATGGATGACCTGAAGAAAATTACACAGTCCATTGAAGATATTAGCGCTAAAATCTGATAACTGATTGAAGAACAATAAAGAATCTACTCCAACCTTTTCTCCCCTTACATTTCATCTTTTTATCGTGCGCAGTGTGCAACTAATAAAATCAATATTTGCTGGTGGTTATGTCAAAAGATGTAAATAGGCTACGTTTCAGTAAATTTTAAAAAAAAGGAGGGGGGGGGGAGAAATCGATCCAAAAGAGTCAATGGAGGAATACTGACATTTATAAAAATATCAATACCTGCAGTAGAAGTAAACAGGAACATTTAATCAACTACACCAGATTCATTTTATAATTCGACTTCTGTGACTAAGTCACCCTTCCAACCTCACATAATTAAAAAGGCTATATGCAATGGAATCACCATTTAACAAATTTCTCCGGACCGACGAACTTCTTTAGCATTTATTCTCAAACTCCCACTGGGTCCCTCTTGTAGTTGTATAATGGTCCTACTAGATTTCCAGCAGAATGTAGTCCAGAAAATGGAAATGTGTTGTGTCGCCGTTTGATTTGCGCAATTGGCCCGACACACCTGTCTTCGGTGACACATTAAGCTTTAGAATACATACAACAGAGATATAGAGAAAACTATAAAAAATAAGTGGGAACAATAAACCAACATTGGGTACCGCACTTCTCTCGGCAGACCCAGGGTTAGCAGATAACCAAGATCCCAAAAGTATCTCCTCGTGGTGTCCCCTGGAAACAGAAAATCAGCTGCACGTGCTGATTGTGGCGAAACCTTTTGGGGATTGTGTCCGTGAATGTGGAGGCAGTAGATGGAAAGAGAATTAACTACAAAAGAGACAATCAATATCACGGACACCACTGCACCAAAACTTGCAGTGTCGACACAGTGACGCTAGTCAGTCCGGTCCGAGTATATATATATTTATATATATATCCCAACACAAGCCGGCTTCTGAAAAACATGCCACAATGTAGTTCTTACTGCTACCCGACTGGACACCACAATTCTAGCGACAATCAGGCAACCACGCCACAAGAATCAAAGGCACTCAGATGTCCTGATATAACCAAGTACAAATTTTTTTCTAGGTTACACATGAGGCAAGCCCACCAGTTAACAAACAAAAATGGGCTGGGTATGATTTTTCTATACTCCTCAGATAGAGGTGTTTAGAGGGATTAACATGCTGTCTCTATTGTGACACCTAGATGGGTTATGGGTCTTATTGTATGACCTGTTGCATCTTCCAGGAGGTCATTAAGCAACAAAAAAAAGAAGCAATCCATGGAACATTTTCTCAGGAATAGGGACTTTGAAGCGATCATGTCACAACTACAGAAGAATTTTGTTTGAGTCTTTCTCTTCTTTCTTCTATATCTCAAACATATTGCTTCCAAACTGTGCTCTTGCACGCAGGTTATGCCTTCAAAGATCCCGAGTTCCAGGCAGTGTTTTCCAAGATTTGGGGTCTATGAAGAAATCTTTCATTGAGGACTTATGTCTTTGTACCTCAGCATTGGGTCTACCGTGGGTCCATTGGCCTTCAGATAGCTCTCAAAATAGTACTTGTTTTGGAATGCAGAAGTTTGGCATGCCATTCTGCAGTGGTGATCCAACCAATGCACTATATCTCTATTAAATATTATTACTCTTATTACTGTACTATTATGCTTCAATTATTTTGATTGTCTAATCGAAAATATGAAACATTATCATATAAACATTCAACAGGAACAAACAAACAAATAATGCATTTGACTATGAGAGTAAAAATTTTATTTCTAAAAATAAGGCAATTGTTAACGTCTCAATATTCACAACCAGTTTTAATAATGTAATTTAATTGATGTAAACCTTTGATTCACAATGTCAAAAACAATGTAGTCCCTTTTCATATAGTTCAAGCATTCATTGCAGGGAAAAAAAGTGGTTAACCCATATTTTGTATTGACGAAAGGCTCATGTATGGATGTGTTCAGCACAACACATTTACTTTCCTAGAAGATCTAACATTTATTTCCTTGCAATAAGATAATCTAAAACCATTTATGGTAAAAATATTTTCTAGTTGAACTGGAAATTCAAACCAGAACCACTTGACTAGAAAGATGGTACACTATCCACTAAACTTACTGCATGAAGAGAAATCTAATTACTTATAATTTAGCAATGAAGTAGGAATGGACAAAAAGTTCTGATTGCTGTAAGAATCATTAGCACAGACTGAGACAAACATAAAGAATGATTATTGTGTAACATATTAACATTATATTCATGTTATGTAACTTGATGTTTTGTTTGTGTCTTTACAAAGACCTTTTGGTTGAAATGTTGAATGTGATTTGTATATTGTAATTTTTATGATTTCTTGTGTGCTCATGATTGCCCATCATTTCCTACTAGTTTTAGCTATAGTCTTTCGTGTCTCATTGAAGCGATATATAAACCTGTGTTTTACATAAGTCTAATTGTTGTTACGTTTCACGCAGTTACCTTGTATTGATTGTCATATTCATGTGCTACAATAAATGGACTTAGCTGATGTTCTTTTGAGATAGGATAAGTAACTGATTAATAAATGCTTGGGAATCTGCACCAATGAGCAGACTACAGGAATATTGAGACCGGAAGAGACTGTTAAACCAACACACAGAGTAGGGGTGGTCAGTCGCTACATGCTTTCATTCCCCAGCTGAGGCGGAAGTTTTTCAGAATGCAACTGCTCCTGGTTGACCCACTCTGAATTGGGTACCAGATCAGTCTGGGAAGTAAAGACTGTGAGGGAGAGGAGATGGCTACCACCTTCATATTGCAAAACCACAGAAATGTGAGCATCTCACATCCCTACGTCAGTTAAATGCTATGGGTTTTAACTTTACTTTTATTTTTTACTAGCTGAGGGATATCTTGAGATCTGATCACTTATGGTTCGATATGCAGTGAGGATGATCGTTCAACTAACATTATACTTGAATGTTACTGATTAAACTAAGAAATTTTGTAACAGTTCTCTAAATTTTTATATTAAATTCTTGATATGGTCACACACTTTATATTTTTTTTGCATTCAGATTTTTCTATTTTTCTGAGCATGAGTTTTCATACGCTCATAGTCAAATTAACTGTGATTATACAAATAATTTGTTTTAGGAACAATATTCATTATTTATATTGATTTTTCTTATATATATTTTTTGAAACATGCTTACGTTTTTAAAACCAAAAAGCAATCATGGGCCAAAATGCAGTATAGGTCTCCGTTGTGACCTTTGACCCGTCTTTGTTCTACTTTTGAGGTATTACCTAACTGTTGCAGTGTTAGATAAGTTGCGTAAAGTTATATATTTAGGGGGGAGGGGGGTGTAAAAGGATTAGAATTAGTGTTTAGAATTAATAAGTAATTCTATAAGAATTCTCATCTAAGGCATGAACCGATAAGATTGGTTGTTCAAGGGAAATCCGTGACGTTAATGTAAACAGTGCATTATTTATAGCCCAATTGAGACCTATACTGAATTTTCATTGCAATCGTGCCTTTAATGCACTAAATTCTTAAATCGCTCCGTGCCCCCTTAAAGATTAATTCACACCTTGTACCCTAATTTAAGAACCCACAGTATAGGAGATTGTTGGTGATCCAGTGGTCCCTGGGCTCATTCGTTTCAACCCAATGCCAATGTGTGATACATGAATGTGTTTGTGAGATGTTGTTTTGTTTCATATAGTGTTCTATTTATTCAGTCCTGGAGAGAGACTGTATAGGAGATGGGTGATAAACTTGTATGAATTACACATGTTAAAGAAACATTGACAGTTTAGAAACCAATAATAAGTAAAATCAATGTAAATCTGATCAGCCTGACAAATTTAATGCAAAAAGGACACCACCACAAGAAATGACATTACAGACCTTTACAGGTGCTAGTGTTTATATGGTTCCTGCGGAGATCTTTCAGTGTAAGAAAGAGATGAAGGTATAATTAGCTAATGCCGGAAATATGATGACGGTTATCTCACACAAACAAATAAAATCTCAAAAATTTTTAATTGAGCAGGAGACATATTTTTTTTACTGGCCCGCCAGGTTGAATTAAGTTTACTATATGCATTTACAGCTGAGCTCACAAAATGTAAAATCACAAGGCAAGTTGTAAACTACTGTTTTAATTGTTGTAGTTTTTCTCCATGTATGCTTATGTTTAGCTCTTGTTTTCTGTGCTTTTCCTAATTATCATGGTTTTTGTTTTTTGGATACCCAGTCCATATTCATTACTTGATTTATTGACTTGATCTATTAGTCTTTGTAGTTCATGTTCACTTTCTGCTAGATAGAACAGTGTCATCTGCATAGCTCAGGTTGTTTATTATTTTCAATTGATCTTGAGTCCTGGTATTTCTTCTATATTGTTAAAGATATTCTCTGTGTAGATATTAAATAAGCTTGGAGATAAAATGCATCCTTCTCTTACCCCTCTTCTTATTTCTATGTATGGTGAATTGCTGTTTTCACAACTTATTGATATTATATTTTTAATTAGTCTGTTGTCTTTTCCATCTATGCCTATTTCTAGATTTTATTAATTTTTCATGTTGGACTCTGTCAAAGGCTTTGTTGTTGTCTATGAAGTAAATATAGATACTTCTTGTGAACTTCTATATCCTAAAATTAGTTACATCCAAAGCCCGGCAATAATTATGTACTGAAAGAGTTCAAAAATGAAAGGCATTAAATGTAACACGTCATTTATGGAACCAGAGATATCTTCATAATCTAATAGGGCATGAAGGCAAACCATGGCCAATAAGTAATGAAAGAGATAAGAGCATGGATAAATGTTTTTATAAAATAATGTAAAAATTCCTATTAGCAAAAAAATGTCAATTCACAGAATGTGCATATTATCAACATCAAAGCCAAACATAATCATTCAGATATATCTTTCTTAGGCACTTTCTACATTATAATTGATGACTTTTATTTAGATATACAATGAAATATTGAGCATCTTTAAACGACGTCTAGAAAACAATATACAATACATCATATTTGTGAGATTTCTCAAGTAGTATTCTATTTATATAAATGTATGTTACCGCCTGTGAATGAGGTTTGTGTGTATGTTACCGCCTGTGAATGAAGTTTGTGTGTATGTTACCGCCTGTGAATGAGATTTGTGTGTATGTTGGCCTGCGGTCTTTATTTGACAATAAGAATACTACCAACTGCACTGTAATCAAGCACCACAAATTGTTATAAAAATAATAATTTAAGTACCACCAAAAGCTGTGTCTGGCCATTAGTACAAATAAAGCAACAACACACAGCATCCCTGCTCTCTGGACTATGCACTGTTTTAAAATCTAATATGACCATTATCCTTTTACAAGAGAGGCTCAGTGGGAGCTTGAGAACAAATGCTAAAAAATGTACATTGTTAGAACAATTTAATTTACAAGTTAAAATGGAATGTAGAGATACACACGTCATCCGCTATAATATGCTTGATAATAATAAAGTAATGCTGATGGAACAAACATACTGAAATAAAATTTAATAAAATTAACATGCACATACTCTAGAAGCTATCATTGATGTTCAGTCCCATATGGCTAGTAAAATATTTTGGAGCTCTTGCACTGAAAATTTTATGAAATGGTTGCTCTAAAAAATGGGATCAAACAAGCAATGAACAGAACTGATGTTCTGAATGCTCTTAGGAAGATTGAATATTTTCCTGGTTTTTATTGTAACTTTTAAAATTCTCAACAAAGAAGACTACTGGAAGATAACACGATAATACAGCAAATTTGAATTGAAACTCCCTCCCCCGAGAGCAGAATGAGGCGCTTAGAGTGGTTCAGTAGCATGTGTAATTAATGAGCTACATAAACCACAAGAGAGATATTCTTTATTACGTATTGGATAGACTGAATATATATGGGTTTGCCCAGAGTTTTTCATAATTGATTCAGAAAAATAAGCTAAATTCATAAACTAGAAACATCACAAATGTAAGTTTGGAATGTAAAATTGGAAGTACAATGGAATCACTTTATAACAAGTTGATCAAGACTAAAGAAATATGTAAGAAAGTTAGTTAGTTAGCTGGGGGATTTGTCTTGGAAGCACAAGACACACCCTTTTTCCCACCTTGGATGTTACACCCTTTGGCTGTATAAGGGCACATTGGCCTAATGGCTATGTAAGAACAAATGGTAGGTATGATACGGGATGAGTTTACCTCTTCTTTGAAGAGGCGCTCTTCTTTCAACCAGCGGACAAAGTTGAAGTAGGCTATATCAGGGAGCACCACAAAAAATATCAGAAGTAACAAAGACCTCAGTTTTGTAAGAACCAAAATTCGCTATATACAATTATATAGATTGAACAATATGCTAATTGGGGATTTTGAAAAGTATTGATAAATTAACAGAGAATTTTGTTATAAACGTATGTATTTTAAAGGAAATCCACAGTATAACATAAGGATTTTAATACAGTGGAATCTCGTTATAACAAATGGGTCTGGACGTGCAGGATATGTGCGCAATAACCAAATTTCGTTATATACGGTTATGGATAATTATTACAATAGGTTACATTCTTGCACAATGTTTTACATGACATAAATACTGGATTTCAGTGAAAGTTTAATGTACCAATTCCTAGTGTGACGGTATTGTTTACTCTTTGACTTTCATTTTAGTTTTTAGTGATGGGAGAGGGAGGTGTTGACATATGGTTTTATTTTAGGAACAGGAGTATTGTAAGATATTTAGATATCTATAAAGATATTTAGCTTTCATGAGTTACTCAGTGACCATCTACAGATATAAGACCTGCTGATTCATCTTTCAAAAGTAGGCCGTTGAGTTTTCCTGTGATTTTCAATGAATGTTGACACAAAGTGACCAATGAAAATCACGGGGAAAGTCCAATGCAACACTTTAGAAGGATGATTCCCTTTGAGGCAGCAGGTCTTAAATGTCTATGGTCATGGGTATTAGTTAAAGAGTCCCCTCTCCTCTTTCTTCACTGACAAGCATTGTCTCTTACAATGCACTGAATCAAGTAACTTGACAATACAGTCATGGCGATTTATCCTTCTAAAATGGTACAATTTGACTTTTTCTATGATTTTCATTGGTCACTTTTTGTTGACAGCCAATGAAAATCACAGGAATAGTTAAATTGCATCATTTTAGAAGAACTATTCCTCATGAGTCCACAAAAGTGTATTGTCAAGGGACTGGATTGAATGTGTTGCTTAGTCTAAAGACATGTAATGAAAACAAAGTCATCATATCATTAAGTGCCATGCCGGCTGGAGTAGGCGATCATGGCTCTCCACAACTCTCTAGCTCCAGTATTATGTATCAAGCTCGCTGTTGTTTCCCTGCCATGCCAGGTTATCAAACTGTCTAATATTTTCTCACATTGTCGCCCTGTCTGTGTTGCCTTCAATCTTGCCTGTTGTGACTATGTTCTCCAAACCTCCTTGTCTCATGAAGTGGCCAAAAAATGAAGACTGTCTTTTTCTTATATTATTAATTAAGGTCCGTTTCACATTTGACTCTTTCAACACCTCCATATTAGTTTTTCTGTCAGTCCATGGTGTTCTCAGCATTCTTCTATAGAACCACATCTCTGTTGCATCTAATTTCCCACTTTCCAGTTTGTTTATTGTCCAAAACTCGCACCCATATGTTAGTATTGGAGTTATTTAGCACTGCAGAACTCTCTTTCACACCTCTAACGATAGGGTCATATTACACAATAAACAAAGTCACCTGCCTAAAATACACACACCTAGTCCACCCCACTATTTTTAGTTCTGTAGTCCATCCCTGACCAGTGATTTATTGTTTTCTCTCTCTTATATTACACCACCTCAGAATAAAGTTCAAACACAGGTAGCTTGCGAACATTTAGATTTTTTACTTTTTTTTTATTCCTCAAACATTAAAAAAAATAGTTTGTTATACAGGGATATGTGTTTAAATTCATGCGCTACAATAAGTTTTGTTAAATTAAGACAAAGAGGTAAAATAATCAGGGTTTTTGAAAAGTGTCATTAAAGAAAGAAATTCTTTAGAAATCGATTCATTTTCAACAGGATCCCACTGTAGTATGCTTTTGTTAGTTAAAGGGCATGGTCAATCGGTAGATCAACTTTCATTTGCATGTACTGATATTTCAAATGTCTATGTTTGTAGATTGTTAATCCAAGTTTGATAGCAAAGGCAAATGAAACTGCACCAATTAAAACAGCAGAAATAATAGATGATAAATTATCTGGGTTATAGTTATTGAAAACTATGGCAACCAGTCCCCAAATAACAACAGCGTATGGAGAAAGACAATATCTTGTATAACGTTCAAACACAGTGACATCCATTGCAATGTAAATTACCACAAGGAAAGTGAGAATGCTGAGGCAGATGATAGAGGCATTCTCGTTTGTGATTGGCTGGCTCCATTTGTAAGCCATAACTATACCAAGATTGTTTACAGTGGCCATGACAGCCCATGTCGCATACATTGCAATTCCATTGATAACCGTTACCAGCAGAAGTGTTATTTCAGTGGTTCTGCCTTGGTTTACTAAAGTGTCTTTGTATGCGACAAATCTTGATGAAGCAATGGCCAAAGTCAAGTACAAGGAGAGAGTAATGCAAGCCAGAAAGACAAAGGATGCCAAAAATAGATATCTATCCCAGAGAAAGAGCCAACCCATACTGAAAGCAGAGCTGAGGTTGAAGAAGATAAAATATGCAGGAGAGAGAATAAGGGGATTTAAATGAGCAGGTCCTTGTTTATTACTGTGGCAGATCAGCCCAAGGCTGTTTACGATCCAAACTAGCTGTAGTCCATAAATGATACTCCATATTGAGGATGACCAGCTGGCTGGTGTGATGTTCAGGTTAAATTCTGCTGATATGTTATCACTTTTATGCACAAAGAGACCTGGTAGAGAAGAAATACAAAATATATCAAGAAATGTTAAATATGGATAGCTTTTTGTGTCTTTACAGAAAGTGGTAAGAATATATCTGTATCAGAAATGTACAAAATATGATCTACATATCAAATCATATTTACATAACCTTATACTTATACTTTTTAAAATAAAAATATTTCAACTTATTCATCACTGGTTTGATCAAATTTTCTGATAGGGAATTTTGTTGTAGTCGCTCACTAGCAATCTCTGAATAAGTACATTAGCTTCTTCTACAGTGTCTAGCAGTGGCCATTGCTATTATTTCTCCGAAATAAACAACCCACCATAGAGTTTAACACTGTAGATTTTGTTCTCAAGACAAAACAGGCTTGTTTTAGTGAAATAGGAAGTGGAAGTATGTTTGTGTGTAGCAGTAAAAAAATGAGCTAACAATAAAATCTATACAATGAATTACGTTCTCCTGACTACATCCTGTTTGCAAGAGTTTGAGAACAAACGCAGAAGAAGAAGCAACAGATCAAAGTATAATTGATGGAAACCAATATCAATCAATCAATCAATAAACCCATAACCCTTCAGGGTCGTAGGGGTACCACATTGGATGCTTCAGCACACAGAGTCCTCCAGCGAATTCTATCCTCAGCGATGCGGATGAGTGTGGAAATATCTAGCCCTGTCCATTCCTTGATGTTGTCTGTCCATGTCTTTATTTTTCCTTCTCTGCTTTTTCCACTATAAAAACCAATATATTGGTTATTGATCATGTACAGCTTCTATATTTGGAACCTGGTGGAGTCTGTGAAATATCAGATGAAAACAAAAAACCAACTCAATGTACACTAATTCTCTTAGATCTGACAGTTATCCAAATAGTGTCATCTAAAATAAATGTACAGTTTATAAAAATAAGATAAAAACTGATATAATTTTAAGTAGCTAAATAGCCAGACAGCTGGATAACTTCTATTTTTTCAATGGCAAAACTGAGAAAATGCACATATGAAGCCAAATAACCTTGTCTGGTTATTGCAGCACTTTCCATTTTGTTGGACATCCTCCGATATTTTGGTTATTTACATATGAAGCCAGCATTGTGGTCCAAATTTGAACCCACAATCAAGTGAACATATGTCAAATAGCTTGACAACTATTGATCTGAGACTAATAGAATGCCAGTTCTGGTTATAGGATTACTTCTTAAGACATTATGATTATTGATTTATTAGGACATCACCGTTTGATTTGTCTCAGTGAATGGCAAAGAATATGGAATGTTTGCTAGTTTTTATAACTCATTGATTTGTATGATCTTCCTTATACTTTCATTACTGCATGTTTTCCTGTGAAGGAGTGCAGTGAGGCTTTCTATGGGCTGTGGAAATAAAGGCCGCTTTGCCATAGCAGACGCCGCGACATGTACAGGAAGGATTTTGATTGTACCTCCGAAAGAAAATATCCTGTTCCAACTGCAGATTGAACCCGAGACCTCAAGGGTGTTCTAACCCCACAGCTACATCTTCCATATCCTAGCTCTAAAGTAATTTTCTTAACTATTTAGTTGTTGTAAAATATGTTCTCCAATTAATTTACAATATGCATCCAGTCTGATATTGATGATGATGATGTTCCTCCTTCGTAAGCAAAGATGAGTATGGCATGAAAAACAATAAATGTGATGAACAAGTAGAAAAAAAAACCATCTATGATTGTCTAATTTGGTTTTTGAGTTTGTAGATCTCAGATGAGTCCGATTCGTGATAGGAAAGTTCTATTACAGTGCATGCAGGAGTGCAAAAGGTTTGGGGTAGGAGAGTTTCAGATTTGTCTTTTCGCTTCTGTCACTTGTAAGTTGCCCACAGTGTTTTTTCTTTTTAAAACTTTTAGTGATGCCAGCAGTGATCTGGGTGTGCCAAGATGAGTGATCAAGGGCTGTAGTCTCACAGGAGCTAGGATCAATGCTGCAGTGCCTGAGAGAGTTTTTTGGTGATCCATGAAGCGCTTTTTCTGCCCATAGCAAAGCCTTGTACTCACATGAGGTTTCTTAGGCACAGAAGGTGGAAAGAGTTAAGCTGTCGAGCATGTGTCACATAGACAGTCCAGGATGACGCTGCATAAAGCAGTGTTGATAGAACCACTGTGCGTTACACATAAAACGTATTTGTCAAACTGAGGCCACACCTGATCCAGACGTTGGCATGAAGGCTCCAGAATGCTGTACTGGTGCAAGCAATACACAGGACAACATTTTCGTCAATTATCGCAGTTTGCAATAAGGTGCTGCCATAATATACAAATATATATCTGACATTGGTCATGTATAAAACTGCTTGTTTTAGGTCATTGTAGGTTCCCCACATACTGTTTATGTGAAAGTCCTGTAGTATGTTGCATGCAAAATATTTATTTCTTCTTGCTTGCTTCAGAACATCATCAATCCTAGGGATAGCAGATCGGTCAAAGACAGTGGTATCTGAAATCTTGTCTTGCTATCTGATGTTAATAATTTTTCTGAGACAAGGTGCATGTAAGTGATTTAATTTCCTCATGTCGTCTATACATAGTCCATGTTTCACTAAAGTGTAACAACACTGGAAATACCACTGCTCTATAAACTTTCATTTTAGTCTGTAGACTAATGCCATTTCTATGTCACACATTTGCATACAGTATGCAGAAGGTACTCTTGCCTTGGAGATTCTGGTACACAACTTTCTACACTACGCCGTATACCTTTGTGCAGGAGTCATGAAAGATTTTGCCAGATGCTGGATGTAACATGACTTCTGTTATTTCTGTATTAATAGTACGCCCAAAATAGTACTCCAAAATACAGGCTTTGGAGAATTTATCTGATGATTTTTAGATCAGCTTCCGAGTTGGCATATTCCAAATCTGAGTCATCAGCAAATAGGAGATCCCTGATGATGTGTGATTTGACTGTGGTTATTGTATTAAGCTTCCAAAGTTTAAACAATTTTCCATTGATGCAATATCTGATGTCTATCCCAAGTCCATATCTGTGGAAGCATCATCCAGCATAGCGGAGAACATGATGCTAAATAAGGTAGGAGCTAATATACATCCCTGTTTAACTCTGAGATGGAAAATGTTGCTGATAACTGTCCATCATCCTTATTAAAAAACCTTTTCCTTTAAGTGAATTTTTGTGGATGTAAAAATTATTTGCACTGGGGATTTGGATTTGAGGATGAGTTGTGCAAAGCATCTATCTCACTTTCTTGTCGGACCTCATTTGAAACCAGTGGCATGAATAATCAAGAACCAGAAATGAAGTTTGATGCAGTGGATGACCATAGTTGTCTATGGGCCCTAGAAATACATAGGTAAAGGTAGCCAAATATATATATTTTAAAAAAAAATCCTTTTTCAACAAGCTGTAAAACCATAGCTTATAAACCAAAATGAAACAATTCATGATATAATTACCTCCATTGAGTGATGGCACATTAGCCAAAACATTTAAGACCAATAGAGCACAAAACAAAATGAAAGTAACAATAAAAAGGCTGAAAAACACTGGACTGCTTTGTAGTTTGACTTCAATTGTGCCCACAGACTTTGCTGCCTTCTGGCTAAATGTCAGCTTGGGTACAGTCATTCTGTGGATGCACAATATTTAGATGTATATGCACACTGAAGAGTAAGAATTGCATCCACTAGTGAGGCTGTTATGTGAACATTCACACTACACATAACATATCAGGAAGTGTGAACATTCACACTACACATAACATATCAGGAAGTGTGAACATTCACACTACACATAACATATCAAGAAGTGTGAACATTCACACTACACATAATATATCAAAAAGGGTGAACATTCACACTAGATAACATATCAAGAAGGGTGAACATTCACACTACACATAACATATCAAGAAGGGTTATCATTTACACTTCTTCTTCTTTCATCTGCCTGGAACATGCTTATATCTGAAGTTTTGTTTCTTCTATAAACTTATTCTTCTTTCGTTCACTTGAAACATGTCTATATCTGTAATTCTGTCTCATTAATAAAACTCACTGTCTTTTGTAGTTCATACAGTGTCCCATAGAGTTTTGATTCCAGTGTTGTTTCCTCTGGCCAATATGTCTGCCTCAGCGTTTCATGCTCAGAACACTTGAAGTATATGTTGGCACTCTGTGTTGCCTGTCCACATGTACACATGGCCGTGTTGCCAATCTTGAACTTTGTATACATGTGACTGCGGAGTCGGTTGTGTCCTGTTCTGAGACATAGAATTATAACTTGTTCTGGTCTGTTCATAATATGATAGTCATCTTGTGTTGGTGTTTGTGGCTTTCTTATTGACTTGATCATCTGTTTTTTCTGATGGTAGGTGATTGGTATATCTGGTTGGTCTTCGGCAGCACCTTCCTTAGCCAGTTGGTCTACTTTTTCATTTCCTGGTATTCCACAGTGAGAGGGTATCCACTGCATGGTTACCCTATACTGGTAAGACAATTCGCTAAGTAGTTTTTTCAAGTCTGTTAGTTTTCCAGACTGGAGAGCTTGAAGCACTGACCGTGCATCTGTCAGGAATACCACAGGCTTCTATAAACTTGACTGTTCTGTAACTCGTACATAGATCCATAGAGTTTTTCTTTCATTATTGTTTCTCTGGGCCACTGTATTTGCCTCAACATTTTATGGTTGGTTGGTTGCTGATCCAGCGGTCCATGGGCTCATGCCCTTTGACCCAATGCCATTGTGTGATATATGCATGTGTTTGTGAGTTGTTGTTTTGTTCCATATAATGTGTTCCATTTATCTGGCCCTGGAGGGAGAAGCATTTTCCTGATGTCATCCAGTGCTGGACATTCAAAAAGGTGGTGGTCAACAGTTTCATATGGATGATTGTTAAGCTGTACATGTTGTGTGCGCAGGTGGAATATGATACTCTGGTCTTTTCTTTCCAGGAGGTTGATATTGTCTTTAGGATTTGGGCTGGTCATATATTTATAGATTTCCCTCCCAGTGTTTCCCATGGCCCATCTGTTCATCCAATTTTCTTTGTTCACAGATTTCAGAATCATTTTAACTGTGTGCATTGTTGTTTCTGTATAAGGCTGTTCTTGTTGTGCTCCCCTCTTTGCTAGTCTGTCTGCCTTATCATTACCAGGTGTGTATGAGTGGCCAGGAATCCACTGCATAACAATGTTGACATCATAAGATGTGAGCAGCTGGTTTGCATGGTGGTATATTTCAGCTAGCTCGGGTTTACAATGTCCATCACATTCCAATGCTTGGAGAGCAGACATAGAGTCTGTAAAAATAACAATGTTTTGGACTTTTGATGGGAAGGCATTAAATATGGTCTTCAGGTGGTACAAGGCAATTTCTAGTGCTGTTATTTCAGCTTCATAGTTAGAACATATCTCCCCACAGGCATCAAACAACTCATCAGATGTTTTGTCTGGATATTCTATATAGACACCATAACCTGCTTTGATGATGGCTTTGAAGGCAGACCATCAGTATAGACATGAATCCATTGTTCTGGGTAGGTGTCTATTGTTTTCTGTGTTGCTTTCATAAGACTTACTGGGTCGGAACATTTCGTTGCATTATCTCTTAACTGTGTTTTGATTTCCGGAAATTTAAAGCCTGCTTGTGGTGGTAAACATTTTTCTACTCTTTGCAGTTCTTGTCTGGAAGGTGATAACTGTCTTTTATTTCATTGACATGGCTCAGGACTGACTTTTGTTTTATTCTGTGGTTCGGTTCCCAGTTTTCTACAAGTTGTTTATTTGGGTGGTCTTTGTTCATTCTTTTGCTTCTTTCATAAGCCTCCATTGCAGCCATATCTCTCCGCATCTCAAGGGGTTCTACATTTGAGTGTATTTCACATGCAGCTGTTGGTGTAGATCTCATTGCTCCACTAATAAGACGTAGGGCATTGTTCTGCACTCTGTCTAGGGATTCTACATTTGTCGTGGAACATGTTGTGAGGAGTTCACTGTTGAATTCTAAAGCAGAACGTATGTAACCAAGGTATAATCCTCTAAGGGTATCCTTGTCTGATCCCCAAGATGTGCCTGTGAGTCTTTTCAGTAGTTGTAACCGTTTAAGTGCTTTTCAACATTTTATATTCCTGGCATTCCTGAAGAATATATTTTGCTATCTGAGGTGCCTGTCCAAATATACATATGGTTGCGGAGTCAGCTGTGTCCTGTTCTGAGGCACAGAATGAGAACTTGGTCCAGTCTGTTCATAATTTGGTAGTCATCCTGAGTTGGCTTTATAATTGCCTAGATCATCTGTTTCTTTTCCCGTCTTAGCCAGCCGATCTGTTTTCTCGTTTCCAGGAATTATGCAATGTGATAGTATTCACTGCAAAGCAACTTTACGCTGATTACTTAGTTCAGTTAGTGGTATTTGCAGTTCTGGTAGTTTTCTGGACTAGAGATCATTCACACTACACATAATATATCAAGAAGGGTGAACATTCACACTACACATAACATATCAAGAAGGGTGAACATCCACACTACACATAATTTATCCTTTGTAATAAATCAATATTAGAAACAGTATGGACAACATAATAGTAATTTAGTTAGTAGTCAGATCAACAACATGGCATTCTGGACACATCCATAGGTGCTCTGATTTCTTATTCAGTACATCCTTCACCATGTGGTAACTGGAATAGTGTTTAAATCATTTGCTTTGTGTAGCCATTCAGAAATTGTAATTCTACCATATTTGACTGTACATCAATAATTATTTTCCCCCTGCTCGGTAATGTTCACTGGTCTACTTTCCATTCTGATCACTTATTTTGTCATTGCATAAATCGATGACTCTTCATGTCTATAAAAGTGGATAGATTCAGTTTTATCATTGATTTTTTTCACTCGCTGATGTTAGTTGCTGGCACAAATACCTTGTGGTACTTTCATAACAAGCAAAAACATGATGATGTGTGTTTTACACTGTATCATTTTTATTTAAGGTTGCGGATATGTGGGTCCATGTTTTATACATTCATCAACTATTAATTACTTTATATATGAAATTTGAAAGCTTTCCAACCTGCCTAGTGACAGTTCTCAAATTTTACAAATGTGGTGCCGATCATGTTTGTCTACCATTTTGTTTTAAAATGTCTTTGGCTATTCCATATTGCCACGTCAGTAGTTCTCAAGTCTTGTATAAAATGAAATATTTAACTTTTAATACTATAGTTTTTGCCTTTTTAAATTTCTTTAGTTCATTCGTAAACGATACTAATTTTACTTTTAAAATCATGTATAATTATTATGTAAAATATATCATGTATATGGTATGAAACTGTCCCGGTGTGCCATGCTTATTCTGCTTCATCTGTCATCATGACGATACAGAAGTGTTTTTTTTGTAAGTAAATCATCATGACTTCATATGGATACTTATACAAGGAGCACATTCTATACTAAATATATATTATTTATTAAGTCCAATTATTTATAATTCACGTCTGAATATGTCTAAAACCATCATTTTAAATCAATTTATTTTTATTTGAAATATCTTTTACTAATTGTATTAATTAAATTTTACTTAATTAGCTTAGTTATATTAATTCTATTTATCTATTGTCTTTTCTCTGCTTTTGCTATAAGGTGTTCCAGGCTTGAATGATAATCGGTTTTCGGACTATGGCATGTTTGATTGCTTGATATACAGTAAAATTGTGACGTCTCCGAAAGTTTGTACTTCTTTCAATCAACCTTCTTCCTCTGCATCATGCTGTTTCTATTTTCATGCTGGATGCTCTTGCCACTAATGGTTCTTTTTCATTATATGGAATAACCATTTCAGTCACTATTTTTCAATTATATTTGGCAACATACGTTTCTTCCAACATTTCTTGTAATCTCTTCATTCCTCACACAATCTCTTCTTGCTCTGTTTGCTGCTTTTCTTAGACATCTCATTTCACATGTAGTAAGCTTTCTCTCTTGTTCTTTTGTTAGTGTCCATGTCTGACATTGATAACACAATATTGGTATGAAACCTGCATTTATGAATTGCCTTTTGGTTTCCATTGGGATATATTTGTACTTCAAAATTAGTTTTAAGTTCATAATTTACATAGTTGGCTTTTTAAAATTCTGGTCTAGAGTTCTCTGTCTATTCTTTCGTTGACTGTAAAAAAATACTCACAAGACCTGGGTCAAGATATAAACTCCTGCAGTTGCTAAACTTGCTTCAGTAAAAGTGTGTAATTTTGAGGTCTTTGTTACCTCTAATATTTTATGGTAGTGTGTCCTAATATAACGTAATTGGACTTATTCCGCTGGCTGAAAGGGGCACGCCTCTCCAAAAGAGAGGCAAACTCATTAACTGTAACTACTAGCTTCAGACTTCATTAATTGATTTGATGGTTGGTTGCTGAACAAGCGGTCCATGAGCTCATGCCGTGCCATGGCCTTTGGATAAATTTATTTATTACTTAGGCCTATTTAGTATTTTAAAGTTAGCCCTAGTAATTTAATAAACAAAGGCGGGTATGCCTTACTGTTAATAACTAGTAACTACATTACACTCTAAATCTTACACCACCACAGTTGGAGTTGACACATGAGTAACAGCGGCGGTAAACAGTAAACACCAACTTTTATGTATTATTGGAGTATTGTATGTATTTAATTCCTATATTATGTTAAATTTAAAAGATGTTATCATGTGTAGAGGAGGACATACGTTTTAAAACTTTAAATATACAAAGAACTTTTTAACAAATATGTATTGCTATAAGATCACTAAAACTGTTATTCTTTTACCTTACGGCGTTTGGGCTTGATAACAACTTTAATCCCACCTTACAAAAGAAATTGTTTGTTTTTCAGTTCTCTTCCGGGTAAGAAATTTCCTCTTGGCAATATCTCAGTGCGCATGCGCTGTATCACTTATTTAAAAAAATCTGGTACTATACCTGAATGCCTACGTACCATTCTGAACGTAAGTGGAGTGACTTTAAATCTAACACTACTATAAGAGAGGAAAGCAAACAAACCTATATATCTTCCTTCATTAGACAAAGGCGTTGGACTTACATCGGCCATGTTCTCAGAATGAACAGCCTAAGAATTCCCCAGCAATCACTATATTGGGTGCCACCTGGAGTAAGAGGAAGAGGGAGACCTAGAGAAACTCTACGAAGAACCATTAATAGAGAAGGCATGTCAATGAACCTAAACAACACGCAACAATTGAAAGACCTGGCAACACAAAGACAGAAATGGAAAGCTATGGTTTCTGCCCTATGCGCCGCCTATGGCCCTGGAGGAACATAACAACAACATAACTATACCTGGGCAGATCTATCTATATTGTCTATCACCAGGTGAATGATTGTTGATCGCATTCACGCTTGCCGTTAAGCGTAGGGGTGGTATCTTAAGCTGTCGTTTCAATGCCAGATGTGTCGCCGAGGTTGCATTTAGTCCATGTTTTGTTCAAGGTTATCTTAATGTTTTCTATCCACCGTTTTCTTGGTCTACCTTTGGCTTTATGCCCGGATATTCTTGTATTATATGCTCTTA
Organism: Meghimatium bilineatum; assembly: GCA_034231615.1. Taxonomy (NCBI): domain Eukaryota; kingdom Metazoa; phylum Mollusca; class Gastropoda; order Stylommatophora; family Philomycidae; genus Meghimatium; species Meghimatium bilineatum. Next base: position 17,952,290 of record CM067312.1, on the reverse strand, counting down.
TTGGTATTTGATTTGGCTTCATTCTCATAAGGCATGATAAGGTTACCGAACCATTTTACTTGCTGTCTCTCAATATGTTCGCTAAATGATATTATACCAACTCTTTTCCTAATTTCTTCATTTCTTATTTTATCTAGTTTGGTAACCATTGCAGCATTCCTCAGACATTTAATTTCACATGTGACGATTTTTCTTTGCTGCGAAGCTGTTAAAGACCATAGGTCTACTTAATCAAGGCAGTAATACATTCATTCCAAGATGAAGATGGTGTGAATGAGGCTGAGAACGTGTACATACAGAGAATGTCAGAAATGGGAGTGTCTAGAGGGGGGGGGGAGTCTTTTTTTTTTTGGAAGTCCACAAGATCACGCAATCAAAATATGACCAGGACTCTGAGTCTACATACACTGGGGTGGCTACTGGAACGGAGAGCAGAGCACTTATGGGAATGCTCCACGTGCTGCGATACTAGTTTCTAATCAAGAAAAGAGAAAGACCACGAGACTCTTCACCTAAGAACAACCATCAAAGATGGTATGACATTGGGTCTCAACAGCATGCAAGAATTAAACACCGTAGCATTACATCACTTGAACTGGAGAGCTCTGGTTTCTGCCCCATATATTATGTATTCTGCGCTGATGAAACATTATAGATAACTGGGCTGCACTATTGACTTTTTAAAAGACCAACTTTCACCAACTTTTTTTTTTAAATTGTGGGAAGCATGCGTAGAGATAATTGGTTTGCCTTGTTTTATATTTTCTTTGTATTACGAAACTAAGTTGTATAGAAGTAACTTTTGACCCACTGTCGATCGACCGGACCTATTCATAGCAGCTTGAGAATGTACACGTAGGAAATCTTAAGCAGATCTAGGCTAAAACTAGAGTTATGAGGCAAGTGGGTGCCATATGAGCAGACTTGGTTCAAATCCTGTTTGCTTCGTTATGATTTGTCCACTGGTTCTTCTTCATCGTTCATTCTCAAACTCCCACTGCATATCTCTTGTAACAGAACCATGGTCCTATTATATTTCCAGAAGGATGCAGTCCAGAGAATGGAAATGCGTTGTGTCACCGTTTTATTTGTGTCAATGGCCCGACACAATCGTCTTCGGCGGCACTGGTTCAATAAGGACATATAATATTCTTGAAAACACAGATAACTATTTCTTAGAAAAAGCTACACTGACCTTTACATATTATTCAGTTAATTATTGCGGCAAAAACTTATAAAAATCACGGTCTAAAGGTATTACGATTAACAGGTAGACCGAATTGTCGAAACAAATTATAATCTACATCAGTCTTTTTGGCCTCAAGTATTAGAAATCAGATAATTACGTGGTGGTCTTTTGTTATTGCAGACTTCAACTCTGTTGTGCCATGATGGAGATCTGACGACCAAAATTTCTGTTATAGCTTAATTTTTTTAAGCCAATGTCATTGTCATGAGAAATATGCCCTATATTCCTACAGGGCAGTACATAAGAATTCTCTACGGGGGGGGGGGGGGGGGGTCGTAAGAATAAGGTTGTCACTTTGCTAGTAAAAAAACATCTTAAATAAAAAAAAAACCTTCCCAGAGGGAAATTTAAAATATATACTCACTGCGCAAAACTGAAATCCAAAAGGTAAAGCATGAAACGGGGTAATGAAGTTTTGCTAATAACGTGAAACACACATATACACACACACAAATCAACGTTTCGACCGAAAGTCCTTTATCAAAAATAATATACACGTATACATAAAAAACAACAAGTAGGACCAATTCCTGTGTAATTATCCAATTTTCCATGCGCAGTTTTGTGGGGGCAAAGCGTTAAACCAGACGGAGTACCCACCATTTGACTTAATTCCTAGTATTAAAAATCATTTCTGATTTTAAAGAAGGGTGGGGTGAGGGTGTTGAACTACGAGATTTTTTCCTACACTGTAAAATGTTGAAGTAGCACATGAACACAACTGAAACGAATAGTGATTCACATCCTGTAGCCATATCACGACAATAACAAAAGAGGCCTGATTTATATCAAATGTAATAAGTTTATCTGAATTATAACGAATGATTGCGTGGCATCAAGAGATGTTTATCAGGACTAAGAAGATTGCCGGAGTTGATCTTAACATGAGAATCTAGATAATACAAGGCCCAACTGCAGACATTTGGCACGTCACAATATCAGGCGGCTGTAATCAATATTTGCCGGGAACACCTTTACATAAAAAATACTTTCTCACTATACTCGAAGGAACTTATATATGTTTTCACTAAGGATGGCGTTTGACCTAAAATACACACAGACACACACAAAAGAAGACAATTGATTCGTTATCGCGTGTAATTTCTGCTTATTGCTGTGAATTTGATAATCTTTCCGTGAAAAACGGTTAAATGAGTGGTTTTACCTGCCTCTTGACTAAATTCCTAGTACTAAAAGTTATGTTCTGATTTGTTGAGGGGAAAGGGGGAGGAGGATTAAGCCCCAAAACCCCTCCTATGGTTTGTATAGGCCCAGTACTGGTAAAAATTAGTTCATGGCAGGGCCGGTCTTAGGACAGTGCAACCTATGCAGCCGCAGTGGGCCCCACACTTTCATAGACCCATAAATTCATATTATAATTTATTTTATTACCCTCTTCCCTACCCAGACTGAGCCCCACGCAATCTGTTTCGCATAGGGCCCGGCAATTGTTAGGGGCGGCCCTGGTTCATGGACACCCAGTTTGATCAGTTATGTTGAAAAACTTTTAGAAAACTAATAAAATGTTACCTTTTTATTGATTGTAGAAAACTAATAGTACTGTTAAACAAATCCAGACAATACTTGTGTACAACCGCCCTGTCCATCTGGTATTGTATCTCTTCTGTCATCCTTTTTTTATGTTGTCTGAGTGTTTAATTTATGTTGTCTGAGTGTTTAACGATACACATAACTAGTGTTATACCTAATGATGACTGATACACATAACTAGTGTTATACCTAATGATGACTGATACACATAACTAGTGTTATACCTAATGATGACTGATACACATGACTAATGTTATACCTAATGATGACTGATGATATCAATGGAAATGACTTATGCTTGTGGCTGTATGAAAATGCGGCAGAACCAAAAATTACTAATATGCCTATTGCATTTTTTATGACGAAAATCGAGAAAGATAGAGTGGAAAGCTAAGAAAAATACATTGACACACAAGCACCCACACATAGCCAGTAATGTATTTTCTTGGTACATTGACACACAAACACCCACACATAGCCAGTAATGTCTTTTCTTGGTACAGAGTTTGCACACAAAAAAATATTATTAAATTCAATTATTATGATTGTTTGGTATATAAATTGTTTAATTAATTCCAGCCTATTTTAAGCACGCATGGAACAAGTAATTTATCGAAGGTACATTCTTCTTCTTCTTCTTCATCGTTCATTCTCAAACTCCTGCTGGATATCCTTTGTAGCAAGACCATTGTCCTACTAGATTTCTAGCAGGATGTAGTCCAGAGAATGGAAATGCGTTGTGCCGCCGTTTTATTTGCGCCAATGGCCCGGCAATCCGTCTTCGGCGGAGAAGGTACATTCAATATTATAGTAATAGTCCCGAAGGTCTATTCTGTTGACATTTATGACAGTGAAGTAAGAAGTGCTCAACTATGTTTTCTTCTTCAGTCGGCACATATTGGTCAAGAAAATTAATGTAATTTGGCGTCAAGTCTTAGCCGCAGTAACGTCATATGATAGGGCCTATGTATTTTCAGCTCAGGTACTGTCTATAAATTTCGTCAACAATATTATAGCCACCCCCCGTGTCTACGTTGACCCTCTCATCTACGAGCCTCATAATAATGGAATTTCACTGTATTTAACATTTGGTGCTGTCAATAACTTACGTTAACAATGATGTCCAAAATGTAGCCTATAGTCCTAAGCCTACGAACTCCTCTCTACCCCCGATACATTTTGTCAGAAAAAGAACGGAAAAACATTATTTTTCAAGACAAATTGCAAATAATTTACTTCTTCTTCTGCGTTCGTTCTCACACTCCTGCAGATTAGCAGGATGTAGTCCAGAGAACGGAATGCGTTGTGTCATGATTTACAGCATTGCTGCGATATCTGCGCCTTTCGGCCTTACACATCCGACTTCAGCATGGCTTTGGTCACTGAACCTATATGGGATGGGACAGCCAACTCCATCCCATAACCTCGCTTTTTACGACATGCGTGGAAGGTAAACAGTGTTGCTATTCTTTGCTCCCCTTTCGGGCCACGGTAACACACGGGCGATAATTTACTTGATATTTATAGTCTTTTTTTACTGTCAACTTTTGCCCACCCTCCTCTCCCACGGCACGTCAAAATTTTCGGGTCCCCCTCCCCCTAATTGTTGATATAATTTAAGGATAAACCACTTTGACCTTTACCCTAACCTCACCTTCGATAGTTACTGTCCAAAGGTCACCCCTTTGTCTTGTCAAATGAACATCGTTTCCGGTGCAAATGTTTACAAACAACAGACGGAGTTCACCAGATGATCTTGATGTGTCTACGCAGAAATGAGCGTGTTCAATAAATTCAGAGTTGACAGATACGAACCAGATTCGTATGCTTCAGTATTTGAACATTTTGATAAAAACAAGCAAGTACTAATATGTTCATTAATTATTTACATGCAAATCATTGATATTGCATTTACATTTAATTTAAATGCAGTGTCTACTATAATATTAATATTTTATTATTATTATAAAAAATAAATAGCGGTTACTAGTAGACCTATAGGCTATACTATATAGTATAACTATATAACTTAGTATAATAGTCTATATTATAATATCAGAACTCATTTGACATAATTCTGACATGGTAAAAATGCTGTTTCGTCCACTTTTATGCTATAAAAAGCGCACTTTTCCCTTGTAAAATCAATCATATCGATTCACACCTTATACTATTCTTAGAGAATTAAGGCTGAAGTAAATTATAGTTCTCCGCTGTGACCTTTGCTCTCGTGTCAAGGTGTTACCTGACCTTTGTTGTGTGCTTTGGCAAGCTTACGGTTAAGTACTTAGAGTAAAGTTAGGATTAGAAATAATATTTCTAATGTGTGCGCGCACCTCGCTCCGTGTGTAGCGGGCAGAAATACTGATCGCTCACCACAAATAATAGGAAATTGTAAAAAATATGCAAATTGGAAAACAAATAGATTATGCATAAGTTTGTCTGTGTCTAGATTTGAACTCAAGTGATTGTCGGATGTGACGCCACGGCAGCCATTATTTTGATTGGTGTTACATGGGAATCCATGATGTTGAATAGTTAAAATTGTCAACATTGTGCTATTTATAGCACAGCGGAGAACTATTCTTTACTTTCACCAGAATTAATTATTAATTCTAAACACTGATTCTAACCCTTCTCCAACCTCCCAAAAATATATAAATTAATTCTAATCCTTTTAACCCCCCTTTACTGAAATCTATAAGTTTACGCAACTTATCTAACATTGCAAAGTCACAACGGTGGACGAAACGGTAGATGCACCTTCTGACATTTATAATTATACGTGAATACCTCAGAGTGACTTCCACTACACAGTGAGCTCCCCCGTGTGAAGGGAAGCAGGATAAAGAGAATACAATAGTGAATGGGTCGTGCTGAGGATGCTGTTAAACATATCAGCGCCCCCGAAGACATAACTCCTGGCGAGGAATGGATACCTATTCCTATGGTCTTTCAAGAGGCAGTCAAGACCGTCGTTACACTCAATAGTGAGTGCAGGGAACACAGCCATCTGAGCGTGGATGCTGAGGTCAAGGCACTAATCTGCAAGCATACTGATGACATAGATGTTGTGATTTACATGGACGCGTCAGTCATCCGTCACCATTGATGCGCATGGGCCTTTACTGCCATATCAAAAGGAAGAACAGTATATGAAGTCAGTGGTGCCTTTACTGCAACAACAAGCAGTCTCACAATTGAAGTATTCACTGTAACGCAGGCACATAACTGGCAGGAATCGCAAACCTATTCCCATGCGTGCATACTAAGTGAATCAATGAATATGATTCAAATAGTCAAAACAGGTGATGTACATAGGGGATGGGTGGAGTCATTAGAGAGAGCTCAAATGTGGGCATCACTACAAAAACTCACACATATCTTTGTTCTTGGACACGCGGGTGTAGAGAGAAACGAACAGGCCAACCAATTAGCTAGCCTCACCACAACAAATGGTCAGCCTATGGACCGAGCAGACATACTCATTGCTCTTCATGAGTCCTCACGATCAGAGGATTTTGAGATGAAGGAACATGAGTGAATATCGAGAATTCCCAAATTGGGAAAGTATTGACCATAGAGAACACCTGATAAAATATTTCAAAAAGAGCAGTGAACCAACATAGAACCGGAACCATCAGCCATTATACCGTGAGAGACTTACTGAAGCGGAGATCTGAGCACCTATGGATGTGTCCGGTGTGCGAAGAAGATTATCAACATATGTAATACCTAATAATAATTATAATAAAATTTGCTCAAAAAGGGTTGACATAATTTATGGGCAAACCCATATAATCATAGAAGAATACAGAGTGTAATACATAACAGTAATAGATGATAATGCGGAGGCCTTTACTTTTATTAATTAATATTTATATGTATCTGTAGCATATGTATCTTTGCAAAAGAGCCAGGGGTAAACCTAAAGAAACACTCAGAAGAACAATACTTAGAGAAAGTAAAACAATCAATATTCATGCTATTCAAGAACTGCACAGAATAGCTTTGAACAGACAGAATTGGAGAGATCTGACCTCTGCCCTATGCCCTAACTTCAGCACAAAAGGAAAATGAATGAATGAATCTGTAGCAGCAATAGTACACCTACTAGTAAGACAATGGATTGTCTTATTATTATTTTTTGTGTCCATGTTATGACATGTAAGAAAGCATTATAATGTGAGTATGTAACACTAAGTGTTCATCAGTTATCATGAATAGCAGAGTGGGCTGTCATAAATGATCATGGACTTCCACAACTCTATATCTCTAGTAACTCATTGTAGTCCTATCCGAATTATTGTTCACTCTTGTTCTTTGTTATTCTTCTTCTTCTTTCGTTCGCTAATAATGTCTATATCTGCAGTGTTGTTTCTTGTATAAATTGGACAGTGTTTTCCATTTCTTGTTTTGTACCATAAAGTTTAACATTCATTGGTGTATCAGAAGGCCAGTATGTGCATCTTAATGTGTCATAGTTTGCACATTCTTGAAGGATATGTTCTGAAGTCTGGTTGACTTGTCCAAAGGTCACCCCTTTGTCTTGTCAAATGAACATCGTTTCCGGTGCAAATGTTTACAAACAACAGACGGAGTTCACCAGATGATCTTGATGTGTCTACGCAGAAATGAGCGTGTTCAATAAATTCAGAGTTGACAGATACGAACCAGATTCGTATGCTTCAGTATTTGAACATTTTGATAAAAACAAGCAAGTACTAATATGTTCATTAATTATTTACATGCAAATCATTGATATTGCATTTACATTTAATTTAAATGCAGTGTCTACTATAATATTAATATTTTATTATTATTATAAAAAATAAATAGCGGTTACTAGTAGACCTATAGGCTATACTATATAGTATAACTATATAACTTAGTATAATAGTCTATATTATAATATCAGAACTCATTTGACATAATTCTGACATGGTAAAAATGCTGTTTCGTCCACTTTTATGCTATAAAAAGCGCACTTTTCCCTTGTAAAATCAATCATATCGATTCACACCTTATACTATTCTTAGAGAATTAAGGCTGAAGTAAATTATAGTTCTCCGCTGTGACCTTTGCTCTCGTGTCAAGGTGTTACCTGACCTTTGTTGTGTGCTTTGGCAAGCTTACGGTTAAGTACTTAGAGTAAAGTTAGGATTAGAAATAATATTTCTAATGTGTGCGCGCACCTCGCTCCGTGTGTAGCGGGCAGAAATACTGATCGCTCACCACAAATAATAGGAAATTGTAAAAAATATGCAAATTGGAAAACAAATAGATTATGCATAAGTTTGTCTGTGTCTAGATTTGAACTCAAGTGATTGTCGGATGTGACGTCACGGCAGCCATTATTTTGATTGGTGTTACATGGGAATCCATGATGTTGAATAGTTAAAATTGTCAACATTGTGCTATTTATAGCACAGCGGAGAACTATTCTTTACTTTCACCAGAATTAATTATTAATTCTAAACACTGATTCTAACCCTTCTCCAACCTCCCAAAAATATATAAATTAATTCTAATCCTTTTAACCCCCCTTTACTGAAATCTATAAGTTTACGCAACTTATCTAACATTGCAAAGTCACAACGGTGGACGAAACGGTAGATGCACCTTCTGACATTTATAATTATACGTGAATACCTCAGAGTGACTTCCACTACACAGTGAGCTCCCCCGTGTGAAGGGAAGCAGGATAAAGAGAATACAATAGTGAATGGGTCGTGCTGAGGATGCTGTTAAACATATCAGCGCCCCCGAAGACATAACTCCTGGCGAGGAATGGATACCTATTCCTATGGTCTTTCAAGAGGCAGTCAAGACCGTCGTTACACTCAATAGTGAGTGCAGGGAACACAGCCATCTGAGCGTGGATGCTGAGGTCAAGGCACTAATCTGCAAGCATACTGATGACATAGATGTTGTGATTTACATGGACGCGTCAGTCATCCGTCACCATTGATGCGCATGGGCCTTTACTGCCATATCAAAAGGAAGAACAGTATATGAAGTCAGTGGTGCCTTTACTGCAACAACAAGCAGTCTCACAATTGAAGTATTCACTGTAACGCAGGCACATAACTGGCAGGAATCGCAAACCTATTCCCATGCGTGCATACTAAGTGAATCAATGAATATGATTCAAATAGTCAAAACAGGTGATGTACATAGGGGATGGGTGGAGTCATTAGAGAGAGCTCAAATGTGGGCATCACTACAAAAACTCACACATATCTTTGTTCTTGGACACGCGGGTGTAGAGAGAAACGAACAGGCCAACCAATTAGCTAGCCTCACCACAACAAATGGTCAGCCTATGGACCGAGCAGACATACTCATTGCTCTTCATGAGTCCTCACGATCAGAGGATTTTGAGATGAAGGAACATGAGTGAATATCGAGAATTCCCAAATTGGGAAAGTATTGACCATAGAGAACACCTGATAAAATATTTCAAAAAGAGCAGTGAACCAACATAGAACCGGAACCATCAGCCATTATACCGTGAGAGACTTACTGAAGCGGAGATCTGAGCACCTATGGATGTGTCCGGTGTGCGAAGAAGATTATCAACATATGTAATACCTAATAATAATTATAATAAAATTTGCTCAAAAAGGGTTGACATAATTTATGGGCAAACCCATATAATCATAGAAGAATACAGAGTGTAATACATAACAGTAATAGATGATAATGCGGAGGCCTTTACTTTTATTAATTAATATTTATATGTATCTGTAGCATATGTATCTTTGCAAAAGAGCCAGGGGTAAACCTAAAGAAACACTCAGAAGAACAATACTTAGAGAAAGTAAAACAATCAATATTCATGCTATTCAAGAACTGCACAGAATAGCTTTGAACAGACAGAATTGGAGAGATCTGACCTCTGCCCTATGCCCTAACTTCAGCACAAAAGGAAAATGAATGAATGAATCTGTAGCAGCAATAGTACACCTACTAGTAAGACAATGGATTGTCTTATTATTATTTTTTGTGTCCATGTTATGACATGTAAGAAAGCATTATAATGTGAGTATGTAACACTAAGTGTTCATCAGTTATCATGAATAGCAGAGTGGGCTGTCATAAATGATCATGGACTTCCACAACTCTATATCTCTAGTAACTCATTGTAGTCCTATCCGAATTATTGTTCACTCTTGTTCTTTGTTATTCTTCTTCTTCTTTCGTTCGCTAATAATGTCTATATCTGCAGTGTTGTTTCTTGTATAAATTGGACAGTGTTTTCCATTTCTTGTTTTGTACCATAAAGTTTAACATTCATTGGTGTATCAGAAGGCCAGTATGTGCATCTTAATGTGTCATAGTTTGCACATTCTTGAAGGATATGTTCTGAAGTCTGGTTGACTTGTCCACAATTACACTTTGCTGTTGTGCTAATTAAAATTTTTGTATACATATGGCTGTTTAGTCTATTGTGTCCAGTTCTCAGTCGAAATATGATGACCTGTTCTTGTCTGTTAAGTAGGTGGTAGTCATCCCGTGGAGGTAAGTTAGGCTTTCGTTGTGCCTTTATCATGGATATCTTTTGGTGATAGCTGATTGGTACATCCGGTTGCTGCATGTTAGCACCTTCCTTGGCGAGTTGATCAGCTCTCTCATTTCCTGCTATTCCACAGTGTGATGGAATCCATTGCAGTATAACTCTACACCTATTTTGTACTATGGACAATACCTCTTTTAACTCTGGAAGTTTATTGGATTGTAATGCCTCTAGTACTGACCTTGCATCTGTAAGTATTACAATAGGGTGTGAGGTCCTGTCCAATGTTAACAGTTTCTCTGCAGCTGTATAAATAGCTTTGAATTCAGAGTCATAGTTGTTGCAGTAATTCCCTGTTGGTATACAAGTGGTATCAGTGGTGCCATCTGGGTATTCTACATATACACAACTTCCTCCATTGTTTACTGCATTCTGTGCTGATCCATCTGTATATACTCTGGTCCATACATCACTTGGGTAAACATCATCAAGGAAACTGAGAGCTGCTACTCTTTTCTGCAGATTATTCTGATGTTCATCCCCATGCACACCTGCTACTGTTGTTTGGATGGTCACAGTAGGCATGTTCGTTTTTCCCATGGGGTGTGTTCTGGTTGAGATGTCAGTGGTATTGTTACCTCTGGCAGATCCAATACCTGTCTACGTAGACGCTTGGCCTGGTGTATGAAGCTGCTTCTTTTAAGCCGTCCTTGTGACAGATTTTGGAATCTTTCCTTCATTGGGTGACTATGATGGGAAAGAAACTTTTCTCCATGAATTATCATTTTAGTATCTCTACGCTCTTTCAATGACTGCATCCCTTCGATATTCTGCATTTCTATGATTGGTGTGGATCTCATTGTGCCTGTAATGATTCTAAGTGCTTGGTTCTGTACTCTATCTAGGTTTTGTAGTGTAGTGTTTGATGATGAACTCCATGCTGTAGAACCATATTCCAAGTGTGGTCGAATGGCTTGTTGGTATACATTTTTTAGAATTCTTTCATTAGCTCCCCAAGTTGTCCCACTCAGTTTTCTTAGTATAGCTATCTTCCTTCTAGCCTTTGTTTCTGCTTTGCTGATATGATGTTTCCATGTCATTTTGGCATCAAATGTTACACCAAGATATGTGGGTTGGTCATCTACCTTTAAGATAGTTTTATTTACATAGATGTTTCCTGCTCTTTGTTTTGGTGAAAGTGTAAAAAGGGTTGTTGCTGACTTCTCTATATTGATACTTACACACCATTTGTCAGCCCAATTAGTCAAAATGTCCATGGCTCTCTGAAGCATTTTTGTGGCAACCATGGCGCTCTCATGTGTGCACCATAGAACCAAGTCATCTGCATATAGTGCTGCCTTAGTTCCACAGGGTATTTCTTCAATTAGATCATTGATAAATATGAGAAAAAGAGTGGGTGATAGAACTCCTCCTTGAGGCACTCCATGGCGTAGTAATACTTTCCTACTTTTTTTGCCATTTACTTGTACTCTGGCTCTTCTATTGTGAAGAAAGGTTTTCGTCCATCTGTTCTTTGTTATGATATTAAACTATCTAATGTTTTTTGACTTTTTCCTTCCTGTTGGTTGGTTGCTGATCCAGCAGTCAATGGGCTCATGCCCTTTGACCTAATGCCATTAAATGGCATTATATTGCTGGGAAGTCTGTGGATTTTCGGCCCACCCCAGGACAGAGCCAGAGAATAACTATCACACCTCCAGGAAGGTAGGTTTCAACCTATGCACTGCTCCTAGCCACTGTAGCTAAGATAGGGTTCACTGTGCTCATTCCCCGCCACCAATTGACTACTGGTTATGCTGAACTTCTCTATTGCTCCAGGCATGCAACCAAATGTCAAGTCAAAAGGATTGTCACATCCTGAGTCACTGTGCCTCTATGATGGGTTTCAGTCATAGGAAAAAACAGTGCAGTCAGTTTCCTCCTCCCCAGTGCTGCACAGTACATCTGTGGCTCCCTCCCAACCACAGATTTTAAATAATATCTGAACAATACATATATTGCTGCTACAGATTCATTCATTCATTTTCCTTTTGTGCTGAAGTTAGCGCTTAGGGCAGAGGTCAGATCTCTCCAATTCTGTCTGTTCAAAGCTATTCTGTGCAGTTCTTGAATAGCATGAACAATACATATATATTGAGGTAAACATGAAACCTATTTAAAAAATAAATAAAAGCATAATTGTATAATGACGTGCCATGAAGCTTCTCTAAGAAGATAACCTCAATATAACAGCATGTCATCCACTAAGGTTTTCTGTTGCATGGTTGGTATGTCTAGTGGGCTATTTGTGAGACCCACAGACGCAACCACATGCGTATCCTTCCTGTTCAATTTAGCAGTAGTCTATTATTTAAAATTCTGTCTCATAACATGGCCAAAAATAAAGACAATTCATTGTCTGATTAGTAGGTGTACTACTGCTGCTACGGACAGATACATATAAATATTCATTAATAAAAGTAAGGGTCTCCACATTATCATATGTTGCTGTTAACTCATTGGCTACAGAATTGAAATATAGGTTGTGGCGTAATTAATTTGTTTTTGATTTTCTTCCCTGATGGTCAGTGAAGAAATTGAGTTGTAATTACAGGCCTAATGGATTTTCATAAATGATGCAAGTTGATAATTATTGAACTAAATGATCTGTTATGTTGCATAATATCAGCTGTTTTTGTTCGCAGGGATGGGTTTATTGATACAGAAGAGTTTTTGGATTTGCTGCAGGACCTGCTGGCAATTGATACAGATAAAAATCCATTGAATGATGGCAATGCTACATCATTATTCTCAGTTCTGGATCTCGATAATGTAAGTAGTCTTCTTTTTCTTCTCGTTCACAGTTTGACATATCTACATAGCTAGTCCTGTTTTCTTAATAATTTCTGCTGTATTTGAAATCTCCTCATTGCTTCCATACATCTTTCTGTGGATATCCATCTCTGTGGGCCAGTGTTCTTCCCTTAACTGATTTAGTGTATTACAGTCTTGCAGGATATGTTCAGCAGTCTGTACTGCCTGCCCACAAGGACACAGAGGTGATGGGACCAGTCTTAGTCTATTTAAGTGGCTGTTTAATCTGTTATGTCCTGTTCTGAGGCAGAAGATAATAACTTGCTCTGCTCTGTCGAGATAGTGGTAATTTTCTTTTGGGTGGTTGACGTTAATGATGGTTTTGATGAGGGTGCTTTTTTCTCGGTAGGTGATTTCTTGGTCTTTTTGTTCCCATGTTGCTCCATCCTTTGCCAACCTATCTGCTTTTTCATTTCCTGGTATGCTACAGTGGGATGGTATCCACTGTAGTATTACCCTTCTTACGATGCTCACTTCTCACATGGTTTCCTTCAGGTCTGGCAGTTTATCACTCTCAAGGGCTTGTAGGACAGACATATCATCAGTAAGAAATACCACCTGTTGACATTGGCTTGTTGTGTTTTTAATTACTTCTGCATTAATTATTATTTCTTGTGTTTTTAATAACCTATTCTTGATTTATTAATTTACATGATTGTTGTTTTTGTTACAGGATGGGCGCATAAGTTTAAATGAGTTCAAATCTGCTTGGTGTTACTGGCTCAGACAGGTAAATGAAAGGCTCATTGTTTACATTCCAACATTTCATCTTCACTAAATATCATGTCACATATCTCAGACGATCAATTCAAACCACAAATTCATATCTCAGACGATCAATTCAAACCACAAATTCATATCTCAGACGATCAATTCAAACCACAAATTCATATCTCAGACGATCAATTCAAACCACAAATTCATATCTCAGACGATCAATTCAAACCACAAATTCATATCTCAGACGATCAATTCAAACCACAAATTCATATCTCAGACGATGAATTCAAACCACAAATTCATATCTCAGACGATCAATTCAAACCACAAATTCATATCTCAGAGGATCAATTCAAACCACAAATTCATATCTCAGACGATCAATTCAAACCACAAATTCATATCTCAGGCATCCTAAATAAGTTTTACTGTACCAAAGTGTTATTTTTCAAGTAAATTCCTTCTTTATGATCTATTGTTTTTTTTAATAGATTAATTAAAAAACAACTGTCATAGTTAATGTTTTAATGTTATTGGCATCATGACAGATCTTCTTGAAATGATAAAAAGAAAGAAAATACAAAATGCAGACCTAAACAAATGCAAAACTAGAGTTCGCAATTCTAAAGCATATAAGATATACACATAAGTGAAAAGAAATAAAAAGGACAGAATGAAATATATAGATCTATTTGAATGCACAGTTTATGCACTGGTCTCATGCGATTCTCAGGGCTAGCAGATAACCCAATCCTAAAGACACCTCTTTGTTTTACAATCCTGCTAACAGGTAGTTTCGAAGCACGGCCAAAAACACCTCATCAATGCATTGGGAATCAAGTATTGGCCAGTGAGACTAAGATGTAATGAGAATTGATTGCACAGAAGACAAATAATATCTCTGATTAATACATATTGGTTTCCACAGCCAAAAAAAGGTTGCAGCACAGCCCATGATAGCAGCAACTGCCCTGACAGGCAGGTTGTCTTTTCTCATATCCCAAATTTGAAAAAATAATGAAAATTCCTCAATGAAATATGACCCACATATTGAGTACAACATATACAGTGAAAGCAGCACATAACTCAAGGGCAGCAATTCAAGTGGTGGTATATTCGAGACAAGGACTTACAGACGCCATCATGGAAACAACGTTCATGTTGAAAACAAGGTTCCATATATTTTGTGGAAGCATATTGCATGGAAAAGCAATTGACAGGATGCCAATCACCCAGTCCACAGAAAAATGTTTTCAGCAGCTCAAACTTGGACAATATTGGTGAGTGAAGCATTAGTTAAAAGCGAACAACCAATTCTACTCTAAATCTACTCCAGATTGTTTTTTGTACTGGAACAAAGCTCTCAGATGATAAAGAATTATATATTCATGCCACAAAAAACAACCTGTGTGAAACTGTCACACAGGGACACATTTTGGCCTGTAAAGTTTATGGACATAGTGGGTGATAAATCATAATGGCACAGAGTTGATACACACGACACCTGCTGACAGATTAGAAGTCTGTCACAGGTTAGGAAAGCCCATCAAAAGTATGCTGAAAATGGATGTGCTAGTCTTCCATGACTCTCCAACTTCACACTCTCAGACAACAATCACAAGAAATTCCTGATAGTTACATGATAGAAAATGCAAACAGAAAACAAGCAACATATAGACAAATTGACAAGAGAGATAGAAGCTGCAGTAAAAGGAATATGATGGACCTTTATAACATCAAAAAGAAAATAATATGAAAATGTAAATTATTTAATTGATTTTAATCAAAGAAAAACAAGGTAATGTGATCAATAAATATATTAAAATGGGATGAGCCAAAAAGTGTTGAGAATAGTTCTTCTTCTGCGTTCGTTCTCAAACTCCTGCAGATCAGCAGGATGTAGTTTGGAGAACAGAATGCGTTGTGTCTTGGTTTACAGCATTGCTGCGATATCTGTGCCTTTCGGTCTGACACATCCAACTTCAGCATGGCTTTGGGTCACTGACCTTATATGGGATGGGACAGCCAACTCCATCCCATAACCTCCTTAGTCGCCTCGTACAACATGACAGTGTTGCTATTCTTTGCTCCCCTTTATGGCCCTAACAACACATGGGCGGTTAATGACAGTAAAGTTGAAGAGGGTTGGCTCCAAAAAACAATGTAATAAAAAAACAGGTTTTTTGGCAATAAAAGAAATTGTTTAAACATGACCTTGGATGCGGCAACTTGCCTAGAATCTTGAAGAATTCAGAACATTTATAAAGAAGACTGCGTTCTTTATGTTAGAAAGAATATGTTAGCTAAAGAAGGTGGACAGAACATGTTACTTTTAAATCTTTGCTGTTTTAAAACCATGCAGAAGAAGGAAAGTAAAAGTAAACTGTTTGTTAACTTCTTCTAATTGATGCTAACTTCTAATTGATGTTAACTTCTAATTGATGCTAACTTCTAATTGATGTTGACTTCTAGTTGATGCTTAATTCTAATTGATGTTAACTTCTAATTGATGCTAACTTCTAATTGATGTTAACTTCTAATTGATGCTAACTTCTAATTGATGTGGACTTCTAATTGATGTTAACTTCTAATTGATGCTTACTTCTAATTGATGTTAACTTCTAATTGATACTAACTTCTAATTGATGATAACTTCTAATTGATACTAACTTCTAATTGATGATAACTTCTAATTGATGTTAACTTCTAATTGATGTTGACTTCTAGTTGATGCTTAATTCTAATTGATGTTAACTTCTAATTGATGCTAACTTCTAATTGATGTTAACTTCTAATTGATGCTAACTTCTAATTGATGTTAACTTCTAATTGATGCTAACTTCTAATTGATGTGGACTTCTAGTTGATGCTTACTTCTAATTGATGCTAACTTCTAATTGATACTAACTTCTAATTGATGATAACTTCTAATTGATACTAACTTCTAATTGATACTAACTTCTAATTGATGATAACTTCTAATTGATGTTAACTTCTAGTTGATGCTTACTTCTAATTTATGTTAACTTCTAATTTATGTTTACTTATAATTTATGTTAACTTCTAATTGATGCTAACTTCTAATTGATGTGGATTTCTAATTGATGCTAACTTCTAATTGATACTAACTTCTAATTGATGATAACTTCTAATTGATACTAACTTCTAATTGATGATAACTTCTAATTGATACTAACTTCTAATTGATGATAACTTCTAATTGATGTTAACTTCTAGTTGATGATAACTTCTAATTGATGTTAACTTCTAATTTATGTTAACTTATAATTGATGATAACTTCTAATTGATGATAACTGCTAATTGATGTTAACTTCTAATTGATGCTAACTTCTAATTGATGTTAACTTCTAATTGATGCTTACTTCTAATTGATGTTAACTTCTAATTGATGTTAACTTCTAATTGATGTTAACTTCTAATTGATGTTAACTTCTAATTGATGTTAACTTCTAATTGATGCTTACTTCTAATTGATGTTAACTTCTAATTGATGCTTACTTCTAATTGATGTTAACTTCTAATTGATGCTTACTTCTAATTGATGTTAACTTCTAATTGATGTTAACTTCTAATTGATGTTAACTTCTAATTGATGTTAACTTCTAATTGATGCTTACTTCTAATTGATGTTAACTTCTAATTGATGCTTACTTCTAATTGATGTTAACTTCTAATTGATGCTTACTTCTAATTGATGTTAACTTCTAATTGATGCTTACTTCTAATTGATGTTAACTTCTAATTGATGCTTAATTCTAATTGATGTTAACTTCTAATTGATGCTTACTTCTAATTGATGTTAACTTCTAATTGATGCTTACTTCTAATTGATGTTAACTTCTAATTGATGCTTACTTCAAATTGATGTTAACTTCTAATTGATGTTAACTTCTAATTGATGCTTACTTCTAGTTGATGCTTACTTCTAGTTGATGCTTACTTCTAATTGATTTTAACTTCTAATTGATGTTAACTTAAAATTGATTTTAACTTCTAATTGATGTTAACTTAAAATTGATTTTAACTTCTAATTGATGTTAACTTCTAATTGATGCTAACTTCTTATAAATTGGTGTTTATCTTGAAATATTCTTTAATAACTTATTAAAGTCACTTATTTAAAATACTCATTGGTTACTTTCCAAAGTGGTATCTAGAATCTACCTAAGAATACATCTACATTTCCAGGAAAGGCTATAATCTGAAAAATTATGAGAAAAGGTTATAATAGTGAAGTGAACGGTTACACTGCCAAAAATAGCTGAAAAGGCTACAAATGTAAGAGGAAATATTACACATTGATATGTCACTTTTTAAAAATAACTCTTTCTGTTTGTTTTAAAACATCTACTGGTTGGCATGATGTGGTCTGGAGAATAAAATTTGTTAAGTCATAGTTTACGGTTTGGCTGCAGTATTTATATATTTTGTCTTGAGACGTGTGTGACTTCAGCATTGCTTCTAAGTCATTTATACCTGTAGGATGGGATAGGTTACCCACCCACAGTTCCTCATTAGCCATCTCTTATCTCTTATTGCATGCTTAGTAAGTCACAGTGTTACTATTCTTTGCTTCCTTTGTGGGCCCCAACATCATATGTGCATATTCTCTTCTTCCTCCCCCTTCCCAACCACTGTGCAGGATTAATTACTGTTTAAACTCTGACATTATGGGAATGACAGAAGTACATTTTGTCTAGGTGTCTTCTTCTTCTGCGATCGCTCTCTTATAACCACAACAAATAAATCAGGTGATTTCCGCCGGGAAGTCTAGAGGTCATAAATAAAGATGATTGACAGGTTTGCGAGTCATGTTTTATCTGTAGAATGTTGCTAAACCTTTTTTTTTCATTGTTCTGAGATAATACGACAAACTTTCAGGCTAATCCGTCTTGCCTGTTGTTGATAATGTATCTTAGTGACAGGTTTTCATGTTAGCACTTAAGTGACCTGCATTCAATGACCTATAAATTCTTTATCTAATCTGTTTTGTTGTATGTGTAAGTTCTGAGTGCTTGTTCAAGCAATCATTTATCATCATCAACATCATGTGCAGTGTTAGGTACTGTTCTCAAATATTTATTTATATAAATTATTTTACTACCAGTTTCAGAGTGAAATATAATTTCTAATGTTCTGATTATAAAAAAACCAAATGTGCTACTGTTTGGTTAGAATGTGACATCATGAGAAATGTGCACTACTGTGTGCATAGAATGTGACATCACCAGAAATGTGCACTACTGTGTGCATAGAATGTGACATCACCAGAAATGTGGGCTTAGAAAGTGACATCACCAGAAATGTGCACTACTGTGTGCATAGAATGTGACATCACCAGAAATGTGGGCTTAGAAAGTGACATCACCAGAAATGTGTGCTACTGTGGGCATAGAATGTGGCATCATCAGAAATGTGGGCTTAGAATGTGACATCACCAGAAAATGTGCACTACCGTGTGCATATAATTAGCATCATCAGAAATTAGTGCTCTTCTTGGCGATAGAATGTGGAATCACCAGAAATGAGTACTACTGTACATATAGAATGTTCTTTAGAATTATAAAAAAACATCTATCAACGAAAATGGAACGTGAACTCTCAGTTGTTGTGTAATGGAGCTACACTCCAGGGGGAGATCAAAACACGTATAGAAGTGCCCCCATGTGCAATGATGATAATCTGATGACAAACTATATAGTAAAGCTTTTGTTCCTGTAAAATTCCTCTGATATTTATATTTACTTTTATATGTTTCTTGTTGTATGTTCTATTATTGATCATACACCCTCTGGGGTTGAAGAAGAGAAAACAGTGATACAGACTAAACCTGAGGATAGGAAACCTATATGTGCAACTCTCTGAAGATTAACATTCATTAGTTATAAAGGCAAAGTGACTCAGGACGTGACAATCCATGAGCCCTTAACACTTGGAGAGTAAGAGAACACTGCATGATCTACAGACAAATGTTGGGGTGAAATGAGCACAGTGAACCTTACTTGGCAGCAGTATTATTGAGCAGGAAAAGAGCCACCTCCTTTCCATGGCATTAGAACAGTCCAGTTCTAGCTCATGTGGGAAGAAAATCCACAAACTTCCAAGTTATACATTGTCGATCTCTACATGTCATTTAACCAGTGGGACATGTACTTACCAAGTTACATTTTTTAAAGAAAATGTTTAATAACTGTGCTGCATCAGTGCAGTTCACTAAATGCATGCTAAAAATTGATGTTTTCTGTCAAAAGGCATACAGGTTACTATCAAATTGCTGCCGTAATTTGCAAACAATGAAACAAATATCATATTTCTCTTGGTGAATGAAGAAGATTTCATGATTGTTCTTGTCAGAAAAAGTAGCAACGTTTTTGATGTGATAACATAAAAAATATAATCATATTGTTAATATTGCTGTACATCTTGAATTGATGATATCAGGTTTTGAACCCAGTCAAGGCATTGGTCATAGTTGATGTTCAGAATGATTTCATTACAGGTATGTGCAACCATTTGAGTGTTTGATTTAGTTATGCTATGTTTAAAATCTACAGCAGTTTGAATATAATGGTATGTTGATCAAATAAATATAAAATGTTCCATCTTCCCATTGAAGGATAACTCATGGCTTGACTGATATTCTGACTTTCCTCTGATGGTATATTGTAGCAGGACTACCTACAAATCACAGCTGATAAAGAACATCCTCTACACCTTGAAATTCTCAAAGTGAAAGGCAGTCGACTTAAGAGAGGAAAGGGCACGCAGAAGATATACAGAGTGTGTGCAGATTGGAGGATGTGCTACCTTGTACGAAGTGGAGTCGTGCACCCTTAGATTGTCTGACAGCCTTCAAAGTAATAACACTCAGCAGGGAATGGTGTCCGACAGTGGTGGAGTCGGAGGTACTCGCTCTAATCTGTGAAAATTCCAGGGAAGGTGATATGATTGTAGATGGGTCGGTTGAGAGACACATCAGAAGTGCCTGGGCCTTCACGGCTCAAAGGTGAGGAGAAACAAACAGAGAGGAATGTGGTGCTTTCACTCAGATGACAAGTAGTATGACAATAGAGGTTTTGGCAGTAACCAAAGCTTTGCAATGGGTCTGCTCACAGACTATCTGCGAGCATGCCTGTATACTCATTGACTCGATGAGCATGATTGTGAAAGTTCAGGCGGGATACATTCGGGAACAGTGGCTGGATGCAGTGAAGAATTCCTGTATGCATAAAGTTGACTTTCATTTTTGTGCTTGGACATGCAGGAATCCGGGGTAATGAGAGGGCAGATAGGTTGGCCGCACACGCTGCTACTGCAGCTGTTGGTGGAGAGATGGATTGAGCAGACATTTTGAACGCATTACGGAAAAATGCATGAGCAAATGACTGTATAAGCGACGATGACTCTTGTTCCCTGACTAGAATAAAGGAATTTGGTTTGAAATGTGGTGTTGCTAGAAAGTAGCGGTTTCGTGGGTAAGAATGAATGATGGTCAATCAACTGCGTACTGGGACCGTCAGTCAACGTGTAATGGCGCTTACACTCAAAGGAGAGACCTGAGCACCTATTGACTTGTCCGGAATACAATGACGATGATTCAACGACTAACTAACTAACTAAGACAGCTCTTATGTATTTGGCTCATTATTTTGTCACACCAAATTATAGCACATCTCTCAAAATGAAGTGCAACAGAAGAATTTTATAAATTCTCTAGACCAGTAGTTCTCAACCTTTTGTTGTTGTTGTTCATATCCAATTGTTGCTGAGTAGTTCTACTCTTGGCAGCTCAATTCCATTCTTTAAAAAGTGCAGGTCTTCTGAAGTTGACATAGTTGATCCATACAGTGCGTCAGTGACTGTTAAGGGTGTCTATAAAAGTTGTTCACACCAAAGCTTCGAAATCCCAGAACTACGCTACGCAGACGACACTGTGCTTCTTTCAAATGATATAAAGGGATTGGAACAACTAATCAAGAACACAAAGAAATATAGCGAATCACAAAACTTATATTTAAACATTCAAATAACAAAAATCATGTCAACAGATATAACAACACAACAACCAAAAATCAGAATATCAATACTGAGATAGAATGTGTGGATAAATTCAAATACTTAGGAGCAAACATCAACAGTGCAGGAGACTGCATGGCAGAAATAAGAAAAAGATTGGCAATGGCGTTTTGTAAAAAAACAGAGTTGATAAATATATGGAAAGACAACAAAATAGAAATGAAATTGCTAATGCTACAAACCTTTATTTTTTCGGTTGCAACATATGGCTGTGAAACATGGACCCTAAGTAAGACAGTGGCAAAGAAGATCAACACCATTGAGATGAAATGCTATAAAAGATACTT
This sequence comes from Meghimatium bilineatum, assembly GCA_034231615.1. Taxonomy (NCBI): domain Eukaryota; kingdom Metazoa; phylum Mollusca; class Gastropoda; order Stylommatophora; family Philomycidae; genus Meghimatium; species Meghimatium bilineatum. Next base: position 17,929,992 of record CM067312.1, on the reverse strand, counting down.
AGAATATCATGGAAAGAAAAAAAGAGAAACTCAGATATTATAAATACATTGAAAATTCCAGAGTATTTGTTACTAAACACAATAGCAAAAGAAAAACTACATCTGTTTGTGGTCATATACAGAGACACAACTGTTTAGAAATAAAAATAATAGAGGGCAGAGTACCTGGGAAGAGGAGAAAGGACAGACCAAGAAGACAATGGACTGACAAGATTAAAGATAACATGATATGAATACATCATTGGAAAATGCAAGCCCAAGACAGAGAGGGGTTCAGAGAGTTCATTGGGAAGACAATGTTCTGGAAATAATACGTAACTTGGCATACAAGTTTTCACTGGCAGCTGAAAGGGAATGGCAACCAATAAGGTGTTCTAGTTTTGTTGAGACGAGAAGTGTCTACAAGTGGGTAGTTGTTGGGGTCTGATACAGTTTAGGTGGCCATTTTTTTGTCTGTGGTCTCCTTTCGAGACAATGGCTCTTCTGCAAACCCCTCCCCCCACCCCTGCTACCAAAAAAAGGTTGTGTTCTTTCTAACAGAAAAATAAGGCTTCTTAAAATGTATTGATATCTATCTTGTTTGTTATTGTTCAAATTGTTACCTTTTTTTTTATGTTGCTAGATGGGCCCTCAATTTCAAGATTTGTTCTCTGTGCCCCCCCCCCCCCCCCCCCCCCCAGTCTGTGGCTTGCATTCAAAACCACTGCTCTAGAGCATAACTTATTATTATTCTTCTATAAATAACCAAAATATCGGAGGATAACCAACAAAATGGAGAGTGCCGCAGTAACCAAATGAATAAGTGGGAAATGCAAAATGAAGTAAAATGTTTACTAAAGAATACCTAACTATCATTAGTAAAAAATAATAGCTAACAATAAAACATAGAACAAAGACAATTTTCTATATTGAGGTCCAACTGGGACTTGAAACATTATGTCTAAATGATGATACTTCTTGATACTTGATACCTCTCCTTGGCAAGGGAAAATGATGGTATTTCTTTATACTTGACACTTCTCCTTGGCAAGGGAAAATGATGGTATTTCTTTATACTTGACACTTCTCCTTGGCAAGGGAAAATGATGGTATTTCTTTATATATGACACTTCTCCTTGACAAGGGAAAATGATGGTATTTCTTTATACTTGACACTTCTCCTTGGCAAGGGAAAATGATGGTATTTCTTTATACTTGACACCTCTCCTTGGCAAGGGAAAATGATGGTATTTCTTTATACTTGATACTTCTCCTTGGCAAGGGAAAATGATGGTATTTCTTTATACTTGACACTTCTCCTTGGCAAGGGGAAATGATGGTATTTCTTTTACTTGACACTTCTTGGCAAGGGAAAATGATGGTATTTCTTTATACTTGACACTTCTCCTTGGCAGGGGAAAATGATGGTATTTCTTTATACTTGACACCTCTCCTTGGCAAGGGAAAATGATGGTATTTATTTATACTTGATACCTCTCCTTGGCAAGGGAAAATGATTGTATTTCTTTATACTTGACACTTCTCCTTGGCAAGGGAAAATGATGGTATTTCTTTATACTTGACACTTCTCCTTGGCAGGGGAAAATGATGGTATTTCTTTATACTTGACACTTCTCCTTGGCAAGGGAAAATTATGGTATTTCTTTATACTTGACACTTCTCCTTGGCAAGGGAAAATTATGGTATTTCTTTTACTTGACACTTCTCCTTGGCAAGGGAAAATTATGGTATTTCTTTATACTTGACACTTCTCCTTGGCAAGGGAAAATGATGGTATTTCTTTTACTTGACACTTCTCCTTGGCAAGGGAAAATGATGGTATTTCTTTATACTTGACACTTCTCCTTGGCAAGGGGAAATGATGGTATTTCTTTTACTTGACACTTCTTGGCAAGGGAAAATGATGGTATTTCTTTATACTTGACACTTCTCCTTGGCAAGGGAAAATGATGGTATTTCTTTATACTTGACACCTCTCCTTGGCAAATGAAAATGATGGTATTTATTTATACTTGATACCTCTCCTTGGCAAGGGAAAATTATTGTATTTCTTTATACTTGACACTTCTCATTGGCAAGGGAAAATGATGGTATTTCTTTATACTTGACACTTCTCCTTGGCAAGGGAAAATGATGGTATTTTTTTACTTGACACTTCTCCTTGGCAAGGGAAAATGATGGTATTTTATACTTGACACTTCTCCTTGGCAAGGTAAAATTATGGTATTTCTTTATACTTGACACTTCTCCTTGGCAAGGGAAAATGATGGTATTTCTTTTACTTGACACTTCTCCTTGGCAAGGGAAAATGATGATATTTCTTTTACTTGACACTTCTCCTTGGCAAGGGAAAATGATGGTATTTCTTTTACTTGACACTTCTCCTTGGCAAGGGAAAATGATGATACTTTTTGATATTTGATACAACTTCTTGGCAAGGGAAAATAAGAATGGTATAGAAAACAGTTTATTATGTAAACAAGTACAGTAGTAAATGCTTAATATAAGTTTGTTATATGGTAATATAACATTGTTGTACAGTGACATCCCATCGATCCACACTAAATACAGGGAATAGATACTTTGTAGACATCTATGCTTGTGAGTGGATGTAAGAGTTGGACAATTATTGTTGAAAATGGAGAGAAGAATAAAAGAATTAGAATGAAAATATTTGCAGATAAATAGATGTACTTTCATATAGTGTTTGTAAGTATGCAGATGGCTGAGATTTGTCCAATTCTGACAAGGTCTTGATGAGAGAATGCAGTCAGATTCCTTCTTCTGAATTTGTTCTTAAACTCCTGCAGAATAGCAGGTTGTAGTCAGGACAACATAATTCATTGTGATATGGTTTACAGTGATATCTGCACCTTTCTGCCTGATACATATGATTTCAGCATGGCTCCTGGGTCACCATGACCATATATAGGATGAAACAACTTCCACCCCATAACATTCTAAGTCGCCTCTTATTACATGCATGGAAGGTAAACAGTATTACTTTTTTTTTTGCTCCTATTTTGGGCCACAGCAACACCCGGGCAAAACTTCTTAAGATGTTATCTCTTTCAAATTGCCTGCAGTGTTCTACTCTTTAAAAAAGTTCTGATACCTGCACTGATCGGACTATGCCAGGTTGGATGATCAAGGGCTTAGGTTTCCGAAGAGCTGAGGTCTTTGCTGCAGTGCTTGAAAGATGTTTTCAAGTAGTCTATAAAATGTTTTTTCTGACCTTTACTATAATGATTAACTACATACAGCTCACCATAGGACATTCTTAAGATTCCCAAGTACTGTGAGGTCTCTAGCACTTCTTACTCCTGTGACATATTATAATGACTTCATTTACTGCTTATTTAATTATAACATTTTTCTGCCCCCAGGCACCTTGTCCTTAAGTAACTGCTCAGCAGCTCAGGATGGCTCATTAGTTATACCAGTTATCAACACACTGCTGGAACAGAACCTGTTTGACGTCGTAGTCTATACATATGATTGGCATCCAGAAAACCATATATCATTTATAGATAACATTAACAGCAGGAAAATTCATTCTACATTCAAAGTAAGATTTATGGTGATTGAGTCTTTCATACAGGATGGATTGCTAAAAGTTGATCAGTTGATGCTTTGGTTGTTTGACAAAATGGTTGCACCAATTCATCTGTAGATTAATTAGGTAAATTGACTATCACCAAAACTATGAAACTATTGTAACTTTGTGGTCTACACACTGACGTCTTAGTTGGGTGGTCTATATTTGATTCTCCAGTTCAAGTGAAAAAATGATTAAATATTAACGATTCCTATGTTGACCTTGCCTAAGAAATGGGTGCTAGAACTTCTGGGAAAGTGCAGCGATGAAAATGATTCTGACCACATAATTCCTTGTTACGCTGTTCATTGACCAAAAAATATATTGGTCTAGCATTATATTGCTTTGTTAAAACAAACAGGAGTAGGACTGAATGATTTTACATAGAAACAGGAGTAAAACAAGGTTTCATTATGTCACCATTACTTTTTAGTTTGGCTTTTAGTCTCGGTTATGAAAAAAAAAGCCAGAAATGAACATTTTGTTATAAAATGGACAGGCAATCGAACTCTTAGTGATCTTGATTTTGCAGATGACTTGGTGTTATTAAGTTCAACCCCTGATAATGCACAAGATATGATGACTTGACTTGTCACCTTTCAGAACAGATTGGCGTTAAGGTCAACACTTCCAAGACTAAGTTAATGAATTTTACAAACTCTAACCTTAAAATCACCTTTAACGGAGAAACAATTTAGACAGATGATAACTGTTCTTATTTCGAAAAAAAGACACAATATGGAGATACAACAAATGAGTTTTCTACCAGAATTATGTTGATATCAAGGGTGTTCCACTACCTAACAAACATCTGGAAATAAAAAACAATAAGTAAACATAGCATACTAGGACTGTTCAACTCCAATGTGATATCCATATTGACTTATGGTTGCGAAAGTTGGAAAATGACAAAGTCTAGAGAAGAAATTGAACTAATTTGAAAATAAATATCTTTGAAGACTTAAATATTGGTTGGGAAGAATTTTAGAATGAATGAAAACAGATTGCCACTACAAGCATTAAAATGGGTACCAGATGGAAAAAGAGGAAGACCAAGAGAGACTCTTTGCAGAACAACCATCAAAGAGGGTATGACTATGGGTCTCAACAACATACAAGAATTACACACAATAGAATCACATTGCTCAAACTTGAGAGCTCTGGTTTCTGCCCTATGCACAGTGTTCGGCACTGAAGGATGATAGATAGATCACCTTGCAGCTCTAGTAAACAGGTTTTACTGTACTTGACCAACCACATCTCCAATAAAAGATGTGATCTTGTAAAGACTTATCTAAGGGTTGAAGTCTTTACTGTAGCCAGTAGCGTAGCGTGGGTCAATGGCGCCCGGGGCGGAATCATAATTTTCCGCCCTTTTGACATTAAAAAAATATGGTAGTGATTGTCAAAGCCTGGACGAAAATAAATTTGCCGCCCATCCGATGATGCCGCCCGGGGCGGTCCGCACCTCCGCCCCCCTCTCGCTACGCCACTGACTGTAGCCTGTCAGTTGGTCTTGGAGATTCCATTTTCTTAGGCAGTTATCATTTCGTATGTTCAGTGTTCGCTTCAAAATAGGTAGATGGTAACTGTAGCTGCTTCATCGTCATTAACTCTTTCAGCACGTAATTATACCCGGGGTTTTTACGTAATTAATTTTAGGCTAACTTTTTGGACCGCAACATGAGTTAGGCGCAAGCTTCCTGAAGACAAAGTATTAGCTATAGAAGGTCATATAAGGTATCAAAAGAAAGATAATTGAATGTGGAATCCATATACAATATAAAAATATAATAATTGTAAGAACAACATACAAAAACTGCACCAGAAACAGGAATGTTAGCTGGATAGACATTTTTTTAACATATATTTTCTTCTACTCACCCTCAATTTTACTTGTCTTGAAATGTTGATATCCATTCTTACTAAAGTACATGCATTGATAGCCAATTTACTAATCATAATTAGTTTATTTGAAGTAAATCTATCAACTGGCTAGTGTGTTATTCTATTTTTAGTGCACAATGTCCAATTTCAGAACCGAACAAAAATATTGTGAAAATTCAGGAAATATTTCCAAGTATTTAATTTTCAAAGATGAAATTTTTATTCCACTCAATATTATCATTAGGTCTAGCTATATTTTCTGTATAACATAATACAAAATTATCATTGATGTCACTAGGCCTATCTGATTCTTCAGAAACAATATCAGTGGGAACAGTTTTATAATTTTTGAGCTCTTACCTCTAATCTATTAGGTGTAGGTCTATTTCTTTTCCGATTTTCAACAAGTCGGCAACCTCCACTGTCAAAATCGAAAGCACTGTTGTTTACCTTGAAATCACTTGAAATAATATCTCCAATTATAATACTCAGGAATAATAAAGCCCGATGTTTGCTGAAGGATTCAGCTCTCTTGCTAGTGCAACATGAAGTCATTTTGCTAATTTTGAAATCCAGAACCTAACTTGTTTGAATTATAATTTGAAATAATTTTACCATGCTTGGGATTGCTGATCACGCTGATGGTATCCGTTTGTTAGCCAGATTTCTAAATGTTAAATGGCTAAATAAGTTAATAGTTGTTATTTACGAACCAAACAAGGCCAAAACGGAGGGTATATATAGAGTTACGTTATACCGTGCATACGTAGTCAAAGGGGAGAGACTATGCTACGTTAAAACGGACATACGTAGGAATTGAGTTAAATCTGTAACCCCTCGGGGTCATTAGTGTGCCACTTTAGAAAAATAAAGACAGAAATCATGCCTCTCTGTTCTCAGTGCCTTGTTTGAGTGTGGAGACTTAATCCTGTCCATTATTTAATATTATCAATTCATACTTTTCTGTGTCATTATTTTCTTCTTCCACTCTCAACTGTCCCCTTCTCATCATCATCAAATCCATAACCCCTCAGGGTTGTAGGGGTGCCACTCTGGAAACAGCAAAAATTTCACCATGCCTCTCTGTTATCAGTTCTTTGTTTGAGTGTGGAGAATATTAATCCTGTCCTGTATTTAATAATTTTCCCCTACTAGATAGTCCTAAAACAGATTCATGCATGCCTGTGACTAATCATGTGCCCAATCATGCATGTCTATGACTAATCATGCCTAATCATGCATGCCTATGACTAATGATGCCCAATCATGCATGTATGTGCCCAATCATGCATGTATGTGACTAATCATGTTCCCAATCATGCATGACTGTGACTAATCATGTGCCCAATCATGCATGTCTGTGACTAATCATGTGCCCAATCATGCATGTCTATGACTAATCATGCCTAATCATGCATGCCTATGACTAATCATGCCCAATCATGCATGTATGTGCCCAATCATGCATGTATGTGACTAATCATGTTCCCAATCATGCATGACTGTGACTAATCATGTGCCCAATCATGCATGTCTGTGACTAACCATGCCCAAGCATACATGTCTGTGATTAATCACTAATATTACAGAATGAAAACACGATAATGAATTATTGCAAATCAAATTGATTCTCAAAGCTTACTCTGAATTTTCTATTTTAGATTTAATCAATCATATATCAATTAAAAATGGCACATCATTCAGGTGTTTAATAAAAAAAATGTTATTCATTTTCAGGTGCTGAGCGATGATGTTAAACTGTTTGATAAAGTCATTTTTGATATTGATGGCATGCCCAGAGAGCAGATTATGTGGCCTAGACATTGTGTACAAGGAAGCTGGGGCTCGGAACTCCATCCCAATCTTAGGGTGTGTGTTTATAGAAGGGGAGGGAGACAAAAAGAACATATGTATGTAAAGATTATGTGTGGAATACATACCTATCAACTAGTACAGATTTTCTGCATATGTGCAGGCAATAATCAATTTTCTGCATATGTGCAGGCAATAATCAATTTTCTGCATATGTGCAGGCAATAATCAATTTTCTGCATATGTGCAGGCAATAATCAATTTTCTGCATATGTACATGCAATAATCAATTTTCTGCATATGTGCAGGCAATAATCAATTTTCTGCATATGTGCAGGCAATAATCAATTTTCTGCATATGTACATGCAATAATCAATTTTCTGCATATGTGCAGGGAATAATCAGTTTTAATTGAATATTGATCTTTAATATTTCTCCTTAGTGTGAAGAATTCATTATACAGTACAGAATATGGACATCATTTTGGATAACTATGCCCCTATATATAATTTTATAGGTATTTTTGGCAGAAATATATAATTTTATGGGTATTTTTGACAGAAATATAGAATTTGTTATTTTTGGCAGAAATATATAATTTTATGGGTATTTTTGGCAGAAATATAGAATTTTATGGGTATTTTGGGCAGAAACATATACATTTATGAACATAGTTGGCTGAAATACATAATTTTAGGGATATTTTTGACTGAAATAGAGAACTTTAGGGATATTTCGGGATGAAATACAGAAGTTTCGCAATATTTTGGACTTAAATATGAATTGTAGATGTATTTTGAGCTGAATTTAAGAATATTAAGGGCATTTTGGATGGAAGTACAGAATTTTATGATTTATATTGGGCTGACAAAGAATTTTCAGAGTACTTTATGGCTGAAATACATCATTTTCTAGGCTGAAAATGTTGAGTATCATCATGAATGGTTTCTTTTTCTGACACCATTTTTAGCTCTAGATTTATTCCAGGAATCACAATCCTATATCTTATAACGTTTATTTTGTTACACAACAGCTTACAAGTGAGAGTGATTACATTTTGTAAGCTATCCCTACCATCAAAACATCCATAATCACCATATTAAATTGATGCTGCTATTTTGTAATGTTCTAGGTATAGATATTGGGCATTAGGTATTCATTTTGTAGATAAAGATATTGGGCATTAGGTATTCATTTTGTAATGTTGCAGATATAAATATTGGGCACTAGGTATTCATGTTGTAGATATAGATATTGGAAACTAGGTATTCATGTTGTAGAGATATATATTGGGCATTAGGTATTCATTTTGTAATGATATAAACTTTCGTTACTGCATGTTTTCCTTTGAAGGAATGCAGGGAGGCTTTCTATGGGCTGTGGAAATAAAACCTGCTTTGCCACAGAAGATGCGGCGACATGTACAGGAAGGATATAATGTTGTAGATAACTTGAAAATAAGATATACTATTGAAGCTATCATTATGTATGGCCTGTTACGTAACATCATAATTAGATGATTGTGGACGCTCGTCACAATGGATACGACAATTGTGGACTTTGGTCAGCAAAACATTAAATGGATAGGTCACTAAGAACAACCTCAGTATATATTTGATATCATGTGTCCATTGTAGTCTTGGTCTGTCTATTATTCTCTTGCTTAGCACCTTTTTTCTCCATGATTAACCTTTGTAAACCATTATGTCCTTTCATATGTCTAAAATATGTTAGCTTGCATTTTTATGATAGTTCACAGAGGAATGAGGCTTCTTCTATGCTGAAGTCTTTATGGACGTAAGTGTTGAATTATTTTTATGTCCATGATATTATTAGGACCAATCTACAGCATTTCATTAGAGATGCTAATATTTTCTTTTGTGTTGTGTATGTCATTGCCCAAGTCTCACAACTATTTGTTCCCACTGGAGAAATATAGCTTCTTGTAGCTTTATTTTTCTGTTTACCTCTTGCCATAAATATTTCTTCTGTGATGTTTTTTATAGTGCCATTACTAATCACTTTCTGATCTCTGCTAAACAATCTCCTTTGAATAGAAATAATATTGTGTAAATGATTAACATTACAGGTTGTTGAGAATGGCTTGCATGTTAAGAAAGGCACTAATCCTGATGTAGATAGTTATTCTGCATTTTGGGACAACTTGAACAGTATGCAATCAGAAACAGAGTTGTCCTCCATGCTTCGGGAGCAGCACGTGACAGATTTATATGTATGTGGCCTGGCATATGATGTCTGTGTTGGTAAGAACCTGTTCAAGTTTTTACTTCTCTAAATTGCCCTGTTTACCTTTTTGTTGCTCTGTTCCTTATTTGTGTAAATTATGATTAACTTTTCACCCCAAGAGGTTTAATATGGATACATAGATACAATGGAAGTGTTCGGGTTCTAAATGATGCTGGTGTAACAAGATCAATCATATCAAACATTAGGGGCAGACAGTCAAGATTTCTAGGGCATGTGCTGAGAAGAACACAGCTTGAACACTTAATAACCACTGGAAAGATCAAAGGGAGAAGAGATAGGGGCTGACAAAGAAAAAAGTTACTAGATGGGCTTGTTTCGTGGCACGGTAGAAGCTCATCAACCGAGCTTATTGACAACACAGGAGACAGAGAGTAGTGGAGAAACATGATCGCCTACGCCAGTCAGCATGGCACTTGATTGATTTATTGAAACAATGGAAAGAAACTTGGGAATACATTGGAAGTGTTGGGGGTCTAAACAATAGAAGGAAACTTGGAAATATAATCTGAGAAATAATGTGAAGGATACTTGGGTACCACAAGTTGTGACTTGCAGATATCCCTTATTCTAAATATAGCATTGTTGCACATACACACTCTAATTATAGTATAATTTCTCATATCAACAATATGACATGATTTTTGGTGGCTTTTAAAAATAATATCATTATGAAAGAGATATATCTGCAACTACCAGGTTTCAATAGTTTATTCGCTGCCTCGACGATAAGGAATCTGCAGTGTTTCCCTCATGAACATGACATTTTGCATGCCATTAGGAAGTGTTTATATGCAAAATAATGCAACAGAAGGCAGAACAGCACACACCAATGTATGCTGCAAGTATATGTGTGTGAATTCATGTAGAACTGATGTAGTCAACTAAAACTCAAGATTCAGAACCTATCAACACCATTCTTCAAGAGTGCCCAATATTGCCACCTACATAAGTCTAATCCTAATCCTAGCAGTCTATTCTACAAATAATATAGCCTAATCCTTATCCTTTAAGTTTTATCTCTAATCCTAACACTAAGCCCTTATTCTACTAGTAGTGTAGCCTAATCGCAACACAAAACCGTAAACCCCAAAACAACCCCACACGTAAATATTCTACACACCTAATTACCTGCTAGAAATGACATGTTGTTTAAACACCATTTTGCACATCTACTTATAAATTAATGAAATCAGTGCACTGCATAACACACTAATGAACAGGTGCCTGTGCACTACAGAAAATCCAGTTTACATTTTATTATATAACCTATATTATAGGATTTTTCCAAAAATTACACCACATTGTTTACTTCCACAGTAATCAGCTCTAGTAGGATTGAAAATTGAAAAATAGGTATGAACATTTGTCTTATTGAAACTTGGGGGCTTAATTCTAGTTTAGGTCGTCACTGTTACTTTTGTTCTAGTTTTGAGAGATATAACCTAACCTTTCCCTTTGAGCAGTAGTGACTGGGCATGCACAGTTGCTAGTACCTGATGATATTATAATTAGTATTTAGAAAAGAAAAAATTTACATTCCTTGTGTGTGCTACATACTGGGGGTGGGGAGCTCTCTTAGTGTGAAGCACGCAGGAATAATGAGCACACAGTACAAATGATTGGAGAAGAAAAAAATTCTGTAAAATATCCGTGTCGGAAGATGTAATGTCACGACATCAATCAATTTGATTGGTTGTCCACGGAAATCCGTGACATCAGCTAGTTAGGATTGTAAACAGTTTGCTTTTTATAGTGAAGTGAAGACCTAAACTAGAAATCTGCCAGACTTGGAAACGGTATGAGCAATGGTCTTAGGGAACATTGGAAACAGGGTATGAGCAATGGTTTTGGGGAAGATTGGAAACAGGGTATGAGAAATGATTCTTATTGAAACTTGGAAACAGGGTATGAGCAATGATTCTTATTGAAACTTGGAAACAGGGTATGAGCAAAGATTCTTATTGAAACTTAAAAACAGGGTATGAGAAATGATTCTTATTGAAACTTGGAAACAGGGTATGAGCAATGATTCTTATTGAAACTTGGAAACGGGGTATGAGCAATGATTCTTATTGAAACTTGGAAACAGGGTATGAGCAATGGTCTTATTGAAACTTGGAAACAGGGTATGAGCAAAGATTCTTATTGAAACTTAAAAACAGGGTATGAGCAATGATTCTTATTGAAACTTGGAAACAGGGTATGAGCAATGATCGTATTGAAACTTAAAAACGGGGTATGAGCAATGTTATTGAAACTTGGCAAAAAGGGTATGAGCAATGATTCTTATTGAAACTTGGAAACAGATTATGAGCAATGATTCTTATTGAAACTTGGAAACAGATTATGAGCAATGATTCTTATTGAAACTTGGAAACAGATTATGAGCAATGATTCTTATTGAAACTTGGAAACAGATTATGAGCAATGATTCTTATTGAAACTTGGAAACAGATTATGAGCAATGATTCTTATTGAAACTTGGAAACAGATTATGAGCAATGATTCTTATTGAAACAGATTATGAGCAATGATTCTTATTGAAACTTGGAAACAGATTATGAGCAATGATTCTTATTGAAACAGATTATGAGCAAAGATTCTTATTGAAACTTGGAAACAGATTATGAGCAATGTTATTGAAACTTAAAAACAGGATATGAGCAATGTTATTGAAACTTGGAAAAAGGGTATGAGCAATGGTCTTAGGTAAGATTGGAAATGGCATAAGCAATGGGTTTAGGGAAGATTGGAAACAGGTTATGAGCAATGGTCTTGGGGCAGCTTATCAAGTATGTCTGAGAAAGCAGGATGTATACACACAATTTTACCCATTAATACCACATCTATTAACTTGAGGCAACCAATGTGGTTATCAATACTGTGCCTCAATTCTCCTTAGGTACCACCTACAACATTCTGGCATGTCACATTGGTGGTACTTTTATTTATCTCATTGTGGATTCTGCAGCACACGGATATGGAAAAATCAAACAAAACTTAAATTACTCTAAATGCAGAAGTAAAATGTTTCAGGCTAATGGCACAAATAAAATGGTGACACAGCACATTTCTATTCTATGGATTACATCCTGCTGAAAATCTAGTAGGAATATCCTGCTACAAGAAAGATCCAATGTGAGTTTAAGAATGAAAGTCCACCCCTGCCTCCCAAAAAATAATTTATTCTTGAAATTATTGTAATTTTTTCTAGGTCAAACTGCCAGTCATGCAGTTAAACATGGTTATAGAACAATCATAATTGAAGATGCAACTAAAGGGGTTTCCTTAGATGGAATAGCTAAGATGAGAAGTGAATTGACAGCAAAGGGGGTCTACTTTACAGAGTCTCATCAGGTAAAGTTCAATAACTCATTTTGTATTTCCCATAACTCATGTTCATTTTTCAAACCAGGAGAATCTTCCCTGCCATATATTAAATATTTCTGAAAAAAATTTAAATACAAAGACTATACGCTGCTCTACTTGTATAGGCCTATAATATGGAATCTCTGTATAGCATATTCTTTTATAACAAATTTTCCTCTTTAACAACACTTTTCAAAATCCCCAATTATATTTATTCTTTGCTACGAGGCGTGTTCAAATGAAAACGGGACTTGTTACACCACGCGTGATAGAGCGCACTGATATTGATGACATTTTGCACTAGTAATGAGTATCCAATAATTTACATACGGTCACGTGTTCATCTTCCCAGCATGCATATGTGCTGCAGAAGACTGTTAACAATATGGCGGGTGTGATTCCGAACCCGTCCAAAGTGAATCAGCGTGCTGTGATCCAGTTTCTTTCATTTGAAGGATGTCAAGCAGTAGACATTCATCGGAGAATGAAGGCAGCATATGGTGACAAATGTTTGTCGAGGACCAGAGTGATGGAGTGGGTGCGTATGTTTAAAGACGGACGTGAGTTAACGGCAGATCTTGCACGGCCAGGTCAGGCGCATATTGTTGCAACAGAAGAAGCCATAGCCGTGCTTGATAAAGCAGTACTGACTGACCGTCGTCGGAGCATTCGTTCGCTTGCAGAAGAATTCCATATGTCAATTGGGACAGCCCACATGGTTGTTCGGAAGAAATTGAACTATCGGAAGGTGTGTTCACAGTGGGTCCCACGGATGTTGACTGACCACCATAAGGAAGAACGGATGGGGTGGAGTTTGAACCACCTGATGCGTTACAGGGCAGAGGGTGATGCATTTCTGTTGAGCATTGTGGCAGGTGATGAATCGTGGTGCCACCACTATGAACCGAGCAGCAAAATTGACAGCATGCAATGGAAACATCCAGGTTCACCAAAACCCAAAAAATTCAAGACACAGGTTTCTGCTGGGAAGGTTATGGTGACTGCATTTTTTGACCATGAAGGGCTTTTGTTGACTGATTTTAAGGAACCTGGTGTCAACATCAATGCCGCCCATTATAAAGACACTTTAGACAAGCTGCATAAGGCCATCAAGGCTAAGCGACCAGGCAGACTTTCTCAAGGTGTGATTCTTCTCCACGACAACGCTCGTCCGCACGTCACAAAAATTGTGCAGGAAACATTGGCAAAGAAGAATTGGGAAGTTCTTCATCACCCAGCCTATAGTCCCGATTTATCCCCGTGTGATTTCCATTTGTTCGGACCGTTGAAGAAAGCACTAAAGGGACAGCGATTCAACAGCGACGCAGACGTGAAGACAGCGGTGACCACATGGTTCAGAGAACAGCCACGCAACTTTTTCTCGGACGGCATTCGACGTCTACCTAAACAGTGGGATGCTTGCCTAAATGCATATGGAGATTTTTTCTGATGAACCCAGGTGCATTCTTATTCACAAGTGGTTGCTTTGTTCAATTCCGTTGAAAATATTAAATTGCGTATGATACTTTTTAAATAAATCCACAAGTCCCGTTTTCATTTGAACACGCCTCGTATTTGTACTGTATATAGAGCATTACTGTTATTTCATACATATTTCCTCGTTCCATACCAAGTTCTTATAGTGGGATTTGAATTTGGTATGTAGATTGCAGTTATAAAGAAATTATAATATTTCCAATTTTGCAAAGTTTATTAGAATATATTAAAAATATTGCAGAATTATTTTGTAAGTGTTTGTTCACCTTTCAGAAAGGTTTCCAGATGTTGTGATTCAAATCTCAGACTACCACAACCACAACCTTCACTATTTTTTGATGGTTAAAACCTTTGATATAACCTAATTGGACTACCATCCGTAGTTGAAAAGAGCATATCTCACCATAAGAGGTACTTAACACCTTAGCTGCGGAGGTATCCGTAAGGATATGATGAGGGATTGACGCCATTTTGCTGAGATCTTCTTAGTTTCCCAGGGAAACTGTCTGAAATCCAGACTGATTTTTTTCCTGGGAAGCTAAGAAGAGGATTAGCCACCAATGCAAAATGGCGGTGACTTTTTATCATATCCTTAAGAATACATCAGCACTCAGCAGCTAAGGGGTTAACAAACTAATAACTAACTTTAACAAAGACCACTCTATATTTCAGCCCAAAATAACATATAAAATTATGTATTTTTACCCCAAATTCTGTCCACATTATGTATAAAGAGTACTTTCACTAAAGTGAAATACTAAATGTCATTATCAGTATATTCAATGAAATGAGTATTTTATGTATAAAATATAGAATATCTGTACTAGTTGGCAGCCACCATTGCAAAGTTGTTAGAATCTCTCAACACCATCATCATCACAAAGTTGTTAGAATCTCTCAACTTTGCAAAATTGTGTGTTAGAATATGCCAATCATCATCAGGTAGCATATCCTGAACAGGATGTAGCAGTCATCACAGCCTTTTGAAAACTCTGTCTATTTTGAGCCAGTCTTTATGCTTCCCTTATTGTCATGTTCAGGTGGTCTTTGATATTTTGCATCCATCTTCTTCTTGGTCTGCCACTTTTTCATCTCCCTGGCATCATCCTCTGCATTATGGTTTTCTCTAGGTTGTCATGGCATTTGATATGGCCAAAATAGTGTAGTTTTCTGGGAAAAACCATGCTGTTTAGCCAATTTTTATTTTTACATTAATGTCTCTCAGGATGGCTACATTAGTCATCTTTTTTGGTCCATGGTATTCTGAGGATTTTTCTGTAACATTTTATTTCAAATCATGCTATTTGATTTTTCACTATGTTGGTGATTGTTCAGGATTCACATCCATATATTGCCACTGGAAATATGCAAGCTCTTGGGAATGTTAGATTTTGTTGTTTTCAAGCAGCTCAGCTATATTCTGCTCAGTTCTGAAATTTGACATAAAAATGGCATAAAACTATAGGCAGTTGATAGATTTACTTCAAATAAACTAATTATGATCAGGAAATGGACAGTCAAGGCACCTATTTAGTAATATTGGATATCAACATTTCAAGACAAGTAAAATTGGAGGCGAGTAGAATAAAATATTTGTAAAACAATTTTATGTTCATCTAACATTCATGTTTGCAGTGTATTTTTGTATTTTGTTGTTACAATTCTTATATTTTTATACTGTATATGAATTCCAAATTCAATTATCTTTCTTTTGATATCTTATATGACTTGCTATATCTAATATTTTGTCTTAAGCTTGTGCATAAATCATGTTGTGGTCAAAATGTAAATAAAAAATTTAGTTTAATATTAATTACGTCCCAACCCCAGGAATAATTCTGTCTTCAAAGAGTTAAACAACAAATTAATATTTTTACTTGTATATTCATACAGGTTCCCAAACTGGCTAACTCAGAATTACGTCCATTGTGTCTGGCTGTTCAAGCTGCCTTAAATTATAAATTGGCTTGGAAAATTAATGAAGGTTTATCCTAGTTCTTAAACCTGGCATATGAAGGTTTCATGCTTCAGGTTTATTAAAAAATTTCCATAATGGTTGAAGTAATTATTTGAACCTTTAAATTAAAATGATTCTTTTTTCACAATAGTTTACTCATATATTATAAGTGAAATCTAGGCCTATAGCTTACCTTCTCCATGCCATTGATACATATTGGGACATGTGGTGTTACATCTTTTTTCTTTGACCAATGGCATTCCTAGGAATGATGTGGTTAGCATCATGCTCACCACCTGTGCCGTTCCAGAAGATATGGTACCCATTTCCTTATACCAAGGAACTGATGTTGGTGATTAAAAAAAAATGTTCCAGTCAAATTGGAAATTGAACTTTTGATCACCCAGCTGTGAAGCTAGTGCAGTAATCACTATTCTACTGCTCCTTCATATGTGATGTATAAAAACTACTACTTCCTCATCTTAAAATTTTACTGGTAACAGCTGTAACAAGGTTGGTCATATATCAGTGAATGTTTGTAACTGGAACAAGTTTAATAAAAACTTATCAAATATTCAAGAATGAATATGTTGCTGAAAATGTTAATTCTATTTGAAATAACATTCATAATACACTTTACAGTTAACTTCGTGACCACTAGAGTCACCAAGATTCGCCTCTTTTGGTAGAATACTAGTCATAGGGATTTATTTTTTTTAAATTTATTTTGCTAGGATCCATATTCTATTTTGAGTCTGCCAAGGGTTAATCCCTGGCCTTGACCTCTGCGTTATTAATTACTTTTAAATAGAAAATAATGTCTTCCTTTGGAGTATCGGTTTATTGGTCTTCTTGGAGTCCTCCAACCACATATAATGAACACTAACCAGATCGCCATTAGAGTCGCAGCGCATCGCCGCTATTACTTGCCCCTTACAGCCGCTTTTTTAAACTTGTGTTGTTGTGATCGGTATGATATTTTGTGTGTGTGCCGGGTCTATTAGAAACTATGACCATTGCGTAGATCCATGGTTTAGTTTTATGTTTTAATCGAAGCATTTGGACACAAGACTGATTTATTATGATTTTTTATTAATTAGTGGAGCTTTAACTGATTTTCAAGTTGCTGTAGCTCTCTTTTTTTACTTGTTTCGTTATGATCGATATTACATTTTTAGTTTGCGCCGGGTCTATTAAAAACCATGACCATTGCATAGATCCGTGGTTTAGCTTCCTGTTTTATGTTTTAATCTAAGCAATTGGACATAAGACTAATTTATTATGATTTTTTTAAATTAGCAGAGCTTTAACCGATTTTCAAGTCGCTGCTGCTCGATTTTTTGTACTCGTTTCGTTGTGATCGATATTACATTTTTAGTTTGCGCCAGGTCTATTAAAAACCATGACCATTGCATAGATCCGTGGTTTAGCTTCCTGTTTTATGTTTAATCGAAACAATCGGATGTAAGACTGATTTATTACAATTTTTTTTAAATTAGCAAAGTATTAGGCCTAGTTTTGGAAATGGAAGATATTCATATGTACACTGATGATGACAGCCATAGTTACGATGGAAATATGCATGATGTAAGTAATTTGCGTATCAAATATAACGTGGCAAGTGACACATGTTCTTTGTTAGCTAGGCCTTATGTTTCTGACAAAGAGATGAGCATGCGTGGTACTAATTGTGACATCGCAAATTTTGCCGTAGTTATGTAGTTTTCGAGAAGAAGTTGAGAATTTTGTACAAAACGTTGGGTCTGTACATAATCTTGATGACATTGCCACACGTTATGAATACTTTAGCATTATTGTCAACGATGAGTTTATCAATTTGCAGCCAATCGGACAAATTTGTATGTAAATTAATGCAAAGAACAAACAAGGAAAGAAGACACGTGCTGAACATCTGCAACTGACATTGAAATAAAACGTCATTTTTAAAATTTATATTATGATGGACCTGTGTATTCTGTTTGAGTATGACATGTACTGGAGTACAGATGACAGGTTCAACGTTTTGGGCATATCACCCTGTTTGGGAAAAAGGAGATTTGAGAATATATCTCAATATTTTCGTCTCAATATGACTCCTCTACTCAACACCCCAAAGGTAAAAAAATAATTTTCCCGACATTATGTCGACTTTGACAGTTTATTATTTAAAACATATATGTATTAAATTATCTTTGATATAGGTTTTTGCAAGACTATTCATTTTTCTGTTGATCTGCCAAGTCTGAGTGTGATATGATGAATAGTTTGAAATAAAATGCAATTTTATCATCATCATATCTATAATTTGGAGGAGTTGTGCCCCTTGCCTTAGGGATCAGGGATTGACAATTGGAAAATCTCATAAGGGTGAAAGGGTTAATCACCACTTGTTATTCATGGTTTGAAATAAAAATACTCCCATAGTTCACTCAGCAACCAGGATAGGACTTATGCTCTGTGAAGGTCTAGGAATGATGCCATCGCTATTGAGTAAGTGCCGCTAGTCAGGTGGTTTCTGGTCAACCACTGATTGGGCAGCTGAGCACTTATGAGAAACTGTGTGCTATGACACTGGTTCATAACTCATATTACCATTACCGTAGTACCTTAAGATAGAAGACAATGCGAGAAAATGTTAATCTGACATCGTTACCGGCACAAGTTGACAATAATCTTTGAAATAGAGAATTGTGGAGATTCATGATCACCTATGCCAGTCAGCATGGCACCTAATGATGATTCTCTTTTTTAATATGATCCATATATTAATTAAATCTGTATTTTAATTGTAATATCTGTCTTTATAATATCCGATTTGTCTATAGGATTTATGTTAAAAAATCTGTATCCTCTCTTCATGATTGGAAATAAGTAACACTGTATAATTTTTCTTCTACCAATATACAAAGATATGTTGTATAGCATACACTCTACCACTCAGAATTTTGACGTTACTTACTATATTGTACTCATTATCTCACAGTTGTATCTTACAGTGGAATCCCATTATAACAACTTGGTCTGGACCAACAAATATGCATGTGATAACAGATATTTGCTCTATACACTACAAACAATGTAGAATAAATATGAGTAAATATGATTCTGAAAGTGTTGTTATGTAGGGAAATTTATTATAAAAGAATGAGTTATAAAGGGATTCCACTATATAAATAATATTAAAATGAGCATCGGATAAGCCTAAAGCATTTTTTGGGATTTGAATTTTTTTTTTTAGTCTGAGAGAATAAAATATTGCTAAATCTTGCCAGCTTAGAAAATGACTTTATTTCCATTATTTAATCTGCTAAATTTGCTAATTTCATAGATACATGTAATAGATCCAGTACATGTCATACTCTGCTAATTTTGTTTTTCGAAAT
Organism: Meghimatium bilineatum; assembly: GCA_034231615.1. Lineage (NCBI taxonomy): Eukaryota > Metazoa > Mollusca > Gastropoda > Stylommatophora > Philomycidae > Meghimatium > Meghimatium bilineatum. The sequence continues at coordinate 17,910,220 of CM067312.1, read as the reverse complement.
TGAAATGTATGTTGTTCCTTATACTTGTACTACATTTTAACAATACACATATGTTTTTTGTGTTTATTCTTAAACTCCAGCCTTAAATCCTCTTATATCCTACTTGATTTCCAGCAGATTGTAGTCCACAGGTGATGGATATATGTGGTGGTGTGGGTTGTATATGCATCCGGGAAGGGGGGGGGAAGAGGAGAAATTATCATATTTCTTTAGCCAATTGAAAAATGATGTTTCCATGACTAATAAATATGCTCAAAAAAATCTGAAAAGCAATAGAGTTAATTGTACTCAGGTTAATCCATATGTACTCCATCTCTCTCGGCTAATTAGCATGCATCTGCTGAGAGTATCAGTCATAGCACATAACTCCGTAGCTTCAAGTGATGCCAAGGGTTCTTAAGAAAATAAATTCACTTTGTGAACAAGCTGGATTAGCACAAGGCATAACCCCTATGCTATGGAGACTTTGTTGAATGCTGTTGTTGGAGAAGAGGAAGGAGGTAACACTTCTAAAGTATTCAGATGGATTATATCCAGAAAAAGGGAAAAACATTCTATTAAATGAAGTGGTCTTTATTAGGAACAAGCATCACAACAGTGGGCATCACCCATATATGCTCTGCTTGCTGTTCCATCAGCTATCTAAAAGTGTATACGCTCAGTGTCCCAGTCAGTTGCTGATTACGCATTCTTCTGATCCTTCCGGAGAGGGAGCAGTTTCTCCAATCACCTCTAGTAAATGAAGTGTAATACAGTTCAGTGTATCTATGAACTCTGTGACCTGATAACTGATGGAAGAAGAGGAAACACTTTATGACTTAATTTTAATTAATTATTTCCTTCTGTTTGGATGTCAATATACTATAGTGGAACCCCTCTAAAGCTCATCCATTTATAACAAATTTTCCTATATATAACCACTTTTCAAAATGCCCAGTTATATGTATTATTTATTGTTTGTACACAACATTCAGAAAAATGAAAAATATACTGTGTAATATGACCTTGTCATTAGAGGTGAGAAAGAGAGTTCTGCAGTGCTATATAACCCCTATACTAACATATGGGTGCGAGTCTTGGACAATAAACAAACTGGAAAGTGAAAATTTGAGGCAACAGAGATGTGGTTCTACAGAAGAATGCTGAGACTACCATGGACTGCCAGAAAAACTAATGTAGAGGTGTTAAAAGAGTTAAATGCGAAACGGACCTTAATCAACAATATAAGAAAAAGGCAATCTTCTTTTTTTGGCCACTTCATGAGACAGGCAGGTTTAGAGAACATAATCACAACAGGCAAGATTGATGGGACCGGAGACAGAGGGAGACAACGTGAGAAAATATTAGACAGTTTGACAACCTGGCACGGCAAAGAAACAACAACGACTTTGATACATAATCCTGTGGACAGAGAGCTGTGGAGAGCCATGACCGCCACCCGGCATGGCACCTGATGATGATGATGATATTGGTATATGTATATATCTTCTTAACTGCAGTTCACTCAAATTTTTATCTGAAAGTGCAAGTTGTCATTCTACACCTCAGAGCAGGATACAATAGACTAGTCACCTACATGTATACAAAGTTCAAGATTGACAACACAGTCATATATTGACAGTGTGAAACTTCAGACTATAGAGTATGCTGAAATCGGATGTGCTAGGTCTACATGACCTAAATTTAATGGTAGCACAATGTGCTTCATGCTCCCTGGAAGAAACCATGGACTACCAGAAAAACTAATGTAGAGGTGTTGAAAGAGTCAAATGCGAAACGGACCTTAATCAACAATATAAGAAAAAGGCAATCTTCTTTTTTTGACCACTTCATGAGACAGGCAGGTTTAGAGAACATAGTGACAACAGGCAAAATTGAAGGCAACAGAGACAGAGGGTGACATTGATACATAATACTGTGGACAGAGAGCTGTGGGGAGCCATGACCGCCTACGCCAGCCGGCATGGCACCTGATGATGATGATTGTTTGTACAGTCAAATACCATTACAGAAATTCAAAATACAGTACAAACAATAAAAAATTAATATATTTGGGGATTTTAAAAATTGTTAAATATCAACATTTGTTTATAAATGGATGTGCTGAAGTATAAATGACTAATTTAATTTAATACATAAATATTTTGTCAATCCTGACCATGTTGTTGTTGATTTCACTGTACACTACTAACATTGTTGAACATAATTTTGGCCATTATTTTATTTTATTCCAGTCTTTCATCATTTATTATTGTATAGCCAAGATATAAAGATACTTTTTATCTTTATGTTTTCATTTTACTATTTGGTGTCTTGTTTATTTTTAAGTCTGTTTATTGCAGTCTTTATTATTACATATGTTGACACCTTGTTTTATGAGTTGAAGTCGTGACCGTGGTCCAAGCTGCGTGGTCCATGTACTTTGCGTGCTGGCTATGAAAAGTGACTGTGCAGGATGTGATAATTCTCTGGGAGAACCCAATATCAGGCAAATGTTCATAATTGGAAAGCCCACTTACATGGTGGGTAAAGCATAGTTCACTGCCTTATCCATCCCAGTGACTGTAGTTCAGACCTCGGTTGCTATGGGCACCTCTAACATGAAAGTATGCTTGGCAATGATGCTGAAGCTCATGAATGCATGTTGCAGAAAGATAAAAAGCTTAAAAATGTCTAGAATTGACCTGCTCTGAGAAAATGCTAAAAAGGGTAAAGTCAAAGGGAAGCGAGCAAGAGGTAGGCAGAGATACAAGTGGGAGAGTAACATTACACGATGGACAGGTTACAGTCTAGCAGAGTGCACCACCAAGACAAGAGACAGGAGATGTTGGAGATACGTTGCAGCCAACCTTCGTTGCGGAGACGGCACTTGATGATGATGATGAGAAAATGCCTAGAATTTTCCTACTCTGAGAAAATGCCTAGAATTTTCCTACTCTGAGAAAATGCCTAGAATTTTCCCGCTCTGAGTAGGAGACTTCTCAAAGAATTACACTGCTGAGAATTAGAGCCTTCTGGGTATGAAATAAATCTCTGGAGTAACTACCCCGATTGCACATAGGAAGTAAGAGCTAATCACTCATAATTTCTGAGGATTGAAATAAGTGACTTAAAAGTAGACTTTGCTGAAGACAGATGTGTTGGGCCATTTGTGCAAATAAAATGGTGACACAATGCATTTCCATTCTCTGGACTACATCCTGCTGGAAGTCTAGTAGGACCATTGTCCTGCTATAAGAGAGATCCAGTTGGAGTATGAATGCTGAAGAAGATAGAAGGGTAAGCTTTTCATCTCAACTCAGGATATTACTTTTGACCACATTACAAAAAAAGAAGCTTTTTCAATATCCAAGCTGCCAGATGTGGTTCCTATCCCTGCATTACTTACCTGAATTTGACAAACCAAGAAAGGTTACTACTACCTGTGTGCTAGAGTGAATTCAGGAGAAAAATGTCATTTTTTTTTTCTTTAACTATTCCAGTGTGGCTCTGTGGTGGTGAGGTACAACTTGTTAGTGACTGCCAAGTTGACAGGTTCAAATCCTGCCTAAGTAAATTATGCATTGGGACCGTTCAGAAAGCAATAGCAAACTACTGTACATAAATACTGACAAGAAAATAACTACGTCCAAAAAATGCTGGGTTGATGGCTACATCCTGAATAGGATATACTTTCAATAAATAAAATTCTTATTTACCGGGTACATCTTTTATAATTTATTATTGTACATCAAAGGATTTTTTATCCTTACGTTTTCACATTTTAACATTTATTATCTAGTTTTATTGCAATATTTCCTACTAACATATTATATTGAAAGAAATAACTGTTGATTAATAATGTGACAATAAAATCAAAGAAAAATCACTTGTGTAATAAATATGTGATAATTTCTCATTGTTCTGATCTACACAGAACAAAATATGATCACAACTATGTCTGTCCAATCATGTTGCTAATAATTGTATTATGTTTTCTCTGTATGTGTATCTTGGTGTGTGCATTGTCATTCTCTGAATGTGTCTTGGTGTGTGCTGCCAGTCTCTGTATGTGTCTTGGAATGTGTTGACATACTCAGTATGTGTCTTGATTAATTGTTGTAATTTTTTTGTATGTGGGTCTTGGTGTTCTTTGACATGCGGTCAAGTGTATTTTGGTATGATCTGTGAATGTGATAAGCAAGTCTTTTTGACTTTACTCTGCTGGTTGTGTTTTACCAGATTGGTGTCCTTCAGCAGGACTTGTATGTGTGTGCACACAAGTCTGCTATCATTTGATATCTGTGAAAGTGTATCTTGCAGGATTAATATCCTCTGACAAGAATTACAAATTTATATAATACATACAAGTTGTAATGCTTCTCCCTCAAAGGCTAGATCAATGTAACAACGTAATAATAATAAATGGATGAGTTTCAGGGCCCAGGTTACGGTGCATGAACTCGTCCAACTACACTCAAAACCATAAGAAATAATTATATACACAGATGGCTCAGTTAACAGAAATACAAATAAAATACGGTTGGGGTTTTGTTGCCTACAGAAACGGCAAGAAGTTGGTTGAGAAATCTTCAGCATATTCCACTGTCATATCGAGCATGAAGAGGGAATTACAGAAGCGCTTAATTGGTTGATAACGGATACATCAACACACTCAGTAATACTCAAAGACTTCAAGTTTGCTGCACAAGATAGAAATATTTTTATGCTGAGAAAAGAATGGTGGGACTTATTGAACAACTCAATCATCCAGAGCATTACATGGATATACTGCCATGGTCATGCTGGGGTCAGAGGAAACGAGAGAGCTGACTTATTGGCAGGCAATGCGATGATAGACTGCACACTGCTGAGAAGAGTTTAAGCAGACTTGATCAAGGCAGTAATAAATTCATTTCAAAATGATGATGTCAATGAGGCTGAGAACGTACACATACAGAGAATGGTAAAAATGGGAGTATCTAGAGGGGAGGGAAGGAAAAGCAATTTTTTTGGAAGGCCCCAAAGATCATGTAATCAACACCTGACCGGAACTCTTGGGTCTACATACACTGGAATGAGACAGGTGGAGCAATTATGGGAATGCCCTATATACTGTGAAGCTAGTTTCTAATCAAGATAAGAGATCTGATGCTGCTCATATGTAATACTCTATATGGAAGAAAATACACAAATCACACAATGGTATTGGGCCGAAGGGAGTGAGCCATCTGGATCAGCAACCAATAAATCAACATATTGTAGACATCAACACAGTTCCTCTTCAAGGCTAAATCAGGCTTTATGATGATCAAAAAGTAAATGAAGGTTAACACTTACCAATACAACCAAAAAAACTTATAATCTGTGGCTTAAACAAAGTGCATTTCACAACATTCTTAAACAAGTTTTCTTTATAATTCACTGGATACTCACAATCACAATGGCAAAACAATATATGCCTATATATCTACATGATAAATAAATTCAGAACGAAGGTGCCACATGGCTACCCTCTGTATTATAAAGTTTGGTCTTTATGAATGTATTCAGTTTAAAGAAAATGACCAACTCACTTTAGGTGTCAGTCTTATTTTAGGATGTCAAGTGATAACAGCTTGGAGAGGCTAGGTATAAACTTTGAAAATCTATATTTTAGTGAGGCTGCTATTAAGCCTTTTATAATTTATTTGTAGTAGTGACATCCCTTCCCAGGAAACTGGCTTCATTGGTTTGTTACTATATTGAAGAGGAGAGAAGACTATGGGAGTAAACCCAGACAGGAAATCCCGAGTGGAATACCCAACGTACTCAGATATATATATTTCCTTCTGGTAGCTCTTGTAACCATACCGGTGATAAATATCATACTCTGCATTGCTTTAGATCTTATCAACAAGATTGAGTAGGGGATCATAATTTCTGGGAAGCTGATGATCTCCATACTTCATGCCTAGATTTGCCCCCCCTGGACCAAACTTTCCAAGGGTCGCACATTTTATCTTATCAAGTGGCAAATAATTACGATGAATTAACTCTTATGATATGCCATTTCTCAAAGAGCTCAAAGGTGAGCATAAAACAGTAACACTGACCAGCCATGCATGTTGTAAGAGGCAATTTAGGAGGTATGGAGGTGTTATTGGCTGTCTCATCCCGTATATCAAAGGGACCTAAATAGCCACGCTGAAGTCGGATGTGTCAGCTTGAAAGGCAACGATCACAGTCATGCTGTAAGCCGTGACACAATGCCTTCTGTTATCCAGACTACATCCTGCAAACCAGCAAGAAGAGTTTAAACATGAACCTGCAAACCAGCAAGAGTTTGAACATGAAAACAGGAAATATCACTTGAAGTGAGTTTTAGCCATTCACATTTTTACCAAACACCAGCTAAAGTGGATTTGCATAGCATTATATCTATGTTTACAAATTTGGTTTTTGTCTGTACAGTCCAAGAAGATTATATATGACTGAAAGTTTTTCATCCTTTGTGACACCTCCATACATTTCTATTTGTTTCTGTGTTCTGAAACTTTTCCTTTGATGCTCAGCTTCCTGGCTTCTACAACTTTCTGCAAATTTTCCTATCTAAAAGTCATCTGTAATAATTTGAAAGGCACATCTTTCTTCATTCCTTCATCTTCCTTTTGTGCTGAAGTTAGTGCATAGGGCAGAGGTCAGATCTCTCCAATTCTGTCAGTTCAAAGCTATTCTGTGCAGTTCTTGAATAGTATGGATGTTGATTGTTTTACTTTCTCTAAGTATTGTTCTTCTGAGTGTTTTTTTTCTTTCGGTCTACCCCTGGCTCTTTTGCCTATAGATATCCATTAAAGAGATTGGTAGTGTATTCTGTTGATGTCTGTGCATAGGACATGCCCGATGTAGGACCAATGGCATTTTCTGATAGCATCTGTGATGAAATTTTGATGTGTCTCTTCACATCTTTCTACTATGATATAAATGCTACTTAAATAATTTGGAATTAACCCCGGGGACAGCAGAACTGGACGTCTGAGATTTGTGTTAACCAGCGAACTATGGGAACCATCAGCATGATACTCTTCATCATGTGCTGGCAGAGCATCTATAGGTGTGTCCAGAGTGAGTCAATGTTGACTCAGAAAACTAAAAATATGATAATTGTGTAGCAGACTACAACTGTACAGCCTTTGTCCTCTGTGTTTATTCTCAAACTCCTACCAGTTAGCAGTCCAAATGAGGAAATGCACTGTCATGGTTTACTGTGATATTTATGCTTTTTGACCTGAGACATCCAATTCCAGCATGGCTTTGCTGTCACTCTGACATCCAAGTCCACCCAAAACTTCCTCAGTCACCTCTTACAATATATATGGCAGGTTAAATTATCACTATTCTTTGCTCCCCTATCAGGTCCACCAACAAATGGGACTTTGTACAGCAAATATTGCAACAAAACATATGACAACTTAATTATCAATCTGTGGTGTATGTAAAAGCCGTAACACATTATTGTGCTCTTATTTATAAATGTGTGCAATAACGAGGAATAAGCACACAGCACAGACAACAAAAAGTAGTATAAGTTGGTGGTCATTCTATGTGGAATTAATTCAAGTGGAGTCAGAAAAAACAACATTTCAAGGACTACTTGAAGACATCTCTCAAGCACTGCAGGATTAACCTATTGTCTTGGGAAACCACAGTTCTTGACTGTTCAACATGACCAGATCGGTGTGAGTATCAAAAACTATTAACAAAGTAGAATACTGCAGGCAATTCGAAAAAGATAAAACCGAAAGGAGAGATCAGACTGTTTTTCCTCATCTCAAGACCTACTACATTATTCCTGTTCATATGGAGGTCTTTAAGACCCCCGATTGAACTCCTCAGCCAGTCGAGGATTCACAAACAAATAAACCTAATTTTAAACCTAATAGTATAAGTCGCTGGTGCGTTCTGTTGTGTTGTATGGTTGTGAGAGTTGGACACTCACTGCGGACATGAAGAGAAGATTACAGGTTTTCGAGTACAAATGCTACAGAAGAATTCTACGAATTTCCTATAGGAGCCATTGCTTTCAATAGTGAAACGTCGAAAACTAGCATGGTTCGGACATGTATGCAGGCACGATTCCTTGTCAAAAACAATACTGCAGGAAACTGTCGAGGGTGGAAGAAGCAGAGGAGAACAAATAAAGACATGGACAGACAACATCAAGGAATGGACAGGGCAAGATATTTCCACACTCATCCGCATCACTGAGGATAGAATTCGCTGGAGGACTCTGTGTGCTGAAGCATTTAATGTGGTACCCCTACGGCACTGAAGGGTTATGGGTTTATTGATTGATTGATTGATTGAAACCTAATTTAACCTTTGCTTCATTGCTATGCTCATCTTAACTTGTGAAGGAGGAACACCATTATCATATTTATGTTCACATAAAAAGGAGGAACACCATTATCATATTTATGTTCACATAAAAAACTAATTATATTATTGATTATAAACTGGCCTCACAGCACGTGGGGCATTCCCATTAGTGCTCCGCCCTCTGTTCCAGCAGCCATCCGACTCGATGGTGTTTCGAGTCTAATACCGCCAAACAGACGTTGACATCAGGGCACAACTCTGGCCCTTGCGACAGGTTTCTTTGTTGTTCCGCCCACCCACGCCGTGCCCGCAACTAGTTCAAGCACAACGTCGCCCTGTCGGAACAACATGGTAACTTATCGAAGGTTACAACTACGGGATTGTATATATGACGTGCCATGAAGCTTCTATAAGAAGATAACCTCAATATAAAGGCATGTCATCTACTAAGGTTTTCTTTTGCATGGTTGGTTTGTCTAGTTAGCCATTTGTGACACCCACAGACGCAACCACATGCGCTAATTTAGAGATTAGAGACAACAGATCAAATGGTTTGCACACATCAGCAGACTACCATCAGACAGCATACCACAGCAAGCTATGCTACACAGGTACAGTGAAGGCAGACCTAGAGGGCGACCACGAAAATGATGGACCACCGAAATTAAAAACTCAACAATATACTCAGCACAGTATACATCTCCAGAAAACTTTTCTACTCCTGGCACTGAAAGGCAATAAAGGGTTTAGCGAATAGATAGATAGATGTCACGGCACATGTCTCACAACCATAGATTGCTATGCAACAAAAATGTAGCTACTTAAAAACTCTGCTTTTCTTTTTGTCCCTTATTCTGCATTCGCTCTCCAATAATCATCATGAATTTTGCATGATTTCTTCCAGGGAGCATGAAGCACATTGTGCTACCATTAAATCCGATTTCAGCATACTCTATAGTCTGAAGTTTCTGTCAATATATGACTGTTGTCAATCTTGAACTTTGTATACATGTAGGTGACTAGTCTGTTGTATCCTGCTCTGAGGTGTAGAATGACAACTTGCACTTTCAGATAAAAATTATGAGTGAACTGCAGTTAAGAATATATATACATATACCAATATATATAAAAAAAATATAAATATATAGCAGTTTTACATGGAACAATATACAGAATCCACATTTTGACCAAAAAGTCTTCATCAAGACAGGGACAAACAAAGCACTTTTAGCTCAAGATTGAGGTTTCTCTAGCAGAAGAAGCTTTCTAGAATTCCTACAAGCCTTGCATGCTTGTTTCACTCTTAAGTTGGCAGTAGGGTGCAATGTCATGTGCTGAGCAGTCTTCCGCTCCAGATAGATGCAAGAAAGTATGAAGAACAAATGATTTAATTAACAAATATGAAGCAACAAGATTGCTATCATAAAGTTCACAATCAAATTCAATTTACAATAATGGGCATTAATCACATTCATGAATATCATTCTGAACAGCGGTTCTCAATGTACAACTTATGGCCCCTCCCAGAAGGACCACATCAATATTCGGGGGAGGGGGATCAAGAAAGTTTTTAATTTGGACCTGTCTTTGGGAAGGCACAGGAAGGTGTAAAATATGTAAGGATTTGTACAATATGTAAGGAAATACTGGTATATATATATATATATATATATATATATCTTGATATATAGTGAGAAGTCTTTAAGAAAGCCAACAAGATTTTGTTGTAGACTCCAGAGGGTTGGGACACGGAAGTCAGAATTATCCAAAGTGGGGGCCATTGGCTATAAAATATTGAGAACAGCTGATACAGGACAATGTGAAATGATTATTCTAACTATAATTTGACACAGTAAAACAAGGTGAAATCATTATTACTCTAACTATAATTTGACACAGTAAAACAAGGTGAAATCATTATTATTCTAACTTCAATTATACTTTGTAGAACAAATAATGTGAAATCATTATTTTAACTTCATAGGGAAATTCTAACTACTCTTAAAAAATATATAATATTAAGAATGCAAGAAAGAAAGCAATATTTAAAATATGAAATAAAATTAATTTAAAAATAACAAAATAAAAATTAAAATAATGTGAAATCATTGTTCTAACTCCAATATACACTGTAGAACAAACAATGTGAAATCATTATTCTAACTCTGATATACACTGTAGAACAAACAATGTGAAATCATTATTGTAACTCTGATATACATTGTAGAACAAACAATGTGAAATCATTATTCTAACTTTGATTACACTCTAATAACAACAAAGCATAGTAAAGTTACCCATAGCATTTATAATGCTGTAGGGGTGTGAGATGGTAACGATCTCACATTTCAGTGGCTCTGCAAATGAGGGCGGTAGCCGTCTCCTCTCCCTCGCAGTCTTTACTTCCTGGATGAATCCAGTACCCATTTAAGGCTGCATCGACCTGGGAGCCGTTACGATCTGAAAAAAATTTCTGCCTCAACTGGGGAATGAACCCAGGACCACTCATATGCGAAGCCAGTGCACTAACCACTACGCTACGTGGCCAACAAAACATATACAATAAAGAATGAAAGAAAGAAAGCAATATTTTAAAACATGTATTAAAAGAATATCTCCTTAAAAATATCTAACTAGTTAAAATAGAAACATCTGATTAGCTCTAGATGTCACCACAGAACTTCTGTGTGGAATTGTAACCTTCTTATTTTATTATGATTCCTCCATTCCCTATTTATTCTTTATACTCATTATGCTTTTGAAGGCACAGTGTTTGTTTGAATGTGATTTGTGTTTACCTACCTCACATGTTGTATTGATGCATATTTTTCTCAACAATACCTATATAACTTGTGTGTTTATTTGTTTCATATTTCACCTATTTTTCATAGTGGTTTTGGGACCAAATGCATTTCAAAGACATAATTCTTAATTTCCGTCTTTTAAATTTATCCTCTTGCTTCCTACTTGAATTTACTTCGAAGGCATAGTACAGTTGGCATACATTTTTAGGGGGATTTTCTAGCATGAGTTATTAAAAGCAGTTTCAAGACTTGTGTACAACCTTCTCATTTCAGCTGGCAGCAGTTTTATTGTAATATCTGAATTCAATATAGAACTTCAGTGTGGGAGTAGTTTTATTGTAATATCTGAATTCAATGTAGAACTTTGTGGGAGTAGTTTTCTTACAATATCTGAACTTCAAATAACAAAATCTTCAATGGGTGACAGGTTTTATCTGAGAAATGAATATTAAAATACTCAGACTGAGATAATGAAACATAGAAGAAGAAATCACAGAATGTATGTCATGTGTATATGGGTGGCTTTGGTTTCAACCTACGATGACAGAAATCAACACTGCCCAAACTATACTTTATATTAAAATTGTGACTTTTTTAAACGGACTGCATCTTCTTATGGTCCATGTCATGTGGTGTTGGTTATCATGTCTTTCCACAGCCTTCTATTTTGTGTGCTGTCAATCATTTTCTCCCATGCCACAATGTTAGATTGTCAAGCTTCTTCTCTCTTGGTCTTTCTCTACCCCTCTTGCTCTTCAATTTGCCTGTGGTTAAAAGTCATGATGTGTCCAAAAAAATGTGGGCTGTCTCTAATGCAGGTAAGCAGCTCTCTCCCTGAATTAACTTCTTTCAAGATATCTTTATTATGTTTTTTATCTGTCTATGTATTCTCAACATTCTTCTATAAAATCACATCTCTGCTGATTCAATATAACTTGTATAAACTATCTCACTTAAATTGATAAAGATATATTACATAGGATGGTCTTCATTTTGTAAAGTGTTGGCTTTGCCTGGGGAATTCTACATTAGATTTCTGTAATATATCTTCCATCTGATGTTATTAATGTACCTAAATATTTATGTGTGGACATGATATTTTCTGTTTACTAATACTCATAGTAGGTTGCAGTTTCTTTCTGTGAGGGCAGTGCCCATATTGGGCAGGTTGTTCTAGCCATTGTGCTGGCATCAGTTGGAACGTTGAAGTGGTGACCAGTTTGTAAACAACATCTCAGCTGCCTGCTGTTCTATCCATCGTCTGCATGTTGAGACTTTGCATAACTCTGATGGGGAAGGGGGGGGGGGCTAAGTGGGTACTCCACCTCTGTCCTCGAAGTGTCCCCCAGACTAGCGGAGGGAAGGAGGATTGCATCTCATCGAAGTGTCCCCCAGGTTATCAGAGAGAAGGAGGACTGCATCTCATCAATATATAATTACCAAGATGTCAGAGAAGATCCAACAATCAGGTGTGGGCTGCAGTAACACAAATACCAAAGCAATAATAGTGAATAAGTAGATATGTGTTACAAATGACTACTACTACTAATAAAAAGATAATAAAAATAAGGAGAAGAAAAAAAGAAGAAAATAGTTGACGTTTCAATCTCTGAAATGTAGATCTTAGATCAAAATGTCAACCATGCCTGTCCTTATTCATTTTTGTTGTAATTGGTTTTAATCATTTTTTTTGTTATAATAGTGGTCACAAATTTTACTTACTATAATTTTATCTCACCAAACTAGCTAATTAAATAGAAACTTAAGAGGGAATGTGAAAACCCAGCTCCAGAAATGTTGTTTCCAAATGTTAATTGAAGGATTCCAATTTTACAATCTTATTATGGACTGTGGCACAATGCAATAAATATTCTATAATAAATAAATTGATCAGATTTGTAATGAATACAGGCCATCAAATACATGTCTTTGATGAATAGAGAGAGGTTTTTGAATACATGACATGAAATACATATCTTTGAATAGAGAGAGGTTTTTGAATACATGACATCAAATACATGTCTTTGAATAGAGAGAGGTTTTTGAATACATGACATAAAATACATGTCTTTGAATAGAGAGAGGTTTTTGAATACATGACATCAAATACATATCTTTGAATAGAGAGAGGTTTTTGAATACATGACATCAAATACATGTCTTTGAATAGAGAGAGGTTTTTGAATACATGACATCAAATACATGTCTTTGAATAGAGGCTTTCCTACGGAAGACTGATCTGTTGGTCCATTGGCACAAATAAAAAGGTTGCACAACACATTTTCATTCTCTGGACTACACTCTATTAAAAATATAATAGGAGCATGGTCATGCTACAAGAGAGATACATCGGGAGTTTGAGAATGAATGCTGAAGAAGAAGAATACAGGCCATCTTCTATTTCTTAGTTCATTATCAAACTCCTGCAGATTAGCAGGATGAATTCCAGAGAACAAAATGTGTTTTGTCATGGTTTACAGCCTAGCTGTGACATCTGCACCTTTTTGGTCTGACACATCTGACTTTAGCTAAGCTTTTTGGTCACTTCTTTGACCCTAAATGGGTTAGGACAGCCAACTCCACTCCAGAACCTCTTTAGTTACCTCTTACAACATACTTGGCAGGTAACAGTGTCGCTAATCTTTGCTCCCAATATGGGCTTCGGCAACTCATTCAAGCCTTTAAATACAGGCCTTCAAATAAAAGCCTTCTTAAATAGGCCTTTGGAAACAGGTCCTCAAAATAATAATAAAACCCATAACCTGACAGTGTTGTAGGGGTGTCATATTGAGACATTTGATACAGAAAAATCTCCACACATCTCTATCATCCTGATGAGTTTGGAAACTTCACACTATATCCAGTGATTTATATTATCCAGCCATGTCTTCTTCTGGCCACCTGGTATTCTTCCACCATTCAACATACCATGAAGTACCATCTCTTGTCATCAAGGAATGTCTCATCAGGTGCCCGTAGCACCTGAGTTAACGATGTTTCACAATTGTTAACAGTGATTCTTGCTGACCTGCTACTACATTAATTCTATCATTCTAGCACAAACACATTGTTCTTATTATCTTATGTTCTCAGTAACAGATACCCAATACACATCTATAGCATTTGTTTTCACATGCCTGAATTCTTCTCTCTATGAAAATTAACCTTTGAATATGTGTTATAAGAGAAAGAGCATAAGACACCTGTATAAGCAAGAAATAAAATAGATATTGCATGCAAAGCCACAAGAAGCACAACTTTCAATAGTAAAACAATGAAAACTTGCATGGTTTAGGTATATAAGCCAACATCAAGTTAAAAAGAAACCTGCATGAAGGAGGGAACAGTTGGAGGTAGAAGGAGCAGAGGTAGATAAAGACAATCATGGACAGACAACATCAAAGAATGTATCTATCACAATGTTTCTACACTCATTCGCATCACTAAGAAAGAAATTCCTGGAGAACTATGTGTTGATGCATCCAATGCAGTATTTCTACAATCCTGTAAGATTATGCAGTATACAATGCAGTATTTCTACAATCCTGTAAGGTTATAGGTTTTATGAATATTAGAGCATTTTTTTCTTCTATTTGAATTTGTTTCATCAAAAAATAGGACTGCTATGTATTTGTATCTCAACAGGTTGACAGGCATGTCAACACCATGTCTCAATCAATCAAGTGCCATGCTGAATGGTGTAGGCGATCATGTTTCTCCACGACTCTCTGTCTCTTGTGTTGTCAATAAGCTCCGTTGGTGAGCTTCTACCGTGCCACAATACTAGTCCATCTAGTAACTTTTCTCCTTGTCATCCCCTATCTCTTCTCTCCTTGATCTTTCCAGTGGTTATTAAGTGTTCAAGCTGTGTTCTTCTCAGCACATGCCCTAGAAACCTTGACTGTCTTTCCCTAATGTTTGATATGATTTATCTTTTTACGCCAGCATCAATGAGAACATCTGCATTAGTTTTCTTAGCTGTCAATGGTATTTTCATCATTCTTCTTAGAAATCACATTTCTGTAGCCTCTAATTCGCTTTAAATTTTTTTGGTTTACAGTCCACGCTTCACATCCATAAACAAGAATTGGTTTGATATAACATCTCAGCACTTGAATGGGTCTGCATTGATAATTCTCATATTTTGGATTGCTGATTTGACTTGTGCTGTTCAGCTCTTTATCTCACTTGAGCATCTACCTTCTGATGTTAACAGGGTGCTAAGATATTTCACTTTTTCAACTTGTGCTAATTTTGTGTCATTAATTGATCATGTTGCAATTCTTGGTGGTGTATATCTCTTTAAGACAACCATCATTTCTGTTTTCTTACAGAATAACTCATACAGGAGTTGACAGAGTGTTTTCTTCCAGTGCTGTTTCTCTGGGTCACTGTGTCGTCTCAGAATTTCATATTCAGAACATTCTTGAGAAGTATATGCTACTGCAATCTGTCCATATGGTATGCATGGCTCTGTGTTACTCATCTGAAACTTGGTACACGTGTCATTGTGGAGTAGATTGTGTACTCTTTTGAGAATAGCAACTTGTTCTGATGTGTTCATGAATGTTTAAGTTTAGGTATGTTTATTATTGTCTTTAGATACCTGACATGTCCACAAGTGCTCAGATGTCCTTATAAGCAAATCTCTTAGGATACAGCAGCAGGTGGTTTTTGTTCTGTGTTGGTTTAGTGTTATTTTTAAAATTTTTATATTCTCTCCATTCTGGACTATCTATCTTTCCTTCATCTTTTACCCTTTACGGGTGTCGAGGGAGATACAATGTTTTTGTTCTCACCCTTCTGGCAGCTACAGATAAAGTCATTTGGTGTTCGTGTAATGTCTCTTTGATGTTGTCGATCCAGCGTACTCTAGGTCTACCCTTGGCTTTTCTTTCTGCTTCTCCTCTCTTCATATATGATTTATAAACTAATGAATCACACAGCATTCTTTCTAGATGACCAAACCATTGTATCTGTTGGTTTTATATGTATTGTAGAATTGATATGATACCCACTCTTTCTGTTATGACCTCGCTTCTAACTCTGTGTCTTCTGTTCACTCTTGTGGCTTTTCTCAGACATCTCATCTCTGTTGTAACCAGCTGTCTTCTAGACTATACTTACTACAAATTTGTGCATTCTTGATACAGACTCATTCAGATTGATCTCAATATTCTTAGATTGTGTACTCTCGTATAACATTGAGCATGTCTGCTCTGTTCATAGATTAACCACCTGTTATAGTAGCAGAACCAGCCAAATTACTGGCTCGATTGTTTTCCTGCACACCTACTTGTCTATAAACATATATGAAAGTGATTTTGCGCAGTGAACCCAATTCTTAGCGCTCTCCAATGACTATATCCATTGTCTATGCACTTCACCTGATTTGATTTTCTGAATCATACTCATTGAGCCACTTAATATGCATACATGAGGATAGGCGTACAATTTCAGTTTAGGGCATTCATTATGGCATTCCATGTGGACCATAAAATCGCAAGAATAGTAGAAAGATTTCATTTTGAGCTACTCTTGGCTATATAAATTAAATATGACTTGAAGAAGAAATTGTTAAAGTAAATGATATACAACTGAAATATTTCATGAAAAACTGACAATCTCCTTTACTCTTTGTATACGGGTCATCTATTAAATAGATGGTTGACTCAGCCATTGTGTACGGATCATCTATTAGATATATGGTTGACTCAGACATTGTGTACGGTTCATCTATTAGATATATGGTTGACTCAGCCATTGTGTACGGATCATCTATTAAATAGATGGTTGACTCAGCCATTGTGTACGGATCATCTATTAAATAGATGGTTGACTCAGCCATTGTGTACAGATCCACAATCTAATAGATGATATAGATTAATCTGGATTTGAAGAGTTATCAAAGTATTTTGTCCAATCAAATTCATTTTCGATATGTGCTCCAGAAAGTCTACTTACATAATTTACATGTGTTAGTTAGTCGTTGGATCATCGTCATTGCACTCCGGACAAGTCCATAGATGCTCAGATCTTTCATTGAGTGTATCTGCCATTACACGTTGACTGACAGTCCCAGTATGTTGATTGACCATCATTCTTTTTCGCCTACGAAAAATCTCCTTTCTAGTGACACCACATTTCAAACCAAGTTCCTTTATTCTAATCATGGAACAAGAGTCATCGTCACTTGTACAGTCATTTGTTCGTGCGTTTTCACGTAGGGCATTCAAAATGTCTGCCCGATCCATCGCTCCACCAACAGCCGTAGTAGCAGCGTGGGCGACCAACCTATCTGCTCTTTCATTACCCCGGACTCCCGCGTGTCCCGGCACAAAAATAAAAGTCACTGTACGCACACAGGAATTATTCACTGCATCCAGCCACTGTTCTCGAACGTACCCCGTCTGAACTTTCACAATCATGTTCATGGAGTCACTGAGGATACAGGCATGCTCGCAGACAGTCTGCGAGCAGACCCATTGCAAAGCTTTGGTCACCGCCAGAATCTCCATTGTCAAGCTGCGTGTCGTCTGAACGAATGCACCACTTTCCTCTCTGATAGTCTCCCCCCACCTTTGAGCCGTGAAAGCCCAGGAACTCCTGATGTGCCTCAGTGTGTATTTACATGTGTGTATTTAAGAAGTAAATAATATGACAAATCTTAAAAAAAAACTGTATTGGTGAAATGCGAAAACATTCTTGAAGGATAATATAGCTTCCTCATCTCTCATGCATTCAATTATTTGTGGCTGATGAAACAATATAGATATTATTCTATTGCTGTTGGAATTTAGGAACAGTAGAAATTAATTATCAAGCATTTATATAAGTTTAGGTTATGATTATTTGGCAAAAGTTGATGTTTTCATCAAAGAAGAGATAGTGGTGACAAGGGAGCTTAATCTCTAGCTGTACTAGTGGTTGAACTAGTGGTAGAACTAGTGGTAGAGCTAGTGGTAGAGCTAGTGGTAGAACTAGTGGTAGAACTAGTGGTAGAACTAGTGGTAGAACTAGTGGTAGAACTAGTGGTAGAACTAGTGGTAGAACTAGTGGTAGAGCTAGTGGTAGAGCTAGTGGTAGAACTAGTGGTAGAACTAGTGGTAGAACTAGTGGTAGAACTAGTGGTAGAGATGTGATATAATGTAAATGTATTGTACAGTTAGCACAAATTTGTCGGTCATACTTTCTTGCAAATAAATGTTTTACATGATAATATAGCAAAAAACCAATGATACTTTTACTGGTGTTTCAAATATAAATATTATAAATATAAATATAACAGTCATAATTCTGTTCACGATTTTCAACATGTGTCGCAGAATGTCCAAACTATAAAAAAAACCTCTATTTCTGCTTATAAATAACTGAGACTTACCAAATATGAGGACAAGGGTATTTTTTTTTATTAGGGCTAATTTGGAGCCAGTGACATGTCTGAAAGTGTAAGTATTATGGTTAGATATATTGTATTTCTCACAAAATTTTTTCACTTCTATTTTTTGTTGGAACTTTCATAAACACAGTTTATGTATTTACAGTGACATGTCTGAAAGTGTAAGTATTATGGTTAGATATATTGTATTTCTCACAAAATTTTTTCACTTCTATTTTTTGTTGGAACTTTCATAAACACAGTTTATGTATTTACAGTGACATGTCTGAAAGTGTAAGTATTATGGTTAGATATATTGTATTTCTCACAAATTTTTTTCACTTCTATTTTTTGTTGGAACTTTCATAAACACAGTTTATGTATTTACAGTGACATGTCTGAAAGTGTAAGTATTATGGTTAGATATATTGTATTTCTCACAAAATTTTTTCACTTCTATTTTTTGTTGGAACTTTCATAAACACAGTTTATGTATTTACAGTGACATGTCTGAAAGTGTAAGTATTATGGTTAGATATATTGTATTTCTCACAAAATTTTTTCACTTCTATTTTTTGTTGGAACTTTCATAAACACAGTTTATGTATTTAATCTGTTAACACAAAATCCTAAACACATTGTCTGATAATTTCAATCAATTCTGCACATTTTCATTCATAATACATTATTGTATAGTTACAAATAAATAAAATATTATGAAACACTATAGTCACCCATATATATATATTTTTATTCCTCAATCAGTGTATTTTAAAAAAGTTAATTGTGGGTCCGTATACTAAGTTAATAGGTCGTGACTGAAGTAAAACTATATACGAAAAGGTGAAAAATATTTAAAAAAATTAAATAATGTGGTTATTACAGATCACCAAAAATCTCAATATTTTCCTTACAGAGCAAATTGTAATACACATGTACATGAGAAGTGAGAGAAGGTAGAAGAACTATTCAACTAATGAGAATGATACTTGATGTAATGACATTTTATAATGCTTCCAGATCAACATGTCGTATCTGTGGATGCTTCACCTGAAAAACAAACAAAAAATGTCTTTATGACACATTATTAACAAAAATATTTTAACAATTAATATAGAGAAAAACATAGTTCAACCTACTTCTAATTGTTCTTCTTAATTCACTTTCATTACCCGGAACAATTTTTCATGTTTGGTGTCGGAGAGCGTGAATACATCTGCTACGATTTCAGTTAAATCAAACAGACCTAGCGCATCTATTTTTGGCATGCCATTACTGTGTATGTGTATCCCTAGTCTGTGACAACCTACCAATCTGTCCATAGACATGGAAAGTATCCACTCTGTGATACACACTCTATGACATGATGATTTATCAAACTTTATGTGTCATTTAGCTTGAAGACCAATATGAAGCACACAGAATTTTAACCAGGTCTGCTCAAATGGCACCTATGTCACATTGAAACTTGATTCAGTCCCTTTTCTGTTTCTGACCACACTGCATCTCTAAAAAATGATGCAATTTTAGGCAAAAATTTCACAGCATATATTCTCCCAAACTACTATGTATATTGACTGGTTGAACGACACACAGAAAACAACACACACTGCACAGGCATTTAAATTCCATACAAATTTTAACATCAGCATGTGTCAGAAGGCCTCACTGCTACAAGGACCATTTAGGTCTGGTTGTAAACATAAATAACACACAAACATAAACAAGGTTGCTTCAGATGTGACATGGGTACAAGAATAATAGAACATAGAAGCATCTCAGATTTATTATTCAAGAAAAATCATAATGCAGCAAATTGGATCTGAACCAGGTTCACTCAGATGGCACATCTTCCAAGCGCAAGAAGCGGAAGGACAAATCCGTAAATTCTCCTACCCCGAACCTTCAGCACTCCTGCATGCACTGCAATAGAACTTTCCATGCACGAATCGGACTCATTGGGCATCTACGAACTCACAAACTAAATTAGTTAATTACCAATTTTAATTATTACATTTATATATTTTTTTCATCACATTTAATGTGTTTTTTTCATGCCATGCTAATCTTCGCTTGCGAAGGAGGAAAACCATCATCATCATCATCATTTTCCTAGAAAATGTAGTCAACACATATATATTCCGTCTTCTACAACAAAGCATCACTAAACAAAAAAGATAAAATTTTAGTCAAGACTTCCAACAGACAGCTGCGCATGTATGTAAATGCCTTCAGAACCACAAACATTTTAACCCCAGCCCACAATCTCCTTGTTTACATGGACTTGAGCAGTACTAGGGGTGATGGTAATCTCAAACAACATATCCCTTTAACGTTTAGGACTCTGAATTAAAATTACACAATTTTCTTCTTTTTTGACAATGTGTATACATTTTTGGTGAGTGTTTGGTAAAAGGAATGACTTTTTTTGTTTGTAAAGATATCAAAATAATTTTTGCACATGTAAATAAAGGAGTGAATAATGAATATAATTGTTTTGTTGTTGTTATTTTATGTGTAATATGACAGTTGTGAGCAAGTTGTGAAGTTGAAAATTGGGGTGAAAATCTCAAAACACCATTTAAAAAAATTGAAAATATTTTTTTTTAAAGAGGAGAACTGTGTTTCAATGAGTGCCATTATACTGTGGTATACCTGAAAATGAAAGGGCAATGAGCCAGTAAAAATGGAAGGAGATGTATACAGGAAGACAATAATGTCTCAAATCAGGAAAAGAAAAGAGCTATTCAAACCATCAGTAGTGAAAATAACTCAACAGGTTGGTACCTGAGAGTATCAAGCAACAGACTGAATAAATAAATGCACGGGATATCTGCTATACAACTGTGCACCCGTGTAACCAACTAACAGGCCTCTAAGCATATTCTACAGAACTTCCCCCCAGTATGATCAATTGAGTGAGACATTGATCCAACGATTAAACTCTGGACGTAAAAATTTATGAAAGAAAAACTCAAGACAATGGTAGAGTTCATCCAAAAGTTTTGTCTGACAGTAGATATCAAGAAGTGAACAAAAGTTTTGTCTGACAGTAGATATCAAGAAGTGAACAAAAGTTTTGTCTGACAGTAGATATCAAGAAGTGAACAAAAGTTTTGTCTGACAGTAGATATCAAGAAGTGAACAAAAGTTTTGTCTGACAGTAGATATCAAGAAGTGAACAAAAGATAAGAAATTATTGTTTAGCTTATTTTCTTGCAGCTTATCTTCTCACAACTTATCTTCTTACATCTTATTTTTTTCTTATAGCTTATTTTCTAATATAGCTTATCTTATTATAGTTTATCTTCTCACATCTTATCTTCTCACATCTTATCTTCTTACATCTTATCTGCTCACAACTTATCTTACAACTTTTATATCTTATCTTCTCACATCTTATCTTCTTACATCTTATCTTCTCACATCTTATCTTCTTACATCTTATCTTCTTACATCTTATCTGCTCACAACTTATCTTACAACTTTTACATCTTATCTTCTCACATCTTATCTTCTTACATCTTATCTTCTTACATCTTATCTTACAATTTTTACATCTTATCTTCTTACATATTATCTTCTTACTTCTTATCTTCTTACATCTTATCTTCTTATAGATTATATTCTTACATATCTTCTTAATTTCAATTTTCTTCCATCTTATCTTCTCACAGCTTCATCTTATCTTTTTACATCTTATCTTCTCACATCTTATCTTTTTACATCTTATCTTCTTACATCTTATCTTCTTACAGCTGCTTATTTTCTTCCATCTTATCTTCTCACAGCTTTATCTTCTTACATCTTATCTTCTATAAGCAGGACAAAACTAACCTTGAGTGCCTTCTCTATCCTGTCCACTTCTGCACCAAGGGCATCTATAATTTTTTCTCCATGATTCAGCATGAAATTTTCAAACTCCTCTACAGTTTTCAGATTTTGGGCCTCCTGTGGAAATTAAAAAAGAAAATGTGAAAGTCGATGTTATATTATTCTGAAATCAAATTTTGTGATAAAATATTAGGGAGCCTAACAGTCAAAATGTCAGGTCAGGGAACCACAACTAACATAAACCATACACCACTTGCAATTGGTGGTTCTGGTAAGAAAGTGCATTACTGTAGTCTGGTCAAGTGAGTAGGGAAGGATAGAAGAGGGGAGACAAATCCAATGTTTATAGATATGCTGTGACAGTAGAAAGGTGTAGATATTGCAGCTTCATTATCAGGGAAAACACAGAAGATAATACATGTCAAAAGAACTGAGGATTACTTATTGTAACTTAGGTTTCCCCATATATATATATACTTCATCTTTTTCAATGAAGTGGCACACCGCCTACTAAGAGTACCACTTCATAGCACGTAACTCCATAGCTTCAAGCGATAATCCTCTGGGATCTGCACATGTAATAAAGAATGGAGAACTTCTTCTTTCTCGTTCTCCAGCAGAAGTTAGATGCTGATATAGATTTGGATTTTATCAATGATCTGTACTGTGTCCACCAGCCCAGAGACAGGGCTGTAGAGCTTGTCCATCAGAGCTGTTTTCAGATGGCCATAACTTTCTTAGATGATACTGTGTTGATAGCAGAAAGCCAAGAACATCTCCAAGATCTGTTAAACAGGACAGTGATAGAAAGTGAACAAAAAGATCTTAGTTTAAACATAAAAAAGTCAGAAACAATGATAAAATATCAGGAAATAGTATCCCACCAAATAGTAAAATAGTATTAAATGAGGAATACTTAAAGCAGGTGAATAGTTTCAAATATTTAGGAACATTAATAACTTCAGATGGTAAATGCAAGACTGAAATTATAAGCAGAATAGGACAAGCAAAAACGGCATTCCATAAAATGAAAAATATCTTATGCAATAAGTCCATATCAATGGATACTAGAAAATGTATCCTCAAATGCTACATTGAACCAGCGCTACTCTATGGAAGTGAAGCATGGACAATAAATAAGACATCACAAAAATCATTGGAGGCAGTGGAATAGTGGTTTATTCGAAGAATGTTACGCATTCCTTAGACAGCATAGATTACTAATGAAGAATGTCTTAGAAGGATGGATGTGAAAAGATGCATTATTAATAATGTAATAAAAAGACAGTCAACATATATTGGGCACATAATGAGAAGAGGAGGCATTGAGAATATAGTGACAACAGGAAAGATAGAAGGGAAAAGATCAAGGGGAAGACCCAGAAAAAAATATTGGACAGTTTGACTAAATGGCTTCGATTGACGACACCAATAGAGATATATATGAGAGATCAATATACATGGAGAAATATGATCGCCAACGCCAGTCGGCATGGCACTTAATAATGATGATAACTTTCTTCATGTGGTGTTGTACAGTGGGCAATTCTATAAAATATGTTGTGTTTGCTGGAGATTGTCCACGGGCACATTTCAGTGTTGTTAACTGCCAACTTCTTGCACGTGTTGTTTGAGTATGCTGTGACCTGCTCTCAATCCAACAATGATTGTTCCTTTCTTCCAAGCCTGTGGACTGCATTGTCTTGTTTGGTTTTGGCTACATGGAAAATTTAGTGTCATTCCACAATTATAGAGCTTTTGATGATGGATGATGATTTAAGGAGCTTTTGATGATGGACTTGATGATTTATGGAGCTTTTGATGATGGACAATGATTTATGGAGCTTTTGATGATGGACAATGATTTATGGAGCTTTTGATGATGGACAATGATTTATGGAGCTTTTGATGATGGACTTCATTTCTGGAAAAAACTGAAAGCTATTATGCAAAGTCAAAAGCTCAACCCATTTCATTCTACTTTCTACTGATTACATGACACAAAAATGATAAACAAATGGAAAAACAGAACAAACTTTTGACACATTAAAAACAAAATGGGCAAGTGTTTCTAAAACTATGGAAATGAAAATTGTTTGCATTTTCCAACTTACCATTAACAGCTGCTCCAAGTCTTGCTTGTAAAGATAAGCCCTAGTGATTTCTTTACCATCAAAATCTACTTCTGCTTTGAAACGAACAACTCCACCCATCTGAGTTGCCTTAATGTCATGTAATGATCTGTAATAACAAAAAATAAAAATAAAATTGACATTAACAGAGTTTATTTTTAATACAAGTTTAGAATCACAGAAGATGTAGACAATGTCATGTTGAACCACATGTCATATTGAACCATGTCATACTGAACATCACAGAAGATGTAGAAAATGTTGTATTGAACCATATGTCATACTGAACATCACAGAAGATGTAGAAAATGTCATGTTGAACCACATGACATACTAAACCATGTCATACTGAACATCACAGAAGATGTAGACAATGTCATGTTGAGCCACATGACATACTAAACCATGTCATACTGAACATCACAGAAGATGTAGACAATGTCATGTTGAGCCACATGTCATATTGAACCATATGTGATATTAAAAAACACAAAAGATGTAGAAAATGTCATGTTGAACAACATGTCATATTGAACCATAAGTCATACCGAACATCACAGAAGATATAGATAATATCATATTGAACCATATGTCATACTGAACATCACAGAAGATATAGATAATATCATATTGAACCATAAGTCATACCGAACATCACAGAAGATATAGATAATATCATATTGAACCATATGTCATACTGAACATCACAGAAGATGTAGACAATGTCATGTTGAGCCACATGTCATATTGAACCATATGTGATATTAAAAAACACAAAAGATGTAGAAAATGTCATGTTGAACAACATGTCATATTGAACCATAAGTCATACCGAACATCACAGAAGATATAGATAATATCATATTGAACCATATGTCATACTGAACATCATAGAAGATGTAGACAATGTCATGTTGAGCCACATGTCATATTGAACCATATGTGATATTAAAAAACACAAAAGATGTAGAAAATGTCATGTTGAACAACATGTCATATTGAACCATAAGTCATACCGAACATCACAGAAGATATAGATAATATCATATTGAACCATATGTCATACTGAACATCACAGAAGATATAGATAATATCATATTGAACCATAAGTCATACCGAACATCACAGAAGATATAGATAATATCATATTGAACCATAAGTCATACCGAACATCACAGAAGATATAGATAATATCATATTGAACCATAAGTCATACCGAACATCACAGAAGATATAGATAATATCATATTGAACCATAAGTCATACCGAACATCACAGAAGATATAGATAATATCATATTGAACCATATGTCATACTGAACATCACAGAAGATGTAGACAATGTCATGTTGAGCCACATGTCATATTGAACCATATGTGATATTAAAAAACACAAAAGATGTAGAAAATGTCATGTTGAACAACATGTCATATTGAACCATAAGTCATACCGAACATCACAGAAGATATAGATAATATCATATTGAACCATGTCATACCGAACATCACAGAAGATATAGATAATATCATATTGAACCATATGTCATACTGAACATCATAGAAGATGTAGAAAATGTCATGTTGAACCACATGTCATATTGAACCATGTCATACTGAACATAACGTTAAAAAATGAATAATATAAATAGGAAATAATGAGGAATTATTGAACAAAAATCTGAAGGTAGCAAACACTATTTGAACCCCCCAAAAAAACAAGGTAAATATTTTCCCTCAAAACATGAACAAATAGTTCAATTATAGATGTTTATGGGTAATTTATAGTGTTACCAAATAGGTGTGCAGATACAAATATGCCTTCGCATCAAAGTAACAGAGGTTTAAGTGACTATACTGCAAAACTTGATTTTTGATTCATGTTTCTTATAGTTTATCAAAAAAGCCCAAAGGAAATAACCATTGTGAAGAATATATAATTGATATTGTATTAAGAACAAGATATTTCTAGCATCATGGATAATATAAAACAACATGCAAACAGTCATTGCATTACATTCAAGCAGTTTATTCTAAAACAAAAAAAGCCAAATATGTTCATGAGAATGGACTATAAAATCACACTCCCACATATATCTCAATGGTTAAAAAGAGTTCAAAAGACATAGCGGATTGACTACACTGTACTCAGTTTCCCATACGTATTCCAAAACACGCCGCCTGCTGAGAGTACCACTCATAGCACGTAACTCTATAGCTTCAAGCGATAATCCACAGGGATCTCGGAAAAATTCCACCTTGTACATGAGACGACACGAGCTGGATTCTAACCCATGACTTTCTTGAACACCTGACAAACAACTTAACCACTACGCTGATCCCTCAATCTCATTAATGTCAAAATTTTATGGCAGTATATTTCATGGCCAATTACGTTAATTTAACAAGGCAGACTAGAGATACAAATATTGATTTGATTTATAAGAAGAACAAGTTAGCTAATTATGCAATTAAATTTATTCTCACCCAGCGGAACGCCGGGTATTTCTTCTAGTATATATATATATATATACAGCCATCCCTCAATTATCACGGTTAATAGGGACCAGAACCAGCCGTGATAAGGGAAAAACCGCCTAGTAGTGTCATCCTCTCATTTTTAACACACGTACATTTTTTGTGTATGTACAATATCAATAAGTGTATATGAAACCATATAAGTGCATATGTTATTATTAGAACATTAAAGAATAGTTTCAAACATGTAAATAAAATATTAATAGTATAAATAACATACATAAAATAATGTATAAATAATATAAATATGATATGTGTGTGTGTGTAACATACGTAGATGTAACTAAAGTGTACATACTGTAAATATGTTTTTAGAAATCTGTGATGTACTGATGCCGCGATAAATGAACCACGAAGTAGCGAGGGATGACTGTATATAATTTGGAATTAGTTCTAAAAACTGTGTAATTACATATTTTGTAATTCAATAGGTCTTCTGTGTCTGATATTGTGCAAAGGGACCTGAATTTCACATGTTATTGCTTTCACATGTTGTCCCGTCATCTATTACTTCTTTTTATAACTATGAGATTTTATGAGTGGGATTTATTGCAATCTTCAAAAGGGCTGTATGTGTATTGTGATTCAACAGAAACTAATCTGTATCATTTATTATATTTTATGATTAAGACTTTATCAGATCTGTCATTTACTAGATTTTATTATCAAGCAATCAGCAGTCGATAATCAACAAAGTCAAAGAAGAACGGGTGCTAAACATAAAAATATATGAAGAGAAACCACAACAAGTAGAACTTTATCAATATCTCGGACACATAATCACAAATGACGACAGATGTAAAACAGCAGTTAAAAGGAGAATAGGAATGGCTAAAAGTACTTTCAATGACATGTGGAAAAATATTGACATCTAAACAAATTACAAACAAGCTAAAAATGAGAATTATAAAATGCTACCCAGTACATCTATTCTATATTAATGTATGGCTCAGAAACATGGAAAATGAAGAAACAAATAGAAGACAGAATTTATGCCTTTGAGATGTGAATATCGCCTGTGTGTTGCCGGGCCCAAAAGGGGAGCAAAGAATAGCAACACTGTTTACCTTCCATGCATGTCGTAAGAGACGACTAAGGAGGTTATGGGATGGAGTTGGCTGTCTCATCCCATATAGGGTCAGTGACCCAAAGCCATGCTGAAGTCGGATGTGTCAGGCCGAAAGGCGCAGATATCGCAGCAATGCTGTAAACCATGACACAACGCATTCCGTTCTCCGGACTACATCCTGCTAATCTGCAGGAGTTTGAGAATAAATGAAGAAGAAGAAGAAGATGTGAATATATAGAAGAACCATGGAAAGAGACGAAAATGAATAAACAGGTTCTAACAACACTTCGTATGAAAAAAGAACTATTATTAGAAATAAAGTTCAAATAAATGAAGTATTTTGGACACATTAAAAGACATGACACCTTGTTGAAGACTTTACTTGAGGGCAAAGTCAAGAGGATGCAAGCAAGAGGTAGACGGAGATACAAATGGGAAACATAACAAGATGGACAGGTTACGATCTTGTCATTTATAATTTTAAGATCAAGACTTAACCAGTTCTATGAAATTATTAAACCTGATTCTTGATTAGGAACAAGCATCACTGCACAAGACGCATTCATACAAATGATATAATCAGCCATAAAATGCCATCATCTTGAACTGGAAACCAATATTTATAAGATTATGTCTATCACTTCACCTGATCCATTATTTCATGACATAAGACTGACCTGATCATTCTGTCTGTTTCCAAGAGCTCACGGATATCTTGTCTCTCTTCTAAAGGAATTGATCTGTACACAAACATCAGAAACACACAACTTTAATAGATCTTACATCAATCTATCTTACAGATTATCATCATCAATTAGACACTTCTGCCCCCATCAAAAAATGATTCTAATTAACAAGTTGGAGAATTCTAGATAAATTCAAGTTGGAGAATTCTAGATAAATTCAAGTTGGAGAATTCTAGATAAATTCAAGTTGGAGAATTCTAGATAAATTCAAGTTGGGCTTATGACAGTAATATTTAAGTCAAATCACATGGATGAGTTATTTCCCCAGTTTTTTAAAGGATTGGTTTCCCAAGGATTGGTTTCTGGCTCTGTTATGAGTAGTACAGACCACATTGTGACAGCCAAAGTAATGATTTTAAATCCCGCCGCAGGCAATTACGCATCTGACCATTCAGAAAGCAATGGCAAACTACTATATGCTAACACTGACAAGAAAATCACTACAGCCAAAAATTCTGGATTGATGGCTGCAGCCCGATTTGGATGCTACCAATGTATTTGTTTTGGGTTCCTACCTACATTTTTTTAGGATTGGTTCCACTAATTTTTCTGTCTCTGCATTTAAAAATGATTCTCAAGGCTTGAATTACTTCTCCAGTTTTTGAAGACTGGGTTCGTAATCTTTTATTTTGGGACTGAAAAATACTGACATTCTCATAATCTTCATTTAACTACGGGCTCCATAGATGTCAATAATAGTGGACGCCATTATGTTACTAGGGCCCATAGGCTCCTCCAGTTCACTTCTTTACTATGCCCTGATTCATCAGTACAGAATTACGCAAAGTTAAGCTCATATGACGTAGAATTCCTGCCACAAGAAGCTAGGAATACATCACAGCCTGAAGGTCAAATTACTTTACACATTACGATTGTAAGATGGAGAAAGCGGGCTGATTTTTTCAAAGAATTTCTAGAATGATTTTTCCATTTTCGATGTCATATTTTACTATCAAATGTCACACTGCATGGCATGGTAAGTAATCATCATGGAAAGTAATATCTACATGTTTTAATTATTATTTTTGTGTTATTATATTATAAGAATGTTCGTTTATTCATTGAATAACACAAAAACAATATGTATCAGGGGTGCCACATGTCAGCATGCAAAATAACTACATTGTGTGTCGGTCTAGACCTAATGTTGGACGGACTGACATTTTTTTTATAGATTTCTTCACGTTTTATTAGCTTGTTCAGTCCATATTATATTATTTTGTATATGAAACAACATATATACAACAGAAATAGGTATTTAGGAGTATTTTATCAGTGTTTCCATGCATTGTTCAAGTATTAGGGTCATCAAGAAATTATATTTGCTATTTTTTAAATTGTTGTTTTGAGATTCCCCCCCCCCCCCCCCCCCCATTTTCAGCTTCATAACTTGCTCACAACTGTCACAACACACATACAACAACCAAAAAAACCCCACAATAATATGCATTGTTCACTCCTTTATTTACATCTGCAAAAATTATTTTGATATCTTTACAAACAAAAAAGGTATCGCACTTTTACTCTTGATAGATGGAAGGGACTTGTGGTATTGTAGTTTTAAGCCACTTGTCTGCTGATCAGAAGACACAGGTTTTGAGTTGACTATTCATGGCTTGAAATAAAAATTACTCCCATCGTTCATCCAGCCACAAGGAAGTAGGATACCAGGTCTCATGCTCTAGGATACCCTGATATACAGACAGGGAAGGGATAGAACAGAAACTGTCGGATCACTGCAGAATGAGCTAGACCATATCGCCTCCCGGTGTGATGATTCAGGGGCACTGATCAACCAAGAGAAGGCTACAGTGACATGGTTCTCTCTTAACAATCACATTGTAAAGTCTGCGACACCAACGGTAGAGATGAGAGAGCATGATGTAATCAGGACAATACCCTACAATACCTGGGTGTTGGATTCGATTGTAGTCTGTGTTTCTGGGAACACTTTGATCATGTTATCGCAAAGGACTTTCAGCTCTGAGAATGATGGCAGCGGCTGACACTAAACAACCAAAGTTCGCAATCTTTTATGAGGCTTTTGTCCTCTGTCATTGAATATACAGGCACCAATATCACCACCAGTCACACACAGATTGAGAGGTTGGAGAGAATTCAAAACGAAGAATTCAAATATTTCTCCTTGATTTTCTGAACACGACAACAGTAAACAGCCGCCATCTTTTTTTTGTCAATCACACTTGACCAAAGTGCGGTGAAGGTTAAAAGAGCAATGGTTAGACCAAAAGAAACACCCAGAAGAACAATACTTAGAGAAAGTAAAACAACCAATATTCATACTATTCAAGAACTGCACAGAATAGCTTTGAACAGATAGAATTGGAGAGATCTGACCTCTACCCTATGCGTTAACTTCAGCGCAAAAGGAAAATGAATGAATGAATAGTGTTCATTGCAGATCTTGAGCCAATCTTCCTGCTTCTGTGAGTGTCATGTTCAGGTGGTATTTTATATCTTGCATCCATCTTCTTCATGTCCTACCTCTTTTAGATCATTGCCCTGACATCATCTCCTCCATTATGGTATTTTCTAGGCTGTCACATCGCTTTATATGACCAAAAGAATCCAGAGACAATCTCATACACAAAAAACTGAAAGTGTTGGAGGTCCACAAGAAATGAAAATGTCAAGCTTACTATAACTAACAGTCACAATTTCACCAGTTTCACATGCACATACACGCTATTAATCACAAACCCACCTTTCTATGTTTGTTACATTATGTAATTTTCGTGCAGTGACATAATCTATGGAATCTCATTTGGGAGAATAAGACTGAAATTTGTTGCTCTTCTGATGAACTGTGTCTAAGAATTAAATATTGGTTATATCACCTGCCAACAAGTTGAAGTGTGTTTTGGTGGATTATAAATGCTGCCACTGATCCTAAGAGAGTTCCTATCAATGCAGATCCGAGCGCATCAGCAAAAGATGACCCTGTCAATGCAGAGATACTGATGCAGGCACCAGCAATGCCTACTCCGACAACAGCAGCAAAGTCCTCTAGAAGCACCACATTGACATTTGGATCAACAGCACGTAACACTGTATAGAAAAATAAAATATGAGTGTTAATGGAAGTGACACAAGTTGAAACTATGTAAACTAGATGTTTTTTTGGAAAATTTCTCCGTAACTAGGTAAACTAAATGTTTTTTTGGAAAATTTCTCATTAACTATGTAAACTAGATGTTTTTTTTTGGAAAATTTCTCCTTAACTAGGTAAACTAGATGTTTTTTTTGGAAAATTTCTCATTAACTATGTAAACTAGATGTTTTTTTTGGGAAAATTTCTCATTAACTAAGTAAACTAGATGTTTTAATAGAAAATTTCTCATTAACTAGGTAAACTAGTTTTTGGAAAATTTCTGATTAGCTATAAAAAAAAATTGGTAGCATATCCTTTACAGGATGTAGCTATCAACCCAGTATTTTTTGGCTGTGGTGATTTTCTAGGCAATATAAATACGCTCAGTAGTTTGCCAATGCTTTCTGAACAGTTCACATGCACAATTGCCTGTGGCGGGGATCAAACTCGGTACCTTGGTCATCACAGACGTGCTCTGTACCACTTCACCACAGAGCTGGACGATTAACTATATAAACTAGATATCTTCCAGATAATTTATATGCAAACTAGACGTTTACATAGTTTTAAATAAACACATGGTAAATATGCAGATGCTATGCGTTCATTTGTGCAGGGTCATTTATGCGTTCATTTGTGCAGGGTCATTTATGCGTTCATTTGTGCAGAGTCATTTATGCGTTCATTTTTGCAGGGTTATTTATGCGTTCATTTGTGCAGTGTTATTTATGCGTTAATTTGTGCATGGTTATTTATGCGTTCATTTGTGCAGGGTTATTTATGCGTTCATTTGTGCAGGGTTAATCTTGAAAGAACCAACACAATGAAAAATTTGGGAGGTATTTTTTTGACAGAAATCTTGGCTTTAGGGAGCATGGTGATCACATCACTTTAACGCAGGCAGAGGCCTTGCAGCAATAAAAGTTATTGCTGGTGCTCAATGTAAACTGAGGTTACTACTTTTTCTATACCATCCTCAGTGACACGATGAGTGTGATCAGTAAAATACAAATGGGGGTTGCATTGAAGAACAGTGACTTGAAACAGTCTAGTGGTTGAAGTTGGAAAGTGTCATATTCATGTTCATGCCTGGTCATATGAGTGTTCAAGGCAGCGAAAGAGCAGATCAGCTGGCTTGCACTGCTACTATATATGGCGGTAGAATAATAGGTCGTGGGGGCATAATGAATTCCTTATTAGAAGCAATACAGGAACATGAAATTAATGAAGGCGATGATTATTTTTCCATCATCATATATGTGACGAGTATTTAGCAGAACGTTGTCCTCACCGTAAGCCTCTCAGTTCTGTGCAAACTGTCCAACTTTTTCTAGCGTCATGTTTTGAAGGTCTTCGATGTTGTGTCCACCATAGTCTTGGTCTGCCTCTTGTTCTCTTTCCTAGAAATTTTCCTTTCATGATTAATCTTTCTAAATTATTGTGTCTTTTTATATGTTCAAAATATGTTAGTTTACGTTTTTTTGGATAGTTTTGAGGAGACAGCTTTGTCAATATCCAGAATAAATTAACTGGGCTTTAAATGTAGCATTGCCAGAAATGAGAGCTACTTTGAGCTTAGAAGAAGCGAGGTAAGCGAATAGGTGCTAGCTGAACAGACCTGGTTTAAATTTCATCTGCTACCTTTTGACTATTTTATAACTCCTCCATACTTTCTAATCAATAAAAGATAATACTGCTGTAAAACTGTATGAAAATAGTACTTACTTAGAACATAGGTAATATCGTCTTACTGGACGACGGCTAACAAACTATCACTGGCTGGTGCAAATGTGAAAAATACAGACAGTACACAGGATATAATCATACAAATAACAGTACACAGGAGATAATCGATGTTTCAACCAAAAGTCCTTTCTCAAGTTCTGAAACTTCACAAAATATAGCCTAGAGATATTTGCCCCTTGGTCTGTAGTGTTTGAAGACGCTCAGTATTGACAAGTGTTACTGCTGACAATAGTTTTGGACATTTCAGGTCTGAAAATGCATCTGATCTGGAGGGTATCTTTCAAAATAACAATAGAATGGATAAAATAACAATCCCAATCCTGGCCGTCTAACAATGGGGATAGTTATGTACTAAATCATTATAATTTGGGGGTGCGTTCTTACTGCTTAATATATGAGGTTGCGTGAAACAGTCTCAGGATTCGGCCAATGGAGTGTCTCCAAGGGTGAGTATTTTAATTCATCCAAAATATTAAAATGTGATTAGTTCAGGGATCATGAATCAGGGCAGAATGTTAGGAATACGATAAAAAGACATAATTTATCTCAAGGCTTAAAAGTTTATCAGCTCACATATGGGTCTATGCAGTTTCCACAACCCTTCTTGTCTTAGAAAGAACATTGGTTCAATCTATGTTCCTTCAGCACCAAACACTGTGTACAGGGCAGAAACCAGAGCTCTCCAGATGTGATGCTACTGTATGTAATTCTTCAATGTTGTGGAGACCCATAGTCATACTCTCTTTGATGGTTGTTCTGTGAAAAGTCTCTCTTAGTTGTGCTCTTTTTATTATGCCATCTGGTCACCATTTTAATGCTTGTAGTTGGAGTATGTTTTCATTCATTCTAAGTACATTGGTTGCCAATGGAAAAAATATAGTTTTTTAATAGTTCTAACTGTTTCTTCCTTTCCATACATTCTCATCCTGTAATGTTTTTTATAGGGCCATTACTAATGGGAATTGATAAAGTTACATTTATTCTGTCACACTAACAGTATTCCTTGAGGTCCATTCCATTAGCTTTTGCACCTTTCCTCACTTGGTTAACAGCAATGACGAGACTTGCTGAGGACAAGAAACAAAACAATGGTCAACATGTGCTAAAATCAAATAGATCTACTACCATAAATTATATTATGTCAACATGTGATAATATCAGATAAATATTCCACTATAAATTATACTAAGTCAACATGTGACAATATCAGATAAATATTCCACTGTAAATTATACTAAGTCAGCATGTGATGAGATCAGTTAATGTTGTATCATAAATTATCTTATATCAACAAATGGCAAAACAAAATTGTTAGCATATCCTATTCAGGATGAAGCCATAAATCCAGCATATTTTGACTGTAGTAATATTTTAGGCATTATAAATACGTTAAGCAATTTGCCACTGCTTTCTGAACAGCCCGGTTACACAATTGCCTGCGACAGGATTGATGATACCTTAGCTATCATAGATGCGCTTTGTACTCTGCCTCCACAGAGATGCAAAATGACCTACATAGGGACATAGTGTATGAGTCTCAGAGACTAATTCTCAACACCTGCACAGTATTAAGAACCAGTCCTGAACTCATGTTGCTGATCACTTCAACAGCACAGACATGTTGCCCATAAATTAAATTGTGCTCTTTTGATGACCAGACTTGATATGCGAATATGCATATCCATTAATTTGGCACACTACAACCTTTTGGTATTAACATCCATTATTCCTAGAAGTAGGGGTGCAAAGGGAATGCACTGCTCTTGGTGGACCCATGGTTAGTAGATAACCAAGATCCCAAAAGAACCTCCTCGTGGTGCACCATGGTAACAGAAATACAGTGGTTTGTGCTGATTCTGGCCACAACTTTTGTGAATGTGGAGGTAGCAGATGGAAAGAGATTTGATTGCAGAAAGACAGGCAATATCTCAGACACCTCTGTGCCAACACATGCAGCAGCACTGTCAACACACAGTGAAGCTAGTCAGGCTGAAGCATTGGAGGGACTGCCAATGCAGTTGTTACGAAGTGGGCAGATGTTATGAGAAATATAAAGAATTGGTGCGTTAGTCACCATAAGAATAATAGCACAATGAGGACACTGAGAGGGAAGCACAGCATTAGGGGGCAGCGGCATGTGCAAAGAGAATGGAAAACGTTTCAAGGAAATCGGAACTAAAGTGTTGTTTGCTCGAGACAAGCTTCTAGTTACCGGTGATCCTAGCCCGGGCCTAACTCTACTGTCAAGTGTTTCCTATACCGGAATCATGCTCATGGAGAGAAAAGGTTCAGTACCCGATGGGCACAGTACAGACGTCCAAGGTGACAACCACTGTTCTGCTAGTCCCTGACGCTCCTAAATATGAGTATAGACTTAGACGAGTGGTTCACGATGTTGGTGAATGACATTTTGGCTAAGAGAGCGAATGAGTTCAAGCCCAACTCTTCCGTTGAGTTCTTCCTAAACCGGAACCAGGCTCGAGGATGAGAAAAGGTTCAGTACCCAATGGGCATGGGCACAATACGTCTAATTACATGAGACTAGTTCACTGGCGGTGGAACACCTCGTGTAAGATAGACGTGAAGGACAAATCGTCTCGGCGTAGAGTCAGTATACATTTGCTGCCTAGCGACAGGAAGGCTGTCACAGGCTAGGGTAGCCCACCTGAAATGTCAAGGTATGCCGACATCGGATTTGCTGAGCCTACAAGGTGCATAACGGTGGCACTACGTAACTACTCTCCCGGCGGAAACCACACAAATATTCATGCTGATTACAATGGATTGAATGCAAAACAAACAAACCTACAAGTAGATATCCAGTTGTTTTCTGTCAATTTTCTGTTTGTTTTCTGTCTATCCTCTAGTTATTATGCTTCAAGTTATCCTTCACACTCTTGTGACATTTATTCTTTTTAATTTTGTTTTGCAATCATTGATAGTGCCATCAATTACTCACTACTTGTTATGTTGTGTTCTTGAAAAAGGCCTTTTTGTTGAAATGTTGATGTTTTCCAGTGTGTTTCCAGTGATAAGCTAAACTTCATTACCCTATTTCCAAGTTTTGCCTATTGGATTAGTTATGCTGCAGTTGTTACCTATTATTACGCTATATATAAATAGATAAGAATATGTTGTATAACATGTAATGGATATTTACCTCCTTCAGAGATGAAAGACCCAATTAATGTTGCAACACACTGAGGATGAAAGTTTGAACAGTATGAAGGCATAAAAGGTACTAAATAACTCAGGTAAAGGTACTCCGTATCATATCATGTTGTAGGTGTGTCAGGAGTATCTACTTCACAGTACTGAGACTAACCTTTCAAGTGAATGATGACTTTTGTTTGCTTTCAGGAGAAAGATGACATTTGTTTGCTTTCAGGTGAAAGATGAAATTAGCTTGCTTTCAGGTGAAAGATAACATTTGTTTGCTTTCAGGAGAAAGATGACATTTGGTTGCTTTCAGTGAAAGATGAAATTAGCTTACTTTCAGGTGAAAGATGACATTGTTTGTTTTGAGGATGGTGCATAAGTACTCTACTTTCTACCAAATCAAAATTTTAAAATTTCTAGAAATGAAACACAATCACCAAAATAAATCCCACAGATATTATATCGGGGACTTGAACTAATGTTACAACATGTGTGCACCTCTTATATCATTGTCCTGTGTAAGAAATATCAGAACACAAACGACTATTGTCAAAGTGCAATAATTGTCCTAATGTATAAAACTACAAGCTAAATGTCTAAAATTATTCATGTTTTCCCACAGAGAGAGTTGTGCTTTACTTTAAAAATTTTTTTTTCTCAAACTTCCGCTGTATCTCTCTTGCAACAGATACAATAGTCTGCTAGATTTTCAGCAGGATATATTCCAGAGAATGGAGATGTGCTGTGTCACCATTTTATTTATGTCAGTGTCCAGATACATTCAACTTCAGCTGTGGTAACTAATACATTCAATATTTGTATCATTTCCACTGAATGGTGGATGTCTGTAGCTATATGATAATATTTTAAAAGTTGTCACTGAGG
Organism: Meghimatium bilineatum; assembly: GCA_034231615.1. Taxonomy (NCBI): domain Eukaryota; kingdom Metazoa; phylum Mollusca; class Gastropoda; order Stylommatophora; family Philomycidae; genus Meghimatium; species Meghimatium bilineatum. The sequence continues at coordinate 17,872,484 of CM067312.1, read as the reverse complement.
CTTAAACTTTATTCTGGGGACAGAAGAATAGTACTACTGATACCTTCTATGAATGTCATAAGATGACACAAACAAACCAGTAATTGGAAAAGCAAGGTACTGCTTACAGATAAATCAAATGTTATAGTCACAGCTGAAAGGACACTACAGGACCAACATCTTGTTAAAATAGAAATATCATCTACAGAACAAAAGAAGATAGGGAAGACATAGAACAACTTAGAGCTCCCTGTAATTGATATCACATGAAAAGAACATTCCTACATTCCTAAAAAAAAAAGCACCCAAAGCTAACTCACTGCAACAGAGAAAGCACCCTACACTATCAAAACAACTAATAAAGCACCCTTCACTATCTTAACACAACAAAGAAAGCACCCTTCACTATCTCAATGCAACAAAGAAAGCACCCAACACTATCTCAACACAACAAAGAAAGCACCATTCACTATCTCAATGCAACAAAAGAAGCACCCTTCACTATCTCAATGCAACAAAGAAAGCACCATTCACTATCTCAATGCAACAAAAGAAGCACCCATCACTATCTCAATGCAACAAAGATAGCACCCTTCATTATCTCAACACAACAAAGAAAGCACCCTTCACTATCTCAACACAACAAATAAAGCACCCTTCACTATCTTAATACAACAAAGAAAGCACCCTTCACTATCTCAACGCACCAAATAAAGCACCCTACACTATCTCAACACAACAAAGAAAGCACCCTACACTATCTCAACGCACAAAAGAAAGCACCCTACACTATCTCAACACAACAAAGAAAGCACCCTTCACTATCTCAACGCACCAAAGAAAGTACCCTACACTATCTCAACACAACAAAGAAAGCACCCTACACTATCTCAACACGACAAAGAAAGCACCCTCCACTATCTCAACACGACAAAGAAAGCACCCTCCACTATCTCAACGCACCAAAGAAAGCACCTTACACTATCTCAACACAACAAAGAAAGCACCCTTCACTATCTCAACGCACCAAAGAAAGCACCCTACACTATCTCAACACAAAGAAAGCATCCTACACTATCTCAACACAACAAAGAAAGCATCCTACACTATCTCAACGCAATAAAAAAAAGCTGAAGCTTCTATACTTCTATTTTATATTTGAGATGACAATCATGTTAGAATCTAGAAGGCATATGAGTTTATTCCTTAACCAGACAGTAGAGGTTGACTTTCAGCTCCATATTAGTATTTCTCTGGCATTCTCTTCGATGGCAAGGTTTTCCGCAGCTCCAGAAAGTTACAAATGATTGTATTTCAATTTTGAGGCATGCTATAGACAAGAAAGGTTTACTTTCCAGCAGTTTAAGCATGGGTCTTTAACAGACTTCACCACGACAGAGATCTTGTAGGTGGATAGTTCATCTGACAATCAACCTCCTTAGTCACCTCTTATGACTTGCATGGTGGGGCAACTATTCCTTCTTCTTTCAAGGACTTGCTGTGAGTGCAGTTAGGATATCCCTCACACAACTAGGAAATGATCTGGAAATACCTTTACATAATTACAAATTTAAAAAAATGGAATTCCTAATTTTTTATAAAATCCACATACATACAATAGATAAAAGTCCAGAAATTGCTCATCATCAACACGTGCCATCTCTGCATTATTGGTTAGTCCAGAAATGAAAATACAATAACTTGCCTCAGTTGTGGTAGAAATGTTTTTCAGAATGCAACGGCTTCCAGGTCAACGCAGCCTTAATTGGGTACCGGATTAATCCAGGAAATAAAGACTGCGAGGGAGAGCAGATGGCTATTCTCATATAGCAGAGCCACTGAAATGTGAGATCGCTAACATCTCATACCCCTACAGCATTAATGAAAGTGGTATGGGTTAACTTAACACTCACCCAGTGGAGATTTCCTAGCTCTTGTGGGTGGAGAAAGCCAAGAAGACTGTGGTAATAGGACAATCCAGTACCAAAGAAAAATATCCCGACTCCGCTTATCAAGGATGAAATGTTACGCAAACTTCTATATCCATACCTGGATAAACCAAATGCAATAGATTAGTGATATATCAAATCTTAAAATTCAATTTAAAAATTAATAAAGTTGTATTGAAATATTAGTAACACAAACCATAACATAACACAATATATTGTCTATCCCCAGGTGGTGGTGTTGTCGTAGCTTCCACACTTGCCGTTGAGCATAAGATTGTGAAGGAGATGTAGTCTGTGACCCAGAGCCAGGTGTGTTGTTCTGGTTGAGGTGTAGTCGTGATTGTTCAAGATGGTCTTGATGTTGTCTATCCATCTTTTCCTAAGTCTGTCCTTGGCTCTGTATCCTGATTCCATTTCGTTATATGCTCTTATGGGAAGTTGATCATTCATCCTCATAAGATGTCCAAACCATTTTATCTGCTGTTTCTCTATATATTCAATGTATGATGTGATACCTGTTATCTTTCTGATATTCACCTCGTGCATTTTGTCGAGTCTGATGACTCCGATAGCCGTACTTAGACATTTCATTTCACAAAATTTGATCTTTCTTTATGTGTAGATGTCAGATGCCAAGTCTGGCATTGGTAACATAGTGTTGGCATAAAGATGATCTTAATAATTTGTTTCTTTACAACCATGTTGATTTTTGGGTGCAATAGCAAAGGTGACAGATGTATGTCACAGCATTTGCTTTTTGACATCTTGTTTCTATTTCTCTATCGAGTTGTCCATCTTCTGTGAAGATACTCCTTAGGTTCTTGAACTCTTTGACTTGATGTAAAAGGAACCCTATGTGTTTTGTTTTCTCTTATGGGTTCACCCCACTCCATATTAATACATATTTATTTAATACAGTATAATACAAGAATCAATGGACAGGTTTCTATGGAACAAATAGCTAACATATAATGAAACGGAATGAAATTCTGATAAAGTCACATATACCGACACATCCAATATTCGACATGTTGCATGAAGAGAGCCTCTGATCACTCGACATGCGCGCTGCACACTAAGTGGGAGGTGGATGGCCAGTTCATTGCGCGCAAATAGCTAGATCGGTATTTTAAGTTACGACTTTTAAAATTTCTGAGATAGTGCAATAGCATATGAAATTTAAAAGTTTATATGTTGTCACGTGTTTTGTCCACTGATTCTTGTACTGAACCTTTAATACTTGTTTCCTTTTTTCTTGTATCTGCTGCTAGGATTTCCATGTTTGTTTCCTCCATGCTACTAATTCTGGTATTTTGTCACCAAACCCACACACATTTATGGTTGCTTTGGTGGACATTACCTCATTTCCCCTTTAGAGTTTGTTAGCGGCGTACACAGAGCTGGATTACAATGCCTGTTGCAACGGAGTTGGTTTTCACTGATAGTTATCACATCAGGATAGAATGTTATTCACACGAAACCTGTTCAACATAATATAATATAATAACTGAAGTATATCCTGTATGATAAATTCCAGTAAAATGACACAGGATGACAGGCAATTTCTGCCTGCCAATAATTGAAATTTCGGAGAGGAGATGGGTACTAGCAAATAAAATTCTATCCACTGAAATGCCATTAGATTATCAGTATAATATGGATTGTATTTTATTTTATTTGCTCTATATGTCTTCAATGTGGCACACCTATGACCCTGACAGGATATGAGGCTTATTATTATTATTATACATTTCTATGTAGATTCTGTTTATCTAGTATTGTTAAATTGTTATATGTAGACATGTATACTCTATGTAACATGTATACTGTATATAACGTATATAGGACATGGCCATATTCATATTCTTTGCCCTGAATATCAGTAAGATTCTAGAATAAACATCAATTTAATTGTAAGCTTCCAGAAGAAAAAAAGTAAAATAAATACTAACGGATGTTCTATGTCTGGTTTCTTGAAGGAATGGTACAATCCAATTACAAGGATTATCTGAAAATGATTTGCAAAAACAACATTAACACATAACTCCTGCTCTAATCATTTAAACTCTGAACATTATGATACATTTCACATCAGTGCCGACTAGTATGAATTTTGTGACTCGTTATGAAATCTACTGAAATATTTCTGCAGATTTTTGCAATGTGATTTTGTGAAGATACAACCTTTCTCCTACAGAATTTAACCATTCAAATAATTTGTATCAAACAAACACTGAAACTAACATCGCAATTTTATTAAATACGTGAGAACTGAAGATTTTCATTTACTTTTAGGAAGAGAGTTTGTTTACTATGGTAGCAAGAAAATTCTGATAAACTTATACAGCACAAATATGTTTTTTTTTTTTTTGTTTTGTATTTTTAAGTTTTAATGTAGGCCTGTATTAGTTAATCTCTATCTATCTATTGTCTTTTCTCTGCTTTGTTTGTGATGAGATGCTGAATTAAAGAACTATTGGTTTTTGGGCTATGTCCCATTTGGAAGTTTAACATGTAGCCAGTCATATTGTGATGTCTCAGAAAATCAGTAACTTCTTAAAACCACCTTCTTCTTGGTCTTCCTCTGTCTCTTGTTGTTTCCATTCTCATATTGTATGATCTTGCAGCTAGTCAATAAGAGTTTATTCTCATTAAGTGGCCAAACCATTTCAATCTCTGTTTTTCAATATATTTGATCAGACATGTGATTGGCCTGTTTATTTTATACATCTTATGTCCAAAACATACAGCAGATTTCAGGCACAATTTAAGTTGAAGATATTAAAAAACATTTCTAGATCTATACATGCTTAATTCACAAAGACAAAAATATGTTTACCAATTTTAACTAATGACCACTATTTACACAATAAATGTAGTCCATTAAATTACAATGTTGTATTAAATTTACAAGCTGTTGCCTAATAGTATAAATTACTAAATAACTTTTAATTTATGTTTATTGGTAATTTTATATATGTGATGTGATGTGCTTGAGAAAATGTTAGAATTACAATGGTTTGGTACTGGTGAATTTTGTATTTCTAACAGTGGAATCCCATTATAACAACTTGGTCTGGGATGACAAAATATGTACGTAATAGCAGAAATTCACTATATACAGTGCAGAGATACAAAAAAAGAATTATAATTGGGAATTTTTAAAAGTGTTGTTATATAGGGAAATTTGTTATAGCAGAATGCACTATAGAGGGATCCCACAGTATACAATAATTGAGTGTCTGTTGTTTCCTGAAGGTTAAGAAGTATCAATAGTTTAATACAAAGGTGACAAATGCATTAAGTAGTACCCTACAGAATCTGGGGTATGATGATGATGATAAGTAGCCACTCAGCTGTGAGCAGATAGCCCCCTGACAGCTCAAGGTCTTTTTGATAAAGTTGAGTAATATAATATATCTACCTCAGTTAAGTAACCAAGGTGACACCCAAGCTTGTATAAAGCCCTGTTTGTTGTCTCAAAGACACTGTTGTGCTAGGATGATTATAAATGCAGGTTTGTCCATCAGTAAAGACATTCCAGTGTAGTTTAAATATAGTTCTGGGTCAACTATTTCATAATTCTTTTGTCAAATTTGTTTTGATCCATTTGCAGTGATGCTACATTTGGCATTCCTCGCCACCTTGGAGACTCACAGAGGCACAAAATTAAAATGTCTGGCATTTCTTGCCACATAAAAGACTGTCACAGAGGCACAAAATTGAAATGTCAGTTTGGCATTCCTCGCCATCTAGAGACTGTCACAGACACACAAAGGTGCAATGTCAGTTTGACATTTCTCGCTACCTGGAGACTGTCACAGAGGCACAAGGGTGCAATGTCAGTTTGGCCTTTCTCACTGCCTACAAGACTGTCACAGAGGTACAAATGTGCAATGTTAGCTTGGTATTCCACGCCACCTACAAGACTGTCACAGAGGCACAAATGTGCAATGTTAGCTTGGTATTCCACGCCACCTACAAGACTGTCACAGAGGCACAAATGTGCAATGTTAGCTTGGTATTCCATGCCACCTAGGAGACTGTCACAGAGGCACAAATGTGCAATGTTAGCTTGGTATTCCATGCCACCTAGGAGACTGTTACAGAGGCACAAATGTGCAATGTCAATTGGACATTATCTCTTCATTATCCATTGAACCCATGAGTTGGTGGACAACAGGACATACATTAAACCAATGAGTGGGTGGACAACAGGACATACAATGAACCCATGAGTGGGTGGACAACAGGACATACAACATGAATCATGTATAAATGTAAAGATGAATGTTGGAGGGATTTTTCACTGGAAGAAATGCTGCACTATATAATAATATCATCTATTAGAAATATACTGTTGCATGGATATAGGTATGGTAAGTCTATAGTAAGATCTGCACACCTTCCTTTTGTAGGAATTTGGGCTAACAATAGACCTTCCTTTTGTAGGAATTTGGGCTAACAATAGACAATTTTAGGGTTTATCTTGGATGGAAATACAGAATGATTCTTTTCAAAGTTGACACGTATGATTTAAGGTACACAGGTATACATTATAGGTGATATTTTGATTCTACAGGTATACATTATAGGTGATATTTTGATTCTACAGGTATACATTATAGGTGATATTTTGATTCTACAGGTATACATTATAGGTGATATTTTGATACATTACAGTTATGCAACTGAAACAAGGAAATGATCAGATGGACAGGTTGAAAACTAAGAATGGACAAACCCTCCTATAATTGAGCAAAATTAAAGTCTGCCCTAGCATGTACAGAGGCTGAAGATGGAGGTGCACTACACCAATAAGGACACTACACACAAATGCAAAATCAAATGGAAAAAGAAATTGATCACAGAAATGATAATTAGAGTTAATGAAAATTGCATACTTGATTCATGGTGTCTGCGCAGGAGTGGATGAACTCTGAAAACATACTGTGAGATCCTGTATACAGCCAGGCTATCAGTTTGAACAGAGTATTTGCTCCATTTCTGAAAATAAAATATTGATATCTCTGAGCACAATTCTTCTTCTTCTTCTTCTGTGTTTATTATCTGATAACCAACATGAAAGTTCATGGGATTTCCACCAGGGAACGTAAAGCATGTTGTGCTACTGGTTTACAGTACAACTGCATTATTTGCACCTTGGAAGGCTCAGCACATCCATTTTCATCATGCCTTTAATTTTGGTAGTACACTTCCCTAAACAGACCTATATAAAGCTGAATTAAAATTAATACTGAGTTTTATAGAACAATTTAAGAATATTTCTTTTACTGCTACACAATGTTCTCTTTTGAGGAATGTAGAAAAGATTTTAACAATAATGTCCATTCTGGAATAGTAGTCGCCATGACATGTATTGGGTAGATGTTTAATTTTACCCCCAAAAAAATAAAAATCCTGACCACAATTTGAATCTGAGCCATCACAAAATTTCAGACATACATTCTAACCATTTGACTTAACATTTCACAAGAAAATCATGCAATAACATATACAAATATGCAGTAAATGAATTCACAAGAATTGGTAGAACTCTTCATTTAATTATAGTTTTCCTCTATAATCTTGTATTTACAAATGATTTCTTTCGTAAATAAATTGTGTTCTTTTCTTGCCTTTTCGGTCTTGTGTCTGCCAGATGTAACATTATCTATTTTTTCTTCTAATATTATAACTAATCTTTTTTTTTATCTTGCAATTGTAACATAATACATTTTTTAATCTTGCAGCTGTAACAATCTATTTTTTCCTTTTACAGCTTCAACATAATCTATTTTTCCTCTTACAGCTGCATCATAATCTATTTTTTTTCTTGCAGTTGTAATATAATTTATTTTTTCCTTATGCAGCTGTATCATAATCAATTTTCATCTTGTAGCTGTAACATATCTATTTTTTTAATCTTGCAGCTGTAGTATAATCTATTTTTCCTCTTGAAGATGTATTATAATCTATTTTTCTATCTTGCAGCTGTCATAATATATTTTTCACCTTGCAGCTGTATCATTATTTTCCTTATGCAGCTGTATCATAATCAATTTTTTTCCTTGCAGATGTAACATAATTTACATTTTCTCTTGAAGCTGTATTATAATCAATTTTTTCCACTTGTCGCGATATCATAATCTATTTTTCTTCTTGCAGTCGCAACATAAATTGATTTTCCTTTTGCAGCTGTATTATAATATATATTTCCCTTGCAGCTGTAACATTATCTATATTTTTCCTTGCAGCTGTTACATAATCTATTTTTCCACTTCCAGCTGTAACTCATTCAATTTTTCTTCTTGCAGCTGTAACACAATCTATATTTCTTCTTGCAGCTGTAACACAATCTATATTTCTTCTTGCAGCTGTAACACAATCTATATTTCTTCTTGCAGCTGTAACACAATCTATATTTCTTCTTGCAGCTGTAACACAATCTATATTTCTTCTTGCAGCTGTAACACAATCTATATTTTTCTCTTGCTATCCTTATTGCTTATACTATGCTATCTTTCATCTTGATATTTGAGCCATTCATTTATTTAGAATTTCTTATTGATCAAATATATTCTGTAATATTTATATTCACTTTATCTGATTTGGCATTCAGCTATTATCTGTTTAATTTCATTCTCTATTTGTTTACTATTTTCATAAAGCACAATGAAGTTTTGAAATTACTGAAAGTAAATGGAGTGTAGCTTCTAAATATCATCATAAGAAGGAAGCAACAGTATTTTGGACACTTAAAGCGACATGATGGTACGAGAGGCTGATTCTGGAGGACAGAGTGCCAGGTGAGAGATGAGGAAGATCATGAAGATGATGGACCAGTGACATCAATGAATGTATGCACATGTCTCTGGCCTGTGCAGGTCTGCTTGCCCAGAACAGAGGCATTCAGAATATATCTCCTTTCTACCTGATAGATCTGACTTCAGAATGGCCTATAGGCCACTTTGACCCTCTATGGGATGGGACATTCAACTCTATCCCACCTTCCAATCTCCTTGGTTGCTCTTACATGTCTAGTAAATAACTGTGCTTTTATTCTTTGCTAGGACAACTTACCTAGCTGAATTTCTGTGGTGAACCCAGCTAGTTGCAGCTATTTGATGCTATTTTGGATGAAATGAAGGACTACTGGCCCCAAAATATAATTTTCCCCTTGTCCCCAAGCTGATACACTGGGAGCATGGCCACAGTGTTAATTGGCACATCAAATGTCACCTATTTCACTCATTTAATATAAGCTTGTGGAGTATTTCATTCTCAGTAATTGCTTGATTAAAATTACTGGCCATCTCATAATGATATCACTAGGTCAGCCAATCTTTTCAGTTTTTAACTGTTGGTGCAGTGTAGATTTGTGGAAGCTTGAACAGTGGTTGGAATCAATGTCATAGCACTCCCAGATCGTCCATAGGGACTCAGTATCTTTCATTTTATGTAATGTAACAGCATCAGACAAGTTAATTCAAGAGTATGAGACTACTTAATTCAAAAGTATCAAATCTATTAATTCAATAGTATCAGATTACTTAATTCAACAGCATCAGAACACTTCATGCAACAGTAATAGACCGCTTAATTCAACAGTGATAGATCACTTAATTCAACAATAATAGACCACTTAATTCAACAATAATAGACCACTTAATTCAACAATAATAGACCACTTAATTCAACAATAATAGACCACTTAATTCAACAATAATAGACCACTTAATTCAACAATAATATACCACTTAATTCAACAATAATAGACCACTTAATTCAACAATAATAGACCACTTAATTCAACAATAATAGACCACTTAATTCAACAATAATATACCACTTAATTCAACAATAATATACCACTTAATTCAACAATAATAGACCACTTAATTCAACAATAATAGACCACTTAATTCAACAATAATAGACCACTTAATTCAACAATAATATACCACTTAATTCAACAATAATATACCACTTAATTCAACAATAATAGACCACTTAATTCAACAATACTATACCACTTAATTTAACAATAATAGACCACTTAATTCAACAATAATAGACCACTTAATTCAACAATAATATACCACTTAATTCAACAATAATATACCACTTAATTCAACAATAATATACCACTTAATTCAACAATAATAGACCACTTAATTCAACAATAATAGACCACTTAATTCAACAATAATATACCACTTAATTCAACAATAATAGACCACTTAATTCAACAATAATATACCACTTAATTCAACAATAATAGACCACTTAATTCAACAATAATAGACCACTTAATTCAACAATAATATACCACTTAATTTAACAATAATAGACCACTTAATTCAACAATAATAGACCACTTAATTCAACAATAATATACCACTTAATTCAACAATAATATACCACTTAATTCAACAATAATATACCACTTAATTCAACAATAATAGACCACTTAATTCAACAATAATAGACCACTTAATTCAACAATAATATACCACTTAATTCAACAATAATATACCACTTAATTCAACAATAATAGACCACTTAATTCAACAATAATAGACCACTTAATTCAACAATAATAGACCACTTAATTCAACAATAATAGACCATTTAATTCAACAATAATATACCACTTAATTCAACAATAATATACCACTTAATTCAACAGTATCAGACCATTTACAGTTGTTAAATATATAATTACCAAAAAGCCAGAGATCCAACAATCAAGTATGGGTCTAACACAAATACCAAAGTGATAATAGTGAATAAGTAGATATGGGTTACAAATACTTACCACAAATACTAATAAAAAGATGATAAAAATAATGATAATAAAATGAATAAAGGCAAAAACGAAAGACGTTTCAATCTATGGTATTCGCCTGAAGAAACATACAATAATAATAAAACTACGAATAATACAGAATACAATTTATTCATTCAAAAACTTCTTTTAAAGAATAAAGATATCAATAGAAAAATTAAAATTACAAAAAAATTTACATAATTAAAAAAATTACAAATTAAGCTCGGACTAAGTCAAACAGTTATTGTTAAGTATGTCTTTTGAAATGTTTATTCTTTTAATTTTACATTAATAATATTTTTCTGTATTACTCATTATTTTCTGATTGTTCCGTGTTTGTTAAGACGAAGATCATAGATCAAAACTTCAACAGTTTTCAACCATATTCATTTTATTATCATTGTTGTTTTTTTTAGCAGTGGAAGGTATTTGTAACACACATGTACTTATGCACTATTATTATAGATGATTTTTTAATGAATATTTTTTATGGATAAATGGAACAGGCAATAGATTTGACATTGGTTGCATGATATATATAGCATAACCATCTAACATAAAAAAGAATACTTACACAAGAATTGCAGACAAAACAACTCGTGTTGATCCAGATTTCCAGAATGTAGGTTCCTATAATTACATCAATTGAAGTAAAAATTATTTTTAATGCTGTCATCTACTTTAAAGAATTATTTCTAGAATTGTTTGTAATATGTTCCTAGAAACTATTCATTTCTTAACATATTTATGTTAGTAAAGCACAGTTCATTAATGACATTCAGATTAGCATCTGACTTTGACTAGAGAACAAGGAAGAAGTATGAAATAATAATAATAGTAATAGAAGTTTGGATGTGCGTCAGTACAAATATAACAGTGACAGCACATTTCCATTCTCTGGGATACATCCAGCTGGAAATCTAGTAGGAACATTGTTAAGCTACTAGTGAGATGCAGCAGGAGTTTGAGAATAAACATAAACAAACAACATAAATAACAATAAATTATTAATAAAAATTATTTTATGATGTATGAAAGAAAACTTTCATCCATTAATGAACAAATAGACTAAAAGTCCTGTTTCACACCATTTCGGTCTATTAGAGTACAGCCTTCAGTCTATATTTTTCTGGGAACATTGATACGCTAATGCAGGGTTTTGCAATGTTAGTGATATTGCCCTATGATGCAGTAAAAGACTTCAGTGGGGTGATTTAGTCAAGGGATCTGCCGGAAGGGAAGGTGATAAAGGATCAAGAGGATGATAGAGCTTTAGCAAAAACTGAATAAATCAAATGATACAAAAACTGAACAAATCAAATGATACAAAAACTGAACAAATCAAATGATACAAAAACTGAACAAATCAAATAGTACAAAAACTTTACAAATCAAATGATACAAAAATTGAACAAATCAAATGATACAAAAACTGAACAAATCAAATGGTACAAAAACTGAACAAATCAATGATACAAAAACTGAACAAATCAAATGATACAAAAACTGAACAAATCAAATGATACAACAACATATTGAAGGTACTTACTCCTTGTTATGTACAATAAGATAAAAATACAATGCTGTTGATATTAATTGAACTGAATATGAATGAAAGTCTGGATAAATGCTCCATTTCCAATATGAAACAAGAGCTTCATAGCTCATACTTCACAGGGATTAAAATAAACAAACATACTAGATGTTCAGCAGGATGTGGTCTAGAGATTTGAGATTTGCCGTATCACTGTTTTATTTGTGTCAACAGTCGGACACATCCAATTTCTGTGGTAAAACACAACTGATATACAAACCAGCTGTAAGAAGTATGGACGCTGTGATGATATACAAACCAGCTGTAAGAAGTATGGAAGCTGTGATGATATACAAACCAGCTGTAAGAAGTATGGAAGCTGTGATGATATACAGACCAGCTTAAGAAGTATGGAAGCTGTGATGATATACAAAACATACTATGCACTTAAAAATATTAACAGATACTTTTAGTCCAGGGTCAACATCTCCAGGTGTTTCAGGGCTAGCTTGCGCTTGAGAGTTCTCAGGCTGTGTTGAGTTTGTATCTCTAAGCAGGGCTCGTAAATCCATGATGTCATCTATATGGTGGTAAAAAATAGTTACAGAATTTTAAAGAAAAGTTATTTTTCAAGTTAAACTTTTTGTGAGATAAGATGTAATTTGAATGATTAAGAAATTCTAATGATTAACATTTAATGTTTAAAAGACCAACAGAGCTGTAGATTAGAAGTATTCCACTTTTGCATTTGTTCTCATACAACTTCTACTCATTAGCCAGATGTAACCCTGGAGAATGTAATGCTTGTATCATCGTTTACAACTTGGCTGCAATATTTGCATATTTTGGCCTGAAACAGCTTTTAGTCTACTTTGACAACTGGGATGGAACAGTGAACTCCATCTTCAAATATCCTTAGGCGCCCCTTACAACATCTATGCCAGGTTGCTATTCTTTGCTCGTCTTTTGAGCCTGGCATCACATGAGTAGATTAGCCTTGTGGTGCTGAGATATGTAAGGGAAGCACTACCTGGATGCATGCTGTAAGAAATGAGTAACGAGGGTGGCCATGGGTCTGTCTGGCATAGCTAGCCCATACCACAGCTAAAAGTGACCCAAGAAACCATGCTAAGTTGGATGTGCAGAGTTGCAAGATGCAGATAATCTCAATCAAGCTATAAATTATGAAACAAAGCATTCTGTTCTTCTGACTCAATCAATCAAGCTATAAATCATGAAACAAAATAGTCTATTCTGCTATCTAAATCAATGAAATGTCATACCGAGTGCTGTAGACAATCATGCTTCTTCACAACTCTCTGTCTCTTGTGTTGTTAATAAGTTCAGTTGGTAACTCCTTTTTGTGCAGCAGTGACAACCCATCCAGAAACTTCTCTCTTTTCCTCTGTCTCTTCTCACCTTGATCTTTCCAATGGCTACTAAATGTTCAAGTTTTGTTTTTCTCATCACATGCCCTAAAAATCTTCATTGTCTGCTTCTAATTTTTGCTACAATTTGTTGTTTTACTCCAGCATCTCTAAGAACTTCTACATTATTTATGTATCTAAATTTTCTAGACACAAATTTGTGTCCTCCATGTGTTTACCTTCATTATTAAGCACTTGTTTCATCACAAATACTATTTGTTTAGCGGTTAGCACCATTCTTCCACAGAAAATTAAAGTTAGCAGCTAACAACATTCTAAGGCTCACTGTACACTGGATCATGGAAATACACAACTTTCAATGACGTCACATTGAGCACTTACATTTTTCTTTCAAATGCACTGCACAGGGGCTTTATGGCCACCATGTCATGATAGATTTACTAATCTGGGTAACTGAGCCTCTATAGGAGCTGTTTGGAGTACCATAATGATACTCATGACAATGCTTTTATGGAAGCATATTTACACTTTCTATATAGATTAATGTCAGACTCTTGTGGCGGTATGCTACAGAGCGAGTCTGTGGCGGCCCAAGGTATGAGGTTACAATCTTGCTCCAGGAAATTCTGCCGAACTGTTCAGAAAGCAAACTACTGAACATATTTATATTGTCTAGAAAAACAATACATTCAAAAAAATTCTGGGTTGATGGCTACATCCAGAATAGGATATGCTACCTAAAAAATGTAGTTTAAATCTTGGCTATGTACTCACATTTCCCACTGTTCTCAATATTTTGTAACCTGGTTTTTTCTTTCTTCAGATTCTCAAAATTTTCCCATTTGCTGATTGCTCTGAAAACAATTATTGCATATAGATTTTTGCAAGGCAATATGTTAGCGTTTGAGTCTTTAACAATTATTGCATACATATGTTTGCAAGGTAATGTGTTAGCATTAAAGTACTTAATTATTGCATACATATGTTTGCAAGGTAATGTGTTATCATTAAAGTTTTTAACAATTAATGCATATAAATCTTTGTAAGGCATTATTTTAGCATTAAAGTGTCTACAATAAAATCTCCAAGTAACATCCTGTAATGAAACATTGCTAAATAGTTTCCAGATTTGTATTTCCTTTGGTCATTGCAAGTTTTCCCTAAGACTTGCATATGTCTATTTCTTTCTATTTCCAGAAATTATGAGCATTGAAGCTGTTTCCTAGGTGCATGGGAGGTCCCTCAAAAGCTTTCTTCCAAATCCAGAAACTCCAACACTCAGCAATGTCTAAATGTCTATGTGGAAGGTATGTTCCACCACCTTGTATGCAGACATTCAATCAAAGAAATATCTGCATCCATTTGATAGTTTCAGTGTTGGTCACTTTTGACCATATATGAATTCATGGTTTCAAATATATGACAGTATCTCAGTGAATGGAAGGTCTTAAAGTCTTAGTTTGGGCCAATCAGATCAATGACCATGCAACAGTAAACCTTTAGTAGGCAACATGCCTTTTCTTTTGTCCCACAGTGCTTTATCTATAAAAATTA
This sequence comes from Meghimatium bilineatum, assembly GCA_034231615.1. Lineage (NCBI taxonomy): Eukaryota > Metazoa > Mollusca > Gastropoda > Stylommatophora > Philomycidae > Meghimatium > Meghimatium bilineatum. The sequence continues at coordinate 17,857,247 of CM067312.1, read as the reverse complement.
TGTTTTTACCCCTGTAAGTAGGAGGCTTTGACTTAAAGCATAGCTATTCGCTGAGACAAATAGTCTACAGAAACGATGTGAAGTTGGTTGAGAAATCTTCAGTATATTCTAGTCACATCGAGCATGAGGATGGAGATAGAGGGAGTTACAGCAGTACTTACTTGGTTATCATACAACTGATACATCAACACACTCGGTAATACTCACTGATTCTCAAAGCATGCTGCGCAAGATAGAAAAGTTCATGCTAAGAAAAGAATGGTGGGACATATTGAACAACTTAATTGTCCAGAGCATTACATGGATATACTGCTGTGGTCATGCTTGGGTTAGAGTAAACGAGAGAGCCTAGTTATTGGCAGGCAATGCGGTGATAGACGGCACAATGCTGAGAAGAGAAAAAGCAGACTTGATCAAGACAGTAATAAATTCATTTCAAGATGAAGAGGATGTCAATGCAGCTGAGAATGTACACATACAGAGAATGTTAGAAATGGGAGTATCTAGAGGTGAGGGAAGGAAAAGTAAATCTTTTGGAAGACTCCGAAGATCATGTAATCAACACCTGACCGAGACTCTGAGTCTACATACAATGAGATGGTTGTTGGAATGGAGAGCGGAGTACTTATGGGAATGTCCCACGTGCCGTGAAGCTAGTTTCTAATAAAGAATCAAGATAGTTGGAGTCTTCTGGAAATTAAATAAAGATCTAGAGACATCCCTATTGAACAAAATGATACAATAGCTTTATTCTCTGATTGTAATTCCTGGCAATATAAACAATAATAGAATTATATAACACGATTTCTCAAAAATGTAGTTATGCAGCTGACTGTATGTGCTCTATGAGATGGTATGCTTAAAAATAACTTTAGTGATTAATGATTTTCTGAAACGATGGAGATACACAATTAGGCATCACACTTAGAGTTCTGTCTATTTCAGTAGGTCATTAAGGGTATGTATGCTGATAGTTTCCATAGCACACTGATTGTATATCTCATTTCTGTACACTTCTACATATTTAAGATATAGTTCTTTCAATATGTCTAATGTCATGATTTCTAATTGTTTCTTTTGGTGACATTTACTTCATTTCTCAAGCATCTTATCTTGCATGTGATTTTCGTTGCAAATCACTTGATTGGACATAGATATTTGATGGCTAGCACAAATGTAATATGTATGAATTATCTTTTTCTACTTCTTCTGCGTTCATTCTCAAACTGCCACTGGATCTCCTTTGCAGTAGGACCATGGTCCTACTAGATTTCCAGCAGGATGTAGTCCAGAGAATATAAATGTGTTGTGTCACTGTTTTATTTGCGCCAATGGCCCTACACATCCGTCTTTGGCGAGTATCAGCTATTAAATGACTGCATTACTTATTTTTAAATGTCTAGTTACTTATTGTAGATAGCGGGTTAAGAAAGGGATGCACCCTATTGCCATACTTATATAATATATATGTGGAAAACATCATGAGGAAAGTCAGGAGCGATAAAGAGCACACAAATTTCCATCTCATAAATATAGTCAGTCAGGTCCTCTTTTGCCAAGCTTGGCACATAGGGTGGATGTCATAATTCTCCATGCCTGTCGGTCAGTTGCTAGGGGTTGCAGATCGTATGCATTTATGCCTGTTGATTTTAATTCATTCTTCTTCTTCTTCAGCGTTCATTCTTAAACTCCCACTGGATCTCTGTCCCACTAGATTTCCAGCAGGATGTAGTCCAGAGAATGGAAATGCGTTGTGTCGCCGCTCAATTTACACCAATGGTCCGACACATCCGTCTTCGGCGGTAATTCATTCATAAATGTTCTTCTGAGCATTGTTTTTGGTCTTCCCTGTTTTCTTTTTCCCGTCTGGTGTCCACATATAGACTTTCCCAAAATTGACCTAAAATTGATTATTTTTGAGGTCATCAAAGTAATAACCAGGACCCAACTGATTGAAATGCTGGATGTATTCCAGTGCTTGTACTTACATATCTTCAACATCTGATCTGAGGTAGAGAGTAATGCGAGTTCCTTCAGCATAGGGACTACGTCTTGTGTACTTCGGGAGCTCCTCAAGATCACTGATAACAGAACAAACATGCGTCACATTACAAAGACTAAGCTGGATAGAATTAAACTCTTCATCTTCACAAGGGCTTTCCTACCTTGCCATAATGTATTTAGAAGTAATTTTTAAAATTGAGATTTCAGTGGCTTACCAGCAAATGTGGTCTGCTTAAATGGCTGTTTTAGCGGCTTACCAGAGGTAAGGAGTTAAAATAAACGTATAAATGCACATAAGACCCTTTTACTTCTTAGATACTTTCAACAAAATAGACTGGGAGGAATTGTTTGAACACTTACAGATTAAACCTTGGTACATTGAAGCCATACAGTCATATGGACTGTGTTGTCACAAGTGGACAACAATATTACCACCAAATGAATTTTATGTCATTGAATGTCTGCACACAAATTCGTGGAACATGTCTGCTACATAAAGATACAGACCTTCAGTTAGAGTCCCCTGAAAGCATTGCTTACAACTGTGAGGTGGAATTTTCTGAATATGAAAGAAGGGTGTATTATGGGGAGAGGTGCCTACATTCAAACTTTTTAATATTATGCACAGTTTCATTACAACTTTGTTACAGTATGCATAGCTTTTGTGACGTCACTGAAATCACATGACTAACAAGCCTTGTTGCCACAAAAACAAAATGGCTAATTTTATAGAAGATGTTTGATTACTGAGTATGCCAGCTACAGATAAATTTGTTACAAATTCGTGGAGATAAACATGTGACACAAAACGAAAAGGATCATGAGGGGCATGGGGGGGGGGGTGTGGAAGGGTTGCTCTCAGTGGATAGCATGCTAATTGATGCATCTGGCAGGCAGTAGTCCTAGTGACTGTGAAATGCATATTGCATCTTTATCAATATTTCTGCTGACACTGCTTATCTGCCCCTATTTTGTTTTTGCAGAATTCCTACTTTTTAATATTATAATATTATTCTAAATAAATCCCCCTCCCCCAAGAAAACAGGAGAATCCTTGCACATAATTTTTGGGAATCAAAACAGAGTAGTTCGTGCAGTAGAGATTATTGATTATGAACCATCTGCTGGATACCATCACTTGAATTCATAACACATCTATGCTGATTTCTGTATTAAATAATGTAATACAACCACAGTAATATAACAAAAATATGAATAATATAACAACAATACAAGTAATATAACAACAGATGATAAGAGCAGCAAAAAAATACACAATAGATGTAGTAAAGCATACCAAGCCCTAGGGCAAATGACACCAATCTTCAAAAACAAATACGTATATTTAAACACAAAATAACACTATTCAAAATGATTATTATGCCAGAGCTGTGCCACCAATGCCAAACATGGACAGCGACAGTGCAAGATAAACGTAAACTTGTGACAGCTGAAATGGCATGCTTACGCAGAATCCTAGGAATATCATTAAGAGACAATGTAAGGAATGGAATGTAAGGACTACATCCTGCTGGAAATCTAGTGGGACAGAGATCCAGCGGGAGTTTGAGAATGAACGCTGAAGAAGAAGAAGAATGAATTAAAATCAACAGGCATAAAACAGGCATTCGACAAAAAACCGGCACCACCCCAATCTTAGAAATACATCAAGAGACAACAGATCAAATGGTTTGCACACATCAGCAGACTACCATCAGACAGCATACCACAACAAGCTATGCTACACAGATACTGTGAAGGCAGACCTAGAGGCTGACCACGAAAACGATGTACCACCGAAATAGAAGAGGGGACAAATTTCACAATATACTCCAGAAAACTCTTCTACCACAGAAGCCAAAAGGCAACAAAGGGATTCAGCGAATAGATAGATAGATAATGTAAAAGTAGGTTGAGCACCCATAGGTAAGTTGAGGAGTAATTTAACCAGCAGACTACAGGAACCATCAGCTTGTATATCCTGTGATATTTGATGGGTCTCCTTGGGGAGGTGGAACCATCAGCTTGTAAAATAAAGTTATTCGATAGCATTTATCAATGCTGTAGGGGTGTGAGATGTTAGAGACCTCACATTTCAGTGTCTCTGCTACATGAGGGTGGTGGACAGCATGTATATCTTTTGATATTTGATGGGATCTGCTTGAGGAGCTTGAAACTCTTTTTTATATAAAAATAAAATTAACTCCAACTTGATATCAGAGCTGTGAATTATCATTAATGTACAAAATACGATGTTCCTTCATTCTCTTAGTCAATTTTCTTTCAAGATTACATCTTTCAATTTAGAAATTCTAAATTGGTTAGCTTTCTTCTTCTATCCAGAAATGTGAGTTTTCACTCTCAAGCAGTCCATACCAGTTTGCAAAATCATTTATCTAAGTTAAGATAGCTTTCGATATACAGTGTTTTTAATACACGAACAAGTGGGAGGAATTGTGACTAGCTTAACTCTCTGGACCAATCACAGATATATCAGCCAAATAAAGAAACTACCGGACTAATCACTGATATATCAGTTTTGATTTCCATCGATTGTAAATTAATAAATTATACTACCGGTATGTTGTTCGCTAAAACTAGTTTTTATGTTAACCCAAAATATCGTAGAATACTTATACTTCCGTTTTGTCTATAATGAACATATCTTCTATGTGTTAGTATATAAAAAGTGATTCTATCTATCTATCTATCTATATGCTTTGGCCCTTGTTTGCCTTGCAGCATCAGAGGTGGAAGAGTTCTCTGGAGATGGCTTCTTGTGTGCTGTTTGTAAGCTTCTTTGATTTCTGTGATCCATCTTTTACATGGTCTGCCTCTGGCTTTATAGCCGTGATGTCTATGCGTTAAGGCCATTTGTGGCATGCTATCTGTTGGTAGTCTGGAAGTGTATGAAAACCACATGATCTGTTGTCTTTTGATGTGTTCCAATACTTGTATTATTTTAGTTATCCATCTGATGTTATCGTTTATAATTCTATATCTTAACGATACTCTGAATATTCTTCGTAGACTTGTCATTTCTGCTGTCACTATTTTTCTTTTGTCTTGTGCTGTCATTGACCAGGTTTGGCACTAGTAGCACAGTGATGGAATTATAATAGTCTTGTATAATGCAACTTTAGTGTCTATGTGTACATTTTTGTTCATGTATAAGAGTATTGTCTACAAATGGGTAGTTGCTTGGGTTTGATATGGTTTAAATGGCTATTGATTCTTGTATGTCCTGTTAGAAATTGAAAGATAAGGGATTGATGTCTCCTGCAGAGTTTGTTTATGTTATCATTGCCCTTTGGCCATGTTATTTCACTAAATAAATTTTGACCAGTCAGCCCATTTGCCCATCTGTTCAGCCAGATTTTCCTGATGTTGTTTCTGAGAATCTGTTTGACTGTTCCCATACTACAAGGCCTTTGTATTTTGTACTGTTTTGAGGTGCCTCTTTTTTGCAAGTCTGTCTGCTGCTACATCATTATGTCCAGGGATCCATTGCATGGTTACACTGATTGGATATGCAGAGATAAGACTGTGCATTGCTCTTGCTATGTGAAGAATGTCTTGATATGGGACATGTTGAAGTGCTTTGAAAGCTGACATAGAGTCTGTAAAAATGACTATGTCTAGTGGTTTTTGTTCCATAAAATGTATGGACATAAATTCATCAAATAAAGTGTTTAGTAAAGATAATTCAATACTCTTGTGAAAACACTTCAGAAAAGTAGATATAAACATTTCTAAGCTTGGATAAACTTTGGTGAGTGACAAAATTTATCCGAATAAATTAACATTTTCATGTTTTATGGTTTTTGTGTTATGAACTCTTTGTTAAGAAGCCTTTAACTAGTGAAATAATCAAATATCATCAAAGTATTATATATTATTATATTCTGTAAAAAAAAACAACAACTTTCATTACCTTATGTTTTCCTGTGAAGAAGTGCAGGGAGGCCTTTTAGGGAAATAAACACATGGAAATAAAGGCAGCTTTGCCATAGCTGTCTCCGTGATGCGTACAGGAGGAATATTTTATTGCACCTCAGCAAAGACAAAAATCCTTCTGTATTTTTTTCTGTAGCAAACTTCAATTTCAACTAGCAGCACTCATAGACACAGCTACTTAACTTTAAGTGATATCTCCAGGTACCTCAAAGAAAATCATTTTGTAGACAAGACATTGCAAGTTAGATTCAAACCTGCAACCTCTTCAGCTTCAAAATGGAAACTACTTAAACGCTACCCCAGAAAGACACCCCGCCCCATAATAAATACTTTAACTGGCATGAGATCTGGACTGGTTATTGTGATCTTTCATCCTAAAGAAGCTATAGGACTTGGATCTCCTGCTCATGCCGGACAGTTATTTATCAAGGGAATGCGAAGATGACAGGGTTTGGACAAGTAGAGGCAGGTACAGTGTACCACTTACATAATTTCTGCTAGTTACATGTGTACACTATCTACAGAATGTTTTCTGCTAGTCACATGTGTACACTAGCTGCAGAATGTTTACATGCATTCTGATTCTGTTACATTTTCTATTGTCTTGCCATATCTAGGTTGCCAAAATTGCATACATTTTTGGCCATTTTTACTATCACTAGCCATGAAATTTATGTTGTGTTCATTTCTGTATTTTTGGTCAATCTGCAAATGTATTATAAATTCAGGAATGTGGCTATATTTTATAGCTGACTACAATAAATTTGTACTACCAACCCTGTCACATCATGAGCTTAAGTGCTTTTGTGTGACTTAACTTTTCAACCATTTCCTCCGATCACTCTGCATCCAATATACCCGGTAACAATGCGATAGTGAGCAGTGTGGTGATTCTGGCTTAGTACAATGCCAGCTGTCCCGGTCTCTTATTACGGCTGAGAAAACTTGGAATTGTTAAACAAGAAAATAAAAAAGCATAACAAAGGAAAAATTACTGTAAGTTAACATTACCTAGGTTGCAGGAGATACTCAGATAGTGCTCGTTCAGGGAGGATGTAGATATTGCCTGTATAGCTATAGTCTATGGGATTAGGCTTGCGCATCCGAGGAGTAACTGTGAAAATATACATTTCAACCTATCAACTGTTACTTCTCATCTTTGCCTGTGTTTTTTTTGTTGTTATTTTAACAGCAATTACAGGAATTAAGGAAGCTAACCCTAGTACACCTACTGACAGAGGAGATGATTAGCCATTCTGTTCTGGCAATTTTGAATAAGTTTGTACATCCTGGTATCAGAATGTAGAGATCATAGGGAATAAAGTTGGCAAGCAGCTAGAACTGTTTCAAACTATTGAAACTATACTATCCAGAAATGATTAAGAAACTGCAATTGTCCAAAATTTGGAATATTCAGCTCCATAAAATATAAAAATATATGAAAATAGATTGACCATAATAATGCAAAGCTTATGAAGACTTTATGGCAGAACATTAGAACACACAAAATATATCAACACATAGCATAAGTCATTGACTGTTTATAATATTTATAACGTTTATAATAGTCATTTGACAAAAAAGCAAGACACTGTATAAGCCATGGACTGCTTATGTCACCACATAGTATAAGCCATGGACTGCTTATATTAACACATAGTATAAGCCATGGACTAAATATAATAAGGAAAGTCTATAAGTTAAGTCACTAATTGGTAATATGCAAAGGAAATAAAAATAAAAATCTGAAGGTTTGAGTATGAGGTTACACATCCAGTTGTGTGATTGACATGTATGGCAGATGATAGTTGTACTATTAGTTTTTGTACACGCTTAGTGCTCATGCCATGCAAAATATCAAACACTTCTCCAAGATTGTACAAGGAATGAACAGAGCGCAATTGAAATTATTTGCGGATGGGGGGGGGGGGGGGGGGGGGGTCAGGGGGCTCCCCTCATTTTTATTTTGGGGAAGTAAACTACTTTCTTCCAATGGCCTTCATAAGGAAATGGTTTCTGTTTATGCTGAGAACTGTTTATTGCACATACATATGTGTACGCATGCATATGTGTGTATGTATATATGTACATATAACCGTTTGCATCTTGCTCATGGTCATTAAGCAAAAAGAAGAAGCAATCCATCGAACATTTTTTTCAGGAATTGGGAACTTTCAAGCGATCATGTCACAATAAAAGAACATTTTTGTATGCTTCTTTCTCTTTTTTCCTTCCATATCGTTAACCTGTAGCAGCCCAGAGAAATTTAATGCATACTTCCTCTGGCACTGTGCCATTTTTTATGACTTTTGGTTTTTCTGCATTTTTGGGAATAACGTTTTTATTTATTGAGTTATTGAATTCAAATTCGGAGACAATAGATATTAGTGCATGCTATATATAGTGGTGTTGTTTGTTTGTGTGTGTCAGTGGGACTACAAACATAAACAATGACAAAAACACATGCACATAATGACTTACAGTTTCCTGATAGGCCTAGACTAGACCTAATTCACTCATGGAGCCAAGGATGATGACAGCCAGAAAGCCCGGATTACTGGCAGCATTTACATCACTATTATTATTATATATTATCAACAATTCCATTATTGTACCTTGGTCTACGGTAACTAAAGCACTGAAGCCTTCAAAATCTCCTTCATTCAAATCAGCATTCAAGAAGAATAGGCCTACACGAACAAAGGCACTCCAAAGCGAAATAAATAATGCAGCTTCCTAATGTTAATAAACCAAATATATGTGGTTTTCAAATACTGCTGCAAAATTCAGGGACAATCACTCTAGCAGAGAGTTATTACAAAATCATGATCGGAAAAGATCATGTTGAGACTGTTTACATGACAACAAATGGCTAAATGGAATGTGAACAGTGTTTTCTAATGTTGTATGATTGACACCTAAGTATAAAATATATCACACAAAATAATTACCCCTCAGTAATTTATTCTTTTTTTTGTCAATGACATCAGATTTTGCTGATTCACTTGCTGCTGCACCCACAGGTGTAGTTTCTGATGTCGAAGTGGCAGCTGTTCCTTGCTGTATTGCTGCTGCTGTTTCTAATTTGCTGTCAGTGCCAGAAGTAGCATTCTTTTTATCAATGTTTAGTTCTATTTTGAGTGAGTCTGAACTGCTGTCCAGTGATGTTGACAAATGTCTACTCAAACAAGTGTACCAAAGACATTTTTTCATCTGACAAATATACAAGGGGAAGGTTATATTTTCCTGGAGTAAAGAATTTGCTACTTTTGAACTATTTAAGTTCAAAATGCATATACTTGGGCTTTTCTTTACAGACGAGAGTTGACGCTGATACTCTGAAACAAAAAAGAAATCAATAAACTGTATGAGTTTGATTATAAGTTATTTTATCTAAGATGGTCTATGGCAATGATGATGATGAAATAATCCATTTAGTTGTGATCAGGTAGTTCTTGACAGCCCATAGTTTTTCAGACAAAAACACAGGTTCTATTCAGTTCTCAAATGAGATGACACCCAAAGCTCATGTAAGACTGTTTCAAAGATCTGATTGAGTTAGAAAGGTTTAAGGATGCATATTTACTTCCCGAAGGGAAGCATTCATTCCAGTATGCCAGTATCCCAGGATTATGACATCCTGCCAGCAGCTCAGCACACACTTCTGGGTTAACTATCCCATCATTCTACCATCATATTTGTTGATCCATCCTCTGTGATGGCATATCTAGCATTTCCCATCACCTAGAAGTCTGCAACAAAAGGACAAATGTGCAATGTCTGCTGGCCTGTGTCTCTTCATCATCCATGGGGATTATTTTATAGAAGACAAAAATAAGAAGGGGAGACAATGATTTTTTTTACAGATTACCAGTCTATCCCACAAGTTTCTACTGACTCCTACGACATGCCTGCAAAAAAGACAGATTCGAGACAGTTGCTACCTCCAGGTTCAAAACCATGTCCGGACAAAAAAGCCAGAATCGTACTCACTTTTATAAATTATTTAGTTTGAACAGTCGATGGTCGAAGGAGGAGAGGACAGAGAAAATCCTGGGTGTGATTAATTTACTTTCCTCCTAATGTCTCAGGAGAGAGTTGTTTGGAGAGCTTTTTGTGCTGATGTCTCCAGTGTGGCACCTCTATGAACCTGATGGGTTATGGGTTTTATTATTATTATTATTACAGGGAACAAGAGTAACAACTCACACTCTCATTTTATGATCGTCATAAACTTTGTTACAATTACTGCAACATGTAAATATAAACTATAAGTTATATATAAGACAAGTAAAATGTATTTAATATACAAACCATGACACTGAAGTACTGGTCTTGCTACAACATTTTTAGCAAAAGAGGCTGACCTCAAACATGCACAGAATTCAAGATAAGAGGACTTCAACATCTTGTTGAATGCCTACAGAAAATGGAACAATATGCTTCATAAACAAAAGAACAATATACAAAGGCAACAAGATATTAAAAGATAATATATAAATTTGTGCAGGATCTCAGTCTTGGTGACAATATTCTGCCAATTTATATCCACATTTTTGGAGACATTGCAAGTAGAAGATGTTCAACCTCTTTTGTGAGTCTATTATTTTGTTGTTTCTACTTGTTCATCACATTTATTGTTTTTCATGCCATGCTCATCTTCGCTTGCACAGGAGGAACATCTTCTTCTTCTTCTTTCTGTCCTCATGTACCTTTCGATGTTGAGGGGAGAGTGAGTGTATGGTCTTTTGCCCTTCTATTGGCCTCTTCCACTGTTATATTTCCTAATGTTTCTAATACACTATCTATCCACCTTTTATGAGGGTGTCGAATAGGTCGTCTGCTTTTGTATCGTTTGTTAAGGGTTTTTTGGATAATACTTCGCTCTTTCTGTCTGGTTATGTGGCCGAACCATGTCGAGGAACATCATCATTATTGTCAAGTATAATAAACAGCCATTAGTGAAAACTATGATAGACATAGAAAAATATGAAAACATTCATCACAAGCAATGATGGCAACAGTCTCAGACTTTTGTTGTTGCATCTCTCTGCACAAGCAATGATGGCAACAGTCTCAGACTTGTACTGTGTTGCATCTCTCTGCACAAGCAATGATGGCAACAGTCTCAGACTTGTACTGTGTTGCATCTCTCTGCACAAGCAATGATGGCAACAGTCTCAGACTTGTACTGTGTTGCATCTCTCTGCACAAGCAATGATGGCAACAATCTCAGACTTGTACTGTGTTGCATCTCTCTGCACAAGCAATGATGGCAACAGTCTCAGACTTGTACTGTGTTGCATCTCTCTGCACAAGCAATGATGGCAACAGTCTCAGACTTGTACTGTGTTGCATCTCTCTGCACAAGCAATGATGGCAACAGTCTCAGACTTGTACTGTGTTGCATCTCTCTGCACAAGCAATGATGGCAACAGTCTCAGACTTGTACTGTGTTGCATCTCTCTGCACAAGCAATGATGGCAACAGTCTCAGACTTGTACTGTGTTGCATCTCTCTGCACAAGCAATGATGGCAACAATCTCAGACTTGTACTGTGTTGCATCTCTCTGCACAAGCAATGATGGCAACAGTCTCAGACTTGTACTGTGTTGCATCTCTCTGCACAAGCAATGATGGCAACAATCTCAGACTTGTACTGTGTTGCATCTCTCTGCACAAGCAATGATGGCAACAGTCTCAGACTTGTACTGTGTTGCATCTCTCTGCACAAGCAATGATGGCAACAGTCTCAGACTTGTACTGTGTTGCATCTCTCTGCACAAGCAATGATGGCAACAATCTCAGACTTGTACTGTGTTGCATCTCTCTGCACAAGCAATGATGGCAACAGTCTCAGACTTGTACTGTGTTGCATCTCTCTGCACAAGCAATGATGGCAACAGTCTCAGACTTGTACTGTGTTGCATCTCTCTGCACAAGCAATGATGGCAACAGTCTCAGACTTGTACTGTGTTGCATCTCTCTGCACAAGCAATGATGGCAACAGTCTCAGACTTGTACTGTGTTGCATCTCTCTGCACAAGCAATGATGGCAACAGTCTCAGACTTGTACTGTGTTGCATCTCTCTGCACAAGCAATGATGGCAACAGTCTCAGACTTGTACTGTGTTGCATCTCTCTGCACAAGCAATGATGGCAACAGTCTCAGACTTGTACTGTGTTGCATCTCTCTGCACAAGCAATGATGGCAACAGTCTCAGACTTGTACTGTGTTGCATCTCTCTGCACAAGCAATGATGGCAACAGTCTCAGACTTGTACTGTGTTGCATCTCTCTGCACAAGCAATGATGGCAACAGTCTCAGACTTGTACTGTGTTGCATCTCTCTGCACAAGCAATGATGGCAACAGTCTCAGACTTGTACTGTGTTGCATCTCTCTGCACAAGCAATGATGGCAACAGTCTCAGACTTGTACTGTGTTGCATCTCTCTGCACAAGCAATGATGGCAACAATCTCAGACTTGTACTGTGTTGCATCTCTCTGCACAAGCAATGATGGCAACAATCTCAGACTTGTACTGTGTTGCTGCATATCTCTAGTGCTTGCAATGATTACTACTATAAAGCTCTTTTCTAGCATATAATCTAATTCCATATTTAGGACACATATAGTCAGAGTTGGACATTTGTATGTTTGCTTTTCTGTTCTTTTTGAGTAGCACGTTTTTATATGTCTCTGCAATATGATGATTCTCAGCGATGTGATCACATTTGCTGATGTTTTTGTGCCACATTGGGTGATTCTGAGCAATGGATTGCCAGGAGGTGATGTCAATGTTTGTTAGATGTCAGATCATCACCACTGCACTATAGACACATCCATAGCTGTTCTGATCTCCACTTCAGTGTATCCAAAATTACACGATGACTGACAGTTTGAGTTCTATGTTGGTTTACAAACACTCTGTGAAGCCCACAGTAGCACTCATTTCTGGCAATGCTGCATTTCTAGGACAGTTGCTTTATTCTGGACATGGAAAATTAATCAACATCCTCATTAATTTCCTTTATCCTTGTTATATCTTGTAATAAGTTAAAAATGTCAGCCCAATCCATAGCTCTACCACTCAACACAGTGCAAGCCAGTGGATCTTCTCTCCCATTCCCTTGAACACCCACATGACCAGGTACAAAAATGAATGACACATTTCAACTTTGATCTCTCCATAGCCTCAAGCTACTGTTCACAAAAACAACCCATTCACATTTTTCTGATATGCTCATCAAGAAGACAGACATGAGTTGTCATCTGTGTTCTCATCCAGTTCAAGGCCTTGGTCATTGTCATAATCTCTATAGTCATACTGCTTGTAGTAACAGCAAAAGCACCACTCTCATCTTATGATGGTCTTCTCTACACACTGTGCTGTTTAGGCCCAAGCACTATGCACATGTCTAACGATCGAACCATCTGTGTTCTATTTTCTATGTATGCATTAACAATTGTTATTCTCAGTCAGATGCATTCTGAAAAATTGGATAAGATCCAGAATAAGGTGATGTTTATCATGCTTGGATGCACGAGAAACACATCAGTAAGATCCATGCAATTCTTACTTGACTGTCCAACTACTGAGAACAGAATACAGTTTTGTAGAGTATGAGTCTACTTCTAAATCACAGCTGGCAAAGAACATATACTGCATTCTGAAATTCAGAAAAATAAAGGTTGTAGACTAAAAAGAGAAAAGTCATAGGATGTAAAACAAAGTGTGTGCATGCTGGAAGACATAGCACAAGGTGCGGAATAGATAATTGTGCCAGTAGATTGTCAGACTTCCTTCTGAGTAATAATAACACTCAGCAGACAATGCAAAGAGTAGTACCCTATCACTGAGTGTAGTCTGAGGTGCTGACATAGATTACTGAGAATACCAGAGAAGGGGCCATGATCATATTCAGATATTGTTTTCAAAACATGTCTTAGAGAAAATATAAAAATTATCCCTGTAACAGCCAGCAAAATAATTGTATGTACAGGGTCTAACTAAGTAGTAGGTCTAGGCCTATATTATAAACTACTATATAGTATATTGAAGGACTACATAGCTGTCAATTTATTTTTTCATACATCAGTATATTTAACAATTTATTTCTGTATTTCAACACATGTTAGCATTTAGCACCCTCCAAAAAAAACCCCAAAACACCACATATTTTTTTTGGACCCATAATTACATTCAATACATGCAATACGTATTAATTACTAAAGATGTAACGGCAAATAATTTTTTTTTTTTTTTTTTTTTAAACGGCAGCAAATATTTTAAAAATTTTTGTAGGGTTTTTGGGGGGGAAGGGGGGGTTCCCAAATTCCATATCAATAAGGAAAATCTGTACTAGTTGACACCTATGGGCCTATCTCTTAATTACAATACTAGCACTACTCTATCTAATTGGAGAAGAACAAGCTGGATTCAGACCAAGACAATCATGAAGGTCCTATTGATCAAATTTTTACCCTTAGAATAATTATCGAAGAATCAGTGAAAATGTAATCTCCACATAATATAAACTTTATTGATTTTCAAAAGGCATTTGATAGTCTGCACTGGCCAACACTCTGGTAAATCCTTACCAATTACGGCTTCCCAACTAGATATTTAAATGTAATGAAGGCTTTATATGACAACTCAAGATGTTGTGTTAAAACCCCTAATAATGCACAAGATATGCTGAATCCACTTTGTCATCTTTCAGAACAAATTGGCCTTCAGGTCAACACTTCCAAGACCAAGTTAATAAATTTTACTAACTATAACCTTAAAATAACACTCAATAGAGAAAAAAATTCAGACAGTTGACACTTTTCTTATTTAGGCAGCAAAATGATATAAGATGGAGATAAAACAAAAGAGAGCTCTACCAGAATTGTGTTGGCATCAAGTGTTTCCACCACCTGACAAAAATATGGAAATAAAAAATAATAAGTAAACTGTAAACACACCTAACTACAACTGTTCAACTCCAATGTGATACCCGTGTTAATATATGATTGCGAAAGTTGGAAAATGACAAAGGCACTAGAGAAGAAATTGGATTCCTTTTAAAATAAATGTCTTTGAAGACATAAATATTGGTTGAGAATAATACAAGTTAAACATGTGCAAGTAAGAGAAGAGACCAAATAGCAGTATGAGGTACAGAGTGGAGTAAGGCAGGGATGCACACTCTCCCCATACCTGTTCAACATCTATGCAGAAAGTATAATGAGGAACGTGAGAGAAGACATACACAACACTGACTACCACGCTTTAAACATAGGTGGATTCCTAATCCCGGAACTATGCTACGCAGACAACACAGTACTTCTTTCAAACGATATAAAGGGATTGGAACAACTAATCAAGAACATAAGGAAATATAGTGAAGCACAAAATTTGTATTTAAACACGCAGAAAACAAAAATCATGTCAACAGATATAACAACACAACAACCAAAAATCAGAATAGACAATAACGAGATAGAATGTGTGGATAAATTTGAATACTTAGGAGCAAACATCAACGGTGCAGGAGACTGCATGGCAGAAATAAGGAAGAGATTGGCAATGGCATATTGCAAAATAACACGGCTGAAAAACATATGGAAAAACAACAAAATAGAAACGAAAGTGCTAATGTTACAAACTTTTATTTTTCCGGTTGCAACATACGGCTGTGAAACATGGACCCTAAGTAAAACAGCGGAAAAGAAGATCAACGCATTCGAGCTGAAATGCTACAGGAAGATACTTAGAAAATCATGGAAGGATAAAATCAGAAACTCAGATATTATAAACACATTGAATATTCCAGAGTGTTGGTTACTAAACACAATAACAAAAAGAAAACTACGCCTGTTTGGTCATATAAAGAGACACAACTGTTTAGAAAGACAAATAATGGAGGGAAGAGTACCTGGAAAGAGGAGAAAGGGCAGACCAAGAAGACGATGGACTGACAACATTAAAGATAACATGAATACATCGCTAGAAAATGCAAGCCACATCGCCAAGACAAAGAGAGGTTCAGAGAGTTCATTGGGAAAACAATGTTCTGGAAGGAATACGTCATATGACACACATAGAATTAATGAAAGCCTACTGCCACTACAAGCATTAAATTGGGTACCAGATTTTAAAAGAAAAAGATCAAGAGAGTCTCTTTGCAGAACAACCATAAAGAGGATATATTAAATTATGACTATGATATGATATTGATGGGGCTGAACAACATACAAGAATTACACAGTGGCATCACATCGTTTGAACTTGAACTGTAGAGCTCTGGTTTCTGCACAGACCATGCACCATGTTTGACACTGAAGGAACATAGATAAGATAGATTAATGATGATTAATCGATAGCGCATAGGCCTACTAAGTATCAGTATGATTATTATGATAGGACATATTTGACACAGGCCTATGCTGCTATACGTCAGTGACGGTACCAGTACCTTGGCCCATCAATGACCACCGTCTGATTGTTACTAATATAAACACAATAATAATAATAAATAGGCCTATTGCTAAATAAAATCAATGTAATCGGATGTCTCTAGTACTCTTAGCATAGTAGTTAAGTATATTCTACAGTAGTATAGTATAGACTATCTACTTATACTATTAAGAAGTTCTAGTGAGTCTGAATCTGCCTATCTTAATCTTATATGAATTAGTCAGTCGTCTTACCTGTCGTCCAGATATTGCAAATGGAGCCACAAACTATATTTTCTCTATGTTAATTATCATAAAATATTGACGACTGTAACACACATGTCTAACTAGGACCAATTTGGATTCGATGGATTGTCAACATTATTCATAACAGTAGAAAGTATACAAAAAACTTTCAGTGTACGGTACTGTACGCTCTTTCAGCTTCAGCTGTGATCATTATTCTCACGAGTATTGTGTAAATAAAATCGACTTTATAAAAACGAAAAGTATAACGCTAATACATATAATTATAATAATAAAACTGCAGGCAACGGACCGCAACATAAGGGCAATCAAAACCTCTGCCCTGTGTACCGCATACGGTACCAAAGGAACAAATAAAATAATAGTAATACATATACATGCATACATAGCGCAAATTTAATAAAACAAACTACTTACTTTCTACTTGATTCTTTAATTAGCTCTTGAATACCTTATAGGTGTATCAATATTACTCCATGTAGGCCAAGGAATACCTGAATACATTATCAATACTACTCCATGTAAGTTAAGGAATATATTATACTTGTATCAATACTACTCCGTGTAAGCCAAGGAATACCTTATACTTGTATCAGGGATACTAGAACCTGCTCTTGTGTTAACGTGGTTAGAAAGGGGGGGGGCAAAGAAATTCAACACGAACACTGTTAGTGTTAACCTTCCATGAATGTCATATGAGGCAATTAAGGAGAGCATGGGGTGGAGTTTGCTGTCCTAGCCCATATAGGGTCAAAGTGACACAGAAGCCAAGCTGAACCGATGTGGGAGGCGGAAAGACGCAGATATCGCAACAAAACTGTAAACCATGTCACAACGCATTACATTCTCCGGACTACATCCCGTTAGATCTGCAGGAGTTTGAGAACAAACACAAATTCTTTTTCGGGCAGAAGGAGATTAAGGAAACAGTATTACTGCTGCATCGCGACTGGGGGCATTCCCATGTTTGTTTCAACCTCCAGGAATTATGAACAACGAAGCTTTTGTTTCTTATGTGCAATGTGGTTTTTCTCCAGAGCTTTCTTTCATACCCAGAAATATCCAACTATTAGTGCTAGGTCTATGCAATACTTTTAGAAGAAGATCGCAGTGCATTTATCATTATGACATCCACCAAGATGTAACAAATATCCCATTTCTTGATTATGCAGGCAGTGGTACTGTCCAGGCTGTGGTACTGTTCAGGCAGTGGTACTGTTTGTAAATGGATATGGCCTAGGATTACACACATTATCGGGGGGGGAGATGGGATAGAGTGGAGAGAATCCACATGGGGGCGATGCTAGATGCGATAGAAGTGTATCCATCACTGACATGAAACTTCACGTAGATCTTCCCACCATCAAAGTTAAACATCGAATACACAAGTGAACGAATATTTTCAAGTTGTGAACAGTACTCATCACCCTTTACACCATCCTCTAGGTGCGTTTGGGGCGTACGCTTCCCCGGGGTGGAGGAGTGGAGAATTCGAGTTTTAGTGGAGCAATTGGAGAATGATCAACTTATCACAACCTTGAAACATCAAGCAAAAGAAAAATAATGAATTCAATCTTTATACCAACACTGTGTTATCAGTCTTAGGGCAATCCACAAGCGCAAGGACAAATTCGTAAATTCTCCTACCCCGAACCTTCAGCACTCCTGCATGCACTGCAATAGAACTTTCCGTGCACGAATCGGACTCATCGGGCATCTACGAGCTCACAAACCAAATTAGTTAATTACCAATTTTAATTATTATTATTTTTTCTTCATCGCATCGAATGATTTTCATGCCATGCTTATCTTCGCTTGCGAAGGAGGAACAACATCATCAGTCTTAGACGTGGACAATACTGAAGACATGCAATTAGCTAAAGGGTCTATCACTAACCGAGGAGACTTGGGACTGAATCTTGGACAATAAGCAAACCGACTTACATAGGTAAAAGTAGACAAAGCAATATTCACATCAAAGAAATTAATAACCAGTTTAAATATCAGGAGAGAAACGGACGAAAATGTACACTAAAAAGGGTAAGGGTAAGGTTAAGAAAAAATTTCTCTAGACAATGCAAATCAGTGTTTCCCAACCTTTTTTTAAAAACCATGTCCCATCTAAATCTTTCTGAAATTCTGATGCCCCCTATGTAACATATACATATTTTTTGTATTCAAAAATTTAATTATTCCCTAAATACAGCCTAATTACAGCTTGTTCGAATTGCCCCTCCCTTTAACAATCAAGTTGTCCACCCCCTCACATGTGGGGCGCCGACTCCACGTAGGGAAACACTGATCTGAATCACTGTGTTGTGTATCTATAGCCAGCACAATTAATTTAGCTGGCCACCTAATCAGAATGGAACCAGATAGCATTCCATTGATAGCCTTCAATAAAAGATCATCTGAAAAGAGAAACAGAAGAACACCCAGACGAAGATGAATAGATGACATCATAGAAATACTAGAACAATGCAATAGAAGGCTGCAATATAACATCGGCATCACAGTTAGCTTAAGAAAGAAGATTTCGTCACACATGGATAAGACAAGACATGATTGTTTGGTATAATTTAATATTCGTAATTTTATTATAATATTCGTTATATAATATTTTAACCAAAAGAGATAGGGGTAGACCAAAAGAAAAACTCAGAAGAACAATATTTAGAGAAAGTAAAACAATCAATATTAATACTATTTTAGAACTGCACAGAATAGCTTTGAACAGACAGAATTGGAGAAATCTGACCTCTGCCCTATGCGCTAACTTCAGCGCAAAAGGAAAATGAATGAATATTTTAACATGATTTATCTTACTCATTTTCCACATTGACAAATAGACGATGTCTGCTTCGTTGTGGTTGTGTATGTCATATATAATATATATATATATATATATATATATATATATACATCATCCAAACATATGTACCAATATCAGCAGCAGAAGACGAATAAATAGGCACATTTTATAATTATCTACAAGACACAACAGATAGAATACATAAACAAGACATTAAAATAGTAATTGGGGATCTAAATGCAAAGGTTGGACCGCGAATCACATGGGAGGAAAAACATGCAGTTGGGCATTTTGCCATCGGCCAAAGAAATGAGAGAGGAGAACGACTAGTAGATTTTTGCATAAACAACAACTTGACAATCACGAACACTCTATTCCAACAACTTGACAATCACGAACACTCTATTCCAACAACTTGACAATCACGAACACTCTATTCAAACAACTTGACAATCACGAACACTCTATTCAAACAACACACTAGACGATTGTTCACGTGGACATCACCAGATGGCAAGACTACACCAAGGAAAAAGGCTACATAAATGAAACACTCAAACTAATTGAAGAAAGAAGACAATTGAAAACAATAAACTACACTGCAAATCACAGAAAATAAACAGAAATCACCAAAGTAATATGGAAAAATACAAAACAGGACAAAAACAATTATATACTGGAAACCTGCAGCAAGAGTGATGAACAAACGCGGAAGAAGTGATAGTATGTTCAAAGAGATGATAACTCTTTAAGACGAATAAATAGACACATTAATAAATAAATAGACACAAGACATTAAAATAGTAATTGGGGATAAATACATAGACACAAGACGTCAAGCCAGTACTAAACATCATTCAAGACAATCAACGTAACACATTTACAGAAAACAAAGGTATCCTGGAAAGATATTCATTACAGAATTAAAGAATACTATAATGAAATGTATGAGGAAAGTCACAAAACACAGACAATAACACGTACAATACTAGTGAAATATAACCAGAACACAGGCAATCTCCAGTGTGTGATAACATAATTACTTAAATGAATCATACAGGAAGAGAAACCACCATCACCATGTATCACACACTCTGCACCAAGATTTGGAAAAGTGAAGTTTGGCCCAAGGAATGGATACGATCAGTTTACATACCACTACCGAAGAAGGGAAACCTAACACTATGCACCAACTACACAACTATGGCACTGATCAGTCACCCCAGCAAAATACTAATTGGTAACATCATGAAAAGACTACAACATAAGCTGGAAGAAGAGTTGAATGAAGTACAGGCAGGTTTCAGACAGGGCAGAGGCACTATGATAGACCATATTTTCAATATCCGGAACGACATAGAGAAATGCAGAGAGATTAATGCTGACATCTACTCATGCTTTATTGACTACACCAAAGCATTCATTTGTGTACAACGTCAACAACTTTGTAATATTATGATCGACATGGGTTACATCTAGTCCTCCTCATCAAAACATTGTATCATGACCAGCAAACAGCCGTGAGAGTAGACAGTGAAACATCTGATTGGTTCATTGTGGAAAAAGGAGTCAGGCAAGGATGTGTTCTATCACAATATCTCTTCTACATTTATGCAGAGAATATAATGAAGTATGTAAGAAATGACCAACGGAGAAACAACTTCGACTAACTAAACATTATAGGTCACGAGATACCAAAACTAAGATATGTAGATGATACAACATTATTGACACACAATCAAACACGCCCTGAACACCTCATTAAAGAACATAGTGAAAAACAAAACCTATTTCTGAATGGAAACAAGACCAAGATTATATGACAAAACCACTAGCAAGTTTTCAATCAGTATCAACAACAGCGAATTAGAAAAAGTCAGCAGTTTTGAATAACTTGGTTCTCTTATGAACAGTAACGGCAATTGCTATGTAGAAGTCAGGAGGTTGGCTATCTTGTCAAAGAAGCTGATACAAATAAAAAACATATGACTGAGCTGTTGCAGAACAACAAAACTAACATTCCTAAGAGTTTGCATATTCCCAGTGGCAATATATGGGTGTGAATCTTAGATAATCACCAACAAATTGAAAAATAAAATAGTGCACTTGAAACAAAATGTTACAGAAAAATCCTCAGAATAAATGGACCAAAAAGATATAATATAGCCACGCTGATAGAAGAACTGGCTAAATATCATGGTTCTTTCCAGAAAACTACAATATTTTGGCCACATCAAACGACATGATATCCTAGAGAAAACCATGATGGAGGCGATGATGCCAGGTGGGCGAACAAATGTAGACCAAGAAGAAGATGCACGTAAGATATAAAAAAAACCAACTGAACATGACAGTAACAGAAGCTGGCAGATTGGCCCAAGATCGACAGAAATTTCGAAAGGCTGAGATGACTGCTACATCCTGTTCAGAATATTCTACCCGATGATTATGAATATATATATATGTATAGGATATATATATATATATATATATATATATATATATATATATATATATATATATATATATATATATATATATATATATATATATATACATACATATATATATATATATATATATATATATATATATATATATATATATATATATATATATATATATATATATATATATATATATATATATATATATATATATATATATATATATATATATATATATATAAATATATATATATTATGTTTATGCGGTGTATGTGTGTAGGGGTTCCACGAGAAATAAATATTGTTTTAAGGATTCCACTAAGGGCAAAACGATTGAGATAGACGACACTATGGCATTGCCAGCCAATGCATCATCTCGTTCTTTCCCTCTGACTTCTGCATGCCGATCCGTGGGCAGTAGATAATGTAGTACTTTAAAAAAAATGGTTATGAAGAGTAACCCACTCATTTTTTATCCTGATCTTTTTTTTTTGTTACGTAACATTCTCAATTTGTGTAGGTGGTTGTATCAGATAGACTGATGGAATCAGTGTGTGTAGGTGGTTGTATCAGATAGACTGATGGAATCAGTGTGTGTAGGTGGTTGTATCAGATAGTCTGGTATCACTCTGTATGTAGGTGGTTGTGTTAGATAGTCTGGCAGAATTACTGTGAGTGTTTGTGGTGGTTGTGTCAGATAGTCTGGTAGAATCTCTGTGTGTGTAGTGTAGAGGGTTGTATCTAGTAGAATTACTGTGGGTGTTTATGGTGGTTGTGTCAGATAAATAGTCTGACATAATTACTGTGGGTGTTTGTTGTTGTCACAGCGATATTCCGATATAATTAATGTGGGTGTTGGTGGTTGCGCCATCAGGCTAGTGACAGCCTCGGTTACCGCCACTATCTCCGTTCTATCTCGAAATTATCATGCGAATGGCAGTAGACTCTCCGCAACTTTTCTATCATTTTTAATTATCAACGATACTCCATCAACGCTTGTTTGTTTCTCTAATTACTAAAACATCTGTGTAGATGATTGTACCTTGTGGTTTTAGATACTGCTGAATGAGTTTGTGCATCAGTCCTTCAGTTCGGATGACAGCCAAATCATGACACTCTTTTGTATCACAACACTTGCTATTGGATATTTCTCTGTAGCTGCTTCTACTTTTTACCGTCATCTTCATATCCCTTTCAGTTTGCAGTTGATTAGAGTGTCTTCTGCTTATGCAATCATAGAACTTCCTCGTTTAATGCACTTTCTGTTTTGTTTTATAGAGGTCGGTGTAAAAATTGTTGGTTATTGTTGTATAGAGGTTGGTAGAAAAAGTGTTGGTCATTGTTTTATAGAGGGTGGTATAAAAGGTGTTGGTCATTGTTTTATAGAGGGTGGTGTAAAAAGTGTTGGTCATTGTTTTATAGAGGGTGGTAGAAAAGGTGTTGGTCATTGTTTTATAGTGGGTGGTATAAAAAGTGTTGGTCCTTGTTTTATAGAGGTTGGTGTAAAAGATTTGGTCATTTTTGGTGACCTTAAAATATTTTTTCACCTGTGTCACTCGACGTCTGACCATGATGCTGGACAGGTCTAGAAGAAACCCCATGATATCGCTGTCTCTATTGCATCATAGCACTACTCTCATTACCTTATTATTAACCTTCTCCAATCTAATAATCCGAGATTGTGACAGTGTGAATGTAAGTCAATGCCCGTCAGTCTTTCCGATGTTATTCTGCAGTTCCGTAATTTTTTTTGTTTGCTTTGTTTTATTGATATTTGGGTGTGTTTTGTCTATTTTCTGTTCGTGTTGGCTTCGAACACCTTTGACCTTTTAATTTTACTCTTCTGGGTTTTATCTATAATTAGTTCTACCACGTGAATGTCAATATTGTCGTTCTCACCCGTCGTATTATATTCAGATTGTGTGTGATTTTGCTTAAATAAAGGGTTTCTGGACGAAACGTTGATTTGTATATGTTATTATGAGTGTTTCCAGTGATTAGCAAAACTGCATTATCCTGTTCCGAGTTTCGCCTGTTAGATTTCAGTTTTGCTGCAGTATGTATTATCGATTTCCCGCATTATTTTGCTCCGACTTCGCGATGTGACATTGTCATCGATCGATGCCATACAATTTAGTGTTTTGTTTCTTTGTTCAGTGCCTCTCATTTCACAATTATTTTCACATTCTGTATTTATGTTATCTTCTACTGTTATCATACAGTCTTTTCAAAAATTGAATAACTGTATTCGATATTACGTCATCGTTTCATTCAGTCTTCTGCAACGTACGACAACCGACTATTTGACCACTTCAAAAAAAAGTTATTTTGTTATAGATAAAGGTAGGTCCCATGGCATCTGCCGTCGGGGATGAAGATAACTATTCATATACTAAACCGCAGCAACTATTAGGTGGGGTGGCCAGTTCCCTTCCTTCCTTCCTTCCAAACTGTAACCAGATGATAGCAAGCAAGCTCACTATCCACTAGGCTACCGCGCTCCTCATTGTATAGATGCTTTATTACAAATATGCAATAACCTTCATCTAATATCTAGAGGTTTTAACTCTGACTTTCGTCAATTGCCTGGTAGGATCTACCAGCGAGCAACGTATGTTGCAACGAGTGAACACTAAATGTTTCTTTAGGCGCGTTATCGCTACTAGTTACTCCTCTTATATCCGTCTTTGACACATTCTAAGTACAAACTTTTTCACCGTTTACAATACCTTACCAGCGACATGCGGTTGCGTCTGTGCGTCTCACCAATGGCCCACTAAACAAACCAACCATGCAACAGAAAATCTTAGTAGATGACATGTCGTTATATTTAGGTTATTTTCTTATAGAAGTTTCATGGCGCGTCATCTATACAATCCCGTAGTCATAACCTTCGATAACAGTTACCATGTTGTTGTGACAGGCAGAAGTTGTGCTTGAACTAGTTGCGGGCACGGCGTGGATGGGCGGAACAATACAGAAACTTGTTGTAAGGGCCAGAGTTGTGCCCTGATGTCGACGTCTGTTTCGGCGGCATTAGACTCGTAACATCATCGAGTCAGATGGCTGCTGGAACAGAGGGAAGATCACTTATGAGAATGCCCCTCGTGCTGTGAGGCCAGTTTCTAATCAAGAATCAAGAACGAGTGACCAGTGACAATATTCTTCTTTACTCCATCATCTGATTCATCATCAACACTCTGCGAAAATCTGTACAGCATCAAAAACCAGACTGGTACTCCTGTTTCTGAGCACTAACACTTCAATGACGCCTGCCATCGGGGTGTCCATGATATTCATATTACGACCATTAAGTCGTGCTTCTCAGATGACCTGTCGCGAAACTAGCACGAGAGCCGTTGCATATATCAATTTAGCACGAGTGTGTCCTTTGGGATCAATACCCAATATTCCTACGGATGATATTTTGTTGGTTCGTCATTTTTCTGTGTGATTTATTTTATCGATATTTTGTATGTTCTGTCTATTTTCTGATCATGTTGCTTTACACCTGACCTTCTAGTATTTACTCTTCGGGTTGTATCTATATTTAGCTCTGCCATGTGAACGTCAACAGTGCCGTTCTTACTCGTCGTATTAGTATGTGAATGCATTCTAGATAAAGGTTTTGAGGTCGAAACATCTATTTGTACAGTAATACTAAAATATATTTTCAGCAATGTCTTCCGTTCATCTGAAAGATTTTGTTCAATTCTCCTTGTAGTTTAATATTATTGCTACGGTTTTTTAAAGCAATCTGCATGACAATAAGATGAAGACACCATATATTCTAAACACTGTGATACATTACAACATAGATGACACCAGCAAATATCGCCTAGTGCAAATTTCTGTTGTGGTTCTCTTCAATAAGAACTAATATACGAACTTCGATCCAATTCGGCGTAGGCGTAATCGTCCAACGTGTGCTTACGTAAGCTCCGTAACTACAAGTCAGATTAGGGTAAAGTCTGAATCGTCCTTACATGTCTTGATCCCAGGACATCGCTAACTAGGTGAAGTTTTCGATGGAATTGAAAGTAAATAACTTAACGTTCTCATCGCGAAGATTGTAATCCGTGCGTCCGAATGGTATATAAGTTGCAGCTAATACTCGGTTAGAATCCTTTGTATGAACTCTGTGCGCTGCGCATGTTGCGACATAAATGTTCCAACAGATTTGTTCACATCACACTGTATTTACATATACAGTTGCTTCCCCTAGATAACCTCTGCCCCTTTTCTAACCTTATTTATTATTATATGGTTACATCCCTTAGACGTATAATTCACGCGGACATGTAAATGATTACTTTCGTTGTAATATTTGAATCGCTTCTGAACTCTCCGCCCCATCTACGGGCTTGTTTGATTGTATTTACATTTTGAGTATTTTATTGCAATCCTCCCATTTGTGACACAGTACGAGTTATGAAGTACCATTATTGCAATCCTCCCATTTGTGACACAGTACGAGTTATGAAGTACCATTATTGCAATCCTCCCATTTGTGACACAGTACGAGTTATGAAGTACCATTATTGCAATCCTCTCATTTGTGACACAGTATGAGTTATGAAGTGCATTATTGCAATCCTCCCATTTGTGACACAGTACGAGTTATGAAGTACCATTATTGCAATCCTCCCATTTGTGACACAGTACGAGTTATGAAGTACCATTATTGCAATCTTCCCATTTGTGACACAGTACGAGTTATGAAGTACCATTATTGCAATCCTCCCATTTGTGACACAATACGAGTTATGAAGTGCATTATTACAATCCTCCCATTTGTGACACAATACGAGTTATGAAGTACCATTATTGCAATCCTCCCATTTGTGACACAATACCGGTTTTGAAGTGCATTATTGCAGTCCTCCCATTTGTGACACAATACGAGTTTTGAAGTGCATTATTGCAATCCTCCCATTTGTGACACAATACGAGTTATGAAGTACCATTATTGCAATCCTCCCATTTGTGACACAATATGAGTTATGAAGTACCATTATTGAAATCCTCCCATTTGTGACACAAAACGAGTTATGAAGTACCATTATTGCAGTCCTCCCATTTGTGACACAGTACGAGTTATGAACCAATATTATTGCAATCTGGGAGATCTATAGGTGTTTAGTCTACTCTAACGGGTCTCGAAGGGTATCAGTGATAATTGTTCATCTGGCTCACTGGTTGAAAACATTTCTCATTCTAAACTGTAGACGTCCAATTGTACTAGTTCCATTCTACACTGTAGGCGACCAGTTGTACTCGTTACACATGTAATATTAAGTTAGTCAATTCTCAGACTAGTCTGCATCCAGCAGGCACTCATTAAGCCTCAATACTTCTTCTTTATCCATTGCAAATTCCTCGTATATTAGTGCAGTGGATGTAAGTCTGTCTGATCTCTTAATATCACGAACACCTGCATGTCCTGGACAGTAAATATATGTGATGCCGCGGAGGCTGGAAGTAGCTATAGATGCCAATCACTCATATTGACACCTGCCATTGTGTATCTTTCGAAGAATGAACGGAGTCTGACACAATAACTGCCTTAGTAAAGAAAGTTCCACAAAGCCACTTAAATTGCCAATAGTTGTTTCTACTTCCATCAGCTTGATGGATGTTGTTGTCTTGTATGCTTAATCAGTCAGTTTCTCCTTTGCCAAGTTTGACACATAGGGCGGATGTCATAGTTCTCCATGCTTGTCGGTCAGTTGCCAAGGATTGCAGGTCATGTTCATTTATGCCTGTTGATTTTAATTCATTCATAAATGTTCTTCTGAGAGTTGTTTTTTGTCTTCCCTGTTTTCATTACCTATCTGGTGTCCACATGAAGACTTGTCGTGGAATTCTGTCTTCCTTCATTCTAAGTACGTGACCGATGTATGTCCAGCGGCGTTTTCTGATGATGTTCGTCACATATTGCTGTTTTGTCTCCTCTCGTATATACATCGTTTGATTTGAAGACTTTCCAATTAGTGTTTGTGATCTTTCTAAGGTATCTATTCTCGAAAGCAACTAACTTCTTATCCATTATTGCGGTAGATTTCCAACTTTCACATCCATATGTCAATAATGGAATCACACTTGAGTTGAATAGTTGCAGTTTGATGTGTTTACTTGCAATCTTCGATCTACATATGATCTCCAGAAGAAGTATGCTTAGTGGCACAGTAAAAACATAAATCATAAATAAAAACAAAAGACAATTAATAAAGGAGCACTGTTATTGTACACGTCTGTCAACACGATACAGAAATACAATGTATACACTTTCAAAAAATTATCACTAAATAGATTCAAGTACAAGTCAGCTGACTCCAAATGTATTCTCACAACCTTCGTATTTCAATAGACTCTATTGAGCTGTGTTACCATGACAACCGGGATATGTCTGTGTCAACATGAAATAATGTTTCGTCTGAGTAAAATGATATTATCGAGGTCTAAATTAAAATAAACATGTTTTACATAAGCTGTATATGTAAACTGAAGACGCGAGATTGAATGTTTTTGACACTAATGAATGTGGTGGGTAAAGACATTTTAACACAACGTAGGTCTGTCATCACAATTTTGTTTCCATGACAACCGCAGAGAATGACCTGTTCATAAAAGAATGTGGATGCGAAATACAACTTATATTGTGCTGGCTGCTGTTGTCCTCCAAACCTAGCATTCCTGTGCTGTTGTGGCGATGATGATGGTCGTGGTGGTCATTGTGGTGACTGCTGTGACGATGAGGAAGATGTGGATGGTGATGCGGTGAGCTATATGAACCTGTAGACCCACAAGAAGATGATGGTCGAACAGTATTATCTCCACAAAATGATAAATTAATCTCTCCTGGAACAAAGGCGCTATGTCGTCTGACAGGGCAGTTATCAGTATTTGTCGTGTACGGAAAACATTCACTTGTGTAATAGGCAATATTACTGTCCGAATGAACACAATGGCGCATTGATGGCTGACTTCCGCTATTATACGTACTTAAATGACATTTGTTATTAACTCCGTAATCCGAGATCATGGGACGGTGGACACTGCCAAGATCTGGGACTTGTAGTAGATACGGAGTTGGAGAATGCGAGACAGTTCCGACAGAGTTCTTATTGCTTCCTTTAGAGCATGTTGGACTGTTCACATCTTCGTGTACATTGACTGAAATGGGCATTTCTGCAGACGTGCTTCTTTGGTTGTGTTGTCTGGAGGATGAATTAAGTAGAAATTCCTCATGGTAACTGTAGTCACTTAAGCTACGGCGGTGTGAAGACAGTCCACATTGTTTGTTGACATCGTTACTAAAATTGTTATCACAACAACTTCCATATCGACAAAAAATACCTTCATTACTCTGAGTGTGGAAATCTTTCTCCCCTGCATGCTGTTTCCTTTGATATTTGAAAGAACACTGCTGATGAGCGATTGAATACGGAATGGGATTTGAAGATTCTGAAATTCCTTTCTCGTCATGGTACCTCAGAATGTCCTCACGGTTCCAATTGAAGGCATTGTGACCTAGTTTTCGTTGTCGAGGTTCGTACGCGGGTGACAAGAGATGTGGTGAAGGAAGGTTTTGTGACACAGACTTTGTGGTATGTGGGACAGGGATTGCCGTTAGTAACAAGTCTTTGGACGAGGTTGAGCTTATTGATGAATTACTGTCAGAATCTTGATGGTATTTTGGCGCTGTTTTTGCGTTATGGATCATTACATTGGGCGTGAACGGAATAGGCACAGGAGAGCGAGTACAGTTGGAATTACCAAGTAAAGGATGGTTTTCTTTGAAATCAGTCATTTGTAATGTCAAGTTTGGAGGAATTTTGTTATGTTTTTTTCGTTCAAGGTGGTCACTGAAATAATTTGTGCCAACCTGACTGCAACGACGATTAGATTGACACTTTTCTAAGAAATTATTCTCTGCAATAGTTGCAGAAGCATGATACCCTTTATCCCGATTAGTTCTTTTGTGCTTGTCTGTGTTCATTTTTCGCTTGGCATTAATTATGTCTTTGATGTCTTTGTCACTAGTGTGCATGTTAGTAACAGTATCACAGGCACTTAAAATGTGGTTAGACATTGAGGGGCTAGAAAGGGATGGCAAACTGTTGCTCCACGAGTTCGGCGTTTCTAACAGAAGCAGAGGATGTGAAGATCTCGAACACACTAGTGGACAGCTACAAGATTTGTGCATTGATAGAAGACCATGAGCTTGCGTGGAGAGCATCAGACTAGTGTAGTCTTGGTGACTGTTGGCTTCCAACGGTGTGGTTTTTATCCACTGTGCAGTGGCTGTTGGAATGTCTATTTCCGACTTAGGCAATTGAATAAACACCTCGTGCTGTTCTTTACATGTCTGCTGGTGGTAGTTATTTAAATACTCCGGGGATCCACATTGCTCTGGGCATGGAAAACGAAATACCCCCTCAGAATTAATCCCTCTTTGAATAGAAAAGGGACTTAAGCACTCCTGTTCACCAGGCCTGTTGTACTGATCGTACGCTAATGGTGAAAGCGGTGGAGAGGTATCGATCACAATGCTAGGGTTAACTAGAGTTCGAACCATGGTTGCGTGACCACCTATGCTTGAGTCTCTTTCACTGTCAGAAAATGTTGGATCAAGTTCTTCTTCTTGTCCTAAGGACTTTTTAACAAGATGAGCAATGCATTTCCTGACTTTAGTTCTGTATATTACATATATGACAAGCCATACAAGAATCCCACCAAGGACAGCTGCAGTATGAAGACCAATGGAAGGATCATACGACTGATAGAACTGACGGCTCAGCTGCTCGTAGCTTATTGTAGTTGTGTTGTTATTTTCGTTGCTGTCGTTGGCATCACTGCTGATAAAGCTGTATGAGTCAGCCTTCACGTTGACGATCACCGTTCCATTGATAGACGAGATAGCCGTACTGGAATTTTAAAAAAAAACAACTTCAATATTAATAAAAGTTGCGAATGACGTAGCATAAATTATAATACCATTTACTGCAATATAGATATCTTAATGTTCTAATTTGATGATCAGATTATAAGATGTTGTTAGTAACCCTATAATTTGCTATGTTGGCCGCAGTAACCGAACCCATCTATGCTCGATTCTGTCCCCAGTGACTTTCCCTCTGGGCAGATTCCTAATCTTATATTTAAAAAAAAAAGAGTTTTAATGGGATTGGCTTTTTTTTTACTGTCACCGGTAAATATATATTGCATCGATGGATGTTTCACATGTACAAGCTCTAGTCGTTTTCAGAGTGAAATTATTTTTAACAATGGGGGTACAGATAAAAAGGTAAGTCGTCTTTAGGATTGCGAGGGAGGAACGAGTAAACTCGTGAGTAGCAGCTAAAGGGTTAATCAAAATAATTGTGAGCTTCCATTCTTCTTCTTTATGCAATGAAAGAAGTTTATAGCACATTCTATTCAGTACGTAGCGACCAACCCACCATTTCTGGCTGTAGTTATTTTGTTGACAATATGAATGTGTTTAGTATCTTATCATTGCTTTCTGAAATCTCTAGATGCACAATTGATTGCGGCGAGGTTTTAATCGTGTACCTTGTCCGTGTGAGATGCGATCTATATCTCTCATCCACGAGTTGGACTTCTTCTTCTTTCATTCACTTGAAACATGTCTATATCTGTTAAAGTTGAATTTGAAGGAAGGAGAAATTAAATTACAAATATACTTCTAATGGGGATGAATGCTGTTTTCAATCCTGTAAAATAGTCCACTTTGGCTATACCAGGATGTGACCATCATACATGGTTGCTGATCCAGTGGTCCATGGGCTCATGCCCTTTGACCCAGCCACTATCATACATAAATAGAGAACATGTAACATGCGAGGCAAAACTGTAATCCGACAGGTGAAAATTGAAAACAGGGTAATAAAGTCGTGCTAATCACTTGAACTACACAAACGCTATGATGTTATATAAAGTTATGTTCATTCGATGTCATAAGACTCAACGAAGTTATTTTTATTTACTGGCACAAAGTTCAATGATGTTATGTTAATTTGAAAGCATGTGGTTCAGTTGTTATGCTCATTCTCTGGTATAAGATTCAAAGAAGTTACATCTTATCTGCTTTGATCCACAAAGCGTGTACGATGTGTGTATTATGTTCTTGTGTAACACGCAGTTAAGCGCGATTTTCTGTTTCAGTTTTATAGCTCTTCAAACAAAGTTTTCTGTTTGAGAAACTTTCCAGAGCTTTCCTTTAAATCCCATGTAACCGTCTTACTAAATATGACTGTATATTGTCATGTTACAAGATGGATAAAACATCTACTCCGAAAAGAAATTTGTAAAGTGGCAGGACTGTAGTACAGTAAACCAAACAGATAATTGTGAAAATATGGTAGTATACAGTTGTCAAGATTGTAACCCTATTCAGTACCGTCTAATGTGTGCAGATATAATGCTTTTTGCCCATCAACAATTTTTGACCCCACCTCTAGCCAACAGCTGGCAAGAATGTAATTCAAGGATCCTCCCTTGCTTAATTATGTCAAACAATTTTAAACCCCACACCGTCCTATTTTTTTTTAAGTACCAAGAAACTAGAAACTACATGATTTGTGTATTTGTTTCACATTTTTATTTAAAATATATTTTAAAATTCAAACACTTTATGTGATGTATACAATCAGTATTTTTAACGTCAGATTTTGTCAATGCCACACTTACGTTAAAAGTTAATTTTACCAGAAACCCCCCCCCCCCAACCACACTACATTGCCCCCCACCCGTAAATGCGAACGCAATTTATAGATAGCTGATATCGTTTACTGTTGTGCATAAATGTTGCTTTTCTTCTGACAATCCAAATTCCATCTATCATTGACTATTCTGTACATGCATTTGTGGATAATTTTCAACCTGATGTGCGTTGTGCTTAAAAGAGTTTAATCTGAACCGTGGAATTTATGTCGCTGTTAGTGATTAGTAAAAATTAGAATCCTAAGTTTTGTCACTTTTCGTCGAGGAAACTATGTAGTGACTTGCAAATTGATAACACACTGTACTGGTGACATACTGTGCTGGTGACATGATGTGCTGGTGACATACTCTACTGGTGACATGAGTGTTTTTCTTCCTGCAGTTCAGACATAGATCTCCAGCAGATTTTAAATCATAAATAATGCTGGCCTTGCAGCGTTATACACACATTTCTGTTCAAGTTATCTTCACAGAGAGAAGAAGCGAAAATTTTTAACAAATGCGTGTTTATTTTTTACAGAATTCACGAAATTCGAGAATTAAGTCATCCCCTTAGCCTCAGTTGTAGTAATAATCGAATGCAGAAGCAATTTGTTATTCTTCTTCTTCTTCTTTCGTTCACTTGAAACATGTCTATATCTGTAATTCTGTCTCCTTAATAAAACTCACTGTCTTTTGTAGTTCATACAGTGTCCCATAGAGCTTTGATTCCAGTGTTGTTTCCTCTGGCCAATATGTCTGCCTCAGCGTTTCATGCTCAGAACACTCTTGAAGTATATGTTTGGCACTCTGTGCTGCCTGTCCACATGTACACATGGCTGTGTTGCCAATCTTGAACTTTGTATACATGTGACTGCGGAGTCGGTTGTGTCCTGTTCTGAGACGTAGAATTATAACTTGTTCTGGTCTGTTCATAATATGATAGTCATCTTGTGTTGGTGTTTGTGGCTTTCTTATTGACTTGATCATCTGTTTTTTCTGATGGTAGGTGATTGGTATATCTGGTTGGTCTTCGGCAGCACCTTCCTTAGCCAGTTGGTCTGCTTTTTCATTTCCTGGTATTCCACAGTGAGAGGGTATCCACTGCATGGTTACCCTATACTGGTAAGACAATTCGCTAAGTAGTTTTTTCAAGTCTGTTAGTTTTCCAGACTGGAGAGCTTGAAGCACTGACCTTGCATCTGTCAGGAATACCACAGGCTGTAGGTCAGAGTTGGAGTTCAGCAGTTTTTTAGCTGCCACACTAATTGCCTGGATTTCTGCATCATAATTATTGCAGAATTTTCCTGTCGGTGTTCTGATTGTATCTCTAGGCTTGTGTGGATATTCTATATATACACCTGCACATCCATTCCTCACAGCATTCTGTGCTGACCCATCTGTGTACACTCTGACCCATATATCTTGTGGATATTCCTCATCCAGGAAACTGAGGGTGACTGTCATTCGCTGCACACTGTTCTGTTCGTCCTCGCTTAGTATTCCTTTCACATGGGTCTGAATGTATATTGGCATTCCATGCCTTTCACTCCACGGGGTTTGCTCTGGTACAGACCTTAAGGGGCTGTCAACTTCAGGTAGGTCTGTAAGTTGTCTACGGAGTCGTTTAGCTTGATGGATAAAGCTGCTCCTTTTCAGTCGTCCCATTGCTAGATTTTGGAATCTTTCCTTCATTGGATGACTTGGCATACACTGAAACTTTTCTGCTTGAATTAGTACTTTTGTGTCTCTGCGTTCGCCAAGTGTTTGCATTCTTCCCATTTTCTGCATCTCTGCTATGGGTGTTGATTTCATTGCTCCCAACATTATTCTAAGTGCCTGGTTTTGCACTTTATCTAGATCTTGTAATGTGGTGTTTGATGCAGGACACCACGCAGCTGAACCGTATTCCAGGTGTGGTCTTATGCCTTGCTGGTAAACTTTACTGAGTATATTTCCACTGGCTCCCCATGTGGTTCCACTTAGTTTTCTCAGGATAGCTAGCTTCCTCCTGGCTTTTGTTGTTGCTTTGTTTATGTGCTGCTTCCATGTCAGCTTATCATCAAAAGTAACTCCGAGGTATGTGGGTTGTTTGTCTTCTTTCAAGAGCTCTCCATCTATCTTGATATGACCAGCTTTTTGTTTTGGTGAGAGGGTAAAGAGTGTAGTGCTGCACTTATCTGTGTTAATGCTGACGCACCATCTATTAGCCCATAAGGTTAGGGCATCGATAGCTCTTTGTATTTGTTTAGTGGCCACTGTTGCATGTTCTTCCGTGCACCAGATCACCAGGTCGTCAGCATACATTGCCACTTTGATCCCATGTGGTAGTTCAGCAACTAGGTCATTGATGTAAACCAAGAAAAGTGTGGGTGACAGGACTCCTCCCTGGGGGACTCCATGACGCAGTAGAACTTTCTTGCTCTTGCGACATCTAATTGTACCCTGGCTCTTCTATTATGCAGGTATGCTTTTACCCATTTGTACATTCTTGAGCTAACCCTGCAATTTCGCAATTTCTTTAGGAGCCCTTCTTTCCAGACCTTATCAAATGCTTTCCTGAGGTCTATCCATGCTGCTAGTACCAGTTTCTTTTCTTGGAAGGCATCCTCAATCTCTTGGGAGAGGTAGGTTGCCTGATCTTCAGTAGAGTAGCACTGTCTGAAACCTGCTTGCTGTGATACCAGAAGGTTTTCACTTTCAAGGTACCACTGCATCCTAAGATTGATAATGCGTTCCATTGTTTTACATAGACAGCTTGTGAGGCTGATGGGCCTGTAGTTGGAGACTGTGTTGCCATCTTTTCCTGATTTGAGGAGTGGTATCATTATTGCTTCTCTCCACGCCTGTGGTACATTACCTGTGGACCAGCTTGTGTTAAAGATCTGCAGTAGCTTTGCTCTTGCTGCACTTCCCAGGTTTCTAATCATTTCATTGGACACTCCATCAGCTCCAGGGGACTTTTTCATTTTCAATTTGGATATTGCATGCTCCAGTTCTCTCATTGTGATTGGTGCCTCCATGACTTCAGGTATAGGTTCACCTTGTCCAATGTTTTGCTGGTTCTCTCGAACCTCCTGTTGTTTGTCTGGGCTGACTTTGACGTTATTGTCTTCTGCAAAGGAATCTGCAAAGTAATCAGCTGCATGTTTACCTGTTAAAATGTTTCTATCTTTATAAAGTGTGATCCTGGTATTTCTCCCTGTACCTTCATCATTTAGTTGTTTTACAAGTTTCCATAATTTCCTAGTATCTCTTTCTAAGTTCAGCGACTATGTTTTTTCTTTCCAGCTGCTCCGTCTGGCTTGTAACTTGGCTCTTTGAAATTTAGCCTTTGTTTGCTGATATTTGTTGTGATGTTCTTGGCTAGGTCTGTTCTCAGCCTGCTGTCTAGATGTTTCCATCTCATTTTGCAGCTTTTCCAGTTCATCATTCCAGTAGGGTTTGTAGTTTTTGCGTGCCCCCCTGGGTATGGTTTTACTAGCAGCATGTAGTATACATCTATTAAATTCACTCACTGCTCTATTGATGTCTTTGTCCAAGTTCATGTCCTTAGCTAGAACACTGGTTAAATGCGGGTACATTTTCCAGTCTGCCCTTTTATAGTTCCACCTAGTGAGCGTGCTGCTGTCCGTGGTAAATTCATTGTGGATTTCCAGAAATACTGGTCTGTGGTCACTACCTCCAAGCTGCTTTCCAACAACACGTGTGATGTTCCATTCCAAGCCTGGTGAGTGGAATGCTAGGTCTGGTGTAGAGGTGGTGTGCCATGCTCTCGAGTAGAAGGTTGGCGAGTCTGCTGGCTGGTTAATAAGGATGAGATTATTTTCATCCTGCCAGCTCTCAAGTTCCTCACCTCTCTTGTCGATATGATCGTAGCCCCAGCTCTGAGAGTGGCTGTTGAAGTCACCACACACCATAAGTCTCTCTTTGTCTGGAATTGTGTCTAGTGCCAATGGTTTATCATTTGGGCAGTAGTAGTTCAGGAGATGGAATTCTGCACTGTCTGTTTTTAGGTGGAGCATCTGGTATTCTGCCCCTTCCATATATACTTCAAGCTGACATGCGCTGATATTGTTTTTAACAAGTGTCAGAATTCCACCCTTTCGCCTGTCCTTTCGGTCAGATCGGTAGCACTGGTAGCCTCTGATTTTGAAGGCTATGTCGCTACTGAGGTGTGTTTCTTGGATACAGCATATGTTAACTTGTTCTTCACTGAGGACATTTTCAAGTTCCAATTTTTTGCTGTATCCATCTCTTTTACTGTTGACACCCTCAGCATTCCAGTGCATTATTTTTATTGGTCGTTTGTTTGTTTGGCCAGTAGCTCTATTCCCTTGCCTCCTGGCTCCTCGGGGCAATTGAGAAGGACTTCCAGTAACTGAGGTTGGGCCCTTTCGAGGTATAGGGCCCGGCACCGTCCCTGCCTGAACGTCCGCCACAGGGCAGGCACCATAACTATTTATTGATGTAGACATGTTTCCATTGTGTTTTGTGCGTGGCATCCTGATTATCTGTGCGCCTTTTGGCTGGATGCCTCCGTCTTCAGCACTCTGCTTACTAGGGCAGGACTATGGTCCTGCTCGAGTGGGACTGCCCGACCAGTCTTAGTTTCCAGCCCCTGATGGCTGAACTAAGCCCCATCACCTCTGCACGGTGCTGGTCTCGATGGAGGCAATTTGTTATAAATAAGACAATCAATATACCCACAAGTTTTAGTTATTGTCCGTCGTGTGTGAGTGAAACTATTATAAAAACCTGTGTTTTACGTTAAGTACAATTATAAATAAGAGACATCTCGAGTAAGAAGGCGAAAAAGCCAGGGCCCAATTCTTCTGGCGAGTTCTTCCTCATACGGAACCAGGCTCGCGGATGAGAAACGGTTCAGTACCCGATGGACACAGGCCCAGTACGTCCAATTGCACGAGATGGGTTCATAGACGGTGGAACACCTCGTGCAAGAAAGACGTGCTCGACAAGCGTCTCAGCAAAGAGGCACTACACACCAGCGTGCCCGGCGACAGATAGACAGGATGTCACGGAATAGGGAAGCCTACCCGAATTAAAGACATGACGAAAGCGGAGGTTCTGGACCTCGGACCACAAGTGGCCAACCGAGGTGCAAATAACACAGTCTACTGTAGAACTTGCAGCACAACGTACTTCAAGCTCCCTGGAGGAAATCACACGATATATTCGTTGTGGTTATATGAGAGCGAACGCAGAAGAAGAAGAAGATAAATAAGAGAAGATTAAACTGCGCTTATTATCAATTAGAATAACGATATACTGTCTTTATTCATGCAGAGATCACAGGCAACGAAAGCACAGACAACCTGGCGGATAACTCTAGGTGATATCACAGTTGTGAGAAGAGGTGGCATGCCCTATTCAGGATGTAGCCATCTACTCAGCATTTTTTGGCTGTAGTGATTTTCTAGGCAATATAAATACGTTTAGTAGTTTGCCATTGCATTCTGAAAGATCCAGATCACAATTGCCTGTGGCGGGATCGGAACCCTATACCTTGGTTGTCACACATTGTATCTCACCGCGACAAAGACGGACAAGAAGAGGCATGGTTGACTTAATAAGGGCAG
This sequence comes from Meghimatium bilineatum, assembly GCA_034231615.1. Lineage (NCBI taxonomy): Eukaryota > Metazoa > Mollusca > Gastropoda > Stylommatophora > Philomycidae > Meghimatium > Meghimatium bilineatum. Next base: position 17,818,991 of record CM067312.1, on the reverse strand, counting down.
ATATATAACTACTATATAATATTTTATGAAGAAGACATTGTTTGATGTAATAATGTACACAGGCCCGCAGATGGGGTAGGGGGTATTCAAATTCCACTCTTAGAAAATCAGAACATTACTGATGAACAGATGAACAGTACTAGAAACTTGACCCAAAAAATTGCCAAAATCCTCCCCCAACGATTCTTCACGAATATGTCATCAAATTGTCGTGAAGCAGTTAATCTGCCACCACACAAAGCACCCCCTACCAGTCCCTCGAGAAGATCATACTACATGTACAGTTCTGAGACTGTACATACACATGATTATGGACATGGGAGTGACGAGAGCTGAGAGGGGAAAGTATCTTATCTCTTGATCCGAAGATCACTAATCAACAACTGACCAAAGCTCTTGCACGCTGCGCGCGTGTACGGTCATCAGATGGTGCCGCACGGATTTTAACATGCCGTGAACAAAATCCAGAACTGCAGACCTAAAGATGGTCTTCAAGTATTACTTCAAGAGTGATCTGTCCGAGTAGTTTTGCGGATATCAACCCATTGTCTGATCTGCCCACGGAGGTAAATTCTAGAGGAAACATAGAGGAAGTTATAGTCTGCATCTATCCATCTATAATTTTGCAACTCGTACCACATTGGATAGGGGTACCACACCGGATGCTTCAGCAGACAGTGTCCTCTAGCGATTTCCATCTTCATCGATGCGGATGAGGACAAATCTTTCTTGCCCATTCCTTGATGTTGTCTGTCCATACTTTTATTTGTACTCCTCTGCTTCTTCCGCATTCGACGGTTCCTTGCAGTATTATTTTTGACATGGAATCATGTTGGCAGGGCCTAGCGATAGAATTTCTGAGTATGATGCAAGTCTTCGAAATGCGCCCTCCCCCCACTTAAATTGCTTTTCTTCGAAATGTCGCTCCCGACAATAAATTGTGATTGGTGCCACCTGATGGGGCCGCTTGTTTGCATCATAGCACGGCACAGCTCTGCATGTCCAAATCATGCAATTTTTCGTCGTTTCACTATCAAATGCAATGGTTCTTGTGGACCTATATCCATCTCCATGTTAGTCTGCACTCTCTTAGATGGTTGCTGGAACGGATATCGTAGTACTTATGGAGAGAAGTTGATTGTTCTATGATGTTAGTTCTTAATCAAGAATCAAAACTAAGCAACTAACCCTGTGCTAACATTAACGTAGGCGGGAAGTGGAAGCTGCCGAACTGTCGTGGGTAGAGTGGTAAGCATGACCTCTGCCCTTTTCTCATGCTCTTGCTGAAGTGATGAACCGTCATCGGAAACGCCAGACTTTTGCATCACTTGGTGGAACTGTGGAATAGTAAAACAAAAATCAGTGTGGTTGCTTTTCTTCTAAGTAAAGAGTTACGGACAGATGATAATTAGAATGGCAGGATTGGAGACTATGTGGGTATGATAGGGATGCAGAGGATCGCTAGGAGGAGAGAAAAGTGAGAGGAGGGCATTAGTGAGAGAGGAAGGTGAATATAAATAGAAGTGGGGGATATATATAGGAGTAGGAGGGAGGAATGTAGTTTTGTAGGGTAGGGAAGAGAAATATTAGGGTGGGAGAAATGAGTGTAATTTTAGGGTAGGGGAGAGACATGTTAGGGTGGTAGATATGATTTTAGTTTTTGATATGATGGAGAAATATGAGAGTGGTAGATATGAGTGTAGTTCTGGAATAGGATAGAGAAATATGAGAGTGGTAGATATGAGTGTAGTTCTGGAATATGATGGAGAAATATTAGAGTGGTAGATATGAGTGTAGTTCTGGAATAGGATAGAGAAATATAAATAACCAAATGGTCGGAGGGTGTCCTTCCTTTACCAAACCCACTCATCCCACCACCACACAACCTCATCATTACTCATTACTCATCAATCATTATCATATGCCATTCTGGTTGGCGTAGGCGACCATGGCTCTCTGTCCACAGTATTGTCATCAGGATCGTTGTTGTTTCCATGCCTTGCTAGGTTGTCAAACTAATATTTTCTCACGTTGTCCCCATCTGTCTCTGTTCCCTTCATTCTTGCCTGTTGTGACTATGTTCTTAAAACCTGCCTGTCTGATAAAGTGACAAAAAAGGTCTTTTTCTTATATTATTCTTGCATTCATTATAAACACCCCAACCACATCTATATTGCCTCTAATTTCCCACTTTCCAGTTTGTTTATAATGAATGCACGCATTTTCTCTTTTACTGGATGCGTTTCCATTCCTGCGTCATGGAGACATGGCTTGATGAAAGTCATCTATTTTGTTTATTATTGTGGTGTTTATTGTTATTTGTCTCTTGAAAAAGGTTCCATTCGAGCCGATACGTGGAGAATTGTCCTGTGTAGTTTTATTGTATGGTTTTTTATATATACTTTATTATATATTTTTATTCATAGGCAAGGTAAGTGTTTTTAGTAACCTGTTTAATTCATTTTGCTTTACGATAGAGAAATATTAACGTGGTATATATGAGTGTAGTTCTGGAATATGATGGAGAAATGTTGCATCGCTGACCTCCTCTTGGCGTTTCCTCTCTACTTTTATTACTGACTTTCTCTTGATATTTCTTCTCTACTTATAACGCTGACCCCTTTGTGATGTTTGAGAGGTGACTAACGAGCAAATCCCACCTCATATAGAGTCAAACGAGCTCACAAGTCATGTTGAGTGGTATGTATCAGACTGAAATGCAGAGATATTACAGCAAAGCTGTAAACCACAGTACAAGACATTCCGTTCTCAGGTCTACATGCTGCTGATCCGCAGAAGTTTGAGAACTAACGCAGAAGACATGTCAAACGAAGAAAACTAGCACCGTTTGGACAAGTAAGCCGACTTGACGCCTTGTCAAAACCTGTCATGCAGAGAACAATCGAAGACACAATGAGTAGACATAGAGGAAGTCAAAGAAAATCATGAACTTTATCATTGCGATATGAAATATATTTACAGGAAGCACTGATATTGTCTAACAGACGTGAAACATGCTTTACAGAACTTTCCCTGTGTATCACCGATGTAGAAACATATGCTAATATTTACAGAACTTTCACTGTGTATCACCGATGTAGAAACATATGCTAATATTTACAGAACTTTCACTGTGTATCACCGATGTAGAAACATATGCTAATATTTACAGAACTTTCACTGTGTATCACCGATATAGAAACATATGCTAGTAATTACAGAACTTTCTCTGTATGTGTATCGCCGATGTAGAAACATATGCTAGTATTTACAGAACTTTCCCTGTGTATCACCAACGTAGAAACATATGCTGTCCTTTACATAACTTTCCCTGTGTATCACCGATGTAGAAACATATGCTAGTATTTACAGAACTTTCACTGTGTATCACCGATGTAGAAACATATGCTAATATTTACAGAACTTTCACTGTGTATCACCGATGTAGAAACATATGCTAATATTTACAGAACTTTCACTGTGTATCACCGATGTAGAAACATATGCTATAATTGTTAAATACATGTGTATTTCCAGGATTCAAACAGAAGAGAAGGATATACATGTTTCTACCTATCATGCTTATTGAAAGATGTCAATATAAGGTCTTAGGGGTGGAGTTTCCTGTCTCATAGCATGGGTTAAGATGATTCACTAACCATGCTCAAGTAGGATGTGTCGTGCCGAAGACAAGTATCGCAGAAAAATCATAATTTAGCAAACAGGATTTGAAGCAGATCCGCTCAGATGGCACCTACTGGCCTCGCAACTTGTGTCAATACGTTTTCTGTCTTTGACCATACAGCATCCCTAATAAAAGATGCGATTTTAGTCAAGACTTCTAACGTGTATATTCCCAAAACTACTATGAATATGGATCGGTCGAACGACACTGTAGGCGAACAGGTGACATCTGAGAGGGTCTTGTTCAAATCCCGTTTGTTGCATTTTAGTAGATGGAGAATGTATACGTTGGAAGTCTTAGTTAAAATGACATATTTTATTTGAGATGCAGTGTGGTCGAAGACGATAAACTTGTTGACTCAAGTAGTGAGGCGAGTTGGTGCCATCTGAGTGGATCTAGTTCAAATCCCGTTTTCTGCATTATAATTTTTATTTAATAATAAATCCTCAAAGCTTCTATATTGTGTTATTCATTTACCCAGATATCGAAGCCAAACTGCAAGCCAGACCTGGGTAAAATACAACCCGTGGGCCAAATGTGGTTCGCTAAGCTATTTAGACTGGCTATTTAGCATGCTGTTATAAAAGTACGATATTGCACTAGTCGTTGTTAAAAAAACAACACTATCTGTTACTCTAAAGCGATGTTTCTTAATATGTTTTAGGTCGTGGCCCCTTTTATGAGACAAATTTTCTTCAATGACCCACCTGGTCCCCAAGTTAAATGGTCATGGGTGTTTGTACATGCTGATAATAAGGTTACTTAAGCTATATCACAATAACGTCTGTTGCATATCTGTCACGTGTTGAAACCAGGCTTTATGTGTCCCGCTAGAGGAGTATATTGCCCCCCCCCCCCAATGTGTGGGCGTGGGTGGGGTGACATGACCCACGTTGAAAAGTATAAATCCAAGGAACTAAAAAAAAAACAAGATTGTTGGTCCCAACCCTAAGAAAAATATATCAACATATATAATTACACATCTTTGCTGCAATCTACCAAACTACGCATTTCATTCTCTGGATTACATCCTGCTAGCCAATAGGAGTTTTCAAATGAACGCAGAGGTAGACGAATTCCAAGAAATATTGTATGTTGCTGACGTCCATTCTTGACGACTTCCAAGAAATATTGCTTGTTGCTGATGTCCATCTTGACGACCGCAAAGCAATTATTGATGTAGCTGATATCCATTCTTGACGACCCCCAAGCAGTATTAGATGTTGCTAAGTCCATTCTTGAATTATCAGCGAATTCGGAAAACATATTTTATTTAATATATTGATAAATTCCGACGTTTTAACCAACTCAGGAAAATACATTTTAAAATCACACTGTTAGAAGAAGAGATTTATAAAATCACCAAGTGGTAAAAAATATATTTTTAAATCACATAGACAAGAAAAAAAATAGATTTTCAAAATCACATAGGTAAAGAAATAGATTTCTTAAATCACAGTTAGAAAAAGAGATTTCTAAAATCACAGGTTAGAAAAATATATTTTAAAAACACATAACTAAGCAAATTAGTTCTAAAAATACCGTTAGAAAAATAGGTCTCTAAAATAATAAAATGAAAAGAAATTTCTAAAATTACACAAAAAATAGATTTCTAAAATCACCATGTTTGAAAAATAGATTTGTATAGACCTTGAAAATGTTACTAAGATACTGAAGTTTCTCATTACAATAACATCCCTGATTGCCCTGTCATGTGAGCATCTGACATTTACTGCACAGGGTTCCAGCTGCTGCTCACGACATATAATAGCTATAATTTATGTCTTTACTTTTGAAAGTCAATTTTTGCCGTTCAACGAAATGTCATGACTGTTGATTGCAAGAAAGAGTCTACAAGTTTCCAGATAAGAAAACTAACACAGAAATGGATATAAAAGGAAATGGCAATAGAGGAATAGGCTCAAAGGAATAGATATACAGGAATATACTAAAATGAACAAATTTAAAGAAATAGACATATAGGAATATACTTAAATGAACAAATTTAAAAAAGTAGACATACAGGAATACACTTAAATGAACACATTTAAAGAAGTAGACTTACAGGAATAAACTTACATGAACAAATTTAAAGAAGTAGACATATAGGAATATACTTAAATGAACAAATTAAAAAAAGTAGACATACAGGAATACACTTAAATGAACAAATTTAAAGAAGTAGACATACAGGAATATACTTAAATGAACAAATTTAAAGAAGTAGACATACAGGAATATACTTAAATGAACAAATTTAAAGAAGTAGACATATAGAAATATACTTAAATGAACAAATTTAAAGAAGTAGACATACAGGAATATACTTAAATGAACAAATTTAAAGAAGTAGACATATAGAAATATACTTAAATGAACAAATTTAAAGAAGTAGACATACAGGAATATACTTAAATGAACAAATTTAAAGAAGTAGACATACAGGAATATACTTAAATGAACAAATTTAAAGAAGTAGACATACAGGAATATACTTAAATGAACAAATTTAAAGAAGTAGACATACAGGAATATACTTAAATGAACAAATTTAAAGAAGTAGACATACAGGAATATACTTAAATGAACAAATTTAAAGAAGTAGACATACAGGAATATACTTAAATGAACAAATTTAAAGAAGTAGACATACAGGAATATACTTAAATGAACAAATTTAAAGAATTAGACATACAGGAATATACTTAAATGAACAAATTTAAAGAAGTAGACATACAGGAATATACTTAAATGAACAAATTTAAAGAAGTAGACATACAGGAATATACTTATGGGATAGACATACGGGAATGTTGTTGTTCGTTCATTGTAATCGACGATGACCAATGAGCTCAACTGGGTTGACGATGAAGATGATGATATCTGCGGTGTTCCCGACTGTGACTAATGAGTTCTGTGTGTGGCTGGAAGTCGACCACACTTTGAGCATGCATGGAGGAAGTCTGTGAAACATTGAGCAGCTATTTTCTTTCTTCTAGCGCGTTTTTGTTATGCACCATGATGTCTGAGATTCTCTGCCCTGCTGCACCATCATTGGTTGTGCGACCCCAGACGGATCTGTTTTGTGAACGACTCTCCCACGAATTTGTGTCTATTTTGAAGTGAGTGTGTTTAGTGAAGTGAGTATGTTTAGTGAAGTGAGTGTGTTTAGTGAAGTGAGTATGTCTCAAGAGTGTGTTTAAATCGCTTCTTGAACCAGCCTGGAGTTCTCCATATAACAACTTTTTTGGGTAGACGATAACAGTTCAGATGGCAACATCACCGACCCAGAACAACTCAGAGCAACTAAACAATGAACTAATGAACTGTTTTTCACAGACGACCAGAACCGCATATACGAAAACGAAGAACAACTACAAAATCATGTTAGCTCGCTATCTGCAACATGTAGAAAATACTACATGAAGATCAATACACAAAAGACGACAAATATGAAAATATTCAGAACACTGAGCTCACTAAACATACAGATAGACAACATAGGAGTAAACAAGTGTGGGAGTTCTAATATCTCGGTAATATTTTCACCTAAAATGGAAACCTTGATAGAAAGATAGAGACGAGATGTCAAAAGGCAATTACAGTAACATACCAACTGTCACCACTATTTCTTCATCCCAAGATCGAGATGAAGGTTAAAAGACAAATGATTTACAATACATTCCTACCAACACTGTGTTACCAGTGCCAAACCTGGTCTCTCTCATCCTCACATTACAGAAAGATAGTGACATGTGAGATGAAATGCTTGAGAAAAACTACAGGAGTCACCAGGTGCGATAGATTACGAAAAATGGACACCAGGAAAAGATACATAGGAGTAACACCTTGCACAGAATACATAGAAAGGCAGCAGAACACGTGGTTTGAAAAAATTATGAGAATGCATCACGACAAGTTGCGCGTACACGCATATAATCAAATGAGATCAGGGTACAAAGCAAGAGGAAGATCACGAAAAAGATAGATAGAAAACGTCAGGGACATCTTAAACAAAAGCGGCCATAGCACAGCCGAAGCGACACATCTGACCATGGAACACACGCTCAAGCTCCAATCTCCCATACGTTTAACAGCAAGAGTGGATAACAAACCACATGGAGAAAGACAATAGATAATCTGTCATGCGAACCGTGTGACCTGCCGAGCATGTCTGTGCTTTTATCAACATTGTATGCTTCCGAACTTACTTTGTATAAGTACTTCACTGTCTGGTATTTTATCCCACTAATAGAGGTGAATTATCTTACGAAAGAAGGCAGCTAATGTGGAAATGATTGAGTCATCTAGCTTGTCAGGCATAAACTGTCCTTGTTTCATAGTCCCACAGAATTGATGACATTACAGCTGCCTGGTAGGCAGAGTATGGTGGTGGTTGTTATTCTCCTTCTAATTCCATATATTTTTTCACATTCCTCCAAATGTGGCTCTATCTTGCGATATTCTGTTGTTTACCGCAGTGTCGATGTTTACGGTTTGTGAGAGATTGATGCCATGGTGGGTGAAATATTACTGTTTTAAGGTAAAATAACCCCCAAATATTATGCCGAATTGTAACATTTGACATATTTAGTAAATAGCATATTTCGAAATTATATAAATTTCATGCGTTAAACTACAAAATCTAACTATTAATTTAACATGTATTATCATCATTTTCTAAATAATGGCATGTTTATATGCCACCCCATGATGTCATTTTACTTAGAATCCATTGTTTATACTTGGTTGCTATGGCCCTAAATCAGCTCTATTGAATAATTCTCTGCCACAAAGTGAAGAAAATATATTACAATCCTTATAACAGTAAGAAATAACTGCACTTTTAGGGGAGATCACGCCTTTGCGATTAATGTGTGTATCAAAGCAATAGGACCCAAGCTTGTTTCAGTGTGAATATTTCTTCAAATATTGTCTTCATGTAATTTATATATGTATACGTATTATTTCTGACGCTATAAGTATAACATTAGTAATTGTTTAGTTCTTTTAAACATTGGAAATAGTGAAAAGTGTAGTAGACTAGTTAAACACACGTTTCGGGTTAACTTATACTTCTTTACGTGATTCAGTTGAGAAAATTTCTGAATAACCAGTTATCGATAACAATATTAGTTGTCCATCTGTTAAGAATTTTTTTTTTTCAAGAACAGTATATTGCCAATAGACACAGCACAAACTCTCACAATGGATTTATTTTAATGGAATTAAATCTATGGGAGATTCCTGGGGGAAAAATTTCTTTTTTCTCTTTTTCTCAAAACCATGTTTTTATTGACGTTTTCAAAATTCAAAATATCCTATCTCGACCAATTATTGTTGGATTACTATCATATTCGAAATAACTATTCGTAACCATATAACACAGGTCCTGTAGCAGAGTGGTTGCTGTATAATGAAAGTAACAAAACTTTCTATGTGTATAAGATCTGACAAGTAAGTAAATGTGTGCGTTTTTGGAGAGTTCACAATTCAAAAATTCACACACGCGCACGCACACACGCACGCACGCACGCACGTACGCACGCACGCACACGCACGCACACACACACACACACAATATGTTCAATACAATTCAACAAATCTGCTACAGGACCTGAAAGCTTCAATTTTGAACATATATGTCAAATTTGAACACCAGTAAATTAGGTAATGAGCTATTGTGTTTAGAAAATATAAGCTATTTTTAGTATCATGTCGGCCATATTGGTATCTGATTTGCATAAAATGTCCAAATTACTTCGCAAGTTATAGTCTTTAATCCACTAGAGTCCAACTATCTGGTTAAAATTATTCTTACTGTAAACGTTTCAAAATTAGTACCCCTGGGTGCATTCTACCTTAAGCCATTCTACTTTGGTCCTTATATGGGGATTTAAATGTAGGTTGTTTGGTGTGGGTTCAAAACATGACTTCTGTTTTCTTTGTATTAATGGTTAAGTCAAAGTTGTCGCAAACTTCAGAAAGTTGGTTTAGGGCGACATGCATAATGTCTGCAGCATCAGCATACACTGTACATTCTTCTGCATAGAGTAGTTCTGTGAGAATTAAGAACGGCACCTTAGTTTTGGCTTGCAACCACTGAAGATTGAAAAGTTTAAGGTATGTTCTGTAGTTTATTTGGATGTCTATTACGTCACTTGATCTAGATGCGTCTGTGATCATGACAGAAAACACAGGCTGAACAGTGTTGGAGAAAGAACGAATCCCTATTTGACCTCAATTGTTTCTGGAAAAGCTGGCGATGACACTCCATCACTGAAAACATCAACATTCATGCAGCCATGGAAAAAGGAACAGATATACAGGAATAGACATTAAATAATAGATATACAGAAATAGACATAAGCGAATAGATATATACATGAACAGACATAAATGGATAGATATTCAAGAATAGACATACAGTTATAGACATAAATGAATAGATATACAGGAACAGACATAAAGGAATCATCATCAGGTTCCATGTCGGCTGACATAAGCGATCATGGATCCCCACAGCTCTTTATCGCCAGTATTATGTATCAGAATCGTTGTTGTTTCCCCTGCTGTGTCAGGTTGTTAAACTCTGTATTTTCTCACTTTGTCTCCACTCTGTCTCTGTTGCCCTCAATCTTGCATTGTTCTGACTGTTTCTCCAAACCTTGTATCATAAGGTGGCCAAAAAATGAAGATTGTCTTTTTTTTATGCTACTGATTAAGCTGGTTCTCGCATTTTGGCTCTTTCAACATTCTCACATTAACTTTTCTGGCAGTCCATGGTGTCCTCAGCATTCTTCGGTAGAACTACATCTCTACTGCCTCTAATTTCCCACGTTCCTGTTTGTTTATTGTCCAAGACTCGCATCCATAAGTTAGTATAGGAGTTATATAGCACGGTAGAACTCTTTTTTTCTCACCTCTAATGACAAGGTTATATTACACAATACATATTTAATTTTTCTGAATGTAGTTTTTGTCTGCCCTATTCTGCTTCTTTTTATTGAGCTTCTTCCATCTGCTGTAATCATTGCACCTAAATATTTGAATTGGTGGACCTGTTTTAATACTATATCATTCACTTTGATCTTACTAATCTTGAAATTAGTATTTCATTTCCTGGAAATAATAATTACTTCTGTTTCCTTTATGTTTAGGAGGATGTTTTTATCTTTATGTTCTGTCACTACTACATTCATGAATTCTTGAAGTTCTTCCTCACTTTTTGCAATCAGAAAAGTGTTATCTGCATATCTTAAATTATTTATGGTATGTCCTCCCACTGATATTTCTGGGAAATCAACTATTGCACGCATGATTTTTTCACTGTATAAAGAGAACAGGTCTGGTGAAAGTACACATCCCTGTCTAACTCCTTGTTTTATTTGCTGAAAGTAGCCAAATGGATTTCCTACTCTTACCACTGATGATTGTTGCCAGTACATGTTCTTGATGATTCTTAAATGTTTACTGTCGATATTAAAATTCTCTAGCATGTGTATAACTTCACTATAATTAACTTAATCTAATGCTTTTGTCTAGTTTATAAAACAGAAATACAGATCTAAGTCTGTATTCACCTCTATATGCCTCTCTATTATTGTTCTAAATATATATATATATATAGCATTGTCCATTTTCCATGTCTTCTACGAAGCCACATTATTCTGGACTTATTTCTGTTATTATTTTGTTTCTGACTCTATTCATGTTTCTGAGAAGTAATAAAGGGAGATATACATAAATAAACTTGAAAGGAATAGACACAATGGAAAAGACATTCAGGAATAAACTTAATGGGATAGACATAATGGAATAGACACACATGAAGAGACATAAAGGAATATAGTTCAAAACATTAGTATGTGGTCAGTACATTTGCTTTGCGAGTACAAAGTTTCAGGTTATTATTAAAACAAAATAAACATGTATGTCCTATGGTGGGAACGTTCTTTTAAACCGTCGACTTCAGTCCAATGTGGTTATATCAGAGCTGTAACCGGACAAATAATGGAGGTCGTTGACGAACCAAGACGTTCAAAGTATAAGAAAATAGAAAATAGACGCTATCTTCACAATGGGTGTCTTATATGTCAAGTACACAATGGGTGTCTTAGACGTCAAGTACACAATGGGTGTCTTAGACGTCAAGTACACAATGGGTGTCTTAGACGTCAAGTACACAATGGATGTCTTATACGTCACGTACACAATGGTTGTCTTAGACGTCAAGTACACAATGGGTGTCTTATACGTCAAGTACACAATGGGTGTCTTATACGTCAAGTACACAATGGGTGTCTTAGACGTCAAGTACACAATGGGTGTCTTAGACGTCAAGTACGCAATGGGTGTCTTAGACGTCAAGTACACAATGGGTGTCTTATACGTCAAGTACGCAATGGGTGTCTTAGTCATCAAGTTCACAACGGATGACGTGAGGAATATCGCTTCACTACGAAATTGCGTGCTCTGTGCGATATTTTGGACAGTTAGCAAGGTTCTTGCGTAATAAAGACAGTGTAAATAATGGATAACACGACTGCAATAACGTCAATCCTCCGATATTTCAAGCAAATATAATGGATCAGCTGAACCAACATAGAACCGGAACCATCAATCGTTGTATCATGAGAGATTTACTGACGCGGAAATCTGAGCAACAATGGGCGTCTGGTGTGGGAAGAGGATAATCTACATATCTAATAAATAATAAATACCCAGATGAGTAGCTATTACGGGAATGTTTTACTAAAGAAGTAGATTTGAAATTAATATATTGTCAGGCCGAAGGTGTTGCATCCCAACTGTAAACCATGACACAACACATTCCTTTCTTCAGGCTATACCTGTTGGCAAGCAGGAGCTAGGGAAGGAGCACAGAAGAAAAGATAAACATATATCACTCGTGTGATACCGGGGCAAAGATTAGCAGAACTGTGACCTTCCATGAGTGTCACATAATGCGAATAAGGAGGGCGTTGGGGTGCGGTTAGTTGTTTCATCTGATAGATTATCAAAGTGTCTCAAGTCATGGAAGTTAGGGTGTGTTACAATTAGTGCCCTGTACATAAATACAGGATATTATACCAAAATATGTGTCTACATATTCAACGAGAATTAGGAACGAAATATATGATTAAAATTATTCATGGATTATTTCCCTTTACTTCACGTATTCGGTGGCGTGTGTGTGTTGGTTCTGAATTTGTTAAAGACAAGAAATTGGGGGAGGGGGGTGATTTGTTGTTGAAACAAGACGGGAGTTAGGAGGATTGTTTGGTCGTGGGAGGTAATTAAACATGGCCACTATCTGGACACATCCACCACTGTGGCGTAGAAAGGATTGAAGGGAAGGGTTGAAGGGGTGCCATTTTGTAACTAAGGACTGAGTGAGCAGAGTGACGTCACAAATTACTAAAAATTTTGGATCCACGCATGTTTTACAAAAAAAAGTATAAATTGTAAACCCTTAATCTGGGATAGAACAAAATAAATCACCGACGATAAGGTTAAGAATTGTAATAAATAACAAAAGTTCCGACATACTTTGCTTGTCTTACAACCTGTTATCTATTGTTATAATAAGCTCATTTTAAATATTTTTTGCAGTATTTAATAGTTTATAACAAATATTTCTACTATTTTAAAAGGTAGAAAAGTAACGGTGTATATTTTTTGGTATTATTATGCATATAACATTTTAACTGCATGTAGAAGCTTATAATTATCTTTTTGCCCGTCAATGTACTGCGTCGGCTCGAAAGGGGAGCAGAGTTTGAAAATACTATCAGCTGCCGTGCATTTCGTAAGAGATAATAATGCTATTTGGGGTGAGTTAGCTGTCTCACTCTATTTTGGAATTCAAAACGTTTTGAACTCCTTAAGAGATATAACACGCGAGAGTGAGACTAATGTGGATGATGATTCATTTTCAATGGCTAGGATTAAAGATCAGGGATTGAAATGCGGTGTTGCTAGAAGTGAACATTTTGGAGGGCGCAGAAGAATGATGGTCAACCAGCATAGGACCGATACTGGTAGCAGAAGTGTAATGGTGGATACACTCAAGGAGAGATCGGAGCAACTATGGACATGTCTAACTAACTCTATTTTGAGTCAAAGAAACTCAAAAGGCGACGCTGATATCGATTTTATCACACCGAAAGACGCTGATATTCCAGCCAAAAGGTGCACAGTAGTTCAGATGATAGTGTGATTGATTTAAAACCACGTTAGGGCACACAAAAAATAAGGAAACAAAAATTGCATCGTGAAGTTTCGCCTGACACGACCGCTCATCCAGTTGTAAATGAATGATATACGTCTGTAAATTGGTACCGGACGTATGAGTTACGTAAAGTAAACACAGCAAGGAAGGTAACTGGACACCCCTTTTAAACGTTTCTGCGGCTTAGTACATGAAGAGTTATCTTCATCTGGTTGCTGCCCATGGTACAAACCTTTTATCCCAGCCGAGCTAATCTGTGTGTTGTTGGGGGCCGAACGGGGAGCAAACAAATAGCGGCAACGTTGCCAGCCATACACGTCGTAAGAGTCAATCAAGAAAGTTTTGGGGATGGAGTTGGTTGTCCCATTCCAATTTTGGTCAGAGTGACCCTACTCCATGATGAAGTCATATATGTCAGACCAAAAGGTGTATATATTGCAGCTAATAATTTGAATTCCGGACCACATGCTGTAAGTGTACAGGAGATTGAGAAGGAATGCTGAAGAAAAAGAAGCAACACTCCGTAAACCAAGACAATGAATTTTGTTATGCGGCGTACATTCTGCTAATCAGTAGGAGTTTGAGAACGTAGGCAGAATAGTAATATATTGTTTTTATTTAACATATATGTTGTTTTTATTTAACATATAATATGTTGTTTTTATTTAACATATAATACGTTGTTTTTATTTAACATATAATATGTTGTTTTTATTTAACATATATGTTGTTTTTATTTAACATATAATACGTTGGTTTTATTTAACATATAATATGTTGTTTTTATTTAACATAAATGTTGTTTTTATTTAACATATAATATGCTGTTTTTATTTAACATATAATATGTTGTTTTTATTTAACATATAATACTTTGTTTTTATTTAACATATATATTGTTTTTATTTAACATATATATTGTTTTTATTTAACATATAATACGTTGTTTTATTTAAAATATAATACGTTGTTTTTATTTAACATATATGTTGTTTGTATTTAACAGAGGTCAACTTAGGCGCATGTTGTTCAAAAGCGCATTATTGTGGAATTAATGCAGAAAGCTGCAGAAATGAATGTTCTACATTATATGGTAATTGTGGCAAGCTATTCTTGAGCGTTAATGTCGGAAAGCTTGCTGGTTACGGACAATTGTATGTGATGTTTTATTGACTACAGTATAGAAGCAATATATATGGCTTGTCGAGCATATCCGACTTCAGCTTGTATATGGGATAATTGACCTTTGGAATTGTACAGCTAACTTCATTCTAAGTATTCTTATTTGACTGTTAGGACATTTGTATGGCTGATCAACGAAACATTTGTATGGCTGATCAATATAGGACCCAGCACAAGACCTCCTGGCGTAAGTGCTGTTCATGCTCATATAAGACATTTGTATGATTGGTCAAAATAGGACAATTAAATGGCTGGTCAATATAAGACATTTTTATGGCTGGTCACTACAAGACATTTATATGGCTGGTCAATTTAAGACATTTATATGGTTGTCTATATAAGACATTTTTATGGCTGGTCAGTACAAGACATATGTATAGCTGGTTAATATAAGACATTTGTATGGTTGATCGGTTTAAGACACATTTGTATGGCTGGTCGGTTTAAGACATTTGTATGGCTGGTCGGTTTAAGACATTTGTATGGCTGGTCGGTTTAAGACATTCGTATGGCTGGTTAATATATGTCTTCTTTTGCTTCCAGGACTCAGCTATACGAGAGGGTTAAACCGCTCCCCCTCCCCCACAGGTAAATCGAATACATTGGAAAAAAAGAACACATTTATTGCCAGATTAGAAGGATTTATTTCAGAGGACCGAGATAAGTAGCTGCGATATCTGAGCATTTCGGCCATGCACGTGTGGCTTCAACATGTTTCTGGACTATTTCAACTCGTTTATGGGGCATCTAAACCACTCCCAAACTCTCCTTAGTTGCCTCCTACAACATGAATGACAGGTAACAGTATCATTACTATTTTCTAACCATTTTAGCCGCGACAATAGACGGGCGAATGTGATTAAGGAAATAATACTATTTTTGCAGCATAGGATCATTTGTGGAATTAACACTATCTATACATTATATGGTTTATTTATGGAATAACACTATATATACAGTGATCTGTCTCACATCTGTGGAGAAAGAAGTGCAGGCTTTGGTCAGTGAGAATACCAAAGAGTGGGATGTGATTATATACACTGTTGGATCTGTGGTTGGACATGTTCGCAGTGCTTGGGCCTTCACAGCTCAGTGTGCAGGTAAACGATCAGGGAGGAGAGTGGTGCCTTTGCGGTCACTACGAGTAGTATGACCATGGAAACTATGGCGGTGACCAGGGTATTTGAGTGGGTATGCACACATAAGGTAACGCTGGTCTGCATCTTGAGTGACTCTATGAGTATGATTAAGAAGGTACAAGTGGGTCTCGTTCGCGAACAGTGGATTGAGGCCTTGAGAAAGGCGAGGCTGAAAGTAGTTATATTTATTTTTGTGCCTGGACATTTGGGTGTTTGAGGCAATAAAAGGGCGGACCAACTGGCATCATGCGCGATTGTGGCACAGGGCGATGGGGCAACGGATCGCGCTGACGTTTTAAACCCCTTAAGAGATATAACACGCGAGAGTGAGACTAATGTGGATGATGATTCCTTTTCAATGGCTAGGATTAAAGATCAGGGATTGAAATGCGTTGTTGCTAGAAGTGAACATTTTGGAGGGCTCAGAAGAATGATAGCCAACCAGCATAGGACCGGTACTGTCAGCAGAAGTGTAATCGCGGATACACTCAAGGAGAGAGAGGAGCAACTATGGACGTGTTCAGTTTGCAGTGATGATGATCCGCCGGTCTAACTAAATATATATACAGTACAAGGTATATATATGTAATAAAACAATCTATACAGTATATGGTCTATTTATGAAATAACATTATCTATACATTATATAGTATATTTATGAAATAACAGGGTACAAAGGGTCTCGCATTGCTCTCGTGCGGACCCAGGGTTAGCAGATAACCAATATCCTAAAAGCACCTCCTCGAGGTGCACCCTGGAAGCAGAAATACAGCGGCTATTACTGTACTCCTGGCTGACACGTTTAGGCTCGAGTCCGTGGATATTGTACATGGAATGATAACTGCCTGTAGAGAGACAGGAAACATTTCCGAAACCTCTACACCATCACATCTAACACATGCATGGCATTTGTGCTTTCCGACCTGGCCGGCTTAACAAGCAGAAACATTGGAGGGGCGGCCAATGTCAATGTCCCTAACACAGTGATCTGTCGAGTACACACCACATGTAAAAGTTAACACACGCTAGAGTACAGCGCAGTGTAAATGAATCGATTCAGAGGCAACAGTGCTACAGTAAACCAGCACAAGACCTCCTGGCGTAAGTGCTGTTCATGCTCGAGAACACACTGAAGCCCATATGTCCCATCACAATTGACCCCATTCAAAGTAGGAGTCATGACTTAAGAGTTGGATACGCCAAATTGAACATGCACTCTTGAGTATGGAAGAAAGCTTTGAATACAGCTCACTATTGTACACAGGACAAGCACTGAACTAACTTTGGGGAGCACATTGTTCAAATTTCTGACCGAAGCAGTGTTGAGACTCGGAATCTGGACTCTGGGGGCAATGTAGAGCGGGGCGCAAGTCTATAACGACACTGCAAACCTAGCTCAACTCGACTATCGGCCGTTGCCCAACACGGTCCATACAGAGAGCATTGTGTTCCGTACCCAAGGACCCACTTCGAAGCCCGCCGCCCAAGATTCGTATTTTACCTGTATTAAGATACCACAGATTAGGATCTCTTTTAGTCGGTAACGATTTCAATGTTGACCAGTGTTATCTATGGATCCTATTAATACGCAAGCAGCCCCAACATGGGAGCCAAATTTGAGATGGCGGTACTTTATTTATATACAGAATTCCAGTCACGATGAAAGTAGCAGATATCGCAGCCACGTTCCATATCATGACACAATGAATTCCGTCCTCCAAATGATATCTTGTTAATCGTGTTTACTTGGGATCATCCTTCAAAGGTGAAACTATTTGAATTTTCTTGTGATTTTCATTTGGTCACGTTGTGTTGACAACCAATAAAATCACGGAAAATGTCAAATAGCGTCACTTTTGAAGCATGATCCCATAAGTTCACATGACTGCATAATGAATGAAGGATTCACATCTAGCGTGATATGTAAATATCAAACCCCACTTTTCTAGCTCACTTACAGGAGACAATAGACGACGAAGACATGCATATCAATAATCATGCGCAGCTACCTTTGATAAGTCACACGAAGATCGAGATAATGATCACAAGACTGAAACTGAAAGGAAAAAAACGGTTACTAAAAAACGGTTACTAACTATTCGCTATGCATCTCTATGTAATCGATGTCGTGATCGTATTTTATTTGAAATACATTTTGTTCTATCAGTGGGAAACAAATATTTCGAGACAGTATTTCGGGGAACTAGATTCTTGGGTCTATGTATATCATTTGATAATTAGGGATAAAACTAAAGCTATACATAAAGAACGGTAATTCATTAAAAATATTAAAATAATATAATAATAATAATAAAAATAATACAAGCTTGTAGTAGCATTTCTTATTCATGACGACGCCATGAATCTAACGATATCTATTTAGGACGTAGCCATCAACTCACATATTCTTATTCAGGACGTAGCCATCAACCCATCAATTATTATTCAGGACGTAGCCATCAACCCAGTATTTTATGCCTATAAGAAATTTTGAAGCCATATAATTACTCGAATAGTCTGTCATTGCTTTCAGAATGATCCAGATGCAGAACAGCCTACGGAGGGTTCACGCCTGACACATTAGCCGTTTGAGACGGCACAGAGCCGGTCATAACAACAACAACAACAACAGCAGCACTACCACCACCAACAACAATTTCAATAACAAAAAAGGAACCCAATAATAATAATAACATGAAACTATTCTGTATGTTACTTGATTCTTGATTTTCATTACATCGACATTCAACTGAAATTTGTAAGAGCAACAGAAAAAAATTTGGTAGAGTATCCTATTCAGGAAGTAGCCATTAACCCAACATTTTTTGGCTGTAGTGAATTTTCAAAATGCACCCCTTGACACCTCCGTCATCATGAGTTATCGTATCATCACTTACAAAATGTTTACGGCAAGGTACTGGAGAGGATAATCGCTAAAAGACTAGTCTTCGTTTTGGAAAATACAGGCCTACTTTCTGACACTCTAGGTGAAAACAGACCGGGAAGAGATACAACCACAAATGCGGCAATCTTCGCCTATGACATCTATGAGGGCTTTTAGGCAAAGGAGGAAACAGTGGTCGCCTCGATCGACATAGAAGATGCTTTACAACAGAGTCAGCTGTGGCCAGCTGATACATCTGCTAGGCGAACTCAGCATCGACTTATGGATAATTCGATGGATAGAAATGGTGTTATGTCCAGACCTGTGGCCCCTGGACATCAGAGATCAGAACGAAGCACCTGGATGGCCACAGGGATCGCCAATGTTAATTGTACTCGGCAACGTCTACACATACAAAATAGCTCATGAGACTAACGGGAATTGAACCAGTCCGTTCAACGGCACCAAATCGCCTAGCAACAATTGCACACGCGTTCTTCCGCACTTGACTAACCGCATCTCCAAAAAAAGATGCGATTTCGTCAAGCCATTCAAACCGTGAACACAAAGTCACCCGAACGGACCAATCGAGACAAGGACTATTACAACAACAACAAACATCCCGTACAGGTATTGAAACTTGTATATACTTTACTTGTATATACAAAATAGCGCGGCTTCAGGAGGCTGGACCTAGAAGGGTAGAAGGGTGCTAACATATGTGGACGACATTTTGCTATACAAGCATGACAGAAACAGAGGAGACATGATTGATGGCGTCCAGAATAAACTAGAACATTTGTCGCTCTGATGCACCGACTACAAGGCAGTCATCAATCCCACCAAGGCAAAGATCGCTGATTATCGCTGACCAACAACATGGTCACAGACACAGTACCAGCAGCGACCTGCATGGGAATCAACATTGACAGACTATGAAATTTCTAGGCATCCCTTTTCATAGAAGTCTATCTTTCACGATAGATTGGAGAGAGTTCAAAACGAGGCCATGAGAGTTGTCCTAGGATGTACAAGAGATACACCTATCGTGACCATGAGATTTCTCCTAGGCCTACCGAGCAAAGCAAGACATGAAATAGCTCAAGTTAAAGAATACTTCAAGGTCGCCAATAATGATCATCACCTATTACACCAATCTCTAGAAAACACAAAAGGAAGGTGTATCAAAAGAGGAAGGTCTTGGATGGCAGAAGCAGAAGATACCCTACTCAGAGTTTGTGAACTGGAGTAAGTGGGAAAAAGCTGTGAATGGGTGACATTTGGCAAAGAGAGAAAGTTATTGACAACAGTCGTGATACAGATGGGAAGAGATGGTCGCGACTGGGCTGACAATAGAACAGAGGGAATGATCCAAGAACTCATACGGCAACACTTGAAGTCACACGATACAATAATTTACACAAGCAGCTCAGCAGCACAAGAAACAAACAGGTGTGGTTTGGGGTTTCGTGGCCTACCAAATTGGCAAGAAATTATCTGAGAAGTCAGCTGCGTACTCCACTACAACATCGAGTATGAGAATGGAAATAAAAGCAATGACAGCAGCTCTCACGTGGCTGGCAATGCAACCACCAACAGATTCAGCTATTCTATCGGACTCAAAGTATGCTGCGCAAGATAAAATGTGTATGATCAGAACTTAATGAGTCACTCTCCTCAGCAATGGGCAGAACATTACTTGTATTACTACCCCCCCCCCCCCACTTTTTGTTTAAAAAAATAATGTTTCACTGAGATGTCATCAGATTTCTGAAAAGGAATGTCTCTTTAAAATCCATGACTACTCTTTTTTTTATAGATAAACTCCTTCTACTGATGATGTGTCTACGGCCATTGTGGTATCAGTAATAGTAGTTGTAGTAGTAACAGTAGCTGAACCAGATAAATTTGTAGGTGCTGGTCGTTGGTACAGTAAGTGTAATAGAAATAAAAGTAGCGTTAGTA
This sequence comes from Meghimatium bilineatum, assembly GCA_034231615.1. Taxonomy (NCBI): domain Eukaryota; kingdom Metazoa; phylum Mollusca; class Gastropoda; order Stylommatophora; family Philomycidae; genus Meghimatium; species Meghimatium bilineatum. The sequence continues at coordinate 17,797,902 of CM067312.1, read as the reverse complement.
GGAGTATCATTACAGAAGACAGAATGTGTAGTATTGATTGAAATATTGTTGCACGATTACACTATATCACTTACACGATTACACTATATCACTTGCACGATTACACTATATCACTTACACGATTACACTATATCACTTGCACGATTACACTATATCACTTACACGATTACACTATATCACTTGCACGATTACACTATATCACTTGCACGATTACACTATATCATTTGCACGATTACACTATATCATTTGCACGATTACACTATATCATTTGCACGATTACACTATATCATTTGCACGATTACACTATATCATTTGCACGATTACACTATATCATTTGCACGATTACACTATATCATTTGCACGATTACACTATATCATTTGCACCATTACACTATATCATTTGCACGATTACACTATATCATTTGTACGATTACACTATATCACTTGCACGATTACACTATATCACTTGCACGATTACACTATATCACTTGCACGATTACACTATATCACAGTCTGAGAATGAAAATTAAATCTTGCTGTCTTAATCTCGAAACCAGGACATGATTCTCCACGTGCCTAGTAATCTACTTAGACTTAACCTACGATATAAAGATCAATATACTGCCTTAACTTATTAAGTCTGGGCCTCCAGGCTATAGATTGACAGATTCCAATAACTCTGGTGTTCAGTTTCAAACGAGGACATGATACGAGATTTTATTTATGTTTTTGTTAGTATCGCAAACCGTGTGTTATCTGACGCGACAAGGGAGCAAAACACTATAGTAACACTATTCCCTTTCTTGCAAAAAAGGCTACTATAAGGAAGGGTGTGGAGTTGATTGCATCACTAAATAATCTCTTCTGTGTTGAAGCATACTGAAGACCAAACCCTTGCCTGGACTTCTAGGAGGAAGTCAATATTATTTTATATATGGCATGCCTTCAGACTGTAGGTCATAGGAGGTCAATAGTTTATATATACTTAGCAAGCCTCGAGATTGTAAGAAAGATATGGAAAAGTCAACAGTTTATATATAATATGCCTCGAGATTGTAAGAAAGTCATGGAAAGAACAGTTTATATATATATATATATATATATATATATATATATATATATATATATATATATATATATATATATATATATATATATATATATATATATATATATATATATATATATATATATATATATATATATATATATATATAATATCTCGAGGTTCTAAGAAAGTTACGAGAAAGTCTCCTACTGTGTACAAGGTAGAACATTGCAACCCGAAGTCACATATACGAAGTCACATTAAGTAAAACAATCATGTTATATCAGGAAGAAACAATGTTGAAAACCTGTCCAAACATATATAATGCCAGCCCTCCAGGGCCAGATAAATGGAACACATTATATGGAACAAAAAAAACAGCTCACAAACACATGCATATATCACACAATGGCATTGGGTCAAAGGGCATGAGCCCATGGACCGCTGGATCAGCAACCATATAATGCCAGAGAAACGTCATCCTGGAGCTGAAAGTAAAACTTGACTTCCTGAAACGTAGTACACGAGTCACAATTCGTGTTGCCTTTGTGTTCTGTCATAATCCCCATCATCATCATCATCATCATCATCATCACCATCATCGTCATCATCATCATCATCACCATCATCACCATCACCATCACCATCATCATCACCATCATCAACATCACCATCACCATCACCATCATCATCATCATCATCATCATCATCATCATCATCATCATTATTTTCATCACTATCATTATCACTATATTCGAAGTCGTCGACATCATCGCCATCATCATTGTCGTCGTCGTCACTATCACCATCATCATCATCCTCAATATCATCCCCGTCGTCATCGATTTCAACATAATCATCATTGTCGTCACAACCATCATCAACCGCATCATGATCATCATCAACATCGTCATCCTTATCAACATCATGTTAGTAGCATTAATCATTGAACTACAGTTAATCATCATTTGCGCTACCGTATCTTTCACACACACACACACATATATCTCAGCGGCAGTGCACAAATTGTGTAGCACCGGCAAAAGCATCCGATGTTCTTATTTTCCATGTGATTATATTCTCAATGAACGCATTAGCTTCTTGAAGAATACAAATACCGTAGATAAATTTTCTAAGAATAGTGTTTTGAAACTTGAGAATCGAATGATTAGTTTAATGTCGCCTACGTGTTTCGGAAACGAGCGGGAAGCACAGATTGACAACATTGTGACCTGACATACATATCGTAAAAGGGGACTAAAGAGACCATTAGGGTGCAATTAGCCGTCGTATTGAATAGTCCAGGATTCCTTGCTGAAGTCTATGTATTTTTGAAATCATTGACAATAGAATAGTTTATACATCATTTTTGATAGGGAGTTAGATTCGGGGAGTGGATTTTGACCATTGCTCTTGTTTTCCAAATAAGTCAATGCTAATCACTATTTCATAAATTGTGAGTATTAATTGTTAGTGGCGTTTTAATGGTTGATGTTGTCTTATAGAATAATCAATAATATACTCATGTGTCATGTCGGTAAGAATGAATAAATAGAAAAACAGTATTTGAAGCTGGGCTTGAGTTGTTAGGAATTATCTTTGTCCTTGATTCTTGATTATAAACTGGCCTCACAGCACGTGGGGAATTCCCAAAAGTGCCCCGTCCTCTGTTCCGGCAGCAATCCGTCTTGATGGTGTTTTGAGTCTAATGCCGTCGAAACAGACGGCGACATCAGGGCACAACTCTGGCCCTTGCGATAGGTTTTTTGTTGTTCCGCCCACCCACGCCGTGCCCGTCCTAGTTCAAGCACAACGTCGGCCTGTCCGAACAACATGGTAACTGTTATCGAAGGTTACGACTACGGGATTGTATTATCTTCGTCCTCTGCTTCTCTATCTTCGTAAGTTAGATAACCTGTAGTCACGGAAGTACTAATAAGAGAATGGATGATCACCGCCAATGGAATAAAAAAAGACTGTGTTTGTCTACAAGATTTATGTGAAATCCAGAGAGATCCAAATGAAGAACAAGAGAACTACAAAAGACAAAAAGAGTTTATAGGGATTTAATACAATTTATGATAGCTCTCAAGCCTGTTATTGTTACATCTGGAAAAAAAATCCACTTTACAAACAGGATGACACAAGCCGGGTTTGAACCCGCGACCTCTTGAACACAAAAATAAAAGTTGCCACCAGGAACATCTCCAGTATATACAAATATATAGTAGTGACAGACGAAAATCACTACAATAGTCAAAAATATAACGAACGAAGTCCTGTACAGAGGTCTTCTACTGCCGACGGTCTCGGTTGTCAGGTAGTTGAAATTGCCTATGCTCAAATTTACGGTAAATGTAGCCAAAGAAATAAAAATTGTTAAACTCATAACTTATAATGCATTTTCAAATTGACCTAAATGTTAAAATTAACACAGCATACATTTCATGTCATTAAGAATTTAAAATGGTCAAACTGTGGCAACCCTGGGCTACAATACAAATTGAAATGAAAGTTACCGAGAGGATTTATTTTTGGTCGTGTATCTCTAGCACATTATGGTAATTGGAAGGTCAGCCAGGCTGAAACTCCGCGATGCATTCATTCATGTAAGCAGGTCTGTTTTTTCTGTGGCTGAGAGTTGAAGTGGATGATTGCTTTTGGGATATCAAGCAGTTAGTGCACGCAAAGTTTGTATGTTCCATGGGGAGTATGTGGGAGACAGGAATAATGAGATAGGAGTGTGTTGTATAGTCGTGTTTGTGAAAATTTTAATCTTCTCATTATACTGAACTGAATTGTGGAAAATTGCCCATTAAGGTTTAGATTAGCAGTAAAACAGATTAATAATGTAGACTGACATCAAAATGTTCCAGACATTAGTGGATCATATAGAAATAAGTAACAGAGCTATCTAAACTAAATTTCTTTCAATGTAGTTACCTTCAGCAACTACACATTTTTGTAAACGGGCATACAGCTGCCGGAAACATTCGCGGAACCCATTCTGTGACCCCTCTCTCTGCTATCGTGTCTCATTGGTGATAACGTCATCTGCATCCTTAAATCGCTTCCTTCCAGTGGCGATTTCAGTCGAGGGAACAAGAATAAATCAGCCTGCGGAAGGTTGAAAAAATTTGAAGGTTAGTTAGTTAGTTAGTCGTTGGATCATCGTCATTGTACTCCGGACAAGTCCATAGGTGCTCAGATCTTTCCTTGAGTGTATCCGCCATTACACGTTGACTGACAGTCCCAGTACGTTGTTGATTGACCATCATTCTTTTTCGCCCACGAAAACTCTCCTTTCTAGCGACACCACATCTCAAACCAAGTTCCTTTATTCTAATCATGGAACAAGAGTCATCGTCACTTGTACAGTCTTTTGTTCGTGCGTTTTCCCGTAGGGCATTCAAAATGTCTGCCCGATCCATCGCTCCACCAACAGCCGTAGTAGCAACGTGGGCGGTCAACCTATCTGCTCTATCATTACCCCGGACTCCCGCGTGTCCCGGCACAAAAATAAAAGTCACTGTACGCACACAGGAATTATTCACTGCATCCAGCCACTGTTCTCGAACGTACCCCGTCTGAACTTTTACAATCATGTTCATGGAGTCACTGAATATACAGGCATGCTCGCAGACAGTCTGTGAGCAGACCCATTGCAAAGCTTTGGTCACCGCCAGAATCTCCATTGTCAAGCTGCTTGTTGTCTGAACGAACGCACCACTTTCCTCTCTGATAGTCTCCCCCTACCTTTGAGCCGTGAAAGCCCAGGAACTCCTGATGTGTCTCTCAACCGACCATTCTGTATATATAATTATATCATCTTCCCTGGAATTCTCACTGATCAGAGCGAGCACCTCCGATTCGACCACTGTCGGACACCATTCCCTGCACTCTCTATTGAGTGTTATTACTCCTTCGAAGGTTGTGGGGTAATCCAAGGGTGTACATCGGCACCAGGTAGTACATCCTCCAATCTGCAGACACTCTGTATAACGTCCTAGGCGCGCCCCATCCACGACTTTCCTCTCTTTAGTCGACTGCCTTTCACTTTGATAATTTCAGGGTGTAGAGGGTGCTCTTTATCAGCTGTGAGGGGTGCAAAGGGAACGCATTGCTCTAGGCGGAACCAGGTTTAGCAGATAACCAAAATCCCAAATGTACCTCCACGCGGTGCATCCTGGAAACAGAAATACAACAGCTCGAGCTGATTCTGGCCAAATCATTTGGGGATTGTGTCTGAGAGTGTGGAGGTAGCAGATGGAAAGAGATGTGACTGCACAAGAGACAGACAATATCTCCGACACCACCAGCATCACCACATACAGCGACACTGTCGACATACAGTGAAGCTAATCAGTCCAGTCCGAACATTGGATTGATGTAATATACAATTAAAGGTAGATGCATGGCGAGAGACAAAAAGATTTCATACCGAGTACAATGAAACAATGAAAGGGCAGAAGACTGCTAGAGGGCAGCGCGAACTGCAAATAGAAAGTGAAAAGTCCCTAGGAAAGGGGAACTACAAGCTCCGTCAGCTCGAGACGAGCTTCTAGTTACCTGTGTTCCTTACAGGCAGAGACCCAGACACATTCATTGGCGTTTGGTAAAGCAAGAAGACCTAATCCAACTATAATGTCGAGCCTTCCTAAACCGGAAATATGCTCGCGAAGAGAAAGGGTTCCGTACTCGATGGGCTCAGGCACAAAAGGGACAACGATATAGCCCTGGTCCAACTCTACTGTCAGGTTTTCCTACACCGGAAATACACTTGAAGAGAGAAAGGGTTCAGTACCTGATGGGCTCAGGCGCTATTGGGACAAGGACGATCAGCTCGAGAACGTCTTGCTCTCAAACGCGTGGTGTGAGACTCGAACTTTGGCAAGGGGTACACGATGTCGGTGAATGACACATCGGCTAAGAGGGCGAAAGAGCCACGGTCCAACTCCTCTGTTGAGTTCTTCCCCTTAAGGAACCAGGCTCACGGATGAGAAACGGTTCAGTACCCAATGGGCACAGGTACAGCACGTCCAATTACACGAGGCAAGTTCATAGACAGTGGAACACCTCGTGCGAGTCAGACGAGAGCAAAAATCGTCTGGGCGAAGAGTCGCCACTACGCGTGCCTGGAGACAGATATAGAGGCTATCACAGGCTAAGGGTAGCCCACCCGAATTGTCAAGGCATGCCGATATCGGATGTGCTAGGTCTACAAGGCGCATAACGGTGGCACAACGTAATCACGCTCCCGGCGGAAATCGCACGGATATCCGTGATGGTTACAATGGAGCGAACGCAAAACAAACAAACAAACATCAGCTGTGATTTTTAGGTAGTCCCGCGCTCTGGACATTTGTATTCTTTGCTCCGCAGTTGGGCAATCAAGTAGGTATCGCATAGCCCGAGCCGACGTATCTCTCGTGCACCCCAAAATGATTCGCATTGATTCATTTTGGATTCTATCCAATCTTTCTGTTTGAGTTTGACTCAGTGTCAGAATTGCCAGTGCGTACTCACCACCAATTTGAAGGTTATTTCAAGGTAATCATACTATTATTTGCGGGGTACTGTGTTACAAGTAGGATCGATATGCCTGCGTACTGTGTTACAAGTAGGATCGATATGCCTGCGTACTGTCATGCAGCATTGTCCAATTGAGTGACGACCTTCACGAAAACATTTGTGCCGCACAATGCATGCGATATCTTCATTGCCGTATCACAATATGCCTTATTACGCAATGTTTTTCTCTTTGAGGGTGACTTCTCAAGCAAAACACTGAATTTGACATGTGTGCGTCGTTTATTCAAGGAGATTTTCAACTCCGACGATACAACTATCACAGCACAACAAACACACATCCGTATCTTCTCTTCGAGAGTATATGTGAAGGTCACGTCTGTCATGTCCTTTCGTCAAGGTCCATACCAACTTCTAAACGTATAATCTACACAACATCATCTTTGATTCTAACACTTGTTCACTATTCCGGGAACTTTGTTTGTTTGTTAAATGGGGGATAAAAGCCTCTTAGCTGAGGCACGACTATTTCAACCTAAGACAGAAGTCTATTTTGGATATATCAGTCCGTATTACCTTTTATCTAAGTGTGACCTTATGGTCTGGGTATTTGGAAAGCCGTGCGTGCTATTGCTACAAATTATCTATATTGCTAGGTGGAGTTGATGTTTATTTCTGACCGAGTTGTCTTTTATCCAGTGTGACTCTATGGTCTGGGAACTTTTTGAAGCTACCTCGAATATATACCAGGTGGACACAGTCGATTGGTTGAATCATGTCCAATCAGCGAATATCCTTTATGAAAGTAATTCCAAAAATGTTAGTTTTTTTTAAACAGTAGATATTGGCAAATGTCACAATTTAGACAATATTAACATATCCATACACATCGTCTGTACAATGTAAACGTTCAGTTTTTAAACCACAAGCAAGTTCGTGGTAGTTGTTAGCGGGACAACTAATCTCTCTACCAAATAGCCTCTCCTATGTGCAAAAATTTAAGGGATATCATCTTCTACGATTTCTTTCATAAATAGAAGGCTCCGACTCTTTTGCAGTATGCCATGCTTTAAGGAGAATCCTACACAGAAAGGGGGAGAATCTATGAATGCATGAAGAAAGTATTAGAGAAGTGACTATAAATGCATGTAGAAAGTATTAGACGAGGGTCTATGAATGCATGTAGAAAGTATTAGAGGATGGTCTATGAATGCATGTAGAAAGTATTAGAGGATGGTCTATGAATGCATGTAGAAAGTATTAGAGGATGGTCTATGAATGCATGTAGAAAGTATTAGAGGAGGGTCTATGAATGCATGTAGAAAGTATTATAAAAGGGTCTATGAATGCATGTAGAAAGTATTAGAGGAGGGTCTATGAATGCATGTAGAAAGTATTAGAGGAGGGTCTATGAATGCATGTAGAAAGTATTAGAGGAGGGTCTATGAATGCATGTAGAAAGTATTAGAGGAGGGTCTATGAATGCATGTAGAAAGTATTAGAGAAGGGTCTATGAATGCATGTAGAAAGTATTAGAGGAGAGTCTATGAAGGCATGTAGAAAGTATTAGAGGAGGGTCTATGAATGCATGTAGAAAGTATTAGAGGAGGGACTATGAATGCATGTAGAAAGTATTAGAGGAGAGTATGAATGCATGTAGAAAGTATTAGAGGATGGTCTATGAATGCATGTAGAAATCCACTGTTCTGTATGTGAACATACAATGACACGAAATTCGGCAGTAATTTAAAGTTATCTAATATCCAACAATTGAAACATTGCAATTAAATTATGCTAATCACGAGAAACGCACATAATAACGCACACAAATCGACGTTCGAACATTAGGCCTTTTAAAAGTGCATTCAGCATAAAACAATGAGTAAGAGCTGCAATATTGATATGTACATGGCTGAGTGAAATGAAGATATGAGTGATGTTATGGCCGACTAAATGTAGATATAAGTGAAATTATCTATTTAATATTCACATAAATGTGACCATACAACCTATACGACTGCAAGGAGGAGCACGTATGTGTCAGAACATTGGCGTGCACGTGTGTCAGATCATGGACGTGTACGTGTGTCAGATCATGGACGTGCACGTGTGTCAGATCATGGACGTGCACGTGCGTCAGATCATGAACGTGCACGTGTGTCCGATCATGGACGTGCACGTGCGTCAGATCATGGACGTGCACGTGCGTCAGATCATGGACGAGAACCCGGGGATCGTGGAGTGGATTATCATACCCGCGACCTCCACCATTTTATGGTTAATAGCTCTGATATAACCAAATTGCACTGACAAAGGCGTGCATTGCGACACGACGTAAGTTTAAGTGAACAATTGAAAAACATGTCACATGGCCCTGAGATCTTAAAAAACAACAACAAGGAAATTAAATCCTTTGCCATATGAAATGTATTTCACAATAATTATAAATTGATAAACATAACACAATGTGTCTCCCAGGAGCTCCCATTTGATCTATGCTAGAATTATTACACAGATTTAGTCATATTGCAAATACAATACATAACTCTCGTATGTCGGTGTGGTAGGGTTACGGCGTGTCCATAAATTATGTCAAAAATACTTAGCCAATATTTTAAATCTCTCCCACACCCGTGTCAACAAAATTTCAGAAGTCAAGAATTCAGCCCCTCCTCCAGCTTAATTATGTAAACTCCAGGTTAATTCAGCCCCTCCCCAACCTCCGTCACAAACATTTAAAAAAAAGGTTTTTAAAGATTTTTCGCAACATCTTATTTATGTACAACAATTTCAGTGGTCAAGATAAATGTGTTCACTTAAAGTTGTGTCCAATATCCTCTTTATGAACACTGTAAAACGTTCCCCTTATCAACAACTGTCAAACCTCCCCCTTATCAGCAACTGTCAAACGTTCCCCTTATCAACAATTGTCAAACCCCCACTTATCAACAACTATCAAACTTCCCCCTTATCAACAACTGTTAACCCGTCTCTCCCCCCCCCCCCTTATCAACAACTAGCAAACGTTCCCCTTATCAACAACTATCAAAACCTCCCCTTATCAACAACTATCAAAACCTCCCCTTATCAACAACTATCAAAACCTCCCCTTATCAACAACTGTCAAACCTCCCACTTATCGACAACTGTCAAACGTTCCCTTTATCAACAACTGTCAAACGTTCTCCTTATCAACAACGGTCAAACCTCCACCTTATCAACAACTGCCAAACGTTCTTCTTATCAACAACTGTTAAATCTCCCCCTTATCAACAACTGTCAAATGTTCTCCTTATTAACAACTGTAAAACCTCCCCTTTATCATCAACTGTCAAACCTCTTCCTTATTAACAACTGTCAAACCTTCCCCTTATCAACAAATGTCAAACGTTTTCTGGCACTACACCCCGCCCCCATAATTTGTTGACATAATTTATGGACATCCTCTTACTTGAACCACGACCTCCAAGATTTTTTATGTTCATATGTCTTTCCATAGTATCCTATTTCGTAGTTAACCATTTCTGATATCAGTGTTGTCCCTTGCCACTATCTTGGGTTACCTTGAATCTTCTCTCTTGGTCTTCCCCTACTTATCTTGTTCTTAATTTGGCATTTTCTCAAGATTTTTTCAATCTTGTCTCTTCTCAAAGTGTCAACAAATTTGGCATTTCTCTTTCTGATGTGAGTGAGCACCTCTCTGTGTGAATGAACTCTTTTCGAGATATTGTAATTGCCCTCACATTTTTCTATAAAATCACATCTCTGCTAACAAAAAAATAACTTGTCATTATTCTTCTTATTGTCCAAGATTCACTTCCATACGTCAGCATTGGTTCTATTAACGTATAAGAACTATCTTTCTCATCTCAATGTAATTCCTTTTAAGTATAATCTGACACACAACAATATGCCTCTAAGCAACTCCCATTTCGCCTGTGTGTTGTCGGGCCCCGAAAGGGGAGCAAAGAATAGCAACACTGTTTGCCTTCCATGCATGTCGTACGAGGCGACTAAAGGGGTTAGGGGATGGAGTTCGCTGTCCCATCCCGTATAAAGTCAGTGACCCAAAGCCATGCTGAAGTCGGATGTGTCAGGCCGAAAGGCGCAGATATCACAGCCATGCTGTAAATCATGACACAACGCATTCCGTTTTCCAAACTACATCCTGTTGATCTGCAGGAGTTTGAGAACGAACGCAGAAGAATAAAAAGAAGAAAAAGAAACTCTCTTTTGTACTATTATAGAATTATTAAATGGGTTTAAAGTCATACTAGAAATAGCATGTATAACTCTCACAGTTCCTAGCGACAGAGTCACATGAACTACGACCTCTATTATTCTTCGTGTTCATATAAGGCTTTGATATGAGGTGCAAAGCTCGTATGTGACGGCCAAGGTCCTGGGTTCAAATCTCGTCGCAGACAATTGTGCATCCAAGCCGTTCAGAAAGAATTAGAAAACTACTAAACGTATTTATATTGCCTTATAATCAGTACAGTAAAAAATGCCAGGTTGATGGGTGGGTCCTAAATAGGAAATGCTGCTAATTTTGAACATTACTATTCTTTCTGTAATTACGTGTGTGACGTGTGCACTGCAGTTAAACTGAGTACCTGGTAATTGATTTAAAAACAAATTGCTAACATATCTTATTCAGGACTTAGTCATCAACCCATCATTTTGTGGCTGTAGTAATTTTCTAGGCGACATACATATGTTCAGTAGTTTGTCATTGCAAACCAAATTTACTCATATCCGAGTTTGAATTGAGCGTAATTCATCAGAAATCTTCATACTTCCACGTATAATTACAATGCAAACCTTGTTTCTATTTTGCATTTTCCGTTTGTACTTTACTTTTTCTACGTGTAAACTCTCACACTCCCGTCATTCACTCTCTTCCCGTCTTCTTCTGTTGTTGTCTTCCTGACCTGTCAGTTTTCACATGGTTATAATGTAGTCGCATCTTGATTCGGTGATTCTATGTTGTGTTTGTTTGTTGATATCTTGATAAAGACCTTTTGGTTGAAAAATCGATCCCGTGCATTGTTTCACGTAAAATTGCTAGTTAACCCTTTTTAATATTTCATTCTATATTAAATTACACGTTCTGTTTTGTTCTGTGGTGACCTACAGTGCGCATCTGCGATGACCAAGGTGCAGAGTTCGAATCCCGACGCAGGAAATTGTGCATCCAGAAAGCAATGACAAACTACTGCGTATTTATATTGCCTAGAAAATCACTAAAGCCAAAATATTGGGTTGATGGCTACACCCTGAAGAAGATATGCTACGAAATTTGCACAGTTTTACTGCAGTCCACTCATCACTAACGTAATTCACAGCAAGAATAAAAAATGGAATCACTTCCTATTTAAGACAGCCATCAACCCGGCATTTTTGGCTGTACTGTTATATAAAGCAATATACATAGTTTAGTTCGCCATTTATTTCTGACCGGTTCGGATGTGCAATTGTCTGCTGCGTGATTTGAACCTCGCACCTTGACTGACCATCACAGACGAGTACTGTACCTCGTCGCCACAGAGTCGGAAATTGGGGAACGAGTAGCATGCGTCTGGTGGTAGGAACGGTAATCGAGTTCGAAATATCAGTATTCTGTAGCACCAGCTATTGTTATAGAATTTGACTAGTATATCGAATGTTATAAGATTGTCTATTCTTATTTTGCTATGTTAGATTCTATAGTCATGCCAGTTGGTGAGATTTGTTGACAGGAGTGTTAACTATTTATTACATGTAGAGATCAAGTATGGTATATTCAGCCTCAGCATTGTGTCAGACTTTAACAATTTAACAACTAGAATATTAAAAAATTTTTTTTTTAAATTACAGATTTTGTCATCGACAAAGGTTACTTAGTGTCGAAACGTTGAATTAGTCATTTTTATTATTTATATCGTGTTGTCATATACTATTGACAGAAGTAAAACTTCTCTATTTATCCTGGCTAATGTCATCTTGTTTCCTGATTCTTGATTAGAAACCGGCATCAAACCACAAATGACATTCACTTAAGATTTCGGTCAATCCAAGAGTATGCAGACACGAAGTCCAATCAGATGTTGATTATGTGATCTTCTGATCTGTTCATAGAGGACGCACTTTCTCCCTTTAACCATAGTCATTTTTTCACTATTTCTAACTATGTGCTATCACATTCAACGAGTATTCAACATGGCTGCATGACTCATGACTAGCCGTATATTTATGTGATGTGCTTGTGATTCAGATTTTCTTGAAGTATGCCGCAGCTGTAACCGCCGATAACCGTTGCTATCATGTTCTGTTAAGTCGATGTGGTGCCTGTACCTTGTTAGATCTATGGTACTGATTAAATGTAAGCTTATAAATACATTAAGTAGATTTATTTATTTTACCAACCAACCAGATAATATAAGAAAACAAGTAACATAGTTCTAATATCTCGGTAGTATTTTTTACAGAAAATAGAAGTCTCGATAGAGAAATAAAGATAAGATGTCAAAAGACAAATGCAGTAACATACCAACTGTCACCCTACTTCTTCACCCCATGATCTAGATGGAAGTCAAGAGACAAATGATCTACAGTATATTTCTACCAACACTGTGTTACCAGTGCCAAACCTGGTCTCTCTCATCTTCACATTACAGAAAAATAGTGACATTTGAGATCAAGTGCTTGAGGAAAGCTGCCGGTGTCACCAGGCTTGATAGATTTCTAAATGAATATATCAGGGAAAGAATAGGTATAATATCTTGTACAGATTACATAGAGAGAAAACAGATCAAGTGGTTTGGCCACATTATGAGAATGCATCACGAAAAGTTGCCCGTACAAGCATATAACCAAATGAGATCAGGATACAAAGCCAGAGGAAGACCACGAAAAAGATGATAGAAAACATCAGGGACATCCTGAACAGACACGGTCATAGCACAGCCGAGGTTACACATCTGGCTTTAGAATACAGGCTCGAGCTTCAATCACCCATACGCTTAACGGCAAGAATGGATCACAAACCACCTGGGGAAAGACAATAGACAATAGACCAACCAACCAACCAGCCATCCTCCCAGCAAATCAACCAACCATCAAGTCAACCAACTATCCATTTACCCAACAAACTAATCGAAAAACCATCATTCCCACCAACGAATCAATCAACCAATCATTCGACCAACCAATTAATTAATAAATCAATATATCAATTACTTAATCAATCAATTAACCAAGCAATCAAACAATAATCTATAAATTAACAAATTAAAGAAGTTCCTGTTCCTCACATTGGGAACGGTTACGTAGTAATTCTGGACATTCTACCATGTCTTGTACGAGTTTTTCTGTGTAATGTCAATATAACTGAAATCTTTCAACGTTTATTTTCTGAAATTTAATTATGATTTCTGCATTCTACTGTTACTTGTCGATTCAATGCGAATGTCGTCTTGTATATTAGAACATTTACACTAACGAAATATAAATATAAATAACCGAAATATTGGAGAATGTCCGACAAAATGGAGAGTGCCGCAGTAACGAAACGAATTAAGTAGGAAATACTAAATGAGATAGAAAAGTTACTGTAAACTACTACTTCTTCTTCTTCTTCTGCGTTCGTTCTCAAACTTCTGCACATTAGCAGGATGTAGTCAGGAGAACGGAATGCGTTGTGTCATGGTTTACAGCAATGCTGCGATATCTGCGCCTTTCGGCCGGACACATCCTACTTCAGCATGGCTTTGGATCACTGACCCTATATGGGATGGGACAGCCAACTCCATCCCATAACCTCCTTAGTCGCCTTTTACGACATACATGGAAGGTAAACAGTGTTGCTATTCTTTGCTCCCCTTTCGGGCCCCTGCAACACACGGGCGACTGTAAACTACTAATTATCAATAGTAAAAAATAAATAGCTAATAATTAAACATAGAACAAGGTCAATTTTCTACGTTGTGGTCCAACCGGGACCTTTTTGAAGAAACAACAACCAAAAACACAAACCCATAAAAACCATAAAAATATTGACAACTAGAATGACTTGGACCTGTTTCTATACCGCCCCCCACCCAAGGCATATTTGGTAAGAGAAACAGTTCCACGTCATTGTAGTTGTAAATATTTTTATGGTTTTGATTGTTATTTGTTTCTTTAGAAACGTCCCCGTTGGACGACAACGTAGAAAATTGTTCTTGTTATATGTTGAATTGTTAGTTACTTATTTTGTACTATAGATAAAGTAACCTATCTACAGTAACCTTTCTACTTAATTTAGTATTTCTTACTTACACAAACCATCTTAATTTTCTAGACTCTCATAGGAATTAAACGGTACATTGCCAGAGTGCAAATAAAAACAACAATGTGATCTTGTCATACATTTTCTAGGAGACTAAGAATGTTTGGGGTAGAGTTGCCAGTCCTATTCTATAGATGAAAGTGATTCAACAAGCTATGCTAAACTTGAATGTATCAACAGAAAGTGGGCATATATCGCATCCAAATTGTAAACCATGACACAGCGTATTTATTTATGTTGAATTACAACCTTCTAACAATCAGGAGTACGACAAAGAGGACTGTCATTTATAAGTAAACTTCATCTGTTATTCAGATGCCCAGTGCCTCCTGGACTTTTACCCCTTGGTCCGATAGGCAAACAGGATCCTGTCCTGGCCACACACAAACCTCTTCGTACGTGATCTCCGACCTTTTCGTCTTGTACCAGCTGTTTCAAACGTCTTCCGTTTCGTAGAATGTAGTCTGGGGAAATGAATACACTGCGTAGCTGCAATAGCTGCACCGCTCGACTCAACACATCTAACCAGCATGATCCAGCCATTTATATTTCGAAATCTCACCTAGTTTTTCACAAATGTTTCTAATAATTGTAGGCTTTTTACTTTTTACCATGACTGTCTAGTAGATAAGACCTACTGTCTAATGGAAAATAAAACTTTCTCAACGACTCATTTGACTATTCCAGTGATTTTAATTGGTCACTATGATTATACTTTGTGTGACATCCAATGAAAATCACGGTGATAGTCAAATGAGACATTTTAGAAGGCTTGATTTGCCATTAGCCAACATGTCTTATACGTCGAAGGGTCACAGTTTCTACATATCAATATGAAATATCGATGTTATTTCTTTTTTCTGTGCAGCAGAGACAGTGTATACAGAATTCTCTGTACTCTATGTAATAAAATATAGTTGCATTGAATCAAAGGTCGGGGTTTAGTTTAGTCAATATCACAGATGCCTTTGATCGTCCAAACGTCATTGAGACGATGCACGATGTGTATAATTAAAATTGAAGATATTTGGATGACATGATAACTGATGTTATATTGATAGTCTCGTGAGGCAAGGGCATTTAGCACTCGACGAGATTCTCTGTATGCGTCGTGTTTTCTCCAGCCACATTTCTTTCTCTTGTACAAACGTTCTCAAACTTCTGTAGATTAGCAGGACGTAGTCTGGAGAATTGAAAGCATTGCGTTGTAGTTGACAGTTTGCTGCGATGTCTGCACAGTTCAGACCGATGCATACTTCAAAATTGTATTGCTGCTTACTCTTAGACAAGTCTATAACACTGATCAAAACTTTCATATGACTCCAAGCTCATCACTACTCTTAGTCAAGTCTATAACACTGAAATCTTTCTTAACGCTCCCAGTTCATCACTATTCTTAGTCAAGTCTATAACAAAGATGAAAACTTTCATAACACTCCCAGATTATCATTACTATTAGCCAAGTCTATAACACTGAAAACTTTCATAACACTTCCTGACTGTCACTACTCTTAAATCTATAACACTAAAAAAACGTTCATAACCCTGCCAGATCATCACTACTCTTAAGTCTATAACACTAAAATCTTTCATAACCCTACCAGATCATCACTAATCTTAAGTCTACAACAGTGAAAACTTTCATAACACTCACAGACTGCCACTACTCTTCAGTCTATAACAGTGAAAACTTTCATAACTCTGTCAGTCATGAGTACTCTTACTCAAGTCTATAACACTGAAAACTGTTATAACACTGACGGATCACGAGTACTCTTACTTAAGTCTATAACAGTGAAAACTTTCATAACACTCGCAGACTGCCACTACTCTTCAGTCTATAACAGTGAAAACTTTCATAACACTCGCAGACTGCCACTACTCTTCAGTCTATAACAGTGAAAACTTTCATAACACTCGCAGACTGCCACTACTCTTCAGTCTATAACAGTGAAAACTTTCATAACACTCGCAGACTGCCACTACTCTTCAGTCTATAACAGTGAAAACTTTCATAACACTCGCAGACTGCCACTACTCTTCAGTCTATAACAGTGAAAACTTTCATAACACTCTCAGATTACCACTATATTTAGCCATATATATAATGCTAGGGTTTCATTAAAATCATTCTTGAGAGTTTATTCCTGACCCCCCAAACTTGTATTTAAAAGTATCAACCTAACGTACGATTGATACTGCAAGCTTCGAAATTATTTGATTTCATAGATAAAAACAAAAATAGCGTGTATTTGCCTAACACAAAATCCAAAACACGCAGAACATTAAAATTAAAGTCGTAAAATATATTTCTGTTTTAGTATGTAACAATTTATGTTGAGAGTACAAATTTGTAACATTTTCCAAGTAGTAATTTGTCAACGATTTTCGATAAACAATCTTAGTACTTTTAACCTACAATTGACGCATTCAAGGAATACACAAACAATGTTGTGATTTTACATAGTATTGACAAATGTGGGCATGTGTGGGTGATTGCGAAATAAATAAAGCTCAGATAATACTTAGAATTAACGTAATGCATAGGGAACTTGGTACAAATTGTAATTATACTACTCTGAAATAAAAACAAAATTAAAAGATAAATCTGTCTAACAAACAGATTCATTTTCACGATGAAATAAAACATTGACACGACAATATTAGAAAATTAAATGCGATAGGAAATATGATACTGTTTATTGTTTTGGCCCTGTTCGTTATGTAACTTTTTATGCATGTTTCTGTATTAGTCTTGAGCTTCAGAGAACGTCTGTACTTTAATAATTGGTACTTTATTACTAACTATTCCGTTCAAATTATCGTACGAAAAATCGCATTTATTTTAACTAATGTCTTGAATTTATCACACGAAACATCTCATTTGTTTAATTACTTTCTGATAGTTATCACACGAAACATCTCATTTGTTTAATTACTTTCTGATAGTTATCACACGAAACATCTCATTTGTTTAATTACTTTCTGATAGTTATCACACGAAACATCTCATTTGTTTTAATTAATTTCTTGAATTTTTCACACGAAATATCTCATTTGTTTTAATTAATTTCTTGAAGTTATCACACGAAACATCTCATTTGTTTAATTACTTTCTGATAGTTATCACACGAAACATCTCATTTGTTTAATTACTTTCTGATTGTTATCACACGAAACATCTTATTTGTTTTAATTAATTTCTTGAATTTTTCACACGAAACATCTCATTTGTTTAATTACTTTCTGATAGTTATCACACGAAACATCTTATTTGTTTTAATTAATTTCTGATAGTTATCACAAGAAACATCTCATTTGTTTTAATTAATGTCTGATAGTTATCACACGAAACATCTCATTTGTTTTAATTAATTTCTGATAGTTATCACAAGAAACATCTCATTTGTTTTAATTATTTTCTGATAGTTATCACAAGAAACATCTCATTTGTTTTAATTAATTTCTAATAGTTATCACACGAAACTTGTTTATTTTACAAATTTCTTGAAGTTATCACACAAAGAAGAAATAAAAAATAAAAAAAAATATCATTTGTAACTCTGACCATAGTCGAATCAAGGCCTTCTACTGTGCACTCTCGTTGGGAGATCCGTTGTTTTTATTGGCTGGCGTCCAAATGATATACGCAAACATAGGTTGTGTTTTCTCCTAAATGACATCATGATACAAAGTTAGGAAGTTTGATACAAGAAACGATTGTCCTAATTCAACGAAGGTTTGTCACCTGTTATGTAGATTGAGGAAGCCCTTGATCTCTAACAGGGCCTGTAAGGGGAACAAAAAAACTGTCATGCATGACCAAAGAGACGACTGAGATGGTTTAGAGTTGGAGTTGTGTAACGCACCCTATTGGTTGAAGTTACCAGTAGCTCGATGGTTAAAGGCATGTCTTTAGCTGTTTCAAGAGTCTCATACAACCACTAATGCCACATTTTCCAAATGTTCAGTGTTTAATTTCTAAACAAGCACAGACTATATGCTTATTGGGTATGTGTAGTACAAAAACAATAACAGTATATAAGGCATACTAAATCAACGTTTTAATCACAAGCGATTGATCAAGAAAATACAAGACAGTAAACAAACAGTATAAATAAAGGCAATATCAGAAATGGATTAAATGGCAACAATTTAGCAACAGAGACATTCAAGGTAATAATGACGTACGTACGCACAAATATTGTTGTAGAGAAGCGCATTACAAATGTGAGAAATGAGAAGAAAATCAAACGAATATGATTGGAAACAAACGGAATGACAAAACATGAATAACATCACAACAAATGCCCCGCCAGATGCCTACAGATTGAAGGGGATTTCGGAGCTCAACACCCACATCCTTAGAAAATCCTAACCTGACTTTTACTATCAGGAATGTAACCAAAATGTGGGGTAAAATCTCCTTCTGTATCGATTGTTCACAAAAGGTCACCACTTTACCAATAAATAAGAGGGAATTGCACAAGATAACGAGCGATTTATTTTAGGTAAAACCACATACTTACTTAAAACGTATCTGTTTATATATATATATATATATATATATATATATATATATATATATATATATATATATATATGATATATTTATAACGTACAACCCTGCCCCACTAACAAAATCTAAATAAATGAATGATTTGTATTAAGACCAAATGGCTAGTGGCACCATATTTAAATATATAATGATTTCAAGAGCTTTCCAATCTCTATCGTCAATGGAGCAGAAATGTATTGCCCTGACCTGAATGTCCTGCAAACAACAATGAGCAGCGCTATTAAAATGCTTAGCAACTGGAGTAAACGATCTATGGTTAATTGCATGAAGATGTTGGCAGAAACGGACACTTAGTTATGTGTAACTGAAACATATAGATGAACTCAGATGTAGGTGAACTATATGTCTCACGTATAGGTGAACTATATATCTCACATACAGGTGAACTATATATATAGGTGAACAATCTATATATATATATATATAACCAGACAGAAAGAGCAAAGTATTATCCACAAAAAAACAACTTAACAAACGATACGAAAACAGTCGACCTATTGGACGCCCTCGTAAAAGGTGGATAGACAGTGTATTAGAGACACTCGGAAATATAACAGCGGAGGAGGCAAATAGAAGGGCAAAAGACCGTACACTCACTCTCCCCTCATATATATATATATATATATATGTAAACAATATATATCGGTGAACTGTATATTTCAGTCACATCGTTTATAAATGATAATGTAAGTAACGTTATGGGATGTACATGTAAAGACATCGTCGTTTGTAAAAGTGACCTTAGGAAATAACACGGAGCGAATCTGAACTGCATTAAGTACATGTGTTACAACAGCGGCGTCCGTAACGAACCGTGCCAAAGTGGTTCGAAAAATTAACTCTGACTTGACTGTGGAGCAAGATGTCGTTAAGATTTTTATGAGGTCTATAGGTAACCAAAATAAGTTATGGAAAACGGAAAGAACGTGAGGATTGGAAAATTGGAGTGGAAAGTTTGATACAGATTGGAAAAAAACATATTGTTTGAACAGGACTCTACGGCAAGTAAAGTTACTGCGATGAACTAAGGATAGTAGAGTTACTGGGATGAACCAAGGATAGTAGAGTTATTGGGATGAACCATGGACATTAGAGTTACAAGGATGAACCAAGGATAGTAGAGTTACTGGAATGAACCACGGATAGTAGAGACACCGATCCACAAAAATAAACAGAAAATATAAGGAAGAACTACCATACATAAAAAGAAAGATAACACCAACACTTTTCCCAGTTCCGTGGGAGCAATACCCAAATCTCACTATCAGAACCACAATAAGCAACAACTATGATAGAACTGAATAATCTCCACAAAAAAACAACAATAGTATGCAGCATGATTTAAGATATGTACCCCAGAGAAGCATGGATACGAGTATATACCGACGGATCAGAATAGCTGAACTAAGCCCCAACACAACTAGAAGGTGCTGGTCTCGATAGGGGAAAATGTTACTAAAATGGATGGATCTCACCAAACACAATGTAAAGTTCAATAAGAAAATATGTACTCACTGCGCAAAACTGAAATCCAATAGGTGAAGCTTAAAACAAGGTCATATCGTTTTGCTAATTGTACGAAACACACACACAGGCACACACACAAATCGACGTTTCGACCGAAAGGCATTTATCAAAGATCACAAACACATATAAATCGAAAACAACAAGTAGGGACGACAGTAGGGACGTTGCCAGTTCAATAAGAAGTCGGCAAAGTTGAAAACGTCTTTGCTTTTCTATTCCTTTTTAAAATTAATATTTATCCCTCTACCGTTCTAATCCGGGTTGTGATTTCAACCACTTGACACAACCACTCCTCCAGTCGACTCAG
This sequence comes from Meghimatium bilineatum, assembly GCA_034231615.1. Lineage (NCBI taxonomy): Eukaryota > Metazoa > Mollusca > Gastropoda > Stylommatophora > Philomycidae > Meghimatium > Meghimatium bilineatum. The sequence continues at coordinate 17,776,601 of CM067312.1, read as the reverse complement.
CTGTAAATGAGTACCTTACGCATGCGTTAGGAGAGGTAAAAACAGCAAGGGAGGGGAACTGGCCACCCCACCTAATAGTTGCTGCGGCTTAGTACATGAAGAGTTATCTTCATCCCCAACGGCAGTTTGCTACCATGGGAGATACTTTTACCTTAACCGTATCCCTCTATCTATTTTGATTTTCATCAACAGTAATATTTTATTACGTATTCATTTTTTGTATCACGTTCAACGTGTGTTGCCGCAGCCCTATCCCTTCTGCCAGATACTCTCCGTCCTCTTGCTTATGAGATAAAGGGATCACTGTACTTTCAAATGACAATTACCATCACATCGATCTCACGCTGAAATGGCTTAACTCAGACAAACCTGAATGATTATTCTAGACAGTAGTTCAAGACAATGTTCTTCGCAGGCAATTACGTAAACGTATTTAGATCAGGTTCAAATATATAGTTCATACAGAAGTTAGCTACAACTACGTTAGTTTAGAGAGTAATTGTACTTAAAATGTATTTAAAATGTTATACAATATTGCGTTATATCGAACAGTAGATAAATTTTTAAAATTTCCTTTTACAACTTTTCATGCCGTCAGTCTCGGACAGAAAATAGTTTACAAAAATCGCGCACGAACAATCAACTTCAATTTTAGGATAAGTCTAGGAACAGCCATCGATTTCATCCGCTTATGTGCAAGTTAAATTCCAGATGTTTGTGTTCTAGACACCTGAAATAGCGGTGGCACGTATATTTTCAGGAAATACTGGAGATTTCCTCGTGATTACTCCATTTAGTGTGAGAAAGAAATGAATTTATTTGGGGCTGAAATGTCTTTGGCTAATGCATTGTATTTATCAAATGGTTACTGACCGTATTAAAATACATTATTTGATGAGATTAAGCATTGCGTCTTGTAATTGTGACGAAAATATGACATATTTCACGATAATAATATTGCTTTTGATACGATTTAACAAAATATTATTTCACATTTGTATTATGTTTTCTTGAAACTGTATGTTCTATTTCGAAGTAAAAATTAATGAAACAATCACCAGCATCAATTGCATCTCAGCATTGATGGTTGGCTGCAATGAACCTCCAAAATCATGTCTGTCGCATTGGTAGTGCACTCTGATAGACTATCCTGCCAATCACAGGATTTTTCCAAACCAATTTTATCTTTGTTTACCTCTAGCTTGCCGTCTCTTAGCTCTGCAGATACGATCTTTAACAAATTGTCTTGTTTTGTAATGTGTACACAATATTTTATGCGCTAAATTTATTTTATTGTCCGCAAACGTTTGCGTCTAAGCCTCACCAATGGTCTACTAGACAACGCACCCACCCATGCAACAGCAAACCTTAGTAGATGGCATACCTTTATATTGAGTCTGTCTTATAGTAGCTTTATAGAACGTCGTCTATACAATTATGCTTTTCATGCCTCGCTTTTATTGTTGTTTATTGTGTGTTTATGCTTTGTTATATGTCTATATGCATTCACCGTCCGTGGTTAGAGGCGGTATCACTAACATCTGTAGCCACTTTCTAGAAAATGTTATCCTAGTTATTGTGTTAGTGTATTACGTTATCCATTATGTAAATACAAAACTATAACACTGCAGCTGGGCACCAATAAGACCATATACTCAACAGCATGAACCAGAAATCTACACAAGACCATATACTCAACAGCATGAACCAGAAATCTACACAAGACCATATACTGAACAGCATGAACCAGAAATCTACACAAGACCATATACTCAACAGCATGAACCAGAAATCTACACAAGACCATATTCTCAAGAGCATGAACCAGAAATCTACACAAGACCATATTCTCAACAGCATGAACCAGAAATCTACACAAGACCATATTCTCAACAGCATGAACCAGAAATCTACACAAGACCATATATTCAACAGCATGAACCAGAAATCACACAAGACCATATTCTCAACAGCAAGAACCAGAATTCTACACAAGACCATATATTCAACAGCATGAACCAGAAATCTACACAAGACCATATTCTCAACAGCAAGAACCAGAAATCTACACAAGACCATATACTCAACAGCATGAACCAGAAATCTACACAAGACCATATACTCAACAGCATGAACCAGAAATCTACACAAGACCATATACTCAACAGCATGAACCAGAAATCTACACAAGACCATATACTCAACAACATGAACAAGAAATCTACACACGACCATATACTCAACAGCATGAACCAGAAATCTACACAAGACCATATACTCAACAGCATGAACCAGAAATCTACACAAGACCATATACTCAACAGCATGAACCAGAAATCTACACAAGACCATATACTCAACAGCATGAACCAGAAATCTACACAAGACCATATACTCAACAACATGAACAAGAAATCTACACACGACCATATACTCAACAGCATGAACCAGAAATCTACACAAGACCATATTCTAAATAGAATAGCAATCTCATTGCTTTTTACATTAAAAAAAAATGTGTGGATCACAAATCGAAAGTTGTAGTTGAGGTTGCCTAGTCTTTTACGTACCCAAACAAATCTCTTCGTGTCTGGGAGCTGAACAATGAAAACTGCTTGCCCAAACTTATAACCACAAGTCCGTTCTAAATATGTGGTCCGTTGCTATGTGTCTGGGTCGCTGTGGCCCGCACCGATAAAAGAAAACTTGTCACCAAATTATTACTTCTTCCAGGAATTTATATAAGTTTTCAATATGAAAATTACACCGGGCATCTATAAGTTCTGTGTATAATCTATCTCTAATTGTGTGTAATCGATTTCTAATCTATCTCTATCTGTGTATAATCTATCTCTAATCTATCTCTATGTGTGTAATAATCTATCTCTGTCTGTGCATACTTCTTCTTCTTCTTCTTCTTCTTTCGTTCACTTGAAACTGTCTATATCTGTAATTATGTCTCCTGAATAAAACTCACTGTCTTTTGTAGTTCATACAGTGTCCCATAGAGCTTTGATTCCAGTGCTGTTTCCTCTGGCCAATATGTCTGCCTCAGCGTTTCATGCTCAGAACACTCCTGAAGTATGTGTTTGGCACTCTGTGCTGCCTGTCCACATGGCCGTGTTGCCAATCTTGAACTTTGTATACATGTGACTGCGGAGTCGGTTGTGTCCTGTTCTGAGGCGTAGAATTATAACTTGTTCTGATCTGTTCAAAATGTGATAGTCATCTTGTGTTGGTGTTTGTGGCTTTCTTATTGACTTGATCATCTGTTTTTTTCTGATTGTAGGTGATTGGTACATCTGGTTGGTCTTTGGCAGCACCTTCCTTAGGCAGTTGGTCTGCTTTTGCATTTTCTGGTATTCCACAGTGAGAGGGTATCCACTGCATGGTTACCCTATACTGGTAAGACAATTCATTAAGTAGTTTTTGCAAGTCTTTTAGTTTTCCAGACTGGAGAGCTTGAAGTACTGACCTTGCATCTGTCAGGAATACCACAGGCTGTAGGCCAGAGTTGGAGTTCAGCAGTTTTTAGTTGCCACACTAATTGCCTGGATTTCTGCATCATAACTTTTGCAGAATTTTCCTGTTGGTGTTCTGATTGTATCTCTAGGCTTGTGTGGATATTCTATATATACACCTGCACCACCATTCCACACTGCATTCTGTGCTGACCCATCTGTGTATACTCTGACTCACATATCTTGTGGATATTCCTCATCCAGGAAACTGCGGGTGACTGTCCTTCGCTGCACACTGTTCTGTTCATCCTCACTTAGTATTCCTTTCACGTGGGTCTGAATGTATATTGACATTCCATGCCTTTCACTCCAATGGGTTTGTTCTGGTACAGACCTTAAGGGGCTGTCAACTTTAAGCAGATCTGTAAGTTGTCTACGGAGTCGTTTAGCTTGGTGGATAAAGCTGCTTCTTTTCAGTCGCTGCATTGCTAGATTTTGGAATCTTTCCTTCATTGGATGACTTGACATACACTGAAACTTTTCTGCTTGAATTAGTACTTTTGTGTCTCTGCGTTCGCCAAGTGTTTGCATTCGTCCCATTTTCTGCATCTCTGCTATGAGTGTTGATTTCATTGCTCCCAACATTATTCTAAGTGCCTGGTTTTGCACTTTATCTAGATCTTGTAGTGTGGTTTTTTATGCAGGACACCATGCTGCTGAACCATATTTCAGGTGTGGACTTATGCCTTGCTGGTAAACTTTACGGAGTATATTCCCACTGGCTCCCCATGTGGTTCCACTTAGTTTACTCAGGATAGCTAACTTCCTCCTGGCTTTTGTTGTTGCTTTGTTTATGTGTTGTTTCCATGTCAGCTTATTATCAAAAGTAACTCCGAGGTATGTGGGTTGTTTGTCTTCGTTCAAGAGCTCTCCATCTATCTTGATATGACCGGCTTTTTGTTTTGGTGAGAGGGTAAAGAGTGTAGTGCTGCACTTATCTGTGTTAATGCTGACGCACTATCTATTTGCCCATAAGGTTAGAGCACCGATAACTCTTTGTATTTGTTTATCTGTGCATACTATATCTCTGTGTATAATCTATCTCTGTGTATAATCTATCTCTGTCTGTATATAATTTATCTGTCTGCGTATAATCTAACTTTGTCTGTGTATAATCTGTCTTCCTTCATCGTCAAATAAGGTGCACGAGAGAACCAGTGCTCTCCAGTGTGAACCATGTGATGCTGCTTTGTGTAGTTCGTGCATATTATCGAGGCCCCTCGTAATGTCCTCTGTGGTAATTGTTCTACAAATAATCTGTCTAGATATTCATTCCTCTCAAATTTCTGCTATTTGCAATCTACCTTTCTTTCTTCTATTATCAGATATATTTCTCTCATTCTTCTACCATTGTTATATTTATCTCTTTCTATTACCATCTGGTCTCTTCCTCTCTTCTACCATCTGGAATTTTTCTCTCTTTCTTCTGCCATCTGGTATCTTTCTCTCTTTATTCTGCCATCATGTATCTTCCACTCTTTATTCTACCATTTGGTATCCCTCTCTCTCTCTTTCTTGTGCCATCTGGTATCCATTTTACCGCTTATCAATAATATGCAGAACGATACCTGATATTGTATCGCATATTTACCCAATGTGTAGCCTGGATCTGAACGGGAAGCGAAGTATAACAACACTGTGAGATATCATGTATGTCGTAAGAGGCGATCAAGTAGATTTTGAGATTAGGGGTTAACTATAAATATAACTGGACTCTATTAGTTCTGCTTATAATATATCTCTATATATTTATCTTCAGCGAGGAATGTGATGCCCGCCGAAGACGGATGTGTCGGGACATTGGCGCAAATAAAACAGCGACACAACGAATTTCCATTCTCTGGACTACATCCTGCTGGAAATCTAGAATGGATCATGGTCCTGCTGCAAATGAGATCCAGCCGGAGTTTGAGAATGAACGCTGAAGAAGAAGAAGAAGAATTTGATGCAAGTGATAGAAACCAGTGCTCTTCAGTTTGAGTAATGTGATGCTCCCATTCCTATATGTTGTTTGCCAGTCGTAATCGACGATGACCATGCAGGTCAACAGGGATGATGATAATCCCAACTAATATATGATCAAAATATCACACAAGACATGATGAATTCGCATGTGTCTGAACGAATCGCATTGATATTACAACCAAGCTGTAAACAGTGAGACAACGAAATGCTTTTTTTCGGACGTACAATCTGCTAATCAATAGGCGGTTTTTATAACACAGTAAACATGCTGAAGTCGCATATGTCAGAACGAAACGCATTATATTCTGATTAAAAGCATTATATTCTGACTAAACGTATTATATTTCGGACGTACAATCTGCTAATCAATATAACGACGACAGAGGAAGTTGAGGATTGTTTTCTATTTGTAACAGCAGCACCACAGCCCCTCCTCCACTGCCACCACCAACAACAATGATAGTAGAAACAACAATAACAAAAAAAATAACAGCTAAAACAACAACTGCAACAACGACAATCGCAACAGAAAAGTAATATTAACAAGAATAACTCAATATTAATAATAATAATACAAATAACGATAATATTAACAACAATAGTAAATATAGCGGTTTAATCCTAGGTCGCGTGCCGTCCTACTTATTTTTCTTTTGATTATTTCCCTTGGCTATCTGCATCAGACTCCGTGTATTTATTACTTACCGTTAGTACACACTCCCCCCCCCGATACCTAACCCAAGTGTGTTGTTACTCCCACCACCCTCCTAACCACGCATACAATCGTCCTAAATAAATTAATATTTAAATTAATAAAGATGGATAAATACATTGATAAACATAGATACAGGAAATAATCAAAAGAAAAATAAGTAGGTTGGCACGCGATCTGGGATTGGACAAACATAACATTACCAGTAACAAAAAACAAAACAACAATTGCAGTTGAAACTAAAATAATAATAATATAGTTACACAGGCCACAAGCAATCATGTTTGTAAGGGTGTCACATTAACAGACGGGAACTATCTTACAATAACAATCAAATTGTAGCATATCAATGGAATAAATTTTACTAAGTGGCGTCCATCTCCTCTCCGAAACTTAGCTTCTTGGCAAGAAGAAATAACAATACTGTTATCCAGTGCTATTTTGATGGAAGGTAATTTTATTTAAACTCAGATATTATTGGTGGTCTGATCGTGCATTCTATTTATATTATACAAAGTTAAATGTGTTATGGTGATTTTTATCTTGCATTCTAATATTTACTTTGATCTCATGTTGTTTTCATATTTCACATTATAATTTGTGTGTATGGAGTGCACGTGTATATCTGATAGAACCATGCTTCTTATCTAGATTGTATTTTCTTCAATATTGTTGTTTTTTCCCTTTATAATTATATTATGCAATTATCTTTTCAATTTGTGAATAAATGAGGCAGAATCTGATGCATATGTTTCCTAACATACGTACATATTTGTTTGCATATTACAGAATTTAGCTGATGTTTATAACTCAGGGATTCTAATTTCTTAGAATTGCATTTTATTGTTACTCCGTAATCAATAATTCAATCTCATCAATCTAAACAGATCGATAATGCTATGTATATTGTTATACAGATCGATAGTGCTAAGTATATTGTTATACAAATCGATAGTGCTAAGTATATTGTTATATAGATCGATAGTGTATACTGTTATACAGATAAGAAAGCTAGCCACTTTAAGCAGACACGGAAAGAAGGATTCAGGCTTTGAATATAATTGCAGAATTTTACAAATATTTTTGTCACACAGCAAATAAACAAACTTGCAGGATATCCAGATCCACTTTTGACAGTGGTGAATGTGTGTAAACTTGTTTGGTTTAGACATGTAACGAGACACGACTCGTTGTCTAGAACTATTTTGCAAGGCACGCTCTAGATTGGAATGAGAAAATCCCGCATTGCCAATATAAAAGGATAGTCCGGGTATGATTTTTCAACACTCGTCCGAATGACCAAAGACAGAGGTGTTTGGAGACTTTGTGTGCTAATGTCTCGGGGTGGCACCCCTAGAACCCTAACGGGTTATGGACCCTATTATTATTATTATTATTATTATTATTATTATTATTATTATTATTATTATTATTATTATTATTATTATTATTATTATTATTATTATTATTATTATTATTATTATTATTATTATTATTATTATTATTATTATTATTATTATTATTATTATTATTATTATTATTATTATTATTATTATTATTATTATTATTATTATTATTATTATTATTATTATTAAATTCAGCTGGCTCACTAGTAAATTATGATTCATTGAATACCTACTCTGTGTTGGTTTACCAGTCTCCTCTGTATACTTGCATCAAGAGTTTATTTAGCCACACCCTTCTTAGCCACACTCCTGTTCAGGTACACCCACGTTCAGCCACACCGCTGTTCAGGTACATCTACATTTACACGATATTCATGTAATCTGCTCAAAGTTGCTTTACAAGCATTTTATATATAAGTGACTTTATATTTTCTACTTCAGGGCAATTACAACATCCATTGCTAGTCAGATTGCCATGATCGCGTACCAGCAAGCTTGTCTGCAAGTTAATTTCCCCGGCATGTTCAAGAACAAATATGAAGTTAATTCTTGTGATATTATACAGCTTCACAGACTCCAAGCACTATTTGCGTGCCCGGCCATTCTCAGCACTTTTGAGCATGTTTCCCGAGTCGCTGATGGAGCATGCGTGAGTGTAGGTCTGAGATTCCAACAACGTATTTGTCCTGGATACCGCCATCATCTACATGGTCAAGAACACCCATCGACTGCGCACATTCCGAACAATTCTCTTTCAAACCTATACCGAGAACACCCATCGACTGCGCACATTCCGAACAATTCTCTTTCCAATCTGTACCGAGAACACCCATCGACTGAGCACATTCCGAACAATTCTCTTTCCAATCTGTACCGAGAACACCCATCGACTGAGAACATTCCGAACAATTCTCTTTCCAATCTGTACCGAGAACACCCATCGACTGCGCACATTCCGAACAATTCTCTTTCCAATCTGTACCGAGAACACCCATCGACTGCGCACATTCCGAACAATTCTCTGTCCAATCTGTACCGAGAACACCCATAGACTACGCACATTCCGAAAAATTCCCTTTCCAATCTGTACCGAGAACACCCATCGACTGCGCACATTCCGAACAATTGTCTTTCCAATCTGTACCGAGAATACCAATCGACTGCGCACATTCCGAACAATTCCCTTTCCAATCTGTACCGAGAACACCCATCGACTGCGCACATTCCGAACAATTCTCTTTCCAATCTGTACCGAGAACACCCATCGACTGCGCACATTCCGAACAATTCTCTGTCCAATCTGTACCGAGAACACCCATAGACTACGCACATTCCGAAAAATTCCCTTTCCAATCTGTACCGAGAACACCCATCGACTGCGCACATTCCGAACAATTCTCTTTCCAATCTGTACCGAGAATACCAATCGACTGCGCACATTCCGAACAATTCCCTTTCCAATCTGTACCGAGAACACCCATCGACTGCGCACATTCCGAACAATTCTCTTTCCAATCTGTACCCTGAACACCTATGAGCTGCGCACATGCCGAACAACATAACCATCAGTATAAATTACGAAATATTTATTGGACGAATTTTCATCAATTAAGGCTTCAGCTTCTGCTTCTACTACTAATATATTCTGTAGCCGACACTTTTTGACAAGTCTGATGTGTACTGAAAAGTCATTATGTGTTTCTGAGAACTTTCTAAAGATTACCCAAGAATTTCTTCAGTTAAGCATGTTCCCCTTTCTTCCGTACAAGGTGGCCTGCTTCATATAATGATACATATGAAGAATATCCTGTACAAGATATTGTTATTCAACTATTGGTGCATTTTGAAGCACAATTAATACATCCAATCATATCGTCAATACAATGTGTATAGTCACTAATACATTCAATCATATCGTCAGTACAATGTGTATAGTCACTAATACATTCAATCATATCGTCAGTACAATGTGTATAGTCACTAATACATCCAATCATATCGTCAGTACAATGTGTATAGTCACTAATACATCCAATCATATCGACAGTACAATGTGGATGGTTGGCGTTCGAACTACTAGTTTGATAAGCTATACATCCGAGGGAAACTTAATATCAACTCTTCTACCGCATCTACATCATGTTTCGTATATTCTCATATTTAGACGGTGCTGAATATCCTGTAATTATTTCTGTTTTGGGAGAACATGTTTTCTCATTCTTTCTGAAACTTTTCTAGATTAATGTTTCTAACCAACTGTGTTATTGTATATGCTTTATAAAATATGTTATAATTATCAAAGCATTTTTACAGACGGAGTAATGGACAGAGACGAGAAAAGAATTCAAAAGCCATCTACATAAATTTATACCAATCTTGAAACACAAACCCATCCAATGGAAACTAAAAGGTAAATAATAAATTCAATCTTTATACCCACATATTGTTATCAATGTCAAACATGGACACTGACTAAATGACAAGAGAGAACGTTTACTACGTGTCAAATACGATGTCTAAGAGTAACAACAAACAAAACAAGAAAATATATGGTGTGAAAAATGAAGAGATTACAAGAACTGTTGAAACAATGGCTGTGGTCAAATATATTTAAATACTGAGAATTGAATGGTGTGGAGAAGTAATAATTATGAACCCATATTTAAACACTGAGAATTGAATGGTGTGGAGAAGTAATGATTATGAACCCATATTTGAACACTGAGAATTTAATGGTGTGGAGAAGTAATGATTATGAACCCATATTTAAACACTGAGAATTGAATGGTGTGGAGAAGTAATGATTATGAACCCATATTGAATATCGGCCAGTAGCTGGAGCATACATGAGAACTCAAACAGCAAGCCAGTGTAAGACCAAGAAAAAAAGTGAATTGAAGGATTTACCTACGTTCTGAGACATCACAAAATTATTACATATCAAGCGATAAACGTGCCATATGCCGAGAAAGTGATCGTCATTTAATAGTGGCACGCCTTACAGCAAAAAACTGAGAACAAAGACAGCAGAGATAATTACTATAAACCCAGAAAAATGCGACTATCAGGTGTGGACAGAAATAACATATAGAAAAGTAAATATTGTACATAAGTCACTATGTATTGCACAAATCTATAACTAATAATGAAAATATAATGAAATAACTATAACTAAAAATAATAAGCATGAAAATGAAGACGCCAAAACAAACATATAATAAGAAATAGAAAGAAATCTCAGAATAATAAAAAATTTTTTTTAATTTCTTTAAATAATATTCTGCTATATTTTTCCATCTAATATTGTATCGTTTCTGTTCTTACGAAGGTACGAAGCGTCAATTCTTTTCGTGCGGTATATTTTTGTATTATCATTATTTTTGCTTTATTCTTATAATGAGTTGTATTTTTGTGTATGTTTACTCACATTTATCTATGTATATTGTATTTATTTTCTAATTGCGTTACTATGGCCCACGCACGATCCTCGGATTTTCTGATAATTTTCCGATTAAATTAAAATCACATTTCCCGCAAGATTAAAATTGGAAAGATTGAACGAACGAATTTTTTTAAAGAGCTCATTCTACTCAGGACGTAAACAAATTTGTTTCCTGCACTGTTTACCTACTCAAGTCATGACCCAGACGGGTTAAGTTCAAATCTGTAGTATCTACCAATCGGTCTTTATGGCTAATGTGACCTTATGTTACCCGAATATCTTAAAACAGACAGTTTTACATAATTCTTTTAACTATGATCAGGTAGATCTTGACCTCATATCCTTTATGACACAAGTACAGGTTCTTCTCAGTTGTGTAACTGAGGCGATACCGATACTCATATACGGTCTAATAGGCATGGATGTGTAAGGGGAGGTTTATGATTGCATGTTTAATCTCTTTCGTTACTGCACGTTTTCCTGTGAATGAATGCAGTGAGGCTTTAAATGGACAATGGAAATAAAGGCCGCTGTGCCATAGTAGAAGCCGCGACATGTACAGGAAGGATTTTGATTGTACCTCTGAAAGAAAAATTCTGTCCCAAACGTGGATTGAACCAGGGTCTTCAAAGGTCTGAGAACGGCGTTCTAACCACATGGTCGTTTAATCCCTGAATGGAGGAATTTCAGTGCACTCGTATCTCAGGATTAGCAGGCCGTGATAAAGGCACAATACACGCATCTGGATGAACGATCTCATCATTCTTCTGTCATATTCATTGACGTATTCGCTGTGATGGCACATTAATCCGTTGTGATGGCACATTAATCCGTTGTGATGGCACATTACGCCGTTGTGATGGCACATTAAGCCGTTGTGATGGCACATTAGTCCGTTGTGATGGCACATTAAGCAGTTGTGATGGCACATTAAGCCGTTGTGATGGCACATTAAGCCATTGTGATGACACATTAAGCCATTGTGATGGCACATTAAACCGTTGTGATGGCACATTAAGCCATTGTAATTTCGCATTAAGCCATTGTGATGGGACATTAAGCCGTTGTGATGGCACATTAAACCGGTGTGATGGCACATTAAGCCATTTTTATGCACACAATGCTGTTGTAATGGAACACTAAGCATTCCCGTCACCTAGGAGTGTGCCACAAAAAAAACCCCATCTCTGCTGGTCTGCATCTCTTTGTCATCCATGGGGATTCATTGATAGAAGACAAAAGTAAGAAAATTGAGAAAACGGAGAAATGATTTTTTTCCCCAAACTGATATATTGTCAGCCTATACTCCAACTTTCCTGAGTCACCTCATACATCATCTATGGAAAGAAAAAACTGTTCCTACTCTTTGCACACTGAAGTAGAAGTTCAGAACCAGTTGCCATAAGGGGAATGACATGAAGTTCAGAACCGGTTGCCATACGGGCGATGATATAAAGGTACAGGAAAAGGAACTCTTAGTTATAAACCGGCGTCACAGCAAACGGTTTCCCATAAGTACTCCGCTACATAGTCAGTGGTTGACCAGAAACCGACTGACTAGCGTCGTCTACCACACTTGCACAGTAGCGATGGCATCATTCCTCGACCTTTCCAGAGCATGGGTCCTGGCTCCATACTTTCTGGTGGCTTAGAAAGTATGAATGTCCAGTTCTAAGTTTGGGTAAACAGCGAGAATAATTTTGATTTCAAAGCAAGCATAACGAGTGGATTCCAAATACGAGTCTGTTGGTCATCGGGCGAATGACTTAGCATTACACTACCGTAGCTCCAGTTTGACTCATATGGTGTGATATCTTCTTGGCGTAGTGGCTAAGCTATACGCTTTGTGCTCAAGAGTGTCGCAATTTCGATGAAGTTTTATTGTATGTGGAACAAAGGAAGAACAGGAAACCATAACTTATGTGGAACAAAGGGATAAAAGATACATATAAGCAACACGAACAAAGAAACAACAAGAAAACATAATCGACGTGGAACAAAGGAAGAAAAGGAAAACACAACTGACGTGGAACAAAGGAAGAACAAGAATACATAACTGATACGGAACAAAGAAAAAATGGAAATTTAACCAACTTGCAAAATGATTTGTCCTGACAACAGCTATTAGCCTAGTCTTATCTCTCAGTTTATATCCTTATCTTAACGTACTCAGCTTACATAGTCGACCTCAGAATTTATCGTACGTATCCATTATCACTAAGTCCGTAACTGACATGCACCCAGAGGTTACTGAAATCTTTAACTCACGTGCACCCAGGGGTTACTGAAATCTTTAACTCACGTGCACCCAGGGGTTACTGAAATCTTTAACTGACAGGCACCCAGAGGTTACTGAAATCTTTAACTGACAGGCACCCAGAGGTTACTGAAATCTTTAACTGACGTGTACCCAGAGGTTACTGAAATCGTTAACTGACGTGCACCCAGAAGTTATTGAAATCGTTAACTGACGTGCACCCAGAGGTTACTGAAATCGTTAACTGACGTGCACCCAGAGGTTACTGAAATCGTTAACTGACGTGCACCCAGAGGTTACTGAAATCTTTAATTGACAGGCACCCAGAGGTTACTGAAATCTTTAACTGACGTGCGCCCAGAGGTTGCTGAAATCTTTAACTGACGTGCACCCAGAGGTTACTGAAATCTTTAACTGACATGCACCCAGAGGTTACTGAAATCTTTAACTGACGTGCACCCAGAGGTTACTGAAATCTTTAACTGACGTGCACCCAGAGGTTACTGAAATCTTTAACTGACGTGTACCCAGAGGTTACTGAAAACGTTAAGTGACATGCACCCAGAGGTTACTGAAATCTTTAACTGACGTGCACCCAGAGGTTACTGAAATCTTTAACTGACGTGCACCCAGAGGTTACTGAAATCTTTAACTGACATGCACCCAGAGGTTACTGAAATCTTTAACTGACGTGCACCCAGAGGTTACTGAAATCTTTAACTGACGTGTACCCAGAGGTTACTGAAATCGTTAACGGACGTGCACCCAGAGGTTACTGAAATCGTTAACTGACGTGTACTCAGAGGTTACTGAAATCGTTAACTGACGTGTACCCACAGGTTACTGAAATCGTTAACTGACGTGTACCCAGAGGTTACTGAAATCATTAACTGACGTGCACCCAGAGGTTACTGAAATCGTTAACTGACGTGTACCCAGAGGTTACTGAAATCGTTAACTGACGTGCACCCAGAGGTTACTGAAATCTTTAACTGACAGGCACCCAGAGGTTACTGAAATCTTTAACTGACAGGCACCCAGAGGTTACTGAAATCTTTAACTGACGTGTACCCAGAGGTTACTGAAATCGTTAACTGACGTGCACCCAGAAGTTATTGAAATCGTTAACTGACGTGCACCCAGAGGTTACTGAAATCGTTAACTGACGTGCACCCAGAGGTTACTGAAATCGTTAACTGACGTGCACCCAGAGGTTACTGAAATCTTTAACTGACAGGCACCCAGAGGTTACTGAAATCTTTAACTGACGTCCGCCCAGAGGTTGCTGAAATCTTTAACTGACGTGCACCCAGAGGTTACTGAAATCTTTAACTGACATGCACCCAGAGGTTACTGAAATCTTTAACTGACGTGCACCCAGAGGTTACTGAAATCTTTAACTGACGTGCACCCAGAGGTTACTGAAATCTTTAACTGACGTGCACCCAGAGGTTACTGAAATCTTTAACTGACATGCACCCAGAGGTTACTGAAATCTTTAACTGACGTGCACCCAGAGGTTACTGAAATCTTTAACTGACGTGTACCCAGAGGTTACTGAAATCGTTAACGGACGTGCACCCAGAGGTTACTGAAATCGTTAACTGACGTGTACTCAGAGGTTACTGAAATCGTTAACTGACGTGTACCCACAGTTTACTGAAATCGTTAACTGACGTGCACTCAGAGGTTACTGAAATTGTTAACTAACGTGCACCCAGAGGTTACTGAAATCGATAACTGACGTGTACCCAGAGGTTACTGAAATCATTAACTGACGTGCACCCAGAGGTTACTGAAATCGTTAACTGACGTGTACCCAGAGGTTACTGAAATCGTTAACTGACGTGCACCCAGAGGTTACTGAAATCGCTAACTAACGTGCACCAAGAGGTTACTGAAATCGTTAACTAACGTGCACCAAGAGGTTACTGAAACGTTAACTGACGTGCACCAGAGGTTACTGAAATCGTTAACTCACGTGCACCCAGAGGTTACTGAAATTGTTGATTAACGTGCACTAAGAGTTTACTGAAATCTTTAAATGACGTGTACCCAGAGGTTACTAAAAGCTTTAACTGACGTGCACCAAGAGGTTGCTGAAATCGTTGATTAACGTGCACCCAGAGGTTACTGAAATCGTTGATTAACGTGCACCCAGAGGTTACTGAAATCGTTGATTAACGTGCACCCAGAGGTTACTGAAATCGTTGATTAACGTGCACCCAGAGGTTAGTGAAACCAAATGATAAACGTGCACCCAGAGGTTACTGAAACCAAATGATAAACGTGCACCCAGAGGTTAATGAAACCAAATGATAAACGTGCACCCAGAGGTTACTGAAACCAAATGATAAACGTGCACCCAGAGGTTACTGAAATCATTGAAATCGTCATATGAACGAAACGAACTAAAAACACTCATGTTATATTGTTCTTCTGACACAAGGAATTTACATATTTCTTCTTGTCTGCTTAATTCAATTTATGTATTTGCTAATTGTATTCGACAATGGAATCGCGTTCAGCACCAAGCAGCCATGCCAATCTACGATAACCAATCCCGCGTGTCTTAAATTAGAATGATTACTCAGATTTCATTGTAACACGTACTTGCAAATGTTGTTTTTTCTTTTCAAATTGATATATTCTATTGTCTTCTGCATTAGTTTCTGGCAAGCAGTGACCTCTGATATCTTTTTCTTTCCGTCATCAATCAAATCGTCATTGTCATCTCAGCTCTTGTTTACAATTGTTGGTTCCATGTGAAGGAGTGCATGATTTTACATCTGTTTTTCGAGAAAATATCCTATCATTGTTACCGTTTGTTCTCACATTTCCGCTAGATTTTAGTCATACTAAATTTCCTGTAGAGGTAACACGAGAAGAGTGGCTCTTAACATTATTTGCACCATGATCCCAATTTGGGGATAATTTTCTTCCGTTGCAGCATGGTGTCTTTAAACAAACATTGTTTATTATCTTTATTTAGAATTCACTAAGGCTCAGACAACATCAAGGAATGGACAGGGCTAGATATTTCCACACTCATCCGCATCGCTGAGGATAGAATTCGCTGGAGGACTCTGTGTGCTGAAGCTTCCAATGTGGTACCCCTACGACCCTGAAGGGTTATGGGTTTTATTGATTGATTGAAGGCTTGATAAGCTTTATCACCAAAACAAATGTTGTTTATCACCACAATTCATGTTCTTTATCACCACAATTTATGTTGTTTATTGTCACAATTATTGTTTATCACCACAATTTATGTTGTTTATTGTCACAATTATTGTTTATCGCAACAATTTATGTTGTTTATTGTCACAATTATTGTTTATCGCCACAATTTATGTTGTTTATTGTCACAATTATTGTTTATCACCACAATTTATGTTGTTTATTGTCACAATTATTGTTTATCGCCACAATTTATGTTGTTTATTGTCACAATTATTGTTTATCACCACTATTTATGTTGCTTATTGCCACAATTATTCTTGTTTGTCGTTACAATTCATGTTTTTGATCGCTACAATTCATGTTGTTTATTGTTCAGGTGTCTGCTATCCTATGACCCCTCCCGCCTCTCTTGGACGGATCTTTGAGTCTACAACTTGAAATTATTTTCCGTGGCCCTCCTACAAATTTTCGTGAACCTCTGGGGGTGCATATTTCCCTCATCACCAATCTCTAGAAAACGTAGATGTGTCGTGTTGCTGTTTTGTTTTCAAAAAATTATCTGACACGTCCGACTTCGCCGGTATTGTTACATTATTACCTGTACTCAATTATTGATGAAACTGAAATAACATAACCGTTTCATTTTTTTTTCGTTCTCAGGAACTAGGAATCGCCCCTGTTTTGCCGGGGCCCGAAAGGGGAGCAAAGAATAGCATACTGTTTACCTTCCACGCATGTCGTAAAAGGCGACTAAGGAGGTTATGGGATGGAGTTGGCTGTTCCATCCCATATAGGGTAAGTGATCCAATGCCATGCTGAAGTCAGATGTGTCAGCCCGAAAGGCGCATATATCGCAGCAATGCTGTAAACCATGACACAACGCATTCCGTTCTCCTGACTACTTCCTGCTAATCTTCAGGAGTTTGAGAATGAACACAGAAGAAGAAGAAAAAGGAACCAGGAACGATGATGCGTATGTTTTGAATGTGCACTTAGTGAAGGGTCAAATATCAGCACGATGTCTCTAGAGCTTCCATTCATACCTAGAAGACACCCAACTCTTCGTGGTTTGCAATGCTTTGAGACGAAGTCAAACATTAGAGACTAGAGGACAGATTTTGCAATAAAATGTGTACCACACTAATAAACAAAAACCAAAAAAAAACCAAAGGATTAACGTCATCTCTAGAGAATAAGCATTGAAGCCAATACTGTTCCGTAGATGTTTGGTCAACAAGTCACTATATAGATGTGTATCGTGTGACGTTTTCTCACCAGAACATTATCTTCCCAATGAACTTTCTGAACCCTACTCCGTCTTAGGCGATGCGGGTTGTATTTTCCAATGATTTATTCATGTTATCTCTAATGTCGTCAGTCCATCGTCTTCTTCTCTGCCCTTTCTCCACCCCAGGCTCTCTGCCCTGCATTATTTGTCTTTCTAAACAGTTGTGTCTCTTTATATGACCAAACAGGTGTAGTTTTCTTTTTGTTATTGTGTTTAGTAACCAACACTCTGGAATCTTCAATGTGTTTATAATATCTGAATTTCTCTTTTTTTCCATGCATGATATTCTAAGTATCTTTCTATAGTATTTCATCTCGAATGCGTTGATCTTCTTTGCCGTTGTTTTACTTAGGGTTCATGTTTTATAGCCGTATGTTCAAACCGGAAAAATAAAAGTTATTACATGCAGATGTGCGCTCTGTAATTCCTGAGTTATTACAGTGATTCATGGTTCAACATTTTTAAAACTTGTTATTACACTGAATCACAATTCAACTTTTCTTACTTTATTACAACAGTGAATAATAGTTCAACATTTTGTATCTAGTTATTACAGTGAATCATGGTTCAACATTTTAAAACTTATTATTACAGTGAATCATGGTTCAACATTTTAAAACTTATTATTACAGTGAATCATGGTTCAACATTTTAAAACTTATTATTACAGTGAATCATGGTTCAACATTTTAAAACATATTACAGTGAATCATGGTTCAACATTTTAAAACTTATTATTACAGTGAATCATGGTTCAACATTTTAAAACTTATTATTACAATGAATCATGGTTCAACATTTTAAAACTTATTATTACAGTGAATCATGGTTCAACATTTTAAAACTTATTATTACAGTGAATCATGGTTCAAAATTTTAAAACATATTATTACAGTGAATCATAGTTCAACATTTTAAAACTTATTATTACAGTGAATCATGGTTCAACATTTTAAAACTTATTATTACAGTGAATCATGGCTCAACATTTTAAAACTTATTATTACAGTGAATCATGGTTCAAAATTTTAAAACATATTATTACAGTGAATCATGGTTCAATATTTTAAAACTTATTATTACAGTGAATCATGGTTCAACATTTTAGAACTCATTATTACAGTGAATCATGGTTCAACATTTTAAAAACTTATTTCATCTTCTTATTCTGAGCTCAATCTCAAACTCCTGCACATTAGGGGGATGTAGTCCAGAGAACGGAATGTTGTGTATCACAGTCTACAGCTTGGCTACATATTGTGCTCCTTTCAGAACGACACATTATACTTATAGTATGGCTTCGTGGTCACTGTGATTCTATATGGAATGAGATAACGTAACTGCCAGTCTCCATAGTCACATATTACGATATAGATAGCAGGTAAAAGTGTCGCTATTATTTACTCCCATATCAGACCTGGACAACTCTTGCTCAAGCTTTGAAAGAGCGAGGGGGCGCTCAAAAGATTTAGAGGATTGATTTTATTATACTCGGGTTACATCAACATACACGATAATACAGACTCTCAAAACATGTTGAGTAAGATAGAAAAATGCATGCTGAAAAAGGAATTGTTTAGGGAATAATTCAATTTCTAGAGCATTACGTGGATATAATGTCCTGGTCATGCCGGAGTCAGAGGAAACGCGAGAGTCGTCACATTGGCAGGCGATGCAGCGATAAACGGCACAATGCTGAGAGGAGATAAAGCAGATTTAAGGCAGTCATAAATTCATTTCAAAATCAAGATGAGGTTAAAGAGGTTGAGAAAGTACACATACAAAGAATGTCAGAAATGGGAGAGTCTAGAGGTGAGGGAATGAAAAGTAGTCTTTTTGGAAAGACCCAAAAATGGCATAATCAACACTCGACTGGGACTCTGAGTCTACATACACTGGGATGGCTGGAGCGGAGAACGGAGCACTTGTGGGAGTGTCCCACGTTCTGTGATGCTAGTTTATAATCAAGAATCACGGTTACTCTAAATCTACTTCGTTCCTCCCAGGGAAACAGCACACTGATTGCCGAGAGTACCACTCATAGCACGTAATTCCGTAACTTAAGGGCGATAACCCCCGGGGATATCTGATAAAATTCACTTCATAAATAAGACATCGCGATCAGGAATCAAAGCCGTGACCTCTTAAGCACATGCCGAACGGTTTAACCATTACGCCCTTGAGTGCAAACTGCACTGATAAATAACAACAGCACATTTTCCCTGAACTAGTTTTTAATGAAGATTTTCCACTGATCAATAATAACATCACATCTCCCCTTGAACGTAGTTTTAGTGTATATTATGCACTGCATAAAAACTTCAAATTGTCCACTGATAAATCACGATATTAACTCTCCCCATGAACTTAGTTTTGTGTGTATATTATGCACTGCAGAAAAACTTCAAACTGTGCACTGATCAATAATAACATCACATCTCCCCATGAACTAGTTTTAATGTACATTGTGTACTGCAAAAAAACTTCACATTAATTTTCCATATAAACCTACATAATCTATTCATACATAATTATCTGCAGGCATGCCTGGTTCATTAGTGTCGCTAATATAATTAACACAAGAGCGCATCGCTTGTCTGTTCATGCACATCCTTACTCTAAGATAAGACCAATCATATTTACCGTTAGTTATTCAATAACAAACCTCTTAGAGAAATAGAAAAATAGAAGTGTTATAGAAAATACGCGCAGAAAGTTCATTTCTAGGAGGGATCTAATCAATATAGCCATTACGGTGTTTGAAAGACAGACAGACAGAGAGAGAGAAAGAGAAAGAGAGAAAAAAGAAGAGTGCGCCTATTTTAACTGCTCTTGTTTATCCTTAGGAATAATGAAGGTTGGCTACAACGGACCTCCGCCATCTTCCTTTTGCTTTGGTGGTGCACTCTGCTAGAATTATCTCATATTTTTCTCTTACTTTATGTTTACTTAGTGCGGGATTTACGTATACGCTACACAAGCTACAGCTTAGAGCCCCCCACTATGTTTCCTAAAATCATATTTGGCGCTGACATATAGTCTGGACTTATAAAGGGCCCCCATATCTCAAATAGCTTAGGGCCTTATCAAGGCTAAATCCAACCCCGTGCTTACCACATGCTCGCATTCACTCGACTCTACCCTCAAGTAAAGTTTTCAACAAGGTGTCTTGTCTTTTTATATGTCTAAAATATTTAATTTGTTTGATCCTTATTTCTTTTAATATTTTTTTTTCATCCACAGGTTTGTTATAACTTCCTTACGTGATTTCTTCTCTGTGCATCAAGTACTCCATATTCTTCCACACATCCACACATCTCAAAGACACCGATTATTTGAACTTTTATCGTTTCTTCAATAGAGGCTGTTTTAGGGATTAATATATCTACAGTATCTCTCAACGATAGAGACACAGGTATGGCTTAATACGGCAGGCAACATCAAAAGCTACAGCGAGGCGGAAGATACCTAAATAGTATATCCACCTTCAGGTATTAACTGCTCATACAATTATTAAACACTCGCGGTGTATAACTGGGAACAAACGGCTTACGGCAGGAAATAACGAACCATATACAGTCATCCCTCGCTACTTCGAGGTTCATTTATCGCGGCCTCAGTACATCGCGGATTTCGAAAAACATATTTACAGTATGTTTTTAGAAAGTAAAACAGCGGCAAAGAAGATCAACGCAACGCATTCGAGCTGAAACGCTACAGAAAGATACTTAGAATATCATGGAAGAAAAGAAATCAGAAACTCAAATATTATAAACACATTGAAGATTCCAGAGTGTTGGTTACTAAACACAATAACAAAAAGAAAACTACGCCTGTTTGGTCATATAAAGAGACACAACTGTTTAGAAAGACAAATAATGGAGGGAACAGTACCAGGTAAGAAGAGAAAGGGCAGACCAAGAAGACAATGGATTGACACCATTAAAGATAACATGAATACATCGCTAGAAAATTCAAGCCACATCGCCCAAGACAGAGAGAGGCTCAGAGAGTTCATTGGGAAGACAACGTTCTGGAAGGAATACGTCACATGACCTCACATCTACGAAGATACGACAAGGTGCTAGATTCAGCAGGAGTAATATTGGACCGTCTGATACGAATGTGATAAAGCGATTGAATATCACAGATAGTATTTCTGATGTAATGATAAGATCCCGTCATTGAAAGTACTTTTGATCACCCCTAAACTCCCATGTGGTAACTCGTCAACTAACTTGTAAGTTGTTCATATCAGCGCATCAACAGAGATTGTCCACACCACAAAATCAGTATGCATAGCCAGTTAAGAATCTCCGTTGAATGACAAAAGTATAATGCTATTAATCTACATACTATTAGGAAGAGTCATGATTAATCTACTTACTGTTAGGAAGATCTACCAAATTACTCTACATTATTATTCATGATCCCAGGGCTAAGATTTACAAGCTATTAGAATAGTTAAGAATATCGACATGACAGTAGGTGCGTTTCAGTCAAGGGAGTGCGTATTAACATAACAGAGGTTATTCGTGCGTTTTCGTATGTCAATTCTTCGTTCTGATGAGAAAATGTGATGCCTTTATTGTGAAAAATAGCAAAGGGGCTAGGGGAGGGGGTGGTGCTTGGCTTCTGGTTCAACTTTTGGCTAGGTTTCCAGTACTTATATGTTCCGATTTGCTAAGAGTAGGAAAATGGCTTGATACTCCCAGCCCACCAACCGTCTTATCTACGGGCTTGGTTATAGCCAATTTCATCACTCACAATGTCAATAACCAGAACTCCTTTTCCTAAAACTTGACCTCATATTCTCAATGATAAACCCTTCACATTTCCGACAATCTAAACCCTCATATTCTCAATGACTAGTGCTTACATTTCCGACAATCTAAACCCTCATATTCTCAATGACTAGTGCCTACATTTCCGACAATCTAAACCCTCATATTCTCAATGACTAGTGCTTACATTTCCGACAGTCTAAACCCTCATATTCTCAATGACTAGTGCTTACATTTCCGACAGTCTAAACCCTCATATTCTCAATGACTAGTGCCTACATTTCCGACAATCTAAACCCTCATATTCTCAATGACTAGTGCTTACCGACAGTCTAAACCCTCATATTTTCAATGACTAGTGCCTACATTTCCGACAATCTAAACCCTCATATTCTCAATGACTAGTGCTTACCGACAGTCTAAACCCTCATATTTTCAATGACTAGTGCTCATATTCCCAATAATCTAAACCCTCATATTCTCAATAATCTAAACCCTCATATTCCCATTAATCTAAACCCTCATATTCTCAATAATCTAAACCCTCATATTCCCATTAATCTAAACCCTCATATTCTCAATAATCTAAACCCTCATATTCCCATTAATCTAAACCCTCATATTCTCAATAATCTAAACCCTCATATTCCCATTAATCTAAACCCTCATATTCCCAATAATCTAAGCCCTCATATTCTCATTAATCTAAACCCTCATATTCTCATTAATCTAAACCCTCATATTCTCAATAATGTAAGCTATAATATCTGTAATCATCCAAGCTCTCATTTTCTCCACAATAATGTATATAATATTTCCCTTAGAAACCCCCCAGAATGTTAAACTGCCAGAATCCACATTACTTAAACAAATAGTCATAATCTTCCAACATATATCACAATCCTCATATTCCTAGCGAACATTGATTTCCTGGTGATCAGGGCCCTTAAATTTATAGTGATCAGATACTTCACGTTCTTAACGACTATAAACTACTATAATAATAATAACAAATCTTTTCACTAGTCAAATAGTAAGTAGCCTTGGGAAGGTCAAGACTTTATGTGGTTCCCCTACTCCTGTCAAGCGCACGTATGGCTCGACGTGAGTGCAAATACTCTATACAAATACAAAAATGTCACCTTGCGGGCAACGACTTTGGCTAGTCGGCTAAACCAATGGTTCTCACATGATCCTAATAGTTCCTCTGCGAAAAACAGAGACTTAAAAGGGACAACGGATAAAACAATGAATTGGGGGTCACAGACCCGTCTGGGGAAGTCGTATGATGCAATTAATTTGAACAAAATTTAGTAAAATATACATAAAAAATATCTTCATATGTCTTGTTGAGCGGAAAAACAGTTTAGAAAATCACCATACAAAACTATGTTTAGCTTCTGAACAAAGTGATACAACCATCCTTTTTGTTTACTTTTACTGTACACACAATTGCTGTCTTGTTTGTCATGTGACGTATTCTCTCCAGAACGTTGTTTTCCAAATGAACTCCATGAACCCTTCTCTGTCTTGGGCGATGTGGCTTGCATTTTCCAACGACATAGTCATGTGATCTTTAATGACGTCCATCAGTCCATCGTCTTCTTGGTCTGCCCTTTCTCCATACCCAGGTCCCCTTCCCTGCATTATTTGTCTTTCTAAACAGTTGTGTCTCTTTATATACAGGTGTAGTTTTCTTTCGTGTTATTGTGTTTAGTAACCAACACTCTGGAATCTTCAATGTGTTTATAATATCTATTTCTGATTTTTTCCTTCCATGATATTTTAAGTAGCCTTCTGTAGCATTTCATCTCGAATGCGTTGATCGTCTTTGCCGCAGTTTTACAGTGTCCATGTTTCACAGCCGTATGTTGCAACCGGAAAAATAAAAGTTCTTAACAATAGGAATTTCGCTTCTATTCAATTTTTTCATGTTTCTCAAACGTTCAATTTTACAATATGCCATTGCCAATCTCTTCCTTGTCTCTGCCATGCAGGTCCCCAGCGCCGTTGATGTTTGCTCATAAGTATTCGAATTTATCCACACATTTTATCTCGGTATTGTCTTTTCTGATTTTTAGCTGTTTTGTTATTGTTGACTTTTTTGCGATTTAAATAAAAGTTTTGTGATTCGCTGCATTCGCTGTATAAGACTTTCTAAACTGTCTTAGAAAGTATTGATGACAATGGTTGGAGATGGAAAGACTTGAAACGGCTCATAAAAGGTCTGGCTGAGGGTGTATCAAGGATGACAACAGTACTGATAAAAAGAAAATAAACGATTCAGAAAGCAATGGTAAACTATTGAGAAATATTCATATGCCAAGAAATTACCACAAATGAGACCCCTCAAATATTACACTGGGAGAAACGTAGCAGCTTGTACACAACGAAGAGTTATACCGAGTGGTAGTGAGGAGAAGGGTCTGAAATAGAACACTTCACATGAAAGTCACACAGTGCTTCTATACATGTTTAACAAATACATAACGAAACTTCTGTAATATGTCATATAATCAGGACGATATACATCAACGTATATTACTCCCTGGAGTCGTGGTGACAGGATTACCTGAATCATGATATAAATTATTTTTTTGTATCAAAAATTATAATACAACCAATGTGGAGTCTCGTCCATGGTTGAATGTGGCGTACCTCACCACAAGGGACGCAAATAACGACCAACGGAACTTATGCCTGGGTGTGTGTATGGAAATATATTTACGGGTCAGCACGGGAGTACCTAATACTAAGGAAATGACCACCTTCAGAAAATCTCTACCGCCTAACGGGTTAGCACGGTAGTGTCTCAGGCCAGGGAGTAAAATCTTACAGTAAATCTGGAGGGAGACACTAAGGCAGTTGCCTTAGAGTATTAAACGAAAGAGTATTACACCCTCTTCTGGCATCTTCTGCAGTTCTGCTTGTTTCTAAACATACTGGCATTATATTTCCACTAGAACTAATCAACTGAGAGGGGCTTAGTGGATATGGACAAAATAACTTTCTCCATACAACTTGCGCTGGAAATCAACAATGTGTGAAACATAGGGACAATGTGTGAAACATAGGGACAATGTGTGAAACATAGGGACAATTTGTGAAACATAGGGACAATGTATGAAACATAGGGACAATGTATGAAACATAGGGACAATGTGTGAAACATAGGGACAATGTGTGAAACATAGGGACAATGTGTCTCAGAAATTTAAATAATTTTAGGGTCTCGTGGTGCATTTGAAATTGTACACTGCTCTGTTTCCTGACGATCTGTAAAATGCACAATATGATATATATATATATATATATATATATCGATAGACCCCTACAGAATATCATATTGTGACCCCTAACATATGTATATATATCTCGATAAAGATGTATTTCACAGAAGCTAAATCTACTTTGGGATCCAGTGATCTGTCCACTACACAGTAAGAGCCCCGCTCCACCGCCATTGGATGACTATGGGGGATGTGGGGAGGGGGGGGATGTAACTCGCAGTTCGAAGAATACCTAGATACTTTTTAATCTGAGTTCAGCTACGTCACGAAATCTAAGTGAAACTGCGCATAATATTAAAAAGTTGGACTTATCACTTGATGATGCCACATTTGCTTAATCTTTACCATATATATATATATATATATAATGTATGTATTACACATAAGAAGACCATATTGGTATTCTTATGAATAGAATACCAATATACAGAGAAATTAAAAACCGCGTAAAAGAAATGATGGCAATTGTGTGAGATTGTGTAAAATGCATAGATGTGAACCAAAGATAGATTTTTAAAAAAGATAAAAAAAACAGGCAAAAAGTATAAATGGGAAAATTGCTAATGTATGAAGGTAGGCGGAGAGAGATGTATACCTGTTTGTATATAGAGATAACAAAATAATCGAGTATATATGAGTGCACGTCTCTCTCTCTCTCACTCTCTCTCTCTCACTCTCTCTCTCACACACTCTCTCTCTCTATATATATATATATAAGTGCTCGTATGTATCTTAGCTATCGTATTTATCCATCTATATATCTGTCTATCTATTACGGGGGGGGGGCGACGAAATGGTCGTAAGTAATGATATGAATGTAAATGAAGAAGTAATGATATGAATGTAAATGAAGAAGTAATGATATGAATGTAGTGCCAAGGGTAGATTTCTTCTAGGGCAGGAGGGTAGTTTTTATAGAAGGTGGGAGGGAATAGTCGGACCTCTAGATGATACTATAACATATCAACCTAACCTATCTTAACCTAATTTAACCTAACCTAACCGTATCTATCTATCTATCTATCTATCCTATCCTATCCTACCCCATCCTACCCCATCCTACCCCATCCTACCCCATCCTATCCTATCCTATCCTATCCTATCCTACCTCATCCTATCCTATCCTATATTATCCCATCCCATCCTTACCCATCCCATCCATCCAACCATCAATCCACACAAACCCACCCACTCATCCATCCACCCAACCACCCACCCACCCAAATTCCATCCATCTATCCATCAATCCACCCACCCACCCACCCTGTAAGCATATGGTGTCTGTCTTCGAAAACAAGATGCATATCTTATACCAGAGAACACAAGAATGTGTATGCGAGAATTAGAGAACACGAGAACAAGAGAAGGAAATAATAAGAGAACTGTTGCTTACCCATACTGCACACATAACTAGTGATAGTTTTTGTATGTGCATATTAAAGAAAATAAATATTTAAAATATATTATTTATCAGCAATTCTGACAACGAAAACCTGCCTGGAACAACAAGTACAAGGCAGGCTGCGTTTATACAAAGCTCACGTAGATAAGGGGGAAGGGTGGAGTGTTGAAATTCCACCGTCTAGCATATCACAACATACTTTTAGTACTAGGGTTGCAGTCATAGTGTGGGTGACCCCCCACCCGCCATTAACGTGTATTTCACAAAATGCTCATCACATTTCTCATCAAAAAAGAGGGAATTAAAACAAGAAAACGAATTATGCTTCTTTAGGTGAAACCCTTCCGTACTGAAAACGTATCTACGGCCCAGCAAACCCCCATTCTTACTAAAAACGTATCTACGGCCCAGCAAACCCCCATTCTTACTGGAAATGTATATACGGTCCTGCGAACCCCCATTCCTACTGGAAATGTATCTTCCGTTTTGCAAACCCCTTTCTTACTGACAAAGTAAGAACTCTACAACCTAAGACATATTGGCTAACAGGAGATCACTCCTTCTAAAATGACACATCTGACTAATCCCTTGATTTTCATTGGCTGTCACACACAATGTATAATCATAGTAACCAATAAATATCATGGGAATAGTCACATGAATCATCAAGACGTATTGATTAGGTATTAAATATGTTGATTTTCATCTTCACATTCATCAATGTCAATATTTGCAAATATCTCCACTGAATTAAATCTCGGAGGGTATAGAGGCTGATGGTTCCCGTTCTATGTTGGTTCAGTGTACTTTCTTATATTTTTGCTAGGTCTTCTCTATGGGCCACGCATGCCCTAACTATAAATTCGTACATTCTAGATACATAATCTAGCTCATGTATCTCAAAATCCTCCAACCATGCAAACTTCACTGGAAGAAGTTTTGATTTTTCAATGACTAGCAAGTAATTTATTCTAGACAGAGATATTGCCATGTACATCATAATATCTATGTTCCGTAAAACAGCACAGAACCTAGCAATGAGTACGATCTCCACCCCCGGATAATACAAGATATAGGAAAGAAGAAAATAGCATTACTTACCAGACCACCAGTAATGAGTTCTACAGGCTACAAGTTGACGACAGCACAGGTCTACACCTCAAAGTTCTTTTCAGGACTAAAATTAAACATCCAGTGCACACTATGAAGTCTTTCACATGACCACCAACAAGCCAAAATACACATCTTCTGATGACTACATCTAAAAGTCGCAGCTACAACCTGGCTGCGTCGTTATTTTCGAGCACCAATCATGCATCTAGAAGTCGCAGCTACAACCTGGCTGCGTCGTAATATTAATACACCAATCATGCATCTACGCTAGAAGAAAAAGACAGGTTCCGGGACGCTCATATTTAACAAAAAATTAAACCAATCCTAGGTTGAAAGTGGCGTGACTCGGCGTATTGAGGTGAATTTCTCACTCAACAAACAACAAACGAAACCTCATCTTTATTTTCTTTGTTCTTACTTTGTTTCTTTTCTATCTTACTTTTTCTCAATGAGGTTCTGGTTAAAAAATAGTTTCCTCTACAGTTTGAAGTCCATAATATACTTGAAAAGTTTACGTGGTAATACAGGTTGTCTACAGCTTGTTATTAAATCTCGGAGGGCTCCTTGTTTGTGTATAGAAGCAGAGACTGCTTGAGATATAGGGCCTTCGGAATGCGTCACTGCGTCACTTTATTTGTTTATCCGGCAGACCCGTGTTTTTCATAGGATGGTGGCACAAAATATAAACAGAATGACCAATGAAAAGATGGGATCACTAAAGATGAGTGACTCTGGCCACAGACCCTAAATTTCAAGTGGCTCCGGATGAAGACAATCAACTTAGGAGAGAAAGAGAGTGTGTACATAATTTGATACTAAATTGGAGAACCTTAGAAATAGTCTCAGCTGGACACATACCCTGCTCTGTTTCTCGAGCCAGCTCAGACCGCAGATCAATATCCTTCATCTTAAGTACCCAGTCAAACTTTCATGATTCTTTCATCTTCAGTCAGACAGTCCGTATATTTGATGAGACAAACTCAGACAAGTGCATTTGATAAGTCCGTATTCGTTTCGGATAGCAATGTTAACGGGGTAGGAACACAGACCTCCTGTTGTCCTGAGTAATTTATAGTTTTACTGTGACCATATCTTTTGTGAGTTTCAATGACTGTGTGAGTCAAAAGTGACTAACTATACTAAATAACGCCTAAGTCTACAGATAGCGGCAGGGGAATGTTCATTTAGTATGGACTGCACATTATTCCTTTCCGTTAAACCTCACAATGGTTTCAAGTGTTTCTTTCAGTTCAGTTAATCTTCCTTACGGTTTCAGAAAATACTGTGTTTTTAAAATTCTGGTATACACTATTGTTTCACACAGGGATATATATATCTTTCGCTTAACTGCACGCCGTTTCTCAACGCAGGTTGATTCTTTCACTCAGCGGGCTACAATATTCAATTAATCTTTACACATGTCTAACAAAACGCTGTGCTTTTCTAAATTTGTCCACGCGACTGTTTCACACAACCTTATATTTTTCTCATGAGGTTCACACATGATAGTGTTTCATGAATTAAGTTTACCTAGACCACTAAACAATAAATTAAAATAAAGTACGGAATAATTAGTGAATAATCTAACAATAGCCAATGAAAAAGACCATAAAAGACTATTATCTTATATAAAATTATATTATTTTCTGATCAATGACTGCACAACTAGCCCGATATTGGTCATGGAAAAAAAAAGTTTGATTTATGTTGTAGTTTCCCCAAAACGCGTTTTGTAGAGATGCTTGTGTTGTGTTTCTACAACAATACTGTCACTGCGGCTTCCAATCGTTCGATGAACAGATTCAGTATTGTTTATTACAAGTCCCGAAGTGCTGTGCCAATTGGGTCGTTGTTTTCCATCTTTGACGGATAGTATCTTCTGATACTGAAACATGCTTATCTGGGGGAACTTACCACATATTTGCTTTGTTGTGTGGAAGAAAAAAATGTATTTTAACGAAAAATATTCATGTCTCTGTCGTTATCTTCGTGCATCTTGAGAACATTAAGGAGAAAAACGTTCAGCCACCGACACCACTTTAGAAAGAAAGAACACCATATTTAGCACTAGAAGGCATGTCAAAAGAAGAAGATAAACTACCTCCCTATTATTGATTTTCCTGATATAAAAGATACAACACACAAAAAACCATGACAGTATAGAAATTACATTTTTAGGTACCCCCCCCCCCCCAGATCCCGGTCTCCTTATTACTAAAATGTGTCTACGGTCCTGAGACATCTATATGTAATGTTTCTTTGAACGCACACAATTTAGAATCTGCACACTCCCCTAACCCTTAGTCCTAGCTCTCCTGTGCTTTACTACGTAAATTTCTTACAACATTAGTCATTCTTTCAAATTCCCTCTACGATTGTTCAGACTTTTATCTCTCATCACAACGTTTCTTTATCAAACACAAACATGTAATTTTACGTAATTACCCACTCTTTCTCATCTTTAACTCGGTCTTTGAACATTTGCTATTGTCCGCTTACTTTTCTGTTTGGGCGAAAGTCTCACATATTCCATTGATTTTTGCCATTATTTCTCATTTATTTACTTCGTTTCAACTACGTATTTATATCTCTTTTCCCCAGTGTTAACGTTGTTCTGCTTATTTATGAAGCGCTACAAACGCATAAAACGGTCCTGTCAACTTTCATCTTTATTTTTTAAGCACTGAACATCAAAGTTAGGCTGTGATCGTTAGACATTGTAGTATATTGCTGAGCAGTTACACATTGATTCCGCTTTGCTCAGCCTATACCCATAATTCCCATAGTACAAGGTTGCCATATTATCCAGTTACACATTGATTCCGCTTTGCTCAGCCTATACCCATAATTCCCATAGTACAAGGTTGCCATATTATCCAGTTACACTTTGATTCCGCTTTGCTCAGCCTATAGCCATATTCCCACAGTTCCATGGTTGCCATATTATCCAGTTACACATTGATTCCGCTTTGCTCAGCCTATACCCATAATTCCCATAGTATAAGGTTGCCATATTATCCAGTTACACATTGATTCCGATTTGCTCAGCCTATAGCCATGATTCCTACAGTTCCATGGTTGCCATATTATTCAGTTACACATTGATTCCGCTTTGTTCAGCCTATAGCCATAATTTCCACAGTACCAGGGTTTGCCATATTGGCCAGTATATTGCTGTCTAAATTTGCAACTATTAAAGACTAGTGACTATGAAATTTATTTTGGCTATTATTGAATTTTTTCGTTACGATTGGCCTTTTTTTGGGAACTATTGGCATTTATTGAACACTTATATACATTCCCATATTCTATTGTTTAAGTTTGGCTACAAATTGGCAGGTTGTTTTGTGGATATGGTCACATTTATAAACACCATCTATTCTGCTTGCGTAGAACTGTAGAAGAATTAAATACATTCTGGAAATATGTATTTGATAATACGTTTGGCAAGATGTCCAATTGAAAGCTTTGTTACTGTAGTAACATCTCATACAGCAACCAATGAAACAATGAGAACAGAAAGTTTCACAGTAGCACTTAATAATAGTTGGGGGGGGGGGGGTAATTTAACTGATAATGTAGCTACTACATACAGAAAAGTCAGATGTATAAATTTTACTATACACAAAAGTAACCCTATTGCTTTAGTGTCTACATTAGGCTCAGATCCGAAATAACAATAGAAGAACTAAAATTAAGTTGACAATAGTATTTATTTGTCATTGTAAAATGAATGAATGTTGATAATTTTAAAGAGTATAGAAAAGCGTATAGAAAGCGTATAGAAAGATAGCATTTTTAAAAAAATAAGCTTGTCATTAGAAGTTTATATACAGTTATGAAATTTGGCTATATTGGCCATTATTTAAACTAAAAATTTGACCCTCAACAGTTCCAAGCATCTGGCAACCTGTACAGTACACTTCCACGTTGATTCGCTCATTACAACTCACTTCACAAAATTATGTTATATTCTTTATTTTGTTTTCGTCTGTCTTTTGATTCTCCTCGAGGGATCATAGCATTTTTTTGGGTTGGAATTATGGTCCCATCTGAGGAAATTACCATAAATATACTTCGTTCTTTGTATTTCAGACTCCACACTTTTCTGTTCTATTTATCCCACACAGATAGAACAAAAAAACCCAAATATTTCCAACTGTGATCACGTGTCCCAAATGCGGCAGGGGATTATATGCCAGAATTGGACTTTTCAAGTCATCTCCAGACACACTAGAACGGTGCAACAACACAAGTCTGAAACTGTTGTCATTATCTCCACACAGAGATGCAAAGGGAACGCATTGCTCTAGGCGGACCCAGGGTTAGCAGATAACCAAGTTCCCAAATGTACCTCCACGCGGTGCACCCTGGAAACAGAAATACAGCAGCTCTGGCCAAATCATTTGGGGATCATGTCCGAGAATGTGGAGGTAGCAGATGGAAAGAGATTTGACTGCACAAGAGACAGACAATATCTCAGATACCACCAGCATCACTACATGTAGCGACACTGTCGACACACAGTGAAGCTAGTCAGTCCAGTCCGAACATTGGAGGGGCGGCCAATGTAAAATGCACGTAAAGGTAGATGCATGGCGAGAGACAAATAGATTTCATACCGAGTACAATGAAACAATGAAAGGGCAGATCAGCGCTAGCGGGCAGCGCGAACTGCAAATAGAAAGTGAAAAGTCCCTAGGAAAGGGGAACTAAAAGCTCCGTCAGCTCGAGACGAGCTTCTAGTTACCTGTGTTCCTTACAGGCAGAGACCCAGACCCATTCATTGGCGTTTGGTAAAGCAAGAAGACCTAATCCAACTCTAATGTCGAGCCTTCCTAAACCGGAAATATGCTCGCGAAGAGAAAGGGTTCTGTACCCGATGGGCTTAGGCAAGAAAGGGACAATGATGGTAATCCTGGCCCAACTCTACTGTCAAGGTTTCCTATACCGGAAGTACACTTGCAGTGAGAAAGGGTTCCGTGCCCGATGGGCTCAGGCACAAAAGGTACAACGATTTAGCCCTGGCCCAACTCTACTGTCAGGTTTTCCTACACCGGAAATACACTTGAAGAGAGAAAGTGTTCAGTACCTGATGGGCTCAGGCGCTATTGGGACAAGGACGCTCAGCTCGAGAACGCCTTGCTCTCAAACGCGTGGTGTGAGACTCGAACTTGGACGAGGGGTACACGATGTTGGTGAATGACACCTCGGCTAAGAGGGCGAAAGAGCCAGGGTCCAACTCCTCTGTTGAGTTCTTCCCCTTAAGGAATTAGGCTCACGGATGAGAAACGGTTCAGTACCCAATGGGCACAGGGACAGCACGTCCAATTACACGAGGCGAGTTCATAGACAGTGAAACACCTCGTGCGAGTCAGACGAGAGCAAAAATCGTCTGGGCGAAGATTCGCCTCTACGCGTTCCTGGAGACAGATATAGAGGCTGTCACAGGCTAAGGGTAGCCCTCCCGAATTGTCAAGGCATGCCGAAATCGGATGTGCTAGGCCTACGAGGCGCATAACGGTGGCACAACGTAATCACGTTCCCGGCGGAAATCGCACGGATATCCGTGATGGTTACAATGGAGCGAAGCAAAACAAACAAACAAACATCTCCACACACACCAGAGAGATGTAACAATACAAGTCTGAAACTGTTGTCATCATCTCCTCACACACCAGAGAGATGTAACAATACAAGTCTGAAACTGTTGTCATCATCTCCACACACACCAGAGAGATGTAACAATACAAGTCTCAAACTGTTGTCATCATCTCCACACACACCAGAGAGATGCAACAATACAAGTCTCAAACTGAGTCTGAAACTGTTGTCATCATCGCCTGCGATGGACAAATATTATTTTTCCATCGGGGATGCAAACATAACTTTTCATGGCGATGAGGTGGTGGAAGGGTAGGTGCGGGGGTGATATCCGACCATAAACAGTGGAGGCTTGTAGGATAAGGGTGACAAAGAAAATCATGGGCTGATAACAACAACAAATGAACAGGGCATAGTTTTGACATACTAGTTCGTGTAATCGAGAATAAGGATGCTTGACTAGATGTTTTAGTAACTGAGAGTTCAATTGTGGCTGCCCGTATCGCTATGTCGTCATCTCTCTTCATCTCATGCTGTCTTGGTCTCTATTCATCTCATGCTGTCTTGGTCTATATTCATCTCATGCTGTCTTGGTCTATATTCATCTCATGCTGTCTTGGTCTCTATTCATCTCATGCTGTCATGGTCTCTATTCATCTCATGCTGTCATGGTCTATATTCATCTCACGCTGTCTTGGTCTACATTCATCTCATGCTGTCTTGGTCTATATTCATTTCATACTGTCTTGGTCTCTATTCATCTCATACTGTCTTGGTCTCTATTCATCTCATGCTGTCTTGGTCTCTATTCATCTCATGCTGTCATGGTCTCTATTCATCTCATGCTGTCTTGGTCTCTATTCATCTCATGCTGTCTTGGTCTATATTCATTTCACGCTGTCTTGGTCTCCATTCATCTCATGCTGTCTTGGTCTATATTCATTTCACGCTGTCTTTGTCTCTATTCATCTCATGCTGTCTTGGTCTCTATTCATCTCATGCTGTCTTGGTCTATATTCATTTCACGCTGTCTTGGTCTCTATTCATCTCATGCTGTCTTGGTCTCTATTCATCTCATGCTGTCGTGGTCTCTATTCATCTCATGCTGTCGTGGTCTCTATTCATCTCACGCTGTCTTGGTCTCTATTCATCTCATGCTGTCTTGGTCTCTATTCATCTCATGCTGTCTTGGTCTAAATTCATTTCACGCTGTCTTGGTCTCTATTCATCTCATGCTGTCTTGGTCTCTATTCATCTCATGCTGTCTTGGTCTGTATTCATCTCACGCTGTCTTGGTCTCTATTCATTTCATGCTGTCTTGGTCTCTATTCATCTCATGCTGTCTTGGTCTATATTCATTTCACGCTGTCTTGGTCTCTATTCATCTCATGCTGTCTTGGTCTCTATTCATCTCACGCTGTCTTGGTCTCTATTCATTTCACGCTGTCTTGGTCTCTATTCATCTCACGCTGTCTTGGTCTCTATTCATTTCACGCTGTCTTGGTCTCTATTCATCTCATGCTGTCTTGGTCTCTATTCATCTCATGCTATCTTGGTCTCTATTCATCTCATGCTGTCGTGGTCTCTATTCATCTCATGCTGTCTTGGTCTCTATTCATCTCATGCTGTCTTGGTCTCTATTCATCTCATGCTGTCTTGGTCTATATTCATTTCACGCTGTCTTGGTCTCTATTCATCTCATGCTGTCTTGGTCTCTATTCATCTCATGCTGTCGTGGTCTCTATTCATCTCATGCTGTCGTGGTCTCTATTCATCTCACGCTGTCTTGGTCTCTATTCATCTCATGCTGTCTTGGTCTCTATTCATCTCATGCTGTCTTGGTCTAAATTCATTTCACGCTGTCTTGGTCTCTATTCATCTCATGCTGTCTTGGTCTCTATTCATCTCATGCTGTCTTGGTCTCTATTCATCTCACGCTGTCTTGGTCTCTATTCATTTCATGCTGTCTTGGTCTCTATTCATCTCATGCTGTCTTGGTCTATATTCATCTCACGCTGTCTTGGTCTCTAATCATCTCACGCTGTCTTGGTCTCTATTCATCTCATGCTGTCTTGGTCTAAATTCATTTCACGCTGTCTTGGTCTCTATTCATCTCATGCTGTCTTGGTCTCTATTCATCTCATGCTGTCTTGGTCTCTATTCATCTCATGCTGTCCTGGTCTAAATTCATTTCACGCTGTCTTGGTCTCTATTCATCTCATGCTGTCTTGGTCTAAATTCATTTCACGCTGTCTTGGTCTCTATTCATCTCATGATGTCTTGGTCTAAATACATTTCACGCTGTCGTGGTCTCTATTCATCTCATGCTGTCTTGGTCTAAATTCATTTCACGCTGTCTTGGTCTCTATTCATCTCATGCTGTCTTGGTCTCTATTCATCTCATGCTGTCTTGGTCTCTATTCATCTCATGCTGTCTTGGTCTAAATTCATTCCATGCTGTCTTGGTCTCTATTCATCTCATTCTGTCTTGGTCTCTATTCATCTCATGCTGTCTTGGTCTCTATTCATCTCACGCTGTCTTGGTCTAAATTCATTTCACGCTGTCTTGGTCTCTATTCATCTCA
This sequence comes from Meghimatium bilineatum, assembly GCA_034231615.1. Lineage (NCBI taxonomy): Eukaryota > Metazoa > Mollusca > Gastropoda > Stylommatophora > Philomycidae > Meghimatium > Meghimatium bilineatum. Next base: position 17,740,049 of record CM067312.1, on the reverse strand, counting down.
TGCTGTCTTGGTCTATATTCTTTTCATGCTGTCTTGGTCTCTATTCATCTCATGCTGTCTTGGTCTAAATTCATTTCATGCTGTCTTGGTCTCTATTCATCTCATGCTGTCTTGGTCTCTATTCATCTCATGCTGTCTTGGTCTCTATTCATCTCATGCTGTCTTGGTCTCTATTCATCTCATGCTGTCTTGGTCTCTATTCATCTCATGCTGTCTTGGTCTCTATTCATCTCATGCTGTCTTGGTCTCTATTCATCTCATGCTGTCTTGGTATATATTCATTTCACGCTGTCTTGGTCTCTATTCATCTCATGCTGTCTTGGTCTCTATTCATCTCATGATGTCTTGGTCTATATTCATCTCATGCTGTCTTGGTCTCTATTCATCTCATGCTGTCTTGGTCTCTATTCATCTCATGCTGTCTTGGTCTAAATTAATTTCACGCTGTCTTGGTCTCTATTCATCTCATGCTGTCTTGGTCTAAATTCATTTCACGCTGTCTTGGTCTCTATTCATCTCATGCTGTCTTGGTCTCTATTCATCTCATGCTGTCTTGGTCTCTATTCATCTCATGCTGTCTTGGTCTCTATTCATCTCATGCTGTCTTGGTCTCTATTCATCTCATGCTGTCTTGGTCTAAATTCATTTCACGCTGTCGTGGTCTCTATTCATCTCATGCTGTCTTGGTCTAAATTCATTTAAAGCTGTCTTGGTCTCTATTCATCTCATGCTGTCTTGGTCTCTATTCATCTCATGCTGTCTTGGTCTCTATTCATCTCATGCTGTCTTGGTCTCTATTCATCTCATGCTGTCTTGGTCTCTATTCATCTCATGCTGTCTTGGTCTCTATTCATCTCATGCTGTCTTGGTATATATTCATTTCACGCTGTCTTGGTCTCTATTCATCTCATGCTGTCTTGGTCTCTATTCATCTCATGATGTCTTGGTCTCTATTCATCTCATGCTGTCTTGGTCTCTATTCATCTCATGCTGTCTTGGTCTCTATTCATCTCATGCTGTCTTGGTCTAAATTAATTTCACGCTGTCTTGGTCTCTATTCATCTCATGCTGTCTTGGTCTAAATTCATTTCACGCTGTCTTGGTCTCTATTCATCTCATGCTGTCTTGGTCTCTATTCATCTCATGCTGTCTTGGTCTCTATTCATCTCATGCTGTCTTGGTCTCTATTCATCTCATGCTGTCTTGGTCTCTATTCATCTCATGCTGTCTTGGTCTCTATTCATCTCATGCTGTCTTGGTCTAAATTCACTTCACGCTGTCTTGGTCTCTATTCATCTCATGCTGTCTTGGTCTCTATTCATCTCATGCTGTCATAGTCTCTATTCATCTCATGCTGTCTTGGTCTCTATTCATCTCATGCTGTCTTGGTCTCTATTCATCTCATGCTGTCTTGGTCTCTATTCATCTCATGCTGTCTTGGTCTCTATTCATCTCATGCTGTCTTGGTCTAAATTCATTTCACGCTGTCTTGGTCTCTATTCATCTCATGCTGTCTTGGTCTCTATTCATCTCATGCTGTCTTGGTCTAAATTCATTTCACGCTGTCTTGGTCTCTATTCATCTCATGCTGTCTTGGTCTAAATTCATTTCACGCTGTCGTGGTCTCTATTCATCTCATGCTGTCTTGGTCTAAATTCATTTCACGCTGTCTTGGTCTCTATTCATCTCATGCTGTCTTGGTCTATATTCATCTCATGCTGTCTTGGTCTATATTCATCTCATGCTGTCTTGGTCTCTATTCATCTCATGCTGTCATGGTCTCTATTCATCTCATGCTGTCATGGTCTATATTCATCTCACGCTGTCTTGGTCTACATTCATCTCATGCTGTCTTGGTCTATATTCATTTCATACTGTCTTGGTCTCTATTCATCTCATACTGTCTTGGTCTCTATTCATCTCATGCTGTCTTGGTCTAAATTCATTTCACGCTGTCTTGGTCTCTATTCATCTCATGATGTCTTGGTCTAAATACATTTCACGCTGTCGTGGTCTCTATTCATCTCATGCTGTCTTGGTCTAAATTCATTTCACGCTGTCTTGGTCTCTATTCATCTCATGCTGTCTTGGTCTCTATTCATCTCATGCTGTCTTGGTCTCTATTCATCTCATGCTGTCTTGGTCTAAATTCATTCCATGCTGTCTTGGTCTCTATTCATCTCATTCTGTCTTGGTCTCTATTCATCTCATGCTGTCTTGGTCTCTATTCATCTCACGCTGTCTTGGTCTAAATTCATTTCACGCTGTCTTGGTCTCTATTCATCTCATGCTGTCTTGGTCTATATTCTTTTCATGCTGTCTTGGTCTCTATTCATCTCATGCTGTCTTGGTCTAAATTCATTTCATGCTGTCTTGGTCTCTATTCATCTCATGCTGTCTTGGTCTCTATTCATCTCATGCTGTCTTGGTCTCTATTCATCTCATGCTGTCTTGGTCTCTATTCATCTCATGCTGTCTTGGTCTCTATTCATCTCATGCTGTCTTGGTCTCTATTCATCTCATGCTGTCTTGGTCTCTATTCATCTCATGCTGTCTTGGTATATATTCATTTCACGCTGTCTTGGTCTCTATTCATCTCATGCTGTCTTGGTCTCTATTCATCTCATGATGTCTTGGTCTCTATTCATCTCATGCTGTCTTGGTCTCTATTCATCTCATGCTGTCTTGGTCTCTATTCATCTCATGCTGTCTTGGTCTAAATTAATTTCACGCTGTCTTGGTCTCTATTCATCTCATGCTGTCTTGGTCTAAATTCATTTCACGCTGTCTTGGTCTCTATTCATCTCATGCTGTCTTGGTCTCTATTCATCTCATGCTGTCTTGGTCTCTATTCATCTCATGCTGTCTTGGTCTCTATTCATCTCATGCTGTCTTGGTCTCTATTCATCTCATGCTGTCTTGGTCTCTATTCATCTCATGCTGTCTTGGTCTAAATTCACTTCACGCTGTCTTGGTCTCTATTCATCTCATGCTGTCTTGGTCTCTATTCATCTCATGCTGTCATAGTCTCTATTCATCTCATGCTGTCTTGGTCTCTATTCATCTCATGCTGTCTTGGTCTCTATTCATCTCATGCTGTCTTGGTCTCTATTCATCTCATGCTGTCTTGGTCTCTATTCATCTCATGCTGTCTTGGTCTAAATTCATTTCACGCTGTCTTGGTCTCTATTCATCTCATGCTGTCTTGGTCTCTATTCATCTCATGCTGTCTTGGTCTAAATTCATTTCACGCTGTCTTGGTCTCTATTCATCTCATGCTGTCTTGGTCTAAATTCATTTCACGCTGTCGTGGTCTCTATTCATCTCATGCTGTCTTGGTCTAAATTCATTTCACGCTGTCTTGGTCTCTATTCATCTCATGCTGTCTTGGTCTATATTCATCTCATGCTGTCTTGGTCTATATTCATCTCATGCTGTCTTGGTCTCTATTCATCTCATGCTGTCATGGTCTCTATTCATCTCATGCTGTCATGGTCTATATTCATCTCACGCTGTCTTGGTCTACATTCATCTCATGCTGTCTTGGTCTATATTCATTTCATACTGTCTTGGTCTCTATTCATCTCATACTGTCTTGGTCTCTATTCATCGCATGCTGTCTTGGTCTCTATTCATCTCATGCTGTCATGGTCTCTATTCATCTCATGCTGTCTTGGTCTCTATTCATCTCATGCTGTCTTGGTCTATATTCATTTCACGCTGTCTTGGTCTCCATTCATCTCATGCTGTCTTGGTCTATATTCATTTCACGCTGTCTTTGTCTCTATTCATCTCATGCTTTCTTGGTCTCTATTCATCTCATGCTGTCTTGGTCTATATTCATTTCACGCTGTCTTGGTCTCTATTCATCTCATGCTGTCTTGGTCTCTATTCATCTCATGCTATCTTGGTCTCTATTCATCTCATGCTGTCGTGGTCTCTATTCATCTCATGCTGTCTTGGTCTCTATTCATCTCATGCTGTCTTGGTCTCTTTTCATCTCATGCTGTCTTGGTCTATATTCATATCACGCTGTCTTGGTCTCTATTCATCTCATGCTGTCTTGGTCTCTATTCATCTCATGCTGTCGTGGTCTCTATTCATCTCATGCTGTCGTGGTCTCTATTCATCTCACGCTGTCTTGGTCTCTATTCATCTCATGCTGTCTTGGTCTCTATTCATCTCATGCTGTCTTGGTCTAAATTCATTTCACGCTGTCTTGGTCTCTATTCATCTCATGCTGTCTTGGTCTCTATTCATCTCATGCTGTCTTGGTCTGTATTCATCTCACGCTGTCTTGGTCTCTATTCATTTCATGCTGTCTTGGTCTCTATTCATCTCATGCTGTCTTGGTCTATATTCATTTCACGCTGTCTTGGTCTCTATTCATCTCATGCTGTCTTGGTCTCTATTCATCTCACGCTGTCTTGGTCTCTATTCATTTCACGCTGTCTTGGTCTCTATTCATCTCACGCTGTCTTGGTCTCTATTCATTTCACGCTGTCTTGGTCTCTATTCATCTCATGCTGTCTTGGTCTCTATTCATCTCATGCTATCTTGGTCTCTATTCATCTCATGCTGTCGTGGTCTCTATTCATCTCATGCTGTCTTGGTCTCTATTCATCTCATGCTGTCTTGGTCTCTATTCATCTCATGCTGTCTTGGTCTATATTCATTTCACGCTGTCTTGGTCTCTATTCATCTCATGCTGTCTTGGTCTCTATTCATCTCATGCTGTCGTGATCTCTATTCATCTCATGCTGTCGTGGTCTCTATTCATCTCACGCTGTCTTGGTCTCTATTCATCTCATGCTGTCTTGGTCTCTATTCATCTCATGCTGTCTTGGTCTAAATTCATTTCACGCTGTCTTGGTCTCTATTCATCTCATGCTGTCTTGGTCTCTATTTATCTCATGCTGTCTTGGTCTCTATTCATCTCACGCTGTCTTGGTCTCTATTCATTTCATGCTGTCTTGGTCTCTATTCATCTCATGCTGTCTTGGTCTATATTCATCTCACGCTGTCTTGGTCTCTAATCATCTCATGCTGTTTTGGTCTCTATTCATCTCATGCTGTCTTGGTCTAAATTCATTTCACGCTGTCTTGGTCTCTATTCATCTCATGCTGTCTTGGTCTCTATTCATCTCATGCTGTCTTGGTCTCTATTCATCTCATGCTGTCTTGGTCTCTATTCGTCTCATGCTGTCCTGGTCTAAATTCATTTCACGCTGTCTTGGTCTCTATTCATCTCATGCTGTCCTGGTCTAAATTCATTTCACGCTGTCTTGGTCTCTATTCATCTCATGCTGTCTTGGTCTAAATTCATTTCACGCTGTCTTGGTCTCTATTCATCTCATGCTGTCTTGGTCTAAATTCATTTCACGCTGTCTTGGTCTCTATTCATCTCATGCTGTCTTGGTCTAAATTCATTTCACGCTGTCTTGGTCTCTATTCATCTCATGCTGTCTTGGTCTCTATTCATCTCATGCTGTCTTGGTCTCTATTCATCTCATGCTGTCCTGGTCTAAATTCATTTCACGCTGTCTTGGTCTCTATTCATCTCATGCTGTCTTGGTCTAAATTCATTTCACGCTGTCTTGGTCTCTATTCATCTCATGATGTCTTGGTCTAAATACATTTCACGCTGTCGTGGTCTCTATTCATCTCATGCTGTCTTGGTCTAAATTCATTTCACGCTGTCTTGGTCTCTATTCATCTCATGCTGTCTTGGTCTCTATTCATCTCATGCTGTCTTGGTCTCTATTCATCTCATGCTGTCTTGGTCTATATTCATTCCATGCTGTCTTGGTCTCTATTCATCTCATGCTGTCTTGGTCTCTATTCATCTCATGCTGTCTTGGTCTCTATTCATCTCATGCTGTCCTGGTCTAAATTCATTTCACGCTGTCTTGGTCTCTATTCATCTCATGCTGTCTTGGTCTAAATTCATTTCACGCTGTCTTGGTCTCTATTCATCTCATGATGTCTTGGTCTAAATACATTTCACGCTGTCGTGGTCTCTATTCATCTCATGCTGTCTTGGTCTAAATTCATTTCACGCTGTCTTGGTCTCTATTCATCTCATGCTGTCTTGGTCTCTATTCATCTCATGCTGTCTTGGTCTCTATTCATCTCATGCTGTCTTGGTCTATATTCATTCCATGCTGTCTTGGTCTCTATTCATCTCATTCTGTCTTGGTCTCTATTCATCTCATGCTGTCTTGGTCTCTATTCATCTCACGCTGTCTTGGTCTAAATTCATTTCACGCTGTCTTGGTCTCTATTCATCTCATGCTGTCTTGGTCTATATTCATTTCATGCTTTCTTGGTCTCTATTCATCTCATGCTGTCTTGGTCTAAATTCATTTCATGCTGTCTTGGTCTCTATTCATCTCATGCTGTCTTGGTCTCTATTCATCTCATGCTGTCTTGGTCTCTATTCATCTCATGCTGTCTTGGTCTCTATTCATCTCATGCTGTCTTGGTCTCTATTCATCTCATGCTGTCTTGGTCTCTATTCATCTCATGCTGTCTTGGTCTCTATTCATCTCATGCTGTCTTGGTATATATTCATTTCACGCTGTCTTGGTCTCTATTCATCTCATGCTGTCTTGGTCTCTATTCATCTCATGATGTCTTGGTCTCTATTCATCTCATGCTGTCTTGGTCTCTATTCATCTCATGCTGTCTTGGTCTCTATTCATCTCATGCTGTCTTGGTCTAAATTAATTTCACGCTGTCTTGGTCTCTATTCATCTCATGCTGTCTTGGTCTAAATTCATTTCACGCTGTCTTGGTCTCTATTCATCTCATGCTGTCTTGGTCTCTATTCATCTCATGCTGTCTTGGTCTCTATTCATCTCATGCTGTCTTGGTCTCTATTCATCTCATGCTGTCTTGGTCTCTATTCATCTCATGCTGTATTGGTCTCTATTCATCTCATGCTGTCTTGGTCTAAATTCACTTCACGCTGTCTTGGTCTCTATTCATCTCATGCTGTCTTGGTCTCTATTCATCTCATGCTGTCATAGTCTCTATTCATCTCATGCTGTCTTGGTCTCTATTCATCTCATGCTGTCTTGGTCTCTATTCATCTCATGCTGTCTTGGTCTCTATTCATCTCATGCTGTCTTGGTCTCTATTCATCTCATGCTGTCTTGGTCTAAATTCATTTCACGCTGTCTTGGTCTCTATTCATCTCATGCTGTCTTGGTCTCTATTCATCTCATGCTGTCTTGGTCTAAATTCATTTCACGCTGTCTTGGTCTCTATTCATCTCATGCTGTCTTGGTCTAAATTCATTTCACGCTGTCGTGGTCTCTATTCATCTCATGCTGTCTTGGTCTAAATTCATTTCACGCTGTCTTGGTCTCTATTCATCTCATGCTGTCTTGGTCTCTATTCATCTCATGCTGTCTTGGTCTCTATTCATCTCATGCTGTCTTGGTCTCTATTCATCACATGCTGTCTTGGTCTCTATTCATCTCATGCTGTCTTGGTCTCTATTCATCTCATGCTATCTTGGTATAAATTCATTTCACGCTGTCTTGGTCTCTATTCATCTCATGCTGTCTTGGTCTCTATTCATCTCATGCTGTCTTGGTCTCTATTCATCTCATGCTGTCTTGGTCTCTATTCATCTCATGCTGTCATGGTCTCTATTCATCTCATGCTGTCTTGGTCTCTATTCATCTCATACTGTCTTGGTCTCTATTCATCTCATGCTGTCTTGGTCTCTATTCATCTCATGCTGTCTTGGTCTCTATTCATCTCATGCTGTCATGGTCTCTATTCATCTCATACTGTCTTGGTCTCTATTCATCTCATGCTGTCTTGGTCTATATTCATTTCATGCTGTCTTGGTGTCTATTCATCTCATGCTGTCTTGGTCTCTATTCATCTCATGCTGTCATGGTCTCTATTCATCTCATACTGTCTTGGTCTCTATTCATCTCATGCTGTCTTGGTCTATATTCATTTCATGCTGTCTTGGTGTCTATTCATCTCATGCTGTCTTGGTCTCTATTCATCTCATGCTGTCTTGGTCTATATTCATTTCACGCTGTCTTGGTCTCTATTCATCTCACGCTGTCTTGGTCTCTATTCATCTCATGCTGTCTTGGTCTCTATTCATCTCATGCTGTCTTGGTCTCTATACATCTCATGCTGTCTTGGTCTCTATTCATCTCATGCTGTCTTGGTCTCTATTCATCTCATGCTGTCTTGGTCTCTATTCATCTCATGCTGTCTTGGTCTAAATTCATTTCACGCTGTCTTGGTCTCTATTCATCTCATGCTGTCTTGGTATAAATTCATTTCACGCTGTCTTGGTCTCTATTCATCTCATGCTGTCTTGGTCTAAATACATTTCACGCTGTCGTGGTCTCTATTCATCTCATGCTGTCTTGGTCTAAATTCATTTCACGCTGTCTTGGTCTCTATTCATCTCATGCTGTCTTGGTCTCTATTCATCTCATGCTGTCTTGGTCTCTATTCATCTCATGCTGTCTTGGTCTAAATTCATTCCATGCTGTCTTGGTCTCTATTCATCTCATGCTGTCTTGGTCTCTATTCATCTCACGCTGTCTTGGTCTAAATTCATCTCACACTGTCTTGGTCTCTATTCATCTCATGCTGTCTTGGTCTATATTCATTTCATGCCGTCTTGGTCTAAATTCATTTGATGCTGTCTTGGTCTCTATTCATCTCATGCTGTCTTGGTTTCTATTCATCTCATGCTGTCTTGGTCTCTATTCATCTCATGCTGTCTTGGTCTCTATTCATCTCATGCTGTCTTGGTCTCTATTCATCTCATGCTGTCTTGGTCTCTATTCATCTCATGCTGTCTTGGTCTCTATTCATCTCATGCTGTCTTGGTATATATTCATTTCACGCTGTCTTAGTCTCTATTCATCTCATGCTGTCTTGGTCTCTATTCATCTCATGATGTCTTGGTCTCTATTCATCTCATGCTGTCTTGGTCTCTATTCATCTCATGCTGTCTTGGTCTCTATTCATCTCATGCTGTCTTGGTCTAAATTAATTTCACGCTGTCTTGGTCTCTATTCATCTCATGCTGTCTTGGTCTAAATTCATTTCACGCAGTCGTGGTCTCTATTCATCTCATGCTGTCTTGGTCTAAATTCATTTCACGCTGTCTTGGTCTCTATTCATCTCATGCTGTCTTGGTCTCTATTCATCTCATGCTGTCTTGGTCTCTATTCATCTCATGCTGTCTTGGTCTCTATTCATCTCATGCTGTCTTGGTCTCTATTAATCTCATGCTGTCTTGGTCTCTATTCATCTCATGCTGTCTTGGTCTAAATTCACTTCACGCTGTCTTGGTCTCTATTCATCTCATGCTGTCTTGGTCTCTATTCATCTCATGCTGTCATGGTCTCTATTCATCTCATGCTGTCTTGGTCTCTATTCATCTCATGCTTTCTTGGTCTCTATTCATCTCATGCTGTCTTGGTCTCTATTCATCTCATGCTGTCTTGGTCTCTATTCATCTCATGCTGTCTTGGTCTCTATTCATCTCATGCTGTCTTGGTCTCTATTCATTTCACGCTGTCTTGGTCTCTATTCATCTCATGCTGTCTTGGTCTCTATTCATCTCATGCTGTCTTGGTCTAAATTCATTTCACGCTGTCTTGATCTCTATTCATCTCATGCTGTCTTGGTCTAAATTCATTTCACGCTGTCGTGGTCTCTATTCATCTCATGCTGTCTTGGTCTAAATTCATTTCACGCTGTCTTGGTCTCTATTCATCTCATGCTGTCTTGGTCTCTATTCATCTCATGCTGTCTTGGTCTCTATTCATCTCATGCTGTCTTGGTCTCTATTCATCTCATGCTGTCTTGGTCTCTATTCATCTCATGCTGTCTTGGTCTCTATTCATCTCATGCTGTCTTGGTATATATTCATTTCACGCTGTCTTGGTCTCTATTCATCTCATGCTGTCTTGGTCTCTATTCATCTCATGATGTCTTGGTCTCTATTCATCTCATGCTGTCTTGGTCTCTATTCATCTGATGCTGTCTTGGTCTCTATTCATCTCATGCTGTCTTGGTCTAAATTAATTTCACGCTGTCTTGGTCTCTATTCATCTCATGCTGTCTTGGTCTAAATTCATTTCACGCTGTCTTGGTCTCTATTCATCTCATGCTGTCTTGGTCTCTATTCATCTCATGCTGTCTTGGTCTCTATTCATCTCATGCTGTCTTGGTCTCTATTCATCTCATGCTGTCTTGGTCTCTATTCATCTCATGCTGTCTTGGTCTCTATTCATCTCATGCTGTCTTGGTCTAAATTCACTTCACGCTGTCTTGGTCTCTATTCATCTCATGCTGTCTTGGTCTCTATTCATCTCATGCTGTCATAGTCTCTATTCATCTCATGCTGTCTTGGTCTCTATTCATCTCATGCTGTCTTGGTCTCTATTCATCTCATGCTGTCTTGGTCTCTATTCATCTCATGCTGTCTTGGTCTCTATTCATCTCATGCTGTCTTGGTCTAAATTCATTTCACGCTGTCTTGGTCTCTATTCATCTCATGCTGTCTTGGTCTCTATTCATCTCATGCTGTCTTGGTCTAAATTCATTTCACGCTGTCTTGGTCTCTATTCATCTCATGCTGTCTTGGTCTAAATTCATTTCACGCTGTCGTGGTCTCTATTCATCTCATGCTGTCTTGGTCTAAATTCATTTCACGCTGTCTTGGTCTCTATTCATCTCATGCTGTCTTGGTCTATATTCATCTCATGCTGTCTTGGTCTATATTCATCTCATGCTGTCTTGGTCTCTATTCATCTCATGCTGTCATGGTCTCTATTCATCTCATGCTGTCATGGTCTATATTCATCTCACGCTGTCTTGGTCTACATTCATCTCATGCTGTCTTGGTCTATATTCATTTCATACTGTCTTGGTCTCTATTCATCTCATACTGTCTTGGTCTCTATTCATCGCATGCTGTCTTGGTCTCTATTCATCTCATGCTGTCATGGTCTCTATTCATCTCATGCTGTCTTGGTCTCTATTCATCTCATGCTGTCTTGGTCTATATTCATTTCACGCTGTCTTGGTCTCCATTCATCTCATGCTGTCTTGGTCTATATTCATTTCACGCTGTCTTTGTCTCTATTCATCTCATGCTTTCTTGGTCTCTATTCATCTCATGCTGTCTTGGTCTATATTCATTTCACGCTGTCTTGGTCTCTATTCATCTCATGCTGTCTTGGTCTCTATTCATCTCATGCTATCTTGGTCTCTATTCATCTCATGCTGTCGTGGTCTCTATTCATCTCATGCTGTCTTGGTCTCTATTCATCTCATGCTGTCTTGGTCTCTTTTCATCTCATGCTGTCTTGGTCTATATTCATATCACGCTGTCTTGGTCTCTATTCATCTCATGCTGTCTTGGTCTCTATTCATCTCATGCTGTCGTGGTCTCTATTCATCTCATGCTGTCGTGGTCTCTATTCATCTCACGCTGTCTTGGTCTCTATTCATCTCATGCTGTCTTGGTCTCTATTCATCTCATGCTGTCTTGGTCTAAATTCATTTCACGCTGTCTTGGTCTCTATTCATCTCATGCTGTCTTGGTCTCTATTCATCTCATGCTGTCTTGGTCTGTATTCATCTCACGCTGTCTTGGTCTCTATTCATTTCATGCTGTCTTGGTCTCTATTCATCTCATGCTGTCTTGGTCTATATTCATTTCACGCTGTCTTGGTCTCTATTCATCTCATGCTGTCTTGGTCTCTATTCATCTCACGCTGTCTTGGTCTCTATTCATTTCACGCTGTCTTGGTCTCTATTCATCTCACGCTGTCTTGGTCTCTATTCATTTCACGCTGTCTTGGTCTCTATTCATCTCATGCTGTCTTGGTCTCTATTCATCTCATGCTATCTTGGTCTCTATTCATCTCATGCTGTCGTGGTCTCTATTCATCTCATGCTGTCTTGGTCTCTATTCATCTCATGCTGTCTTGGTCTCTATTCATCTCATGCTGTCTTGGTCTATATTCATTTCACGCTGTCTTGGTCTCTATTCATCTCATGCTGTCTTGGTCTCTATTCATCTCATGCTGTCGTGATCTCTATTCATCTCATGCTGTCGTGGTCTCTATTCATCTCACGCTGTCTTGGTCTCTATTCATCTCATGCTGTCTTGGTCTCTATTCATCTCATGCTGTCTTGGTCTAAATTCATTTCACGCTGTCTTGGTCTCTATTCATCTCATGCTGTCTTGGTCTCTATTTATCTCATGCTGTCTTGGTCTCTATTCATCTCACGCTGTCTTGGTCTCTATTCATTTCATGCTGTCTTGGTCTCTATTCATCTCATGCTGTCTTGGTCTATATTCATCTCACGCTGTCTTGGTCTCTAATCATCTCATGCTGTTTTGGTCTCTATTCATCTCATGCTGTCTTGGTCTAAATTCATTTCACGCTGTCTTGGTCTCTATTCATCTCATGCTGTCTTGGTCTCTATTCATCTCATGCTGTCTTGGTCTCTATTCATCTCATGCTGTCTTGGTCTCTATTCGTCTCATGCTGTCCTGGTCTAAATTCATTTCACGCTGTCTTGGTCTCTATTCATCTCATGCTGTCCTGGTCTAAATTCATTTCACGCTGTCTTGGTCTCTATTCATCTCATGCTGTCTTGGTCTAAATTCATTTCACGCTGTCTTGGTCTCTATTCATCTCATGCTGTCTTGGTCTAAATTCATTTCACGCTGTCTTGGTCTCTATTCATCTCATGCTGTCTTGGTCTAAATTCATTTCACGCTGTCTTGGTCTCTATTCATCTCATGCTGTCTTGGTCTCTATTCATCTCATGCTGTCTTGGTCTCTATTCATCTCATGCTGTCCTGGTCTAAATTCATTTCACGCTGTCTTGGTCTCTATTCATCTCATGCTGTCTTGGTCTAAATTCATTTCACGCTGTCTTGGTCTCTATTCATCTCATGATGTCTTGGTCTAAATACATTTCACGCTGTCGTGGTCTCTATTCATCTCATGCTGTCTTGGTCTAAATTCATTTCACGCTGTCTTGGTCTCTATTCATCTCATGCTGTCTTGGTCTCTATTCATCTCATGCTGTCTTGGTCTCTATTCATCTCATGCTGTCTTGGTCTATATTCATTCCATGCTGTCTTGGTCTCTATTCATCTCATGCTGTCTTGGTCTCTATTCATCTCATGCTGTCTTGGTCTCTATTCATCTCATGCTGTCCTGGTCTAAATTCATTTCACGCTGTCTTGGTCTCTATTCATCTCATGCTGTCTTGGTCTAAATTCATTTCACGCTGTCTTGGTCTCTATTCATCTCATGATGTCTTGGTCTAAATACATTTCACGCTGTCGTGGTCTCTATTCATCTCATGCTGTCTTGGTCTAAATTCATTTCACGCTGTCTTGGTCTCTATTCATCTCATGCTGTCTTGGTCTCTATTCATCTCATGCTGTCTTGGTCTCTATTCATCTCATGCTGTCTTGGTCTATATTCATTCCATGCTGTCTTGGTCTCTATTCATCTCATTCTGTCTTGGTCTCTATTCATCTCACGCTGTCTTGGTCTAAATTCATTTCACGCTGTCTTGGTCTCTATTCATCTCATGCTGTCTTGGTCTATATTCATTTCATGCTTTCTTGGTCTCTATTCATCTCATGCTGTCTTGGTCTAAATTCATTTCATGCTGTCTTGGTCTCTATTCATCTCATGCTGTCTTGGTCTCTATTCATCTCATGCTGTCTTGGTCTCTATTCATCTCATGCTGTCTTGGTCTCTATTCATCTCATGCTGTCTTGGTCTCTATTCATCTCATGCTGTCTTGGTCTCTATTCATCTCATGCTGTCTTGGTCTCTATTCATCTCATGCTGTCTTGGTATATATTCATTTCACGCTGTCTTGGTCTCTATTTATCTCATGCTGTCTTGGTCTCTATTCATCTCATGATGTCTTGGTCTCTATTCATCTCATGCTGTCTTGGTCTCTATTCATCTCATGCTGTCTTGGTCTCTATTCATCTCATGCTGTCTTGGTCTAAATTAATTTCACGCTGTCTTGGTCTCTATTCATCTCATGCTGTCTTGGTCTAAATTCATTTCACGCTGTCTTGGTCTCTATTCATCTCATGCTGTCTTGGTCTCTATTCATCTCATGCTGTCTTGGTCTCTATTCATCTCATGCTGTCTTGGTCTCTATTCATCTCATGCTGTCTTGGTCTCTATTCATCTCATGCTGTATTGGTCTCTATTCATCTCATGCTGTCTTGGTCTAAATTCACTTCACGCTGTCTTGGTCTCTATTCATCTCATGCTGTCTTGGTCTCTATTCATCTCATGCTGTCATAGTCTCTATTCATCTCATGCTGTCTTGGTCTCTATTCATCTCATGCTGTCTTGGTCTCTATTCATCTCATGCTGTCTTGGTCTCTATTCATCTCATGCTGTCTTGGTCTCTATTCATCTCATGCTGTCTTGGTCTAAATTCATTTCACGCTGTCTTGGTCTCTATTCATCTCATGCTGTCTTGGTCTCTATTCATCTCATGCTGTCTTGGTCTAAATTCATTTCACGCTGTCTTGGTCTCTATTCATCTCATGCTGTCTTGGTCTAAATTCATTTCACGCTGTCGTGGTCTCTATTCATCTCATGCTGTCTTGGTCTAAATTCATTTCACGCTGTCTTGGTCTCTATTCATCTCATGCTGTCTTGGTCTCTATTCATCTCATGCTGTCTTGGTCTCTATTCATCTCATGCTGTCTTGGTCTCTATTCATCACATGCTGTCTTGGTCTCTATTCATCTCATGCTGTCTTGGTCTCTATTCATCTCATGCTATCTTGGTATAAATTCATTTCACGCTGTCTTGGTCTCTATTCATCTCATGCTGTCTTGGTCTCTATTCATCTCATGCTGTCTTGGTCTCTATTCATCTCATGCTGTCTTGGTCTCTATTCATCTCATGCTGTCATGGTCTCTATTCATCTCATGCTGTCTTGGTCTCTATTCATCTCATACTGTCTTGGTCTCTATTCATCTCATGCTGTCTTGGTCTCTATTCATCTCATGCTGTCTTGGTCTCTATTCATCTCATGCTGTCATGGTCTCTATTCATCTCATACTGTCTTGGTCTCTATTCATCTCATGCTGTCTTGGTCTATATTCATTTCATGCTGTCTTGGTGTCTATTCATCTCATGCTGTCTTGGTCTCTATTCATCTCATGCTGTCATGGTCTCTATTCATCTCATACTGTCTTGGTCTCTATTCATCTCATGCTGTCTTGGTCTATATTCATTTCATGCTGTCTTGGTGTCTATTCATCTCATGCTGTCTTGGTCTCTATTCATCTCATGCTGTCTTGGTCTATATTCATTTCACGCTGTCTTGGTCTCTATTCATCTCACGCTGTCTTGGTCTCTATTCATCTCATGCTGTCTTGGTCTCTATTCATCTCATGCTGTCTTGGTCTCTATTCATCTCATGCTGTCTTGGTCTCTATTCATCTCATGCTGTCTTGGTCTCTATTCATCTCATGCTGTCTTGGTCTCTATTCATCTCATGCTGTCTTGGTCTAAATTCATTTCACGCTGTCTTGGTCTCTATTCATCTCATGCTGTCTTGGTATAAATTCATTTCACGCTGTCTTGGTCTCTATTCATCTCATGCTGTCTTGGTCTAAATACATTTCACGCTGTCGTGGTCTCTATTCATCTCATGCTGTCTTGGTCTAAATTCATTTCACGCTGTCTTGGTCTCTATTCATCTCATGCTGTCTTGGTCTCTATTCATCTCATGCTGTCTTGGTCTCTATTCATCTCATGCTGTCTTGGTCTAAATTCATTCCATGCTGTCTTGGTCTCTATTCATCTCATGCTGTCTTGGTCTCTATTCATCTCACGCTGTCTTGGTCTAAATTCATCTCACACTGTCTTGGTCTCTATTCATCTCATGCTGTCTTGGTCTATATTCATTTCATGCCGTCTTGGTCTAAATTCATTTGATGCTGTCTTGGTCTCTATTCATCTCATGCTGTCTTGGTTTCTATTCATCTCATGCTGTCTTGGTCTCTATTCATCTCATGCTGTCTTGGTCTCTATTCATCTCATGCTGTCTTGGTCTCTATTCATCTCATGCTGTCTTGGTCTCTATTCATCTCATGCTGTCTTGGTCTCTATTCATCTCATGCTGTCTTGGTATATATTCATTTCACGCTGTCTTAGTCTCTATTCATCTCATGCTGTCTTGGTCTCTATTCATCTCATGATGTCTTGGTCTCTATTCATCTCATGCTGTCTTGGTCTCTATTCATCTCATGCTGTCTTGGTCTCTATTCATCTCATGCTGTCTTGGTCTAAATTAATTTCACGCTGTCTTGGTCTCTATTCATCTCATGCTGTCTTGGTCTAAATTCATTTCACGCAGTCGTGGTCTCTATTCATCTCATGCTGTCTTGGTCTAAATTCATTTCACGCTGTCTTGGTCTCTATTCATCTCATGCTGTCTTGGTCTCTATTCATCTCATGCTGTCTTGGTCTCTATTCATCTCATGCTGTCTTGGTCTCTATTCATCTCATGCTGTCTTGGTCTCTATTAATCTCATGCTGTCTTGGTCTCTATTCATCTCATGCTGTCTTGGTCTAAATTCACTTCACGCTGTCTTGGTCTCTATTCATCTCATGCTGTCTTGGTCTCTATTCATCTCATGCTGTCATGGTCTCTATTCATCTCATGCTGTCTTGGTCTCTATTCATCTCATGCTTTCTTGGTCTCTATTCATCTCATGCTGTCTTGGTCTCTATTCATCTCATGCTGTCTTGGTCTCTATTCATCTCATGCTGTCTTGGTCTCTATTCATCTCATGCTGTCTTGGTCTCTATTCATTTCACGCTGTCTTGGTCTCTATTCATCTCATGCTGTCTTGGTCTCTATTCATCTCATGCTGTCTTGGTCTAAATTCATTTCACGCTGTCTTGATCTCTATTCATCTCATGCTGTCTTGGTCTAAATTCATTTCACGCTGTCGTGGTCTCTATTCATCTCATGCTGTCTTGGTCTAAATTCATTTCACGCTGTCTTGGTCTCTATTCATCTCATGCTGTCTTGGTCTCTATTCATCTCATGCTGTCTTGGTCTCTATTCATCTCATGCTGTCTTGGTCTCTATTCATCTCATGCTGTCTTGGTCTCTATTCATCTCATGCTGTCTTGATCTCTATTCATCTCATGCTGTCTTGGTCTAAATTCATTTCACGCTGTCTTGGACTCTATTCATCTCATGCTGTCTTGGTCTCTATTCATCTCATGCTGTCATGGTCTCTATTCATCTCATGCTGTCTTGGTCTCTATTCATCTCATGCTGTCATGGTCTCTATTCATCTCATACTGTCTTGGTCTCTATTCACCTCATGCTGTCTTGGTCTCTATTCATCTCATGCTGTCTTGGTCTCTATTCATCTCATGCTGTCATGGTCTCTATTCATCTCATACTGTCTTGGTCTCTATTCATCTCATGCTGTCTTGGTCTATATTCATTTCATGCTGTCTTGGTCTCTATTCATCTCATGCTGTCTTGGTCTCTATTCATCTCATGCTGTCTTGGTCTCTATTCATCTCATGCTGTCTTGGTCTCTATTCATCTCATGCTGTCTTGGTCTCTATTCATCTCATGCTGTCTTGGTCTAAATTCATTTCACGCTGTCTTGGTCTCTATTCATCTCATGCTGTCTTGGTATAAATTCATTTCACGCTGTCTTGGTCTCTATTCATCTCATGCTGTCTTGGTCTAAATACATTTCACGCTGTCGTGGTCTCTATTCATCTCATGCTGTCTTGGTCTAAATTCATTTCACGCTGTCTTGGTCTCTATTCATCTCATGCTGTCGTGGTCTCTATTCATCTCATGCTGTCTTGGTCTCTATTCATCTCATGCTGTCTTGGTCTAAATTCATTCCATGCTGTCTTGGTCTCTATTCATCTCATGCTGTCTTGGTCTCTATTCATCTCACGCTGTCTTGGTCTAAATTCATCTCACACTGTCTTGGTCTCTATTCATCTCATGCTGTCTTGGTCTATATTCATTTCATGCCGTCTTGGTCTAAATTCATTTGATGCTGTCTTGGTCTCTATTCATCTCATGCTGTCTTGGTTTCTATTCATCTCATGCTGTCTTGGTCTCTATTCATCTCATGCTGTCTTGGTCTCTATTCATCTCATGCTGTCTTGGTCTCTATTCATCTCATGCTGTCTTGGTCTCTATTCATCTCATGCTGTCTTGGTCTCTATTCATCTCATGCTGTCTTGGTATATATTCATTTCACGCTGTCTTAGTCTCTATTCATCTCATGCTGTCTTGGTCTCTATTCATCTCATGATGTCTTGGTCTCTATTCATCTCATGCTGTCTTGGTCTCTATTCATCTCATGCTGTCTTGGTCTCTATTCATCTCATGCTGTCTTGGTCTAAATTAATTTCACGCTGTCTTGGTCTCTATTCATCTCATGCTGTCTTGGTCTAAATTCATTTCACGCAGTCGTGGTCTCTATTCATCTCATGCTGTCTTGGTCTAAATTCATTTCACGCTGTCTTGGTCTCTATTCATCTCATGCTGTCTTGGTCTCTATTCATCTCATGCTGTCTTGGTCTCTATTCATCTCATGCTGTCTTGGTCTCTATTCATCTCATGCTGTCTTGGTCTCTATTAATCTCATGCTGTCTTGGTCTCTATTCATCTCATGCTGTCTTGGTCTAAATTCACTTCACGCTGTCTTGGTCTCTATTCATCTCATGCTGTCTTGGTCTCTATTCATCTCATGCTGTCATGGTCTCTATTCATCTCATGCTGTCTTGGTCTCTATTCATCTCATGCTTTCTTGGTCTCTATTCATCTCATGCTGTCTTGGTCTCTATTCATCTCATGCTGTCTTGGTCTCTATTCATCTCATGCTGTCTTGGTCTCTATTCATCTCATGCTGTCTTGGTCTCTATTCATTTCACGCTGTCTTGGTCTCTATTCATCTCATGCTGTCTTGGTCTCTATTCATCTCATGCTGTCTTGGTCTAAATTCATTTCACGCTGTCTTGATCTCTATTCATCTCATGCTGTCTTGGTCTAAATTCATTTCACGCTGTCGTGGTCTCTATTCATCTCATGCTGTCTTGGTCTAAATTCATTTCACGCTGTCTTGGTCTCTATTCATCTCATGCTGTCTTGGTCTCTATTCATCTCATGCTGTCTTGGTCTCTATTCATCTCATGCTGTCTTGGTCTCTATTCATCTCATGCTGTCTTGGTCTCTATTCATCTCATGCTGTCTTGGTCTCTATTCATCTCATGCTGTCTTGGTCTAAATTCATTTCACGCTGTCTTGGACTCTATTCATCTCATGCTGTCTTGGTCTCTATTCATCTCATGCTGTCATGGTCTCTATTCATCTCATGCTGTCTTGGTCTCTATTCATCTCATGCTGTCATGGTCTCTATTCATCTCATACTGTCTTGGTCTCTATTCACCTCATGCTGTCTTGGTCTCTATTCATCTCATGCTGTCTTGGTCTCTATTCATCTCATGCTGTCATGGTCTCTATTCATCTCATACTGTCTTGGTCTCTATTCATCTCATGCTGTCTTGGTCTATATTCATTTCATGCTGTCTTGGTCTCTATTCATCTCATGCTGTCTTGGTCTCTATTCATCTCATGCTGTCTTGGTCTCTATTCATCTCATGCTGTCTTGGTCTAAATTCATTTCACGCTGTCTTGGTCTCTATTCATCTCATGCTGTCTTGGTCTCTATTCATCTCATGCTGTCTTGGTCTCTATTCATCTCATGCTGTCTTGGTCTCTATTCATCTCATGCTGTCTTGGTCTCTATTCATCTCATGCTGTCTTGGTCTCTATTCATCTCATGCTGTCTTGGTCTAAATTCACTTCACGCTGTCTTGGTCTCTATTCATCTCATGCTGTCTTGGTCTCTATTCATCTCATGCTGTCATAGTCTCTATTCATCTCATGCTGTCTTGGTCTCTATTCATCTCATGCTGTCTTGGTCTCTATTCATCTCATGCTGTCTTGGTCTCTATTCATCTCATGCTGTCTTGGTCTCTATTCATCTCATGCTGTCTTGGTCTCTATTCATCTCATGCTGTCTTGGTCTCTATTCATCTCATGCTGTCTTGGTCTCTATTCATCTCATGCTGTCTTGGTCTAAATTCATTTCACGCTGTCTTGGTCTCTATTCATCTCATGCTGTCTTGGTATAAATTCATTTCACGCTGTCTTGGTCTCTATTCATCTCATGCTGTCTTGGTCTAAATACATTTCACGCTGTCGTGGTCTCTATTCATCTCATGCTGTCTTGGTCTAAATTCATTTCACGCTGTCTTGGTCTCTATTCATCTCATGCTGTCGTGGTCTCTATTCATCTCATGCTGTCTTGGTCTCTATTCATCTCATGCTGTCTTGGTCTAAATTCATTCCATGCTGTCTTGGTCTCTATTCATCTCATGCTGTCTTGGTCTCTATTCATCTCACGCTGTCTTGGTCTAAATTCATCTCACACTGTCTTGGTCTCTATTCATCTCATGCTGTCTTGGTCTATATTCATTTCATGCCGTCTTGGTCTAAATTCATTTGATGCTGTCTTGGTCTCTATTCATCTCATGCTGTCTTGGTTTCTATTCATCTCATGCTGTCTTGGTCTCTATTCATCTCATGCTGTCTTGGTCTCTATTCATCTCATGCTGTCTTGGTCTCTATTCATCTCATGCTGTCTTGGTCTCTATTCATCTCATGCTGTCTTGGTCTCTATTCATCTCATGCTGTCTTGGTATATATTCATTTCACGCTGTCTTAGTCTCTATTCATCTCATGCTGTCTTGGTCTCTATTCATCTCATGATGTCTTGGTCTCTATTCATCTCATGCTGTCTTGGTCTCTATTCATCTCATGCTGTCTTGGTCTCTATTCATCTCATGCTGTCTTGGTCTAAATTAATTTCACGCTGTCTTGGTCTCTATTCATCTCATGCTGTCTTGGTCTAAATTCATTTCACGCAGTCGTGGTCTCTATTCATCTCATGCTGTCTTGGTCTAAATTCATTTCACGCTGTCTTGGTCTCTATTCATCTCATGCTGTCTTGGTCTCTATTCATCTCATGCTGTCTTGGTCTCTATTCATCTCATGCTGTCTTGGTCTCTATTCATCTCATGCTGTCTTGGTCTCTATTAATCTCATGCTGTCTTGGTCTCTATTCATCTCATGCTGTCTTGGTCTAAATTCACTTCACGCTGTCTTGGTCTCTATTCATCTCATGCTGTCTTGGTCTCTATTCATCTCATGCTGTCATGGTCTCTATTCATCTCATGCTGTCTTGGTCTCTATTCATCTCATGCTTTCTTGGTCTCTATTCATCTCATGCTGTCTTGGTCTCTATTCATCTCATGCTGTCTTGGTCTCTATTCATCTCATGCTGTCTTGGTCTCTATTCATCTCATGCTGTCTTGGTCTCTATTCATTTCACGCTGTCTTGGTCTCTATTCATCTCATGCTGTCTTGGTCTCTATTCATCTCATGCTGTCTTGGTCTAAATTCATTTCACGCTGTCTTGATCTCTATTCATCTCATGCTGTCTTGGTCTAAATTCATTTCACGCTGTCGTGGTCTCTATTCATCTCATGCTGTCTTGGTCTAAATTCATTTCACGCTGTCTTGGTCTCTATTCATCTCATGCTGTCTTGGTCTCTATTCATCTCATGCTGTCTTGGTCTCTATTCATCTCATGCTGTCTTGGTCTCTATTCATCTCATGCTGTCTTGGTCTCTATTCATCTCATGCTGTCTTGGTCTCTATTCATCTCATGCTGTCTTGGTCTAAATTCATTTCACGCTGTCTTGGACTCTATTCATCTCATGCTGTCTTGGTCTCTATTCATCTCATGCTGTCATGGTCTCTATTCATCTCATGCTGTCTTGGTCTCTATTCATCTCATGCTGTCATGGTCTCTATTCATCTCATACTGTCTTGGTCTCTATTCACCTCATGCTGTCTTGGTCTCTATTCATCTCATGCTGTCTTGGTCTCTATTCATCTCATGCTGTCATGGTCTCTATTCATCTCATACTGTCTTGGTCTCTATTCATCTCATGCTGTCTTGGTCTATATTCATTTCATGCTGTCTTGGTCTCTATTCATCTCATGCTGTCTTGGTCTCTATTCATCTCATGCTGTCTTGGTCTCTATTCATCTCATGCTGTCTTGGTCTAAATTCATTTCACGCTGTCTTGGTCTCTATTCATCTCATGCTGTCTTGGTCTCTATTCATCTCATGCTGTCTTGGTCTCTATTCATCTCATGCTGTCTTGGTCTCTATTCATCTCATGCTGTCTTGGTCTCTATTCATCTCATGCTGTCTTGGTCTCTATTCATCTCATGCTGTCTTGGTCTAAATTCACTTCACGCTGTCTTGGTCTCTATTCATCTCATGCTGTCTTGGTCTCTATTCATCTCATGCTGTCATAGTCTCTATTCATCTCATGCTGTCTTGGTCTCTATTCATCTCATGCTGTCTTGGTCTCTATTCATCTCATGCTGTCTTGGTCTCTATTCATCTCATGCTGTCTTGGTCTCTATTCATCTCATGCTGTCTTGGTCTAAATTCATTTCACGCTGTCTTGGACTCTATTCATCTCATGCTGTCTTGGTCTCTATTCATCTCATGCTGTCTTGGTCTAAATTCATTTCACGCTGTCTTGGTCTCTATTCATCTCATGCTGTCTTGGTCTAAATTCATTTCACGCTGTCGTGGTCTCTATTCATCTCATGCTGTCTTGGTCTAAATTCATTTCACGCTGTCTTGGTCTCTATTCATCTCATGCTGTCTTGGTCTCTATTCATCTCATGCTGTCTTGGTCTCTATTCATCTCATGCTGTCTTGGTCTCTATTCATCACATGCTGTCTTGGTCTCTATTCATCTCATGCTGTCTTGGTCTCTATTCATCTCATGCTATCTTGGTATAAATTCATTTCACGCTGTCTTGGTCTCTATTCATCTCATGCTGTCTTGGTCTCTATTCATCTCATGCTGTCATGGTCTCTATTCATCTCATGCTGTCTTGGTCTCTATTCATCTCATGCTGTCTTGGTCTCTATTCATCTCATGCTGTCTTGGTCTCTATTCATCTCATGCTGTCTTGGTCTCTATTCATCTCATGCTGTCTTGGTCTCTATTCATCTCATGCTGTCTTGGTCTCTATTCATCTCATGCTGTCTTGGTCTCTATTAATCTCATGCTGTCATGGTCTCTATTCATCTCATGCTGTCTTGGACTCTATTCATCTCATGCTGTCTTGGTCTCTATTCATCTCATGCTGTCATGGTCTCTATTCATCTCATGCTGTCTTGGTCTCTATTTTCTCATGCTGTCATGGTCTCTATTCATCTCATGCTGTCTTGGTCTCTATTCATCTCATACTGTCTTGGTCTCTATTCATCTCATGCTGTCTTGGTCTCTATTCATCTCATGCTGTCTTGGTCTCTATTCATCTCATGCTGTCATGGTCTCTATTCATCTCATACTGTCTTGGTCTCTATTCATCTCATGCTGTCTTGGTCTATATTCATTTCATGCTGTCTTGGTGTCTATTCATCTCATGCTGTCTTGGTCTCTATTCATCTCATGCTGTCTTGGTCTATATTCATTTCACGCTGTCTTGGTCTCTATTCATCTCACGCTGTCTTGGTCTCTATTCATCTCATGCTGTCTTGGTCTCTATTCATCTCATGCTGTCTTGGTCTCTATTCATCTCATGCTGTCTTGGTCTCTATTCCTCTCATGCTGTCTTGATCTCTATTCATCTCATGCTGTCTTGGTCTCTATTCATCTCATGCTGTCTTGGTCTAAATTCATTTCACGCTGTCTTGGTCTCTATTCATCTCATGCTGTCTTGGTATAAATTCATTTCACGCTGTCTTGGTCTCTATTCATCTCATGCTGTCTTGGTCTAAATACATTTCACGCTGTCGTGGTCTCTATTCATCTCATGCTGTCTTGGTCTAAATTCATTTCACGCTGTCTTGGTCTCTATTCATCTCATGCTGTCTTGGTCTCTATTCATCTCATGCTGTCTTGGTCTCTATTCATCTCATGCTGTCTTGGTCTAAATTCATTCCATGCTGTCTTGGTCTCTATTCATCTCATGCTGTCGTGGTCTCTATTCATCTCACGCTGTCTTGGTCTAAATTCATCTCACACTGTCTTGGTCTCTATTCATCTCATGCTGTCTTGGTCTATATTCATTTCATGCCGTCTTGGTCTAAATTCATTTGATGCTGTCGTGGTCTCTATTCATCTCATGCTGTCTTGGTTTCTATTCATCTCATGCTGTCTTGGTCTCTATTCATCTCATGCTGTCTTGGTCTCTATTCATCTCATGCTGTCTTGGTCTCTATTCATCTCATGCTGTCTTGGTCTCTATTCATCTCATGCTGTCTTGGTCTCTATTCATCTCATGCTGTCTTGGTATATATTCATTTCACGCTGTCTTAGTCTCTATTCATCTCATGCTGTCTTGGTCTCTATTCATCTCATGATGTCTTGGTCTCTATTCATCTCATGCTGTCTTGGTCTAAATTCATTTCACGCAGTCGTGGTCTCTATTCATCTCATGCTGTCTTGGTCTCTATTCATCTCATGCTGTCTTGGTCTCTATTCATCTCATGCTGTCATGGTCTCTATTCATCTCATGCTGTCTTGGTCTCTATTTTCTCATGCTGTCATGGTCTCTATTCATCTCATGCTGTCTTGGTCTCTATTCATCTCATACTGTCTTGGTCTCTATTCATCTCATGCTGTCTTGGTCTCTATTCATCTCATGCTGTCTTGGTCTCTATTCATCTCATGCTGTCATGGTCTCTATTCATCTCATACTGTCTTGGTCTCTATTCATCTCATGCTGTCTTGGTCTATATTCATTTCATGCTGTCTTGGTGTCTATTTATCTCATGCTGTCTTGGTCTCTATTCATCTCATGCTGTCTTGGTCTATATTCATTTCACGCTGTCTTGGTCTCTATTCATCTCACGCTGTCTTGGTCTCTATTCATCTCATGCTGTCTTGGTCTCTATTCATCTCATGCTGTCTTGGTCTCTATTCATCTCATGCTGTCTTGGTCTCTATTCATCTCATGCTGTCTTGGTCTCTATTCATCTCATGCTGTCTTGGTCTCTATTCATCTCATGCTGTCTTGGTCTAAATTCATTTCACGCTGTCTTGGTCTCTATTCATCTCATGCTGTCTTGGTATAAATTCATTTCACGCTGTCTTGGTCTCTATTCATCTCATGCTGTCTTGGTCTAAATACATTTCACGCTGTCGTGGTCTCTATTCATCTCATGCTGTCTTGGTCTAAATTCATTTCACGCTGTCTTGGTCTCTATTCATCTCATGCTGTCTTGGTCTCTATTCATCTCATGCTGTCTTGGTCTCTATTCATCTCATGCTGTCTTGGTCTAAATTCATTCCATGCTGTCTTGGTCTCTATTCATCTCATGCTGTCTTGGTCTCTATTCATCTCACGCTGTCTTGGTCTAAATTCATCTCACACTGTCTTGGTCTCTATTCATCTCATGCTGTCTTGGTCTATATTCATTTCATGCCGTCTTGGTCTAAATTCATTTGATGCTGTCTTGGTCTCTATTCATCTCATGCTGTCTTGGTTTCTATTCATCTCATGCTGTCTTGGTCTCTATTCATCTCATGCTGTCTTGGTCTCTATTCATCTCATGCTGTCTTGGTCTCTATTCATCTCATGCTGTCTTGGTATCTATTCATCTCATGCTGTCTTGGTCTCTATTCATCTCATGCTGTCTTGGTATATATTCATTTCACGCTGTCTTAGTCTCTATTCATCTCATGCTGTCTTGGTCTCTATTCATCTCATGATGTCTTGGTCTCTATTCATCTCATGCTGTCTTGGTCTAAATTCATTTCACGCAGTCGTGGTCTCTATTCATCTCATGCTGTCTTGGTCTAAATTCATTTCACGCTGTCTTGGTCTCTATTCATCTCATGCTGTCTTGGTCTCTATTCATCTCATGCTGTCTTGGTCTCTATTCATCTCATGCTGTCTTAGTCTCTATTCATCTCATGCTGTCTTGGTCTCTATTAATCTCATGCTGTCTTGGTCTCTATTCATCTCATGCTGTCTTGGTCTAAATTCACTTCACGCTGTCTTGGTCTCTATTCATCTCATGCTGTCTTGGTCTCTATTCATCTCATGCTGTCATGGTCTCTATTCATCTCATGCTGTCTTGGTCTCTATTCATCTCATGCTTTCTTGGTCTCTATTCATCTCATGCTGTCTTGGTCTCTATTCATCTCATGCTGTCTTGGTCTCTATTCATCTCATGCTGTCTTGGTCTCTATTCATCTCATGCTGTCTTGGTCTCTATTCATTTCACGCTGTCTTGGTCTCTATTCATCTCATGCTGTCTTGGTCTCTATTCATCTCATGCTGTCTTGGTCTAAATTCATTTCACGCTGTCTTGATCTCTATTCATCTCATGCTGTCTTGGTCTAAATTCATTTCACGCTGTCGTGGTCTCTATTCATCTCATGCTGTCTTGGTCTAAATTCATTTCACGCTGTCTTGGTCTCTATTCATCTCATGCTGTCTTGGTCTCTATTCATCTCATGCTGTCTTGGTCTCTATTCATCTCATGCTGTCTTGGTCTCTATTCATCTCATGCTGTCTTGGTCTCTATTCATCTCATGCTGTCTTGGTCTCTATTCATCTCATGCTGTCTTGGTCTAAATTCATTTCACGCTGTCTTGGACTCTATTCATCTCATGCTGTCTTGGTCTCTATTCATCTCATGCTGTCATGGTCTCTATTCATCTCATGCTGTCTTGGTCTCTATTCATCTCATGCTGTCATGGTCTCTATTCATCTCATACTGTCTTGGTCTCTATTCACCTTATGCTGTCTTGGTCTCTATTCACCTCATGCTGTCTTGGTCTCTATTCATCTCATGCTGTCATGGTCTCTATTCATCTCATACTGTCTTGGTCTCTATTCATCTCATGCTGTCTTGGTCTATATTCATTTCATGCTGTCTTGGTCTCTATTCATCTCATGCTGTCTTGGTCTCTATTCATCTCATGCTGTCTTGGTCTCTATTCATCTCATGCTGTCGTGGTCTAAATTCATCTCATGCTGTCTTGGTCTCTATTCATCTCATGATGTCTTGGTCTCTATTCATCTCATGCTGTCTTGGTCTCTATTCATCTCATGCTGTCTTGGTCTCTATTCATCTCATGCTGTCTTGGTCTCTATTCATCTCATGCTGTCTTGGTCTCTATTCATCTCATGCTGTCTTGGTCTAAATTCATTTCACGCTGTCTTGGTCTCTATTCATCTCTTGCTGTCTTGGTCTCTATTCATCTCATGCTGTCATGGTCTCTATTCATCTCATGCTGTCTTGGTCTCTATTCATCTCATGCTGTCTTGGTCTCTATTCATCTCATGCTGTCTTGGTCTCCATTCATCTCATGCTTTCTTGGTCTCTATTCATCTCATGCTGTCTTGGTCTCTATTCATCTCATGCTGTCTTGGTCTCTATTCATCTCATGCTGTCTTGGTCTCTATTCATCTCATGCTGTCATGGTCTCTATTCATCTCA
The DNA here is from genome assembly GCA_034231615.1 of Meghimatium bilineatum. Classification (NCBI taxonomy): domain Eukaryota; kingdom Metazoa; phylum Mollusca; class Gastropoda; order Stylommatophora; family Philomycidae; genus Meghimatium; species Meghimatium bilineatum. Next base: position 17,712,361 of record CM067312.1, on the reverse strand, counting down.
TGCTGTCTTGGTCTCTATTCATCTCATGCTGTCTTGGTCTCTATTCATCTCATGCTGTCATGGTCTCTATTCATCTCATGCTGTCTTGGTCTCTATTCATCTCATGCTGTCATGGTCTCTATTCATCTCATGCTGTCTTGGTCTCTATTCATCTCATACTGTCTTGGTCTCTATTCATCTCATGCTGTCTTGGTCTCTATTCATCTCATGCTGTCTTGGTCTCTATTCATCTCATGCTGTCTTGGTCTCTATTCATCTCATGCTGTCTTGGTCTCTATTCATCTCATGCTGTCTTTGTCTCTATTCATCTCATGCTGTCTTGGTCTCTATTCATCTCATGCTGTCTTGGTCTATATTCATCTCACGCTGTCTTGGTCTATATTCATCTCATGCTGTCTTGGTCTCTATTCATCTCATACTGTCTTGGTCTCTATTCATCTCATGCTGTCTTGGTCTCTATTCATCTCATGCTGTCTTGGTCTCTATTCATCTCATGCTGTCTTGGTCTCTATTCATCTCATGCTGTCTTGGTCTCTATTCATCTCATACTGTCTTGGTCTCTATTCATCTCATACTGTCTTGGTCTCTATTCATCTCATACTGTCTTGGTCTCTATTCATCTCATACTGTTTTGGTCTCTATTCATCTCATACTGTCTTGGTCTCTATTAATCTCATACTGTCTTGGTCTCTATTCATCTCATGCTGTCTTGGTCTATATTCATCTCATGCTGTCTTGGTCTCTATTCATCTATCCAGTGCTATGTCTCTAACTCTAACTCTAACTCTAACTCTAACTCTAACTCTAACTCTAACTCTAACTCTAACTCTAACTCTAACTCTCTCCGTTTATATCTCAATCTATCTAGCTCTCTGTCTCCACAGCTTTCCCGTGCCCTCATTCTTCATCTCTTTATGTCTATCTCACTTTCATCCCTCTCCGTTTTCGCCTATCTCCGTTTTGTTTCTCTTTTTTCCTCTCTCTTCTTCTTCGTTTCTCTTCATCTTCGTCTCCCCCCATCGTTGTCTCTTGCTCCTCGTTTCTCTCCATCTAGTCTCTCTCTCCCTCTTCGTCTCTCCGCCTCCGTCTCTCTTCCTATTCGTCTCTCCTTCTTTTCAATTCTCTGTCTTCATCTCACCGCCCACATGTTCTACCGCCCACACAAGTGCGAATAGTACACGCTTTAGCCCCCCCCCCCCCCAGGAAAATGGAAATAGTGCAATCTCTTCCCTACCAGACAAATGGAAATAGTGCAATCTCTACCCACTAGACAAATGGAAATAGTAAAACCACCGTTCATTCATTGTGGCATTTATGTGGCCGAAGAGGTTTGCTTGTTGGTGCCCATCTCCTCTTCAAGTATTCATTTTAGGCCAATGTTGACATTTTTTAACGTTTATATACGCTCCCATATTCTAATGTTGAAGTTTGGCTACAAATTGTGTGATATATTCTTTTGTAAATGTATAAACACCTTCTATTATGCTCATGTAACAGGAATAATATATATTTAGAACTTGTGTGGTGTGGCAACGTAATGAGGCACGATTCTCTTTCTCAAAATATCTTACAGGGAAAAATTGAGAGTAGAAGAAGAAGAGGAGGTCAAAGAAAAGTATGGATTGATGATATTAAAGACTGGGTATGATTAAAATTCTCTACACTCAAGGAACTGATAACAGAGAGGAATTGCGAAATTTTTATCTTGATGTTTCCAGAGTGACAATTCTACGACCCTGGTTTATGTTGATGTTTCCAGAGTGACAATTCTACGACCCTGGTTTGTGTTGATGTTTTCATAGTGACAATTCTACGACCCTGGTTTATGTTGATGTTTTCATAGTGACAATTCTACGACCCTGGTTTATGGATTTTATGATGATGATGATGGTCAGTACAATCTCCACCAAGCGGACACATGGAGATAATACATTCTATACCACACTAAAAAGGAAACAGTACAATATCTACTCTCTGACATAAGGAAACAGTTCAAGATCTACTCTCTGACATAAGGAAACAGTTCAAGATCTACTCTCTGACATAAGGAAACAGTTCAAGATCTACTGTTTTGTCTGACACAAGATCTACTATTCTAACACAAGGAAACAGTACAAACTCTACTGTCTTGTCACAAATAAACAGTACAAGATCTACTGTCGTGATACAAGGAAACAGTACAATATCTACTCTCTGACATGAGGAAACAGTACAATATCTACTCTCTGACATGAGGAAACAGTACAAGATCTACTCTCTGACATGAGGAAACAGTACAATATCTACTCTCTGACATAAGGAAACAGTACAATATCTACTCTCTGACATGAGGAAACAGTACAATATCTACTCTCTGACATAAGGAAACAGTACAATATCTACTCTCTGACATAAGGAAACAGTACAATATCTACTCTCTGACATAAGGAAACAGTACAATATCTACTCTCTGACATGAGGAAACAGTACAATATCTACTCTCTGACATGAGGAAACAGTACAATATCTACTCTCTGACATGAGGAAACAGTACAAGATCTACTCTCTGACATGAGGAAACAGTTCAATATCTACTCTCTGACATGAGGAAACAGTACAATATCTACTCTCTGACATGAGGAAACAGTACAAGATCTACTCTCTGACATAAGGAAACAGTTCAAGATCTACTCTCTGACATGAGGAAACAGTACAAGATTTCCTACCTGACACAAAGAAACAGTACAAGATATGCTGTCATGACAAGAGGAAAAAGTACAAGATCCACTGTCCTGATTAAACAAAACAATAGAAGATCTACTGTTTTATCTGACACAAGAAAACAGTACAAGTTGCACTGCGACACAGAGTGGCAGAATGCATGCCTGTTTGTCTGTCAAATACTGCATGTTTCCCACCAGGGAGTTGCAGGGAAGGATGCCTTATTGTATGACACATGAAAACCGAGTACACGCAGGTAATCCCGCTTCAATAAAAGGATTCAGTTTGCAACATTGTTCCATTTAAAACGCAGCGTCTAAAATTAACTGGCATTTTAAGATGCCGCAATTCAAAACGTGATGCTCAAAAAGACAATTGAAAAAATAACTCGAGTGGCAACAAAAAAAACAACAAACGCCCAGCAAGTCGCTACAATATACACTCATTATTTTGAAGCACTTTGTTTTTATTCTTGTGTTTTAAAAAATCAATCTAATCTGTGTGTGAGTTCCTGGCAAGTTAGCTGAACAAGTCAATAAGCTTGTATTGTCTCAAGGAAAAGAAAATACATGGTGAACGACATTTGCTGTTGATACACACAGACAGGAATTATTGAATTTTATACAGTAAAGGTGAAGGTCCATGGCAGAAAACTGCCGCCGGGGATGAAGAGAGCTCTTCATGTACTAAGCCGCAGGAACTGATAGTTCGGGTGGTCATTTCCCTTCCTTGCTGTTTTTACCTCCCCTAACTCGTACATAAGGTACACATTTACAGTTCGGTCAACTGGAGGAACGGTCGTGTCAGTCGAGAAATCACGACCCGGACAATTTTTTTTATTTTTCCGTACGTGGTTTCGAACCTGGCACGCTGAAACTCGGTGATAGTAAGCAAACTCACTATCAACTAGGCAACCGCGCTTAACTTATACAGTAAACTATAATGAAACATGTTATTGCTTATGAGCTGACATCGTTGCACTCTGGCATACCCTAAGATCCGTAGTCTCCTTCATGAAACAGACGTGGAAGGGAATGGATGCTTATAGGTTATGTGACCTGCTGGTTAAAACGCTACACTTTGCTCTACGGTGCAAGCGCTCATTATTAATTATTAAAAATTCCATAATAGGTATTCCAGATTCATCCCTTCTAGTCACTATTACATGAACGTGGATAGTGCTGTTCTTACAGGTTGTGAGTTATGTTGTGTTCTTTATAAAGACCCGCTGATCGAAACGTTGATTTGTGTGTGATCATGTGTATTAATAGTGATTAACAAAACTTCATTATCTGTGCATGTTTGGCTTGTAATAATGCATATGCAACGTTTAATACCTAACTCTCACATCTACTGAATTGGTTGGTCATAAATCGCAGTGTACACATCTAACAGTCCTCTTTAAAGCAACTTCCAACCCATCTTCTTTATCTAATCACAACACACTGGCTATAGATTCATATGCCACAACCTTGTTTCATTAACACATAACCCCCTCATGTCCAGGACAGAAAACACATCGGCTATAGACGCATATGCCACAACCACATAACACCCACATGTCCAGGACAGAAAACACATCGGCTATAGACGCATATGCCACAACCACATAACACCCACTTGTCCAGGACAGAAAACACATCGGCTATAGACGCATATGCCGCAACCACATTACACCCACATGTCCAGGACAGAAAACACTTCGGCTATAGACGCATATGCCACAACCACATAACACCCACTTGTCCAGGACAGAAAACACATCGGCTATAGACGCATATGCCGCAACCACATTACACCCACATGTCCAGGACAGAAAACACTTCGGCTATAGACGCATATGCCACAACCACATAACACCCACTTGTCCAGGACAGAAAACACTTCGGCTATAGACGCATATGCCACAACCACATAACACCCACTTGTCCAGGACAGAAAACACTTCGGCTATAGACGCATATGCTACAACCTTGTTTTATTAGCACATAGCGCCCACATGTCCAGGACATAAACCCAATATGCTCGGGACAAAAGAACAAGTGCAAGAGTTGAACAATATGAAATGGATTTCTTTGAAATTGAAAAGGATTTATAAGATTTCAAACAATGACGGTCAGTGTCATGCCGAGCTATGATGTAGAGAGGTGCCCTCATCAGGCAGCACCAATAAAAATACATTGTGGGGGCGGGATTTAGAAGAAAAACCATTTAAAGTGGGGGGGGGCGGCATATTGAAGATTTGCATCATACTGAGAAAATCTACCGCACGTTCCACTGACAGTACTGTTTTTTTTCTCATTCAAGTCCGTAGATTGGGGGGGGGGGGGAGGAGATGAAAATCATCTCACCATTCTGGAAGTCAGAACATGACATTTAATACTATGAGGCAAGACAGAAGAAGAGGTTAACCCCTCCTCCACTTTTTCTCCTTAATACAGTGGAATCCCTCTTCAGCGCATTATTTTATAATATGTTTTCCTATATAACAACATGTTTTCAAAACTGCTAATTATATTTATTCTATATTGTTTGTACTGCACATAATACATTTCTGTTATTACATACATTTGTAATTCTCAGACAGCTAAAAGAAAGGGCAATAGAAAACAACAAGGAATTATACATCACATTCGTCGACCAAGAAAAGGTTGTCGACAGAGTAGACAGACAACAACTATGGAAAAAAACTATCAATATACGGAGTACCAGAACATTTAATCAACATATGCAAGGGCATTTATGCTAATAGCCAATGTGAAGTAAGAACAAATGCAGGTGTGTCCAACAAGTTCCAAATTCAATCAGGAGTTCGCCAGGGGTGTGTCCTATCCCCCCTACGTTTTATAACATATATCGACCACATCTGTAAAATAATAAGTACCAACGAAAAAGATAACATAAAAGACAAATTGAACGAACTACTCTTTGCAGACCACTAAGTAATAATAGCGACATCAGAAGAACAAGTGCAAGAACATATGAGCAGACTCCACACAACATGTCAAAAATTCAAAATGAAGTTTAATATTTAAAAGACAGAAATAATGGCAATAGCAAGAAAGAAAGAAATATCACTATCTCCATCGATGATAAACACATTAAACAGGTAAATGAGTTCACCTACTTAACAAGCATTATATCGAGTGAGTAGATATAATGAGTAGACATTATAACCAGTAAAGAGATACAAAATAGATGCAACAAAACATACCAGATCCTAGGACAGATGACACGTATTTTCAAGAATTTAAATGAAAACATGGACGCTAAAGTTACATTATACAAGACTATTATTATTCCATCACCATGCTACCATTGCCAAACCTGGACAATAACAGCACAAGACAAAATATAATAAAAATATCGCATCATATAATACAGGTTCTCCAATCCTACAACACCGTCTCATCATATAATATAGATTCTCCCATCCATACAACACCTTCTCATCATATAATACAACTAAGTCACTAGTTTATAGAGAAGGTTGTGCGTATTGATTCAATCCCCTCTCCTTCTTTAGGAAATCCTAACATGACAGTTAGTACTAGGAAGAATGTCAAAAAGTGAAAACCTCCACTCCCACCTAGTTTCCCACTAAAAGGTCAACAAAGTTTAACGAAAATGAAGGAATTGCCCACATATAGGAAGAAATCACATTATGGCTATTTAGTTACACCCCCTCCCCAATTACTATTTAAAAAAAAATCTCAGACATAAGTAAGGCGCTGTGTACAATATAGTTTCTGACACAGCCCAACACACTCATAACATAGCCCAACACACTCATAACACAGCCCAACACACTCATAACATAGCCCAACACACTCATAACATAGCCCAACACACTCATAACACAGCCTAACACACTCATAATACAGCACAACACACTCATAACACAGCCCAACACACTCATAACACAGCCCAATACACTAATAACACAGCCCAATACACTCATAACACAGCCCAACACACTCATAACATAGCCCAACACACTCATAACACAGCCTAACACACTCATAACACAGCCCAACACACTCATAACACAGCCCAATACACTCATAACACAGCCCAATACACTCATAACACAGCCCAATACACTCATAACACAGCCCAATACACTCATAACAAAACTACAATTCGGACTAAGTCGTCTTAGCCTGTCGCTTCTGGAAACTATGCAATACAGACCTAGTCCAAAAAAAACCCAAAAACTCAAAGTGAACACAAATGTTTGAATGTGTTAGCTTGTGCTACACGTTACTTCGTGAATGTGTTAGCTTGTGCTACACGTTACTTCGTGAATGTGTTAGCTTGTGCTACACGTTACTTCGTGAATGTGTTAGCTTGTGCTACACGTTACTTCGTGAATGTGTTAGCTTGTGCTACACGTTACTTCGTGAATGTGTTAGCTTGTGCTACACGTTACTTCGTGAATGTGTTAGCTTGTGCTACACGTTACTTCGTGAATGTGTTAGCTTGTGCTACACGTTACTTCGTGAATGTGTTAGCTTGTGCTACACGTTACTTCGTGAATGTGTTAGCTTGTGCTACACGTTACTTCGTGAATGTGTTAGCTTGTGCTACACGTTACTTCGTGAATGTGTTAGCTTGTGCTACACGTTACTTCGTGAATGTGTAAGCTTGTGCTACACGTTACTTCGTGAATGTGTTAGCTTGTGCTACACGTTACTTCGTGAATGTGTTAGCTTGTGCTACACGTTACTTCGTGAATGTGTTAGCTTGTGCTACACGTTATTTCGTGAATGTGTTAGCTTGTGCTACACGTTACTTCGTGAATGTGTTAGCTTGTGCTACACGTTACTTCGTGAATGTGTTAGCTTGTGCTACACGTTACTTCGTGAATGTGTTAGCTTGTGCTACACGTTACTTCGTGAATGTGTTAGCTTGTGCTACACGTTACCTCGTGAATGTGTTAGATTGTGCTACACATTACCTCGTGAATGTGTAAGCGTGTGCTACACGTTACTTCGTGAATGTGTTAGCGTGTGCTACACGTTACTTCGTGAATGTGTTAGCGTGTTCTACACGTTACTTCGTGAATGTGTTAGCTTGTGCTACACGTTACCTCGTGAATGTGTAAGCGTGTGCTACACGTTACTTCGTGAATGTGTTAGCGTGTGCTACACGTTACTTCGTGAATGTGTAAGCGTGTGCTACACGTTACTTCGTGAATGTGTTAGCGTGTTCTACACGTTACTTCGTGAATGTGTTAGCGTGTTCTACACGTTACTTCGTGAATGTGTTAGCGTGTGCTACACGTTTCCCTATTAATGTGTTAGCATGTGCTACACGTTTCCCTATTAATGTGTTAGCATGTGCTACACGTTTCCCTATGAATGTGTTAGGGCGTGCTACACGTTTTCCTATTAATGTGTTAGCGTGTGTTATACCTTACCCTGCGAATGTGTTAGCATGTGCTACACGTTTCCCTATTAATGTGTTAGCGTGTGCTACACATTTCCCTATGAATGTGTTAGGGTGTGCTACACGTTACCCTGCGAATGTGTTAGCGTGTGCTACACGTTTCCCTATTAATGTGTTAGCGTATGCTACACATTTCCCTATGAATGTGTTAGGGTGTACTACACGTTACCCTGCGAATGTGTTAGCGTGTGCTACACGTTTCCCTATTAATGTGTTAGCGTATGCTACACGTTTCCTTATGAATGTGTTAGGGTGTGCTACACGTTACCCTGCGAATGTGTTAACGTGTGCTACACGTTTCCCTATTAATGTGTTAGCGTGTGCTACACGTTTTCCTATGAATGTGTTAGCCTTAACTTGTTTCCCAGTATCTGTCAAAATAGAGTATGACTTGTTTGTTACATTTGTTCAGCCGCCTAACCACACTGTCGAGCGCTTCTCACAGACAGACTTAAGAATGTTATCCAAAATAGAAACTAATAGCAGGCGACATTTGAAGCACTATGTTTAATAGGGACAAAACGAACGTTGATGACGTAGTTTCAAGAAGGAAAATCCTTCCAGTCGATTTCAAAATTAATGCGTTATCCTAGGCATAGCTGTATTTCTCCTGAAGACGCCATTGATCTTTGTAGCTCAACAGACGTAACAAAAAATGAAGCTGATGATAATATCTTCTCGCTGAAGTTTAGTCGTTAATTTAGATAATGGTATTAATTCTTGAATGCATTGAAAGTGAACTTTTATGAGACACGGTTACTAGTTAGTTGGAACTGTTTATGACTGAACGTTTGGTAAAATATGGCAGAATCCTAAATTGCACACAAACTAAGCTGTCTAACTACATCATAAAGCCAGTTTGAGTTACTCAGTGATATAAAAACTGTATCTCTAATAAATGTATCTAGGAAATTCATGAATATCGTAGGAAGCGACTAAGGAAAGTTGGGAATTTTCTAAGGAAGCTACAAAGGAAATTTCTTACTATTTGTCCTCTGACGTACCTGCTGCCTAACGGGTTAGTACGGAAGTGTCTTGGGCTAAGGAAGTAAAACCCTACAGAAATATTAGAGGTGACACCTAAAAGAAGTCGATGGCTTACTAAACTATTTTTTGGCATCTTCTGTAGTTCTGTTTATTCCCAACAATCGATAACAGATGCTGTAAAACTGAATAACAATAGTACTTACATAGAAACCAAGTTTTGTCGGAGTTTTACGATGATTCACAAACTATCGGACTATGGGGTATTGTAAGAAATTATAAATAACAGTACGCAAGACATTTTCAACGTTTCAACCTTAAGGTCTTTTTCAAGAAAATACAAACCGAACAGCGAATAAACAATTACAAAACCCAATAGAAACAGTAAAAACATATGCACTATTACAGAAGCAATAGACGGTCGACATTTAACATCACAGACGTCCAAGTTGACAATGACAAACATGTTCGCAAGTGTTGTCATAGAAGCATGTATTTAAAAAAAAAAAACCGAATAAAAAAAACTATACTTGAAAACAATATAGACAGCAATATAAATGTCTTGCACACTGTTATGTGTACGTTTTCGTACAAATACCCTATAGTCCGATAGTCTGCGAGTCATCGTAAAACTCCGACAAAACTTGTGTTTTACATGTTTGTTTCCAAGAGTATTGGCATTGTCTTTCTCTTGGAAGCGATAAATACTATATTAATGTAACATTGCTACTAGATAATCTAACAAATAGTAAAACTAATGTAAATAATAAATAACAATAAACAAAGGAACAAGGACTTCTCTACGTTACGGTCCAACAGGGATCTTTATCGTGAAACAAATTTAAGAAGGAAATAAAAACACACAATTATTTAATTATTAACAGTGTACAGAGTTAGTTTCCCCACTTCATCACCTTGCATTAGAAATGAAGGAAACGGATATTCTATTAAAGTTACAGTTCGGTGTATAAATGAAGTATTAATTTTTCAGAATGTTGTATTATGTTGATCTTTCATATATTTTTCAAATTATTCATTCCTGTTTTGTTCTATTTATGTAATATTAAAGAAATATCTAGGTTTTTTCGGTCACGTTAAGAGACATGACGGTATGGAGAGAGTGATATTGGAGGGGATGTTAAAAGGTAACAGAGGTGAAGTCTGACCAAAACGCCAGTGGAAAGATGGCATACATGAATGTCTGTACCTGTCCCTAAAGGAGGCGGGACAACTTGCTGAAGACCGAGGTCATACATGAATGCTTGTACCTGTCCCTAAAGGAGGCGGGACAACTTGCTGAAGACCGAGGTCATACATGAATGCTTGTACCTGTCCCTAAAGGAGGCGGGACAACTTGATGAAGACCGAGGAGAATTTAATAGATTCATAAGGAAGACTACGTTCTGGAAAAAAATATGTCACATGATGATGATGACTGTTCTACTACTAGAAGACGAACGTCAATCATGGCACGGCTAGATTAGTGCGTGTATTTAAGGCTTTCAAGAGAGTAGAACACCCAAGTCGCCCGTGTGATGCCGGGGCCCGAAAGGGGAGCAAAGAATAGCAATACTGTTTACCTTCCACGCATGTCGTAAAAGGAGACTAAGAAGGTTATGGGATGGAGTGGGCTGTCCCATCCCATATAGGGTCAGTGACCCAAAGCAATGCTGAAGTCGGATGTGTCAGGCCTAAAGGCGCAGATATCGCAGCAATGCTGTAAACCATGACACAACGAATACCGTTCTCCGGACTACATCCTACTAATGTGCAGGTTTGAGAATGAATGCAGAAGACGAAGAAGAAGAAGAACACTCAAGTTAATTCGGAAGAGACAAAAACAAAACAAAAAAGAAATCTGGGCATTTTTCTCCATCCCAAAATCTTCTTCATTCATGTCCAAACTACAAGATGGTTTTCTGATCCGGGATTCAATCTTACTCAATTCCTGATTAATAAGCCAAGTCCTTTCCTAGAGTAACCTTGCTCCCTGATCGCCAATAGCGTGACTCATCTTGACTTTTGTCTTCCCATTCATTGGCTGGGGACACAAAGTACACAATAAGTGACTCAATTATCACTTGAATTAGCCAATATTAGGGATCAGCCCGCAGAGCTATTTTGGAGGATTAGTTGCACAAACATCAAACTTTATTGATCTACCTCATATTCATCCTCACTAGCGAGGGAGGACAATCATTATCAGCATCAGCAACATTATTATCATTGTCATCCTAAAAATAATTATCATCATCATCATGAACATCATTGTTATCATTATTAACATCATCATGAACATCATTGTTATCATTATTATTGTTATTACTATCATCATTAACTTGAACATAACTATCATCAATAACAACGTGATAGTTTATGACGATCATCGCCTGAAATATTTATTATGATATCTGTAAATGAAAGAAAATGTCTACAACACAATGTTTCCATTTTACTCGAGAGTACACTCCAAATTTTTAAAATGTTACTACTGCAGCAAAACTATAATCCAAAACTAGAAATTGAAAATAGGGTATTGAAATTTGACTAACAGCCGAGACGTTCAGGAACACAGGGTATTGAAGGTTGACTTAACAGCGGAACGCACAGGAAAACAGGTTATTGAAGGTTGACTAACAACGGAAACGTTCAAGAAAACAGGGTAATGAAGGTTGACTAACAACGGCAACGCTCACGTAAACATAAACAAATGTTGTTCCTATGAAAAAAAAGCCAAAGATAATAAGTTTACATCAGGTTACTCTAACCATGTGATTTGATCATCGATAGCGCCGTACTGTACTCGTCGGTTGCGATATTGTGTTCTTGATTTTAAAAAAACTTTTAATGCGAAACACCGATTTGTGTGCGTTTTCATTTGTTTTCCCAGTAATTATCAAAACTTCATTACGCTGGTTCCATTTTTACCGTCCAATCTCCGTAATTTTCAGCAATCATCTCCTACAAAATGCGGTCTCTAATAATGTTCTTTCATCCCATTATTGGTCTAACGCTCAATATCAGAAAATTCTCCTGTTTAGCACTATCTACAAACCCAACCGAGGTGTAGGCTTTTAATTAGAATATCACAAACTGGCATAACCGAACATAGACACGCCAGTTACGCGGCATTAATTCATTTAAGTTAAATTAAGTAGTGGGGTGAGGTAACCCTTCGTACAGGAGAAGTAAGGTGCCTCCTTTTATCCGCCGCTAGTCTACAGGATACCTCATGGGCAGAGGTGGAGTAGCCGCTTAGCCCTCTCCCCCCCCCCCTTCACCTGATCAGAGTTATGTGAAGTCGCGACAAGTAGACGATGGATAGAGAAACGGCAGGCAGCTAGTTGATTTGTTCTTCAGCATGTTGTTTCAGAACTGATCACTACTTCAACTGTGCTAGACATGGGATAAAATTATGGACACAATGGCAGGATAACGCGTCCGGAATGGGCACTTCCCTCACAGAAAGAAACTGGTACCTAATGTTAGTATTAATGCAAACAAAATATCACTATCCACACACATATGATTGATAGCACACGAAATAGAAGTCTGTGGAAAGACATGATAACTAACGCGACACGGTATGGACCACAAGAAAGAATGATTGACATCACACGAAATAGAAGTCTGTGGAGGCATGATAACTTACGCCACACAGCATATACCCAGGGCCGGTCTTAGGCCATTGCAACCTATGCGGCCGCATTGGGCCGCGCACTTCAAAGGGCCAAAAATTCATATTAGAATTTATTTTATTATCCTCTTCCCTACCCAGACTGGGCCCTGCGCAATCCGTTTCGCATCGGGCACCGCAATTGTTAGGACCGGCCCTGCATGGACCACAAGAAAAAATGATTGAAATCACATGAAATAGAAGTCTGTGGAAAGATATGATAACTTACGTCACATGGTATGGACCACAAGAAAAAATGATTGAAATCACACGAAATAGAAGTCTGTAGAGACATGATAACTAACACGACACGGTATGGACCACACGGAAGAATGATTGACAGCACACGAAATAGAAGTCTGTGGAAAGACATGATAACTTACGTCACATGGCATGGACCATATAAGGAAACATACAATTTAGTATACCTATCCAGAAATTGCTATCAATCGCAGTATGATCTTCTACTAATCTAATTTATCCAAAGCCGATTTTAATTAAGCTTATATGATCTTAACCCGTGAACACGATATAACTCTTGGCTGATAAGGTTGATCCAGTTTTTCATTGGTCATTTTTTATAGCCAGTTAATTAACAAAAAAATGGATACGTCGAATCAGTCAAGAACAAAGGCTCGGTTATGGGTTAGTGCACGTGTCTTAAATAATCGCTCTTATCTACTTGCGTTTGCTCTCTCATAACCAACATGAATTGTCCCGTGGATTCCTCCAGGAAGGGTGAAATACGTTGTGCCGCCATTTGTTTTGTGTCATGCAGGCGTAGTACATCCGATAACGGCATCCTTTTAATTCAGGTAAGCTTCCCTAGCCTGTGACAGCCTTCCTATCTCGTGCATATCAACTCTACACCAAGACGTTTTATTACTGACTATGCCCTTGGCATTTTCAGGCTAAAAAATGTCCCTTGGTGGAAATTTTCGAGGAGACTGTAAGCAGGGGTTTAGACTTGGGTCGTCCACGTCTATCTCGTGCAAGAAATTAGCAAAACTTCATTACATTAGTTCCATTGTTTACCTTCCAACCTCTGTAATTGTCAGTAATCACATTCTACAAAATGCGGCCTCTAATAATGTTATTTCATCCCGTTATTGGTTCTGTCGTTAGTAAATTTGTCTTGCGTAATTAGACTGTCCATTACTCACTGTGTTCTCGGGTACTGACCCTCATCTCGACCGTGAATCTGGTTACAGAATAGTAAAATACTAAACAGTAAAGTTGGACTAAGGTTAATTAGTGCTCTTATTCTAAATTTCGTAATATTCATGGACATAGTCAACACCTCTTCCAAGTTTGAGCTTCTACATCCATTTTCTTCGCACCAGGATGATATGATAGTCTGCATTGTCCTTTCTACACTACCGAAAATACAACTGAAATACAAGCTTTAAGTACAGCTCCACGTTACACTTGGGAAAAGCTTAGAACAAATGTCTGGGAGTACATATTGTCAAAACATCTGACGGAATCAGTGTTGAAACTCAGACTCTGTAAGCAACGACGATGGAGAGCACGTTTTTGTCTTTGAGGATGAGCTAACTGTAGACTAACTCGACTGTCACCGTTGCCCGACACGGCTCATATAGAGTCAATTGGGTTCAGCACCCATGGGTACGAGGGGGGATAATGTCATCTTGTTTACACGAGAACTGTTTGCCAGCTGCGAAGTTATTCGTCGAGATAGGCGTAATCTACCTAAGAAAAATAATAATGTTACACACGGGATTTGAACCAGGTCTCCTGCCGAAGACGGATGTGTCGGACCATTGGCGCAAATAAAACGGCGGCTCAACGCATACCCATTTTCTGGACTATATCATGCAGGAAATCTAGTAGGGTCATTATCCAACTGCAAGAGAGACCTAATGGGAGTTTGAGAATGAACGCTGAAGAAGAACAGAACTAGGTCCGGTCAAATGACACCCAGTCGCCTCGCAACTATGTCAACAATGTATTGCTATCTGTATGTCGTTCAACCTGTCAATATTCATAATATATTGGGAATATACACGTTGTAAGTCTTGACTAAACTCACATCTGTTATTATGGATGCGGTGTGGTCAAAGACTGAAAACATATTGACTCACGTTGCTAGGCGGGAAGGTGCCATCTGAGCAGACCTTAATCACATCCTGTGTGCTGCATTATGATTTTTCTTTAATAATAAATTATCGATTCTGTTATAATAATCTATATACTTCCTTTTGTGATAAAAAAAACATAGGCCTACTACCGTGCTTAGGAATGGATTGGAAGGCCATTGCAAGTGGACGAGGTGTTTACGTGGAAAATGCGCAGATAGAACTTTTGCCTTCGGACGTGTTTGGCGACGCTGCAACGTCTTATTTGAACATGTAGCAACCATAGTCTAATTCGACTGCCCCATTGTCCAACACGAGAGTTATATAGATATGTCCCGTTGTCCAACACCAGATTTATATGGATAAGTCCCGTTGTCGAACACGAAAAGTATATGGAAAATATATATATAAATGAGAATTGTAAAATGCTACATCTATTCTATATTAATGTATGGCTCAGAAACATGGACAATAAACAAACAATTAAAGTACATAATTGAGGCCTTTGAGATGTGGATATATAGAAGAATTGAAGAACATCATGGACAGAGAAGAAAACAAAGAGGTTCTAACAACACTCAGTATGAAGAAAGAAATATTAAAGAAAATAAATATCAAATAAATAACATATTTTGGAGGCATTAAAGGACATGACACCTTGTTGAAGACCTTACTTGATGGTAAAGTCAAAGGAGGCAAGCAAGAGGTAGGCAGATATATAAGTGAGAGAGAAGCATCACAAGATAGGCAACTAACAGTCTTGCAGAGTGCACTACCAAAACAAGAGACAGAGGGTGTTTTAGGTCTGTTGCAACAAATCTTCGTTGCTGAGACTGCAGATGATGTCAATGAGTGGCATTATTTGTTTCGGTTTGTATAGAAAAGTTTAAATTGTAACTCATGATTTTTTTAATGTAAACTTGTAGATCGGTGTTGGCCAAGACTTTTTAGCTGCCATGGCGCGACAACAATAATTACGAGAGCACCCGAAAAAGAACACCTAGTTTGCAGCTTGACTGCAATATCTTCAATATTCGACCGGGAACATTTCTCGACTTCTGCATGGCTGTTAGATCAATCGTAGATGGAGCATCCATTTCAACCCTAAACCTCCTTAGTCGTTGTTTATGACATTCATTACAGGTCACATAATTGCTATTCTTTTCAAAGAGAGATGATGTTTAAAAAACAAATCTTATTGTCTATTTTCCTCTCCATCGAGACCAGCACCGTGCAGAGGTGATGGGGCTTAGTTCAGCCATCAGGGGCTGGAAACTAAGACTGGTCGGGCAGTCCCACTCGAGCAGGACCATAGTCCTGCCCTAGTAAGCAGAGTGCTGAAGACGGAGGCATCCAGCCAAAAGGCGCACAGATAATCAGGATGCCACGCACAAAACACAATGGAAACATGTCTACATCTATAAATAGTTATGGTGCCTGCCCTGTGGCGGACGTTCAGGCAGGGACGGTGCCGGGCCCTATACCTCGAAAGGGCCCAACCTCAGTTACTGGAAGTCCTTCTCAATTGCCCCGAGGAGCCAGGAGGCAAGGGAATAGAGCTATTGGCCAAACAAGCAAACGACCAATAAAAATAATGCACTGGAATGCTGAGGGTGTCAACAGTAAAAGAGATGGATACAGCAAAAAATTGGAACTTGAAAATGTCCTCAGTGAAGAACAAGTTAACATATGCTGTATCCAAGAAACACACCTCAGCAGCGACATAGCCTTCAAAATCAGAGGCTACCAGTGCTACCGATCTGACCGAAAGGACAGGCGAAAAGGTGGAATTCTGACACTTGTTAAAAACAATATCAGCGCATGTCAGCTGGAAGTATATATGGAAGGGGCAGAATACCAGATGCTCCACCTAAAAACAGACAGTGCAGAATTCCATCTCCTGAACTACTACTGCCCAAATGATAAACCATTGGCACTAGACACAATTCCAGACAAAGAGAGACTTATGGTGTGTGGTGACTTCAACAGCCACTCTCAGAGCTGGGGCTACAATCATATCGACAAGAGAGGTGAGGAACTTGAGAGCTGGCAGGATGAAAATAATCTCATCCTTATTAACCAGCCAGCAGACTCGCCAACCTTCTACTCGAGAGCATGGCACACCACCTCTACACCAGACCTGGCATTCCACTCACCAGGCTTGGAATGGAACATCACACGTGTTGTTGGAAAGCAGCTTGGAGGTAGTGACCACAGACCAGTATTTCTGGAAATCCACAATGAATTTACCAAGGACAGCAGCACGCTCACTAGGTGGAACTATAAAAGGGCAGACTGGAAAATGTACCAGCATTTAACCAGTGTTCTAGCTAAGGACATGAACTTGGACAAAGACATCAATAGAGCAGTGAGTGAATATAATAGATGTATACTACATGATGCTAGTAAAACCATACCCAGGGGGGCACGCAAAAACTACAAACCCTACTGGAATGATGAACTGGAAAAGCTGCAAAATGAGATGGAAACATCTAGACAGCAGGCTGAGAACAGACCTAGCCAAGAACATCACAACAAATATCAGCAAACAAAGGCTAAATTTCAAAGAGCCAAGTTACAAGCCAGACGGAGCAGCTGGAAAGAAAAAACAGAGTCGCTGAACCTAGAAAGAGATACTAGGAAATTATGGAAACTTGTAAAACAACTAAATGATGAAGGTACAGGGAGAAATACCAGGATCACACTTTATAAAGATAGAAACATTTTAACAGGTAAACATGCAGCTGATTACTTTGCAGATTCCTTTGCAGAAGACAATAACGTCAAAGTCAGCCCAGACAAACAACAGGAGGTTCGAGAGAACCAGCAAAACATTGCACAAGGTGAACCTATACCTGAAGTCATGGAGGCACCAATCACAATGAGAGAACTGGAGCATGCAATATCCAAATTGAAAATGAAAAAGTCCCCTGGAGCTGATGGAGTGTCCAATGAAATGATTAGAAACCTGGGAATTGCAGCAAGAGCAAAGCTACTGCAGATCTTTAACACAAGCTGGTCCACAGGTAATGTACCACAGGCGTGGAGAGAAGCAATAATGATACCACTCCTCAAATCAGGAAAAGATGGCAACACAGTCTCCAACTACAGGCCGATCAGCCTCACAAGCTGTCTATGTAAAACAATGGAACGCATTATCAATCTTAGGATGCAGTGGTACCTTGAAAGTGAAAACCTTCTGGTATCACAGCAAGCAGGTTTCAGACAGTGCTACTCTACTGAAGATCAGGCAACCTACCTCTCCCAAGAGATTGAGGATGCCTTCCAAGAAAAGAAACTGGTACTAGCAGCATGGATAGACCTCAGGAAAGCATTTGATAAGGTCTGGAAAGAAGGGCTCCTAAAGAAATTGCGAAATTGCAGGGTTAGCTCAAGAATGTACAAATGGGTAAAAGCATACCTGCATAATAGAAGAGCCAGGGTACAATTAGATGGTCGCAAGAGCAAGAAAGTTCTACTGCGTCATGGAGTCCCCCAGGGAGGAGTCCTGTCACCCACACTTTTCTTGGTTTACATCAATGACCTAGTTGCTGAACTACCATATGGGATCAAAGTGGCAATGTATGCTGACGACCTGGTGATCTGGTGCACGGAAGAACATGCAACAGTGGCCACTAAACAAATACAAAGAGCTATCGATGCCCTAACCTTATGGGCAAATAGATGGTGCGTCAGCATTAACACAGATAAGTGCAGCACTACACTCTTTACCCTCTCACCAAAACAAAAAGCTGGTCATATCAAGATAGATGGAGAGCTCTTGAAAGAAGACAAACAACCCACATACCTCGGAGTTACTTTTGATGATAAGCTGACATGGAAGCAGCACATAAACAAAGCAACAACAAAAGCCAGGAGGAACCTAGCTATCCTGAGAAAACTAAGTGGAACCACATGGGGAGCCAGTGGAAATATACTCAGTAAAGTTTACCAGCAAGGCATAAGACCACACCTGGAATATGGTTCAGCTGCGTGGTGTCCTGCATCAAACACCACATTACAAGATCTAGATAAAGTGCAAAACCAGACACTTAGAATAATGTTGGGAGCAATGAAATCAACACCCATAGCAGAGATGCAGAAAATGGGAAGAATGCAAACACTTGGCGAACGCAGAGACACAAAAGTACTAATTCAAGCAGAAAAGTTTCAGTGTATGCCAAGTCATCCAATGAAGGAAAGATTCCAAAATCTAGCAATGGGGCGACTGAAAAGGAGCAGCTTTATCCATCAAGCTAAACGACTCCGTAGACAACTTACAGACCTACCTGAAGTTGACAGCCCCTTAAGGTCTGTACCAGAACAAACCCCGTGGAGTGAAAGCCATGGAATGCCAATATACATTCAGACCCATGTGAAAGGAATACTAAGCGAGGACGAACAGAACAGTGTGCAGCGAATGACAGTCACCCTCAGTTTCCTGGATGAGGAATATCCACAAGATATATGGGTCAGAGTGTACACAGATGGGTCAGCACAGAATGCTGTGAGGAATGGAGGTGCAGGTGTATATATAGAATATCCACACAAGCCTAGAGATACAATCAGAACACCGACAGGAAAATTCTGCAATAATTATGATGCAGAAATCCAGGCAATTAGTGTGGCAGCTAAAAAACTGCTGAACTCCAACTCTGGCCTACAGCCTGTGGTATTCCTGACAGATGCAAGGTCAGTGCTTCAAGCTCTCCAGTCTGGAAAACTAACAGACTTAAAAAAACTACTTAGCGAATTGTCTTACCAGTATAGGGTAACCATGCAGTGGATACCCTCTCACTGTGGAATACCAGGAAATGAAAAAGCAGACCAACTGGCTAAGGAAGGTGCTGCCGAAGACCAACCAGATATACCAATCACCTACCATCAGAAAAAACAGATGATAAAGTCAATAAGAAAGCCACAAACACCAACACAAGATGACTATCACATTATGAACAGATCAGAACAAGTTATAATTCTACGTCTCAGAACAGGACACAACCGACTCCGCAGTCACATGTATACAAAGTTCAAGATTGGCAACACGGCCATGTGTACATGTGGACAGGCAGCACAGAGTGCCAAACATATACTTCAAGAGTGTTCTGAGCATGAAATGCTGAGGCAGACATATTGGCCAGAGGAAACAACACTGGAATCAAAGCTCTATGGGACACTGTATGAACTACAAAAGACAGTGAGTTTTATTAAGGAGACAGAATTACAGATATAGACATGTTTCAAGTGAACGAAAGAAGAAGAAGTCTACTTTCCTAAAGGAGCATTTTATATTATGTGGAAATAAAGGTCGTTTTGTCATAGCAGTCGCCACGACGTGAATATTAACAATTTATATTTTTCCTCCAAAATACAAAGATTTTGTTACAACTGCTGTTTGAACTCAATATCTCACGGTTATGAGACCTGTGCTCTTACTATTCTGACACGGGTTCCACGTAGATGAGAAAGAGTTTGATATCATGCTATTGCTGAATCAGCAGTGGAGATTATACCACTATACGTCAGTGGAGATAGAATACGGTGGAGATCAATACACACAAAAACATCTTGCACAAAGAATGTTATTAGTTTACTGTCGCTCTAGTTCAGCCATGTTGGTTTCTTCCCTGTCACTAAAGTACTTTGAGTGTATGCGTGATCGTTCACAATATAAGACCTACGGTATAATGGAAATCATGCCTTATTAATGACTCAAGTAACTATTCCCGTGATTTCCATTCCTCACTATGATTATACTCTGTGTGCCAGCCAATGCACATTAAGGAACTCGCACAAAGTGAGTAATTTAGAAGGCTCAATTTCCCCATTAGCTAATATGTCTTATATAAGCGGTTGGTGACATCTCGAGCGGAACTAGAACTTGGTTCAAATCACGCAGTAGGTAAAAGTGATTCTGGGTCGTTTACAAAACAACGCTAACCTATTGGACGTATCTATATTGCCTAAAAATCACCGAAGTCAAGAAATGTTGGGTTGAACACTACTCCCTGAATACTACTAAGTATCGTGACCGTTGTTTAAACTAATTAGATTGATAACCCATTTTACGTCACCGAGTAAGACCAATCCGACTATTGCTGTGATTTTCGTTAGCTGGCGAAATAAATTATAAATAAATTGGCAAATGAACAGCGTGGAAATAGTCCGAATAGTCAAACCCAGTGACGTTTGCACACAAGGTTTTATAAATGAAGTGTACTAATCAGGACCGGATTTAGACTTGATGAGCCCTAAGCTATTTAAGATATATGGGGCCATAAGCTATTTGAGATATATGGGGCCATTTAACAATTAAGAAGTAGTAAAAAAAAAGTAAAGTAACCTATTGCATTTATTAATGTCGTAGGGGTGTGAGATGTTAGCGATCTCACATTTCAGAGGTTCTGCAAATGAGGGCGGTAGCCATCTCTTCTACCTCGCAGTCTTTACTTTCCGGATTAAACCGGTACCCAATTAAGGCTAGGTCGACCTGGGAGCCGTTGCGATCTGAAAAATATTTTTAACTGGGGAATGAACCCAGGACCACTCATGTGCGAAGCCAGTGCGCTAACCACTGCGCTACGCGGCTCCATAAGAAGTATAGGCCTATAGAAAGTGAAATAATAAATCTTTAACAAAAGAAAGGAGGGGCCCTAAGCTATAGTTTGTGCAGCTTATACATAAATCATGCACTGGTACTAATAGTTAAACACTCACTTCTAGAATGTTTACAAATTCATTGATTAGTGCGGCATACTTCAAGATTAGCACAGATGATAACTTGTTTGTTGCGTACAAGAATACAAAAAAGTAGTTCATACACGACCTGACTAAGATTGATCGCTGAGCCACTGAGACAGTATCCAGGTTTAGATCATGTTACCAGCTTGGCTAATCCTCTTGAGATTACGTGAATGCTTGTTAGAATCCTTTCGTTTCTTATTAAAAAATATTACACCAGATGAAGGCTTTCTCCAGAATCACGACCGTCTACAGTTTAAGACGTTTTGGCAAATCCATTCTTCTTAATGAATAATGTTATGATTCCCGTGATTTTTTTTGGCTGTCACACAAAGTATAATCATAGTGTCCAGTGAAATTCACGGGAATAGTCAAAAACTCATAAAAAGGCCTTGATTTCCCACTAGCCAGTGGGTCCTATCTTATAGATGAGCATGCCCAGAATAGTCCTGCTCGATCCCGAACATCATCACTTATCTTGGCTGAATGTGTGTCAGCGAATAGCAGGGAATCAAGTCTAATCAGCTTGGGTAAGTGACTCTAGTTGGGATCTTCCCACAAGACTATCCTGGTACAGGACTTAACACTAAACACATCTAGAGAAACATCGCCAGAAACACAATCAGACGAACATGAGTAGCCACGACAAGACGACCGTCTGTGAGAAGCAGAAATAAATATAATGGAAGTAGCCTTGTCCTCAAATCTCTTCTACAGAATATTGCTTTCTTACCTTGAATCTGCTCAACACGTGCAACTTTGAAAAATGGACGCCATAGACTGACTGGGTATGCCATTTCCTTAACGAATGTCTTATGTCGAACATATTGTTTTCTCCCATTTGTCCTAATGTCTGGGACCAGTTTTCAGTCCTGGTTAATTGATCCAATATGCTTCATGTACATTGATTTTGATTCAGGTCCGTTCAGATAGCACCTATTCGTCTCGTAACTTGAGTTCACATCAGGATTTCGGGGATCTCCCTGGTTAAGCTGTTCGCCTTGTGCTAAAAAACTCGCGAGTTCGAAATCCTTTCGCGTCTTCTTGTTTATAAAGTAGATTGTGTTTAGATCCCTGGGGATATCGTTCTACGGTGATACGAAGCTACAGAATTACGATCTGTGAGTTGTAATCTCGACAGGCCGCGTACCGCTTTGTTGAGAGGGAATGAGTACATATGGGGTAACCCGAGTACAATGAAGTCAATCCTCTACACATTTTCATCCTTTATGGAATACGGACAAATTGTTGACTCAAATCCAGTTTGCTTAATTATGATTTAAAAAAAAAAAATAATAAATCCCCGATGCTTCTTTATTTTATTAATCATTCAGAAACATTTGATCCATGTTGCAACATTTGTAACAGATACCGCAAGAAAAACATCACTTTCTGTTAACACATCTGATTCTTAGTAAGATTGTTACGTTCATCAGTACAGTTTCAGAAATGAAACACTAAGTAATTAATGCCAACAAAAATAATATAGAAGATTACATTGTGAAACATCTTACTTTTTTATACAGAGATGTAGTGGATGTAATGTAATATTGGAATGACGTCAGATATAGGACATAAAATGTTGGAATTACGTCAAATGCAGGACATGACATGACGTCACATAAAGACATAAAATATTAGATGGTCGCAAAGAGAGGATAAACAATATTGGGTACAGCACAATGTTCCGTCACATGTTTAATTATTTCCCTTGTCTAAGTTTGTCAATTTCATGTTCATCATTTAATACTAAAAATATTTATTTATTAAAAGTTGAGGTTCAGGTTAGTTATGTAAAACACAACTATTCTAACCCAAACCCTAAAATAAATTAATATTTAAATTATTAAATAATGAACATGAAATTTACAATCATAGACAAGGAAAATAACTCGGCTATGTGGCGGCGTCTACTTGTACTGTACCAATATTTGTATATGAAACCACGTATACGGTATCATGTGTGAAAACCTCACATTTCAAAGTTAACATAGATAAACACGTCTGCTATTACTTACACTGTGAAGTGTAATGTCCTCATTGTATGAACAATCTTCCAAGCATTATTCCTTTAATCCAGGGGAAGAAGCTAGAAGAAAAAAAAACATTTGGTAATTATTTATACTAACATTTCGCATGTGAAATGTCTAAATGTTTCATTATTGGTATATCAGGCCAACAGTTATAAGCAACAAACTCTCAGTAAATGATGTGTCAACATAGTCAGCCTTTATTTTTGTGGAAGTCCCCACATTGTACAATGAAGTATCCCTTTGTTGTGCAACATTAACATAACCTAACATTGCACATCATGCTGGAGGAACCAGATTAGTTTCGGCTTTGACCATTGCCCTCTATGTAAAATTATAGGTGGTGCCCTGGCTATCAATAGATGACGACTTATAGATATTAGTGAAAAGCAACTATGTGCAAAACGGAAACATTTTCTGGGGAAAGCCTAAATTCAGACACATCTTTTATATCCGCAAAAATGGATACTCCTATTTGATGGTGGAAAATGCATAGCTGGCTGCCATAAACATCCCACTGACGATACCAGGAATTGAATTGTTATGGACATCTTTGACATCTCTGTCTCCGTAGTTGTAACCTTCGATAACAGTTATCATGTTGTTCCGACAGGCCAACGTTGTGCTTGAACTAGTTACTAAACAAAAAAGAAACCTGTCGTAAGGGCCAGAGTTGTGCCCTGATGTCGACGTCTGTTTCAGCGGCATTTTACTCGAAACACCATCAAGTCGGATGGCTGCTGGAACAGAAGGCGGAACACTTATGGAAATGCTCTACGCTCTGTGAGGCCAGTTTCTAATCAAGAACGAAGATCAAGAAGAATATTTGTCAGGAAGAATGATTGTCAGGAAAGCTGAAGTTCATGACTTCAACTATGGAGGCTGCAGACAGGCAGAAACAAAATCTCTAGAATTTACCCCCTCTGAGTAGGAAACTTCTTATCATGGAGATGAACACCGCAGAGAGTTGATTTTTTAAATATAAAACTTCTGTGAACATATGAAGTAAGAGCTAATTGTGTGTAACTTTAAAGGATCGAAATCGTAACAGCAACATAAATTTCAACATACCCCGTAACAGCAACATAAATTTCAACATACCCCGTAACAGCAACATAAATTTCAACATACGAGCAATGTTATGCTATTTTATATATGTTATATTAAATGTATTTTACAGACACATCGATGACAGGTCACTATTGTAACACAACTGTAATCTGACAGTCGAAAATTCAAAATGAGTGAAATTACGTTTTCTAATCACTTGTATGTAGCACAGAGGAAAACACACAAATAGACGTTTCAACCTATTTCAGGCCAGAGTAACCATGTAAATTATATGGTTTTGTTAAGTACACGGTAGGAGTGAGTCACTTACACACAAGCTAAGTACACGGTATAAATGAGCAACATTACAAACACACATTACAAGGTAGGAGCAAGTTACATAACACATGAATGTCCAATGAAATTCACGGGAATAGTCAAACTAGTCATAAAAAGGCTATGATTTTCTACTAGCCAGTAGGTCCTATCTTGTAGATGGGCACGTGCAGAATAGTCCTTCTCGATCCCGAACATCATCACTTATCTTGGCTGAATGTATGTCAGCGAATAGCAGGGAATCAAGTCTGATCAGCCTAGATAAGTGGCTCGAGATCTCCCCCACAAGAGTATTCTGGAACAGGACTTAACACTAAACACATCTAGAGAAACGTCGCCAGAAACACAATCAGACGAACATGAGTAGCCACGCCAAGACGAGTTACATAACACACAAAATACTTACATTGTAGAAGTGAATCATATTACACTCAAAGTAATCAAGGTCGTATATATGAAAAGGATGGTTGAAAGGTCAACTCCCGCCGCCCCCACCCTCATTAAATCATTTAATCAATGAAGCGCCATGCCAAGTGGTCTTGTACATCTTTGTGCGTCTTGTGTTGTTAATAAATTCAGTTGGTGACATTCTCTTGTGCCACAGTGACAACCCATCCTTATATTTCTCTCTTTATCTTCCTCTGTCTCTTCTCCCCATGATATTTCCGTTGGTTACTAAATGTTCAAGTTTAGCTCTTCTCATTATATGCCCTAAAATACTTGACTCTCTGATTCTAATTTTGCTATAATTTTGTCTTTTTACTCCAGCATCTCTTCGAACTTCTAAAATAATTTTCTTTTATGTCCACGGAATTTTCATCATTCTTCTAAAAATCAACATCTCAGTAGTCACTTTGAGCTTTTTTCGTTTACCGTACATGCTTCAAATCCATAAAAGAAGTATTGGTTCAAAATAAAACCATAGAATTCGAATTCGCATATAAAATGATATATATTTTAATTAATTATACAATCAGAACACCGACAGGAAAATTCTGCAATAATTATTATGCAGAAATCCAGGCAATTAGTGTGGCAGCTAAAAAACTGCTGAACTCCAACTCTGACCTACAGCCTGTGGTATTCCTGACAGATGCAAGGTCAGTAATTCAAGCTCTCCAGTCTGAAAAACTAACAGACTTGAAAAAACTACTTAGCGAATTGTCTTACCAGTATAGGGTAACCATGCAGTGGATACCCACTCACTGTGGAATACCAGAAAATGAAAAAGCAGACCAACTGCTAAGGAAGGTGCTGCCGAAGACCAACCAGATATACCAATCACCTACCATCAGAAAAAACAGATGATAAAGTCAATAAGAAAGCCACAAACACCAACACAAGATGACTATCACATTATGAACAGATCAGAACAGTTATAATTTTTCGCCTCAGAACAGGACACAACCGACTCCACAGTCATATGTATACAAAGTTCAAGATTGGCAACACGGCCATGTGTACATGTGGACAGGCAGCACAGAGTGCCAAACATATACTTCAAGAGTGTTCTGAGCATGAAACGCTGAGGCAGACATATTGGCCAGAGGAAACAACACTGGAATCAAAACTCTATGGGACACTGTGTGAACTACAAAAGACAGTGAGTTTTATTAAGGAGACAGAATTACAGATATAGACATGTTTCAAGTGAACGAAAGAAGAAGAAGAAGAAATTTATTAATTAATTGTAATACATATAACATCATAATTATTAACTACTGGAAAAGCAAAAACATGGTAAAAAGGCACCATTCTCCTCCTTCTATCTTGAAAAATCGTTAAAACTAAGAAAACTGAACTGATATAAAAAAAAATTAGAGCTGAACAATTTTTCAAACACATTTTTATAGAAAACCTGACCAGATACCCCCTCTCCCTAGCCAAAGTAGTATCCATGGTTAAACCTGACCAGATACCACATTGTCAAGGTAATTTCTATGGTGTAATATACATATTAAGTTCATTGTGGCGGCATGGCACAGAACGTATCTGTGACTCCCAAGGTACCGAGTTCGAAACCCACAGGCAATTGTGCACCCGGACCGTTCAGAAAGCAATGTAAAACTAATCAACGTATTTATACAGCCAAAAAATTGCGTGGTTGACGGACTATCCTGAATAGGATATAATAAGTTCAGTTTATAAAACTGTTCGGATAATTTTATCTTGAAAAGACACACGTGTAACAACCAGGCCTTGAACGTCTAGTTCAGGGAACAAAGATTAGGACCTTTGCCTTCTTTCCATGCATGTCGTAAGATTAAAAAAAGGAAGGTTAGATACAGGATGACAAGCTGTTACCTGTGAAAGATATTTTATCGAAGCTGCATGTTTTGTATGATTTCAAACTTTTGTCTTCTATCAAATCGTTTCCATGCATAAGGAAGTGATGCAGGACATTGGGCAGTGCGCCCTTGCTCTTTTTATATTCAATACACTCATACGTGTGGGATATATGTGTACCATCATTGCAGACGAGTTCACAGATCTGACAGAAAAATGATGAACTAGTGGGTCTAGTAGTATATGCTACACTCCTGACAATATGTGATGATCCGGTGGTACCAGAGCCCAGAAATGCCTCATTTCAGGGTTTAGACATGCACCTATACATCTCCTATTGTTTATTGCCCAGATTATTTTTCCTATTCTTCGATCAATCACGATGCATTCAGTTCGATATATGTCTTGTACAAAGCGGTTTGTTTTAGGCCGCTGTAGGTTCTTGACACACTTATTTATGACGCATCTTTCCTGCTACTACGCAATTATTGATGACGATTCTATACTGCTACTACACAATAATTGATGACACATGTATGTTGCTACTACACAATAATTGATGACTCATCTAAGCTGCTACTACACAAAATATGATGAAGCATCTATACTGCTACTACTATACTGCTACTACTATACTGCGATAAATCACTATGCACCCAGCCCAATATTTGGCGTATATAGAGTGGTTTATTTGAGGTTGAGGTTTCCAAGCTATGTAGTTTACAGACTTTCCTTCTGTAAAGGCGTGGAAAGAAAATATAGCATCAAAAACGATGCTATCAGGAAGAATGCACGAAAACAGTTTTGGTTTTAATCAAGAAACAGTGCGTTAAATTGTTAGGTCACATAAGGAGATAGCTCCCAAACAACCTACAGCAAAGAGTTATAAATCTCTGCTAGAACAGGAAAAAACGGTGAGCAGACCCAGAAACGTCGGCGTTGTCAGATAACATAGACAATTAATACAACACTTTGAGCGGCGCACACAATGTCAAGACAGCTTTTCCAAAATTGACGCTGAAAGGCACATGATAGTGACAAGTAACAGTGAAAGTGTCTTTCATGTTGTAATTTTAACTTAAAATAGGATTTGCCTGGGTAAGTGGTTTTCTGTAGTAACCAATTTTTTTACTAAATGATACATGAAGTGGCTTTAAATAGAAGTCTTTAAATAGATGCATCACCTGCGTACACTGGAAGTTAAATAGCGCATTTATTGCACGCACAGCAGTTTTTTCCCGGTCTTTTTAATTTCGTGAACTGCCGTGTGCTTTTTAAAGTATGCAACTTTCATACAGGACCTCCGATTGTATCGTCTATACAACAGGTTAAAGTTTTTAACATCACTAATTTTACAGACACCCTTAACATTCACTTACTTACTGTATGGATCACAAAGCTAACTTCAGAAGATCTGCACGTCTTTAAGAATAGCAATGTGCTGACAAGAGTAGAACTACACATGAGCATTTGGATATCATCAACAACAACAGTACTAATTAACTGTCATGAACCTCTTCACATGTTATTTTAGGATCCGCCTTCATCTCGAGCACAGAACATCAGAACTTAGACTCTAAAGCTTGCTGATTCTCAACGCAAAAGAAATCGCTACTGTCTTCGACACTGTACTCTTGATTAAAATGCTCCAACAGTCACTTAGACCAACCCAACAGCTGGTAAGCCGATAAATAACTCATTATTCACATGCATTCTAAATATAATAAGGCAGATCTGGAAACCTTTAACGACATAACAAGTGCTTCTGATGGATAAACACCAGGCCTTGGTTGATTGCAAAGAAACTATAACAAAAAAAAAAAAAAAAAAAGGAAACTATCGAAACATGGCCGTCCGCAGAATAAAATACCTCTTCACTCTAGAAAGTGAACAAGCCTTCATTCATTAAGTTTTTGAATATTGTCGAGCATTTCGTTGGTCACTATATATTTGAAATCACTATTTTTGACATGAAACGTATTCTATGCAGACGTATTTTATGATGCAGATGGTCATTGTCGAAGACACAAACAATAGCATACTATAGATTGCACAAACACAAGCACGCCGTCTATTGCACAAGCACACACACACACACTGTCATAGCACAAACACACGCACCGTCATGGCTCAAACACAAGCACGCCGTCTATGGCACAAGCACACATACACCGTCTATAGCACAGACACACACACGCCGTCATGGCACAAACACAATTATACCGTATATAGCACAAAGACAATCATACCGTATATAGCACAAACACAGTCATACCGTATATAGCACAAACACAATTATACCGTATATAGCACAAACACAATCATACCGTATATAGCACAAACACAATCATACCGTATATAGCACAAACACAGTCATACCGTATATAGCACAAACACAATTATACCGTTTATAGCACAAACACAATCATACCATATATAGCACAAACACAGTGATACCGTATATAGCACAAACACAATCATACCATATATAGCACAAACACAGTGATACCGTATATAGCACAAACACAATCATACCATATATAGCACAAACACAGTCATACCGTATCTAGCACAAACACAATTATACCGTATATAGCACAAACACAATTATACCGTATATAGCACAAACAGAAGCACACTGTCTATCGCACAAACGCGAGAAAATCGTCGATCGCACAAACTAGAGCACACAGTCGATCGCACAAACACGCACGCCTTCATGGACATTTCATCAGCAAATACATACATAATACTCGGAACTTATTTTTAGTATCTATCTGAAGTAACCTGGTTGTGAATCAATATTAGATCAAAGAACCTGCTGCTGCGCCGAAGAGTATTATCAGATTACTGAACTGGTGACGATCTTGTCTGGTTAGCTGGTTCTTTCAAGCTTGTGAAAGTTTCAAAGAGAATTCGCAATTCGTTTAGTCAAGCTGTCTCTTTGATAATGTTAAATAACAAAACACAACAAAAAACTTAAGAAACAGCTATGGAGAGAAAGAGATAGAGAGAGTGTGTGTGTGTGTGTGTGTGTGTATAAATTCAAAAGAATCATGCTTAGACGCGTGTCGGCAAAAAGAAAGAATAAGAAGAGATTCAGAAACTGCGATGGGTATTCATGAGCCGTTTAGCGCAGTGGTTAGCGCACTAATTTCGCATATGTGTGGTACTGGGTTCATTCCCCAGTTGAGGCGAAAATGTTTTTCAGATCGCAACTGCTCACGGTCGACCCAGCCGTAAAATGGGTACCAGATTAATCCGGGAAGTAAAGACTGCGAGGAAGAGGAGACGGCTACCACCCTCATTTGCAGAGCCACTGAAATGTGAGATCGCTAACATCTGACAGCCCTACAGCATTAATAAATTATATGGGCTACTTTACTTTTTTACTATGGGCATTCATATATATATATATATATATATATATATATATATATATATATATATATATATATATATATATATATATATATATATATATATATATATATATATATATATGGCTAACGTCAGTGTCTGTTAGCAATTTGATGATACGAGCTGAACACGTGTTCAGAACTAACTGTAACTTGGAGATGCAGAAGTGTCTGTCAGCAATTTGATGATGAGATTAGGAGGCAATAAAATCCAACGTTCTCATATGCTCTGATTCTTCCGTCTGAATGTGGAACTCGACTGAAGATCCATATCCAGGTTAAATCACTAGATAGTATTTAAGAATGGAACCAAACCAGGAAGAAGACAGTCGATATACTTTCTTTTCTGACTATCTTCTCTCCATTTTCTCTAGTTACAGTAGAATTGTCTAGCCATCTTCTCTCCACTTTCTCCAGTTACAGTAGAATTTATTGCTCCCAAAGATGCAAATGTAATTTTGCTACAAATAACAAACAAACATATTGACATACAATCGATTACAATTACAAGAGCAATCACACCGAAATAAACCAAGAAGAAGAATGGTTTAACGTTTATAATTACACAGTATATATTGTAACATAACAATTTACTGTGAAAATTGAACAACGAACTTAGACCGTAATAAGAAATTCTGCAGTGAGTTTACACCAGAAAAAGGGACCGTAATTAGACGTAAAGAAAAACTTCACAAGTGGGGTTTTTCCAATAAATATTCTTTATTCATGTTTTCTAAGCACTCGAATACCGTTCATGGTCCACGAATGTTCTTTGGTATTTTTTTTTTTTTTTCTCTCTCTCTCAGATTTATACCGTATACAGTGTTAAGACAGTGAATGTACACTCTATAGAGAGATTTGCCATGTTGAAGATGTACACTCTATAGAGAGATTTGCCATGTGGAAGATGTACACTCTATAGAGAGATTTGCCATGTTGAAGATGTACACTCTATAGAGAGATTTGTCATGTGGAAGATGTACACTCTTTAGAGAGATTGCCATGTGGAAGATGTACACTCTATAGAGAGATTTGCCATGTGGAAGATGTACACTCTATAGAGAGATTCGCCATGAGGAAGATGTACACTCTATAGAGAGATTTGCCATGTTGAAGATGTACACTCTATAGAGAGATTTGCCATGTGGAAGATGTACACTCTATAGAGAGATTTGCCATGTTGAAGATGTACACTCTATAGAGAGATTTGCCATGTGGAAGATGTACACTCTATAGAGAGATTTGCCATGTTGAAGATGTACACTCTATAGAGAGATTTGCCATGTGGAAGATGTACACTCTATAGAGAGATTTGCCATGTTGAAGATGGACTGCTGCATGTTATGTTCGCTTTGAGTTTATATTAAGGCTTGCTATTGATTCTCTAGAAATACTGAACGTTTTTAAGTTTTAATCTCTGTAAGGGTTTATAAATCCTGCCGTAGCGATTTTCCGAATATTTAATAATAAATGTAGTAATGTTTGCATTTACTCAATAACACACCCATATGTTCCGTGGTTTGAAAGTGTAGCAAAGAATGCAATATTGGTTACCTTTCGCGCATGTCGTAAGAGGCGACTAAGGAGTTTGTGAGGTGGAGTGCCATTCTGAAGTCGGATATTTCACGCCTAAAAGTGTAAATGTCGCAGCTAAGCTGTAAACCATGCCACAACGTACTTCGTTCTCTGGACTACATCCTGTTAATCTGCAGGAGTTTGAGAGCGATCCCAGGAGAAGAAGAATAAGAAGAAGTAAATAACATGTATGCTATACTGTATATTACAAAAGCATATATTCTGTTAATTAAAGACTTCTAGTATCATTGTACCGCCGAGTACGGATGTGTTGGGCCATTGGCGCAAACAAAACGGCAACACAACTCATTTACATTCTCTGGACTATATTCAACTGGAAATCTTGTAGGACCATTGTCCTGTTACAAGACGAATCCAGCGGGAGTTTGAGAATGAACGCTGAAGAAGAAGAAGTATCATTGTGGGGGGGGGGCTGTCCACACATAGAGGCAACAATTGTTTTTTATTTTCACCCACCCTCCCGACCTTGTCAAAAGAATGTCCAAATTTCAGGAATCTCTCCTTATATCTGTGATATTATGTTCAAAATTCTTACCGCCTTCCCCTTCTTAAAAGAAATTTTAGCAATAAAAATACAAAAAATCTACATGATTTATTAACAAATTTTAATGTTTTTCAGAGTCAAACAAAATAGTTGGTGTATGTAAAAAGTATTGTTGACTTCAACTTCTGTCAAACCCCCATCCGACTTGTCAACATCTATTAAACTTTTTCAAATTTTTTCGCTTCCAAATTGTTAACAAGATTTATAAACTATTCTGTTTGGACCAAGATGTTAGATAGGTAGATGGATAGAAAGGTAGGTAGGTAGATAGATATAGATAGATAGATGGATAGAAAGGTAGGTAGGTAGATAGATAGATAAATAGATGGATAGAAAGGTAGGTAGGTAGATAGATATAGATAGATAAATAGAAAGGTAGGTAGGTAGATAGATGTTATGTTATGTTCCTCCAGGGCCATAGGCGGCGCATAGGGCAGAAACCATAGCTTTCCATTTCTGTCTTTGTGTTGCCAGGTCTTTCAATTGTTGCGTGTTGTTTAGGTTCATTGACATGCCTTCTCTATTAATGGTTCTTCGTAGAGTTTCTCTAGGTCTCCCTCTTCTTCTTACTCCAGGTGGCACCCAATATAGTGATTGCTGGGGAATTCTTAGGCTGTTCATTCTGAGAACATGGCCGATGTAAGTCCAACGCCTTTGTCTAATGAAAGAAGATATATAGGTTTGTTTGCTTTCCTCTCTTATAGTAGTGTTAGATTTAAAGTCACTCCACTTAACGTTCAGAATGGTACGTAGGCATTTGTTTTCAAAGGAGTCGAGTCTTTTATCTGTTGCTTTTGTGGCTTTCCAACTTTCGCACCCATATGATAGAATAGGGATGATGTTGGAGTTAAATAACTTGATTTTCTTAGTGTGTTTGACTTCCATATGTTGCGTAGTTTATTGAAAGCACCCGCTGCAAGGGCAATACGGTGTAAAATTTCTTTTGATGAGTCTCCATCCAATGCTAGATTGGTGCCTAAATATGTAAAATTGTTGACTTTTAATAATGGAACATTTTGAATTTCTATGTTGTCGTTGGATCTCGTAAAATCTAGTATATGAGTTTTTGATGTGTTGATTTTCAACCCTATCTGATTTGAGTAGTGTTGGAGATTGTCAAGCTTAGATTGAGCATCTGTGTGGTTTGCGCTCAACAGGGCTAGGTCATCTGCGTAGTCAAGATCTTCGAGAACGGTATTATTAATCCATTTTATTCCTGTCAGCTCATTTTCAGTGCTCTTTCTCATGACCCAATCAATAGCGACGCAGAAAAGTAATGGGGTAGATAGATATAGATAGATAAATAGAAAGGTAGGTAGGTAGATAGATATAGATAGATTAATAGAAAGGTAGGTAGGTAGATAGATAGATAAATAGATGGATAGAAAGGTAGGTAGGTAGATAGATATAGATAGATAGATGGATAGAAAGGTAGGTAGGTAGATAGATATAGATAGATAGATGGATAGAAAGGTAGGTAGGTAGATAGATAGATAAATAGATGGATAGAAAGGTAGGTAGGTAGATAGATATAGATAGATAAATAGATAGATAGATAGATAGATAGATAGATAGATAGATAGATAGATAGATAGATAGATAGAAAGGTAGGTAGGTAGATATAGATAGATAGATAGATATAGATAGATGGATATAAAGGTAGGTAGGTAGGTAGATAGATAGATAGATAGAAAGGTAGGTAGGTAGATAGATATAGGTAGATAGATAGATAGATAGATAGATAGATAGATAGATAGATAGATAGATAGATAGATAGATAGATAGATAGATAGATAGATAGATAGATAGATAGATAGATAGATAGATAGATAGATAGATAGATAGATAGATAGATAGATAGATAGATAGATAGATAGATAGATAGATAGATAGATAGATAGATAGATAGATAGATAGATAGATAGATAGATAGATAGATAGATAGAAAGATAGGTAGGTAGATAGATATAGATAGATAGATGGATAGAAAAGTAGGTAGGTAGATAGATATAGATAGATGGATAGAAAGGTAGGTAGGTAGGTAGATAGATATAGATAGATAGATAGAAAGGTAGGTAAGTAGATAGATATAGATAGATAGATACAATCAACACTGAGTTTTTGGAAGATTCTAAGCATATTCTGCGGGAGGGGGGGGGGATACAAACTAACCAAGAATGTCTTACACAATGTCGATAAGATTACACGAATATTAAGATTATAAATATGATAAGATTACACGAATATTAAGATTATAAATATGATAAGTTTACACGAATATTAAGATTATAAATATGATAAGATTACACGAATATTAATATTATAAATATGATAAGATTACACGAATATTAAGATTATAAATATGATAAGATTACACGAATATTAAGATTATAAATATGATAAGATTACACGAATATTAAGATTATAAATATGATAAGATTACACGAATATTAAGATTATAAAAATTCGCTGGAGTATGATCGTATGCGATTAATCATGCAATTTTGATTATGTAATGATTAATGAGTATTGAACCGACTGTGTTATACACTAGGCATTCCAATCGGAGTTTCGTCTCTTTCAGCAGATTGCAAATGATATCTATGCTGATAGTTCCCGTGGCGCGCTGATTGTGTATCTTCTATGTCCAGATTTCAGCATTATCTAGAAAGAAGGATACAGGAAAGAATTTGCTATATCACGATAACATTTGGTTGTAAACACGCATTGACCCCACATCGCTAACACTACTGTGATTTGAACGACGCTGGTGACACCTTGTTCAACAGACTATAACGTCATTGAGACAATCCTTACAAGAAGACTTCAAACTCTAGAAATGTGTTACATAAATAAATCAACTATAAGACCATTCCCAGCAGTTGTTGTTTACATCCAACTATTACCGCAACGTCGTCAATCCCGTTGCTAGACGGCCTATCAACGTGGTAAATCCCGTTGCTAGACGGACTATCAACGTGGTCAATTCCGATGCTAGACGGACTATCAACGTGGTCAATTCCGATGCTAGTCGAGCTATCAACGTGGTCAATTCCGATGCTAGTCGAGCTATCAACGAGGTCAATTCCGATGCTAGTCGAGCTATCAACGCCGTCAGTTGCATGAATTGTTAACTGCAATTATGTTAAAAAAATATTGACGTAATTTAATGACAGTCCTCAACACACAAAAAAGCCCAACCACAACCTTAACCACAAACCCAACCACAACCGTAACCACAAACCCAACCACAATCTTAACCACAAACCCAACCACAACCTTAACCACAAACCCGACCACAACCTTAACCACAAACCAAACCACAACCTTAACTACAAACCCAACCACAACCCCAACAAAAATTCTTTTTATTCTCCTTCTACGAAATGAATAAAATGAAAGTCTTTCTATTCTTTACTCCCATCGCATGACCATACAACGCACATACGTTTACTCGCACTAATCACCCAGGGTGATAAAAGACATAAATTTCCCCAGAATATTTAGTAATCGACTCTAGCAAATTTTCAAATTAAAAAAAAATCATTTAACATTTCAAGAACCGATTGGAAAGGATATAACCAGGTATCACAGTTTAAAAGAAAACAACAACGGCTCAGGTGAAGCACAGGGTGAGTAATGCGGATTTGAAATATGCATGAAATGCTGCACTAGATTTGTGAGTATTTGTTGGTTCTGTAAATGTGTACACTATCTTGATTACTCATATCGCTAAGCAGAGATAGTTAGAGGCGTGTATACTGGTATATTCGGTGTTGATAATATAGTTATTGTTGGTGATGTGGTTGTATTGCTGGTGTATTCCCTGTTGATAATATAGTTATTGTTGGTGATGTGGTTGTATTGCTGGTATGTTCCGTGTTGATAATATAGTTATTGTTGGTGATGTGGTTGTATTGATGGTTGTTCCGTGTTGATAATATAGTTATTGTTGGTGATGTGGTTGTATTGATGGTGTATTCCCTGTTGATAATATAGTTATTGTTGGTGATGTGGTTGTATTGCTGGTGTATTCCCTGTTGATAATATAGTTATTGTTGGTGATGTGGTTGTATTGCTGGTATGTTCCGTGTTGATAATATAGTTATTGTTGGTGATGTGGTTGTATTGATGGTGTGTTCCGTGTTGATAATATAGTTATTGTTGGTGATGTGGTTGTATTGCTGGTGTATTCCCTGTTGATAATATAGTTATTGTTGGTGATGTGGTTGTATTGCTGGTATGTTCCGTGTTGATAATATAGTTATTGTTGGTGATGTGGTTGTATTGATGGTTGTTCCGTGTTGATAATATAGTTATTGTTGGTGATGTGGTTGTATTGATGGTGTATTCCCTGTTGATAATATAGTTATTGTTGGTGATGTGGTTGTATTGCTGGTGTATTCCCTGTTGATAATATAGTTATTGTTGGTGATGTGGTTGTATTGCTGGTATGTTCCGTGTTGATAATATAGTTATTGTTGGTGATGTGGTTGTATTGATGGTGTGTTCCGTGTTGATAATATAGTTATTGTTGGTGATGTGGTTGTATTGATGGTATGTTCCGTGTTGATAATATAGTTATTGTTGGTGATGTGGTTGTATTGCTGGTGTATTCCCTGTTGATAATATAGTTATTGTTGGTGATGTGGTTGTATTGATGGTGTGTTCCGTGTTGATAATATAGTTATTGTTGGTGATGTGGTTGTATTGATGGTATGTTCCGTGTTGATAATATAGTTATTGTTGGTGATGTGGTTGTATTGCTGGTGTATTCCCTGTTGATAATATAGTTATTGTTGGTGATGTGGTTGCATTGCTGCAATGTGTAATATTCAATCTATACAAAGTCTGTTCATTCACCCTTTTCATGTTTTTTTAATGCTCAATCTATACTTAGTTTATGCATTCACTTCTTTGATGTATGTTTAATATTCAATCTATAATAAGTTTACGCATTCACCCCTCCGATAGTTGTTTAATGATAATTCATTAGATAGTCGTATCATCAGATATTCAAGATTGAATAGAAGAATAATGGATATGTAATATAATTAAAGTGTTGTGTCCTGGAAATATGATGCCCACAATAATTTATGGCACATGTTGGTATGGGTAGAGCTTGATGGGAAGTAGGGAGGGTGGGTGCAGAGATATATATTAGTGATATAGATATTAAAATGGGGTTCAGAGGGTCTCGAGACTCAATGTTACTGATAATCAAGATCCTAAAAGTACCTCCTCGTGGTGCACCCCGGAAACAGAATTACAGCTGTTCTTGCTGCTCTTGATTCTTGATTAGAAACTGGCCTCCCAGAACGTGGGGCATTACCATAACTGCTCTGCCCTATGTACCAGCAGCCGTCTGACTCGATGGTGTTTCGAGTCTAATGCCGCCGAAACAGACATCGGCATCAGGGCACAACTCTAGCCCATGCGACAGGTTACTTTGTTGTTTCGCCCACCCACACCGTGCCCGTAACTAGTTCAAACACAACGTCGGCCTGTCGGAACAACATGGTAATTGTTATCGAAGGTCACGACTACGGGATTGATTGTATAGATGATGTGCCATGAAGCTTCTATAGGAAAATAACCTCAATGTAACGTGGCATGTCATCTACTAAGGTTTTCTGTTGCATGGTTGGTTTGTCTAGTGAGCCATTGGTAAGAGTCACATACGCAACCGCATGCACTGTTCTTGCTGTATTCATGGCTAACAATTTAGGCTCATGTCCGTGGATGTGGATGATGTAGATGGAATTAGAATTGCCTGCAGAGAGACAGAAAATATCTTAGAAACCTTTATGCCATTACATCCAACATTACTGTCGGCACACAATGATGCAAGGCATATGTGCATTCCGTTTCAGCACTAAGCTGAAAGCTTAAGTCTCCTGGGTATGAAAGAAATCTCGGAGAAACCTCCCAACTACACATAGGAAGTAAGAGCTAATCCTTCACAATTACCGGTGTTCAAGAAGAAGACGAAGAAGATATAAAATGTGAAAGATAGTAAACTATGTAGATATAAAGAGTGATACGTGTAAATAAAATAGGAAGATAAAGACATTAAAAAACAAATTGGGAAACATCATCATCAAGTGCCGTCTCCGCAACGAAGGTTGGCTGCAACAAATCTCCAATATCTCATGTCTCTTGTTTTAGTCGTGCACTCTGCTAGACTGTAACCTGTCCATTTTTTGATGTTATTCTCCCACTTGTATCTCTGCCTACCTCTTGCTCGCTTCCCTTTGAAACTTCCCTCAAGTAAGGTCTTCAATAAGGAGTCATGTCTTTTAATGTGTCCAAAATATTTTGTTTGCCTGATCTTTATTTCTCTTAGTAGTTCTTTCTTCATATTAAGTGTCTTTATCACCTCTTTATTTGTTTTCTTCTCTTTCCATGATGTTCTCCCTATTCTTCTATATACCTACATCTCAAAGGCATCGATTCTGTATTCTAATTGTTTATTTAGTGTCCATGCTTCTGAGCAATACATTAATATAGAATAGATATAGCATTTTATAATTTTCATTTTTAACTCGTTTGTAATTTGTTCAGATGTTAATAATTTCCTCATTTCATTGAAGGCACTTTTAGCCATTCCTATTTTCTTTTCAATTTCTGTTTCACATCTGCTGTCATTTGTGATTAGGTGTCCAAAATATTCATAATGTTCTACTTGTTGTAGTTTCTCTCCAAAGTTTAGAGCTTTTTCTTCTGTGGCTTTGCTCATTATCATGGTTTTTGTTTGTTAGATATTTATATCCAGTCCATATTCCTTACTTGATTTATTGATATGATCGATTAGTCTTTGTAATTCAGGAGTCCATTACAGTTATATGGGAAACATACAGACACACAGAGAATAATACACTTTGTAAAATAGGCGCACTGAGATAGAAATAGAGAAATAGGCAGTCAAATAGAGAGTGAAAATAGAAGAGAAATAGGAAGACACAGAAACAAAAACAAATTGAAAAACATGGAAGCAGAGTGTGACACTTAGTAAAATAGGCTCACAGAGAGATATAGTTCCACGTAGTGGAATAGGCAGACAGAGTGAAAGGAATAGAGTAATAGATATACAAATAGTGATACATATAGCGAAATATGAAGATAAATAGAAAGTGGTACATATAGATAAATAGGAAGACAAAATAAAAGTGTTACACGTAGATAAATAGACAGACAAAAAGAGAGATATGGACATGGAAAAATAAGCAAATATGCACTGATGCATGAAGATACATTTATAGAGAAAAACATAAGTTGAAGTAGGTTGATAAACAGAGAGTGTTGCAAATGGAGAAATAGGCATACGAACAGAGAGCGATACTCATTGGAAATAGAAGACAACAAGAGATCGATACACTTAGACAAATATTACACATAGACAAATATGGAGACAGCGAACATTGTATATAAACAGAAAATAGACAAGTTACAGGAGTGTATTTAAATAAGATTGCTTGTGGCGTTATTTTGACGCGATACCTTGGCCGCCACAGACAGTCTCTTTATAGGTTACCAAGACGTTCTCTATACTGGACGTCACAGACGTTCTCTTTACTGAACGTCATAGACGTTCTCTTTACTGGACGTCACAGACGTTCTCTTTACTGGACGTCATAGACGTTCTCTTTACTGGACGTCACAGACGCTCTCTTTACTGGACGTCACAGACGCTCTATTCACTGGTGGCCAAAGACGTTCTCTGTACTGTCTGTCACAGGCGTTCTTTGTACTGTCTGTCACAGGCGTCCTCTGTACTGTCTGTCACAGGCGTCCTTTGTACTGTCTGTCACAGGCGTTATCTGTACTGTCTGTCACAGGCGTTCTCTGTACTGTCTGTCACAGGCGTTCTCTGTACTGTCTGTCACAGGCGTTCTCTGTACTGTCTGTCACAGGCGTTCTCTGTACTGTCTGTCACAGGCGTTCTCTGTACTGTCTGTCACAGGCGTTCTCTGTACTGTCTGTCACAGGCGTTCTCTGTACTGTCTGTCACAGGCGTTCTCTGTACTGTCTGTCACAGGCGTTCTCTGTACTGTCTGTCACAGGCATCCTCTGTACTGTCTGTCACAGGCGTTCTTTGAACTGTCTGTCACAGACGTTCTTTGAACTAACCGTCACAGAGTCTGACACATATTTTAGTATTACAACATCATATGTACCACCAAAGTACAATTTTCAATTTATTCTCCAGACAATTGAGCATTCTGACCGTTCATAAAGCAATGGAAAACTACTGAACATAAACTGCCTAATGTCTATCCCTAGGTGGTGTTGTCGTAGCTTCCAAACTTGAGTGTAGGGGGTTGGTGAAGGAGATGTAGTCAGTGTTCCAGAGCCAGGTGTGTTTGATTGATGTATTCATGTTTATACAGGATGGTATTGATGTTGTCCATCCATCTTTTTCTAGGTTTGCCGTTGGCTCTGTATCCTGATTCCATCTTGTTATAAGCTCTTATGGGAAGTTGATCGTTCATCCTCATAAGATGTTCAAACCATTTTATCTGCTGTTTCTCTATATATTTGTTGCTTGATGTGATACTTATTATCTTTCTGATGTTCTCACTGCGCAGTTTGTCGAGTCTGCTGACTTTGATAGCATTCCTTAAACATTTCATTTCGAAAGTCTCGTTCTTTCTCTTATGTATAGATGTAAGTTGTTACGTCTGGCATTGGTAGCATAGTATTAGGTTTTAGGTATATTGAGTATCCACTTCGCACACCGGACACGTCCGTAGGTGCTCAGATCTCCACTTCAGTAAATCTCTAAAAGTGTAACGGCTGATGGTTCCAGTTATATGTTGTTTCACTGCTCTATTTAAAATCTTTGTCAGGTATTCTCTATGGGCCACGTCAACCTCACTCCAAATTCGAGAATTCTGGATATTTACACAAGCTCATTCATCTAAAAATCCTCTAATCGTGAGGACTCACGAAGAGCAATGAGTATGTCCGTTCGGTCCCTAGGCTGACCATCTGTTGTGGTGGCGAGGCTAGCTAATTGGTCAGCCCGTTCGTTTTCCTCCACGCCTGTGTGTCCAGGGACACAGATAAACGTGAGTTTTCGTAGTCATGCCCGCATTTTAGCTCTCTCTAATGACTCCACACATCTCCTACGTAGATCATATGTTTTGACTTTCTCAATCATATTCAGAGATTCACTATGTATGCACTCATGGAAATAGGCTTGCGATTCCAGCCAGATAAGTCATATTCAGAGATGCACTCATGGAAATAGGCTTGAGATTCCAGCCAGATAAGTTCATATTCAGAGATGCACTCATGGAAATAGGCTTGGATTCCAGCCAGATAAGTTCATATTTTGAGATTCACTATGTATGCACTCATGGGAATAGGCTTGAGATTCCAGCCAGATAAGTTCATATTCAGAGATGCACTATGGGAATAGGCTTGCGATTCCAGCCAGATAAGTTCATATTCAGAGATTCACTTATGTATGCACTCATGGAAATAGGCTTGCGATTCCAGCCAGATAAGTTCATATTCAGAGATGCACTCATGGGAATAGGCTTGAGATTCCAGCCAGATAAGTTCATATTCAGAGATGCACTCATGGGAATAGGCTTGAGATTCCAGCCAGATAAGTTCATATTCAGAGGTGCACTCATGGGAATAGGCTTGCGATTCCAGCCAGATAAGTTCATATTCAGAGATTAACTATGTATGCACTCATGGGAATAGGCTTGAGATTCCAGCCAGATAAGTTCATATTCAGAGATTCACTATGTATGCACTCATGGGAATAGGCTTGAGATTCCAGCCAGATAAAGTGTCTGCGTTACAGCAATTACTTCCATTGTTAAACAACTTGTTGTTGCTGTAGAAGCACCACTGGTCTCGTCTACTTTTTCTTCCTTTTG
This sequence comes from Meghimatium bilineatum, assembly GCA_034231615.1. Taxonomy (NCBI): domain Eukaryota; kingdom Metazoa; phylum Mollusca; class Gastropoda; order Stylommatophora; family Philomycidae; genus Meghimatium; species Meghimatium bilineatum. The sequence continues at coordinate 17,669,553 of CM067312.1, read as the reverse complement.
ATCTGGCAGTAAAGGCCCATGCGAATCTGTAGTGACGGATGACCGACCGTCCGTGTGACAACATCTGTGCTATCGGCATACTAGCAGGTGAGTGCCTTGACCTCGGTACTCACGTTCATGGGGCAGTGTTTCCTGCACGATGTATGATGACGGTCTTGATTGCCCTTGATAAACCATAACAATATGTATCCATTCCAAGCCAGGAGTTATGCCTTCTGGGGTGCAGATCTGTTTAACGGTATCTTCGTCACGATTCGTTCACAATATACTTCTCTTGAGCCTGCTTCCCTTCACACGAGGCAGCTCACTGTGTAGAGGGTGATCTATGTCAGAACTCACTCTAAGGTATTCACGGACACGCCACATATCAATTATGTGAGATATGCTCGGAAAATCAAGGAGAAATCTCATAGCCACACAGGGTGTGTCCCTTGGGCAACCAAGGATGATCTGCGCGAATTCTCTCCAGCCTGTCAATCTGTGTGTGACTCGCTGTGATAGTGGCGCCTGCAGGGAGGACAATTGCCTCACATAAGATTACGAGCTGTGATTGTGCAGAGTTAGAAGCTGCCATCATTCTCAGAGCTTAAGTCTTTTGCTAGCCTTTGCGATAATATTATCAACTACGGTAGCATAGTCTTGGTATAAACATAAATATTGCCTAGAAAATTATCACAGCAAAAAATTCTGGCAAGGTCGCAACGTCCTGAATAAAGTGTGATACCAATTTAATATGACCTCTCTGGCGTAGCGGCTAGGCCGTTTTCTTTGTACTCAACAGGTTTGAATTCAAAACTCCTGAGCAAAGCCTTGTTTACCTAATTAATCCCTGAGGACTATCGTTGGAAGATACGCAGTTGCGCTCTATGAATGGTACGCTTAACAGGCGGCTTACTGCTTCGTACTTGGAATAACGGAGTACATATGGTTGATATTGGATCATCATAATATAATGAAGCCATTATTAGATAACCATAAAATAATGAAGCCATTATTGGGTAATTATAACATAATGAAGCCATTATTGTGTAATCATAATATAATGAAGCCATTATTGCGTATTTATAACATAATGAAGCCATTATTGTGTAATCATAATATAATGAAGCCATTATTGTGTAATCATAATATAATGAAGCCAATAATTTACGCATTTCTTTTTACCTAGCAGGTAATCACTACAGCAAAATGTAATCCAAAAGGCGAAACAAGGAATATAGTAATCACTGTCAACACACATAATAACACACACACACAAAACAAACAATGTTTTCAACGAAAAGGCCTTTTACAAGATCACAACATAATACACGCCGTGCAAAAAGGAACTGTCCCTGTGCACACAATATTATGTGAACAGACGCACACACACGTATCCACGCGCATACATACATTCACAAGCGCATGAGCACGCACATATAGACATATATATGTGTGTGTACTTGTGTGTGTGTGTATGTTATGTTATGCTATGCTATGCTATGTATGTATGTATGCATGTATCTATATATATATATATATATATATATATATATATATATATATATATATATATATATATATATATATATATATACTCACACGTACATAAATACAGACATGTACACTACACACACACACACACACTGATACACACACACAGACACACACACATACAGGATACAGACACCGACAAACGGACACATACAGATACACACACACATACACAGACGCACACACAGACACATACACAGATACACAAACACAGACACACACAAACAAATATACATACACACAGAAACACACACAGACACACACACATACACACACACACACAAACATACACCCAGAAACACAGTCACACAGACAGAGACACATAGACAGACACACAGACAGACACACAGACAGACACACAGACAGACAGACACACACAGACAGAAATACAGACATATGCGCGCGCACGCACAGACACACGCACATGCACACACACAGACACACACACATGCACACACACAGACACGCACACAGACACACACACAGACACGCACACAGACGCCCGCGCGCACGCACAACCCACACGCGCATTCGCACACACACACTCATATATACATACTGCATAAAGAGAAACCTATATACATACATCTATATACATTTACGTACATACATATGTCCACATACATATATATATATATATATATATATATATATATATATATATATATATATATATATATATATATATATATATACCTATACACACATATATACATACATACACGCACGCACGCACGCGCACACACACAAACACACATACATACATTCATAACTACATGCATACACACTCATATACTCGCATATACACATATACACGAACACGTGCACACACTTTCTAAGCGCACGTACACATACACACGTACAACATATATACAGATTATATATATATATACACACACAGATACACGCACATACATATGCTACATAAACAGACACATACATAATAACGTTACTTACGGCTATGAGTACTGACGTTTCACTAAAGATTCACACCCAGCGAAAATTATCCAATAACCACGTCTAGTGAGAACACGAACTCCAATGCACGGACAGAATGGCAGCCATTTTTGAACACAGCGTCATCGTTGTCATGGAAATAGATGGCTAAGTCGCGAAACTTGTGACGTAACTCACACGCTCCTACCTGTCTTGTCGTTCCAGCCTACGACACAGTGAACGCTGACCTCGTGTCTTAAATATGTTGCTTCACCTGATTCTCGCTGTTTTCCGTTAGCACTTTTGAAGTCTTGCGTTACAACGAGATAAATCATGCAATTTGTTTTGTCGAATTTTGATATAATTGACAGACTGTCGGCGGGAATATCAAATATTACTACTGCCATCAAAAACGATGTTATACAAGTTATACACGTGTTTATTATATACCAACTTAATCAATTTTTATAAATCGTATTTGTAATATTATAACTCAATAATAAAATTGAAACATTTTTACAAAATAACTCAAGAGTGTCTTCTTCTTCTTCTTCTGCGTTCATTCTCAAACTCCTGCAGATTAGCAGGATGTAGTCAGGAGAACGGTGTGCGTTGTGTCATCGTTTACAGCATTGCTGCGATATCTGCGCCTTTCGGCCGGACATATCCGACTTCAGCATGGCTTTGGGTCACTGACCCTATATGGGATGGGACAGCCAACTTCATCCCATAATCTCCTTAGTCGCCTTGTACGACATGGGTGGAAGGTAAACAGTGTTGCTATTCTTTGATCCCCTTTCGGGCCCCGGTAACACACGGGCGACTCAGAGTTTAACCTAATCAGATTTGTACAATGATTATCCACAGAAAATCTTGTTAAGGAAATATCTATTGTCTTTCCCCAGGTGAATGATTGTTGATCTCATTCACGATTGATGTTAAGCGTAGGGGTGGTAGCTTATGCTGTCGTTTCAATGCCAGATGTGTCGCCGTGGATGCATTTAGTCCATGTTTGTTCAAGGCTATCTTGATGTTTTCTATGCACCGTTTTCTTGGTCTACCTTTGGCTTTACGCCCGGATATTCTTGTATTATATGCTCTTATTGGTATCTGGTTTGGCTTCATTCTCATAAGGTGACCGAACCATTTTACTTGCTGTCTCTCAATATGTTCGATACATGATATTATACCAACTCTTTTCCTAATTTCTTCATTTCTTATTTTATCTAGTTTGGTAACCATTGCAGCTTTCCTCAGACACTTCATTTCACATGTGACGATTTTTCTTTGCTGCGAAGCTGTTAAAGACCATGTTTGACATTGGTAGCACAGTGTTGGTATAAAAATTGTAGATATTATTTGTTTTTTAATTTCCATTTCAATTTTCACACTATAACAAGTAGAAGCCTCTTACTGAAGTAAGATGAAGTACAAACTATAACAAGTAAAAGCCTCTTACTGAAGTAAGATGAAGTACAAACTATAACAAGTAGAAGCCTCTTACTGAAGTAAGATGAAGTACAAACTATAACAAGTAGAAGCCTCTTACTGAAGTAAGATGAAGTACAAAATATAACAAGTTGAAGCCTCTTACTGATGTAAGATGAAGTACAAACTATAACAAGTAGAAGCCTCTTACTGAAGTAAGATGAAGTACAAACTATAACAAGTAAAAGCCTCTTACTGAAGTAAGATGAAGTACAAACTATAACAAGTAGAAGCCTCTTACTGAAGTAAGATGAAGTACAAACTATAACAAGTAGAAGCCTCTTACTGAAGTAAGATGAAGTACAAACTATAACAAGTAAAAGCCTCTTACTGAAGTAAGATGAAGTACAAACTATAACAAGTAGAAGTCTCTTACTGAAGTAAGATGAAGTACAAACTATAACAAGTAGAAGCCTCTTACTGAAGTAAGATGAAGTACAAACTATAACAAGTAAAAGCCTCTTACTGAAGTAAGATGAAGTACAAACTATAACAAGTAGAAGCCTCTTACTGAAGTAAGATGAAGTACAAACTATAACAAGTAGAAGCCTCTTACTGAAGTAAGATGAAGTACAAACTATAACAAGTAAAAGCCTCTTACTGAAGTAAGATGAAGTACAAACTATAACAAGTAGAAGCCTCTTACTGAAGTAAGATGAAGTACAAACTATAACAAGTAAAAGCCTCTTACTGAAGTAAGATGAAGTACAAACTATAACAATTAGAAGCCTCTTACTGAAGTAAGATGAAGTACAAACAAACTATAACAAGTAAAAGCCTCTTACTGAAGTAAGATGAAGTACAAACTATAACAATTAGAAGTCTCTTACTGAAGTAAGATGAAGTACAAACTATAAAAAGTAGAATCCTCTTACTTCAGTGAGATAAAGTACAAACTATAAAAATAGAAGCCTCTTACTGTAGTAATATGAAGTACAAACAAACGTTTTCTCTTGATTCTTGATTAGAAATTGGCTTCACAGCTCCGGGACATTCCCATAAGTGCTCCACACTCCGCTCCAGCAGCCATCCCAGTGTATATAGACTCAGAGCCCCGGTCAGGTGTTGATTGTGTGATCTTCGGGACTTTTCAAAAATTTACTTTTCCTCCCCTCACCTCTGAGTACTCCCATTTCTAACATTCTCTGTATGTGTACGTTCTCAACCTCATTGACATCATCTGCATCTCGAAATGAATTTATTACTGCTTTCATTAAGTCTGCTGTATCTCTTCTCAGCAATGTGCCGTCTATCGCCGCATTGCCTGCCAATAAGTCACCTCTCTCGTTTCCTCTGAGCCAGCATGGCCAAGGCAGTATATCCATGTAATGTTCTGGACAACTGAGTTGTTCAATAAGTCCCACCCTTTTTTCTTTCTTAGCATGAACTTTTCTATCTTGCGCATCATGCTTTGAGAGTCTGTGAGTATTACCTCGTGTGTTGATGTATCAGTTATCAACCAATTAAGAGCTGCTCTAACTCCCTCTATCTCCATCCTCATGCTCGATGTGACAGTGGAATATGCTGAAGATTTCTCAATCAGCTTCACGCCGATTATGTAGGCAACAAAACCCCAACCGATTGTGTGTGTGTTTCTGTTCACAGAGCCATATGTGTATATAATTATACTTGTGGTTTCGAGTGGTATAGTCGGGCGAGTTCGTACACTGTATCCTGAGCCCTGACGTCTGTCCATTTTCGAGACGCTTTATCTAGTTGTATTATTACTTTAGTCAGTAATTTCTTCCCAGTGTCTACCTCCACCCATTCACTACCCTTTCCTATTTCTTCCAATTCACATACTCTTCGCAGTGAGTCTTCAGCCTCTGCCATCCATGATCTGCCATGCTTGATTTGTTTTCCCTTTGACTAATCTAGACGTTGGTGTAATGGGTGGTGGTTGTATTCTATCACTTTAAGGTACGAGCTAACTTGTGCTACCTGATGTCGCACGCTAATGCTGGGGAGATCATATAGCATAGATGGGTGTATCTCTAGTACACCCCAGTACCGCTCTCATTGCCTTAGGTGACAAAGTTAGTAGGCCGAGGTCATAATCTATGACAGATAGCACCATCACTTGCAGAAGCAGAACAATTACCCATTGCTGCATGTCGAAGGTCGCCATAACCTTGATAACTGATCCCTTTTTTAGCCTTCTGAATCATATTTGTGACGTGCTTGTTGAATGAGAGACTTCTATCAAAGATTATCCCAAGATATTTAAGGTCCTGTTCTCTTTCAATGAATGAGCCCATGCAACTAACAGCTAATATTGATATTAGAAAGCTGCATGTCCCAAGATTCCTATCTCTGTCTCTGCGATCTAGTAGGTAGTTTGTGAGAAATTAGCCTACAATAAAGTTTATGAAGTAGTAAACTGACTGTTGTAGTAGTAGTTTTGTGTCAGGCGAGAAAGCACGACCAGGATTTGTATAATTGTGAGGTTTGTGATTTCGAGCCTCGCAAGTTGTCACTATCAACTATCGCGTTCCTCTTTAAGATGGTGTGAAGATTGAATTTATAAACACATACACACACATTGTGTTGGTAGATTACTTACATATACAGCCCCTCATTAATAAACACACACACACATTGTGTTGGTAGATTACTTACATTTATAGTTCCTCATTAATAAATACACACACCTATACACACACACATATTGTGTTAGTCTATTACTGACACATATAGTACACATAATTGATTCACGATGAAGAGCAACAAACGAGACTAATGGGAGAAACACTTACTCTTCATCTGAGTTCGTTCTCAAACTCCTGCAGGTTAACCATGTAATGTCCTGATAATGGAATGCACTCTATCAAGTTTCACATTTTAGCTACGACTTCTGTGTCTTTCGGTCAGCACATCCGACTGCAGCATGGATTTTGGGTCACTTTGACCCTCTGTGGGATGGGATAACCAATTTCACCCTAAAAGTCCCTTAGTCGCATTGGATGACATGCATAGCAGATATCAGTATCTACCGCTATTCGTTGCTACACTTTGCTCCTTAGGAACGAGGAAGAATCACTTGTTTGCCCTTTATCACATGAATAAAGTACTTCTCCCTGACGTGAGGACATCTTCTGTGTTTGTTCTCATGTTCCCACAAGTTAGCGGGATGTAATCCAGAGAATGTAATGTGTTGTACAGAGAATGTAATGTGTTGTCCAGAGAATGTAATGTGTTGTACAGAGAATGTAATGTGTTGTCCAGAGAATGTAATGTGTTGTCTCGTGGTTTATTGCTTAGTTGTGATATCTCTAATATTTTTTACCTGAGACTCCTAACAAAGTGCATGTATAGTAAACAGTGTTGCAATTCTTTACTCTCCTTTGGAACCCTGACACCAAAAGGGAATGAAGACATCCACGGTGGACATGTTTTCTATTCAAAAACATTTGAAGACATCTACGGTTGACATAATTCTATTCAAAAACATTTAAGGACATCGAAAGTTGGCATAGTTCTATTCACAAACACTTGAGGACATTGACGGTTGACATAGTTCTATTCACAAACACATGAGGACATTGATGGTTGACATAATTCTATACAGAAACATTTAAGGACATCGACGGTTGACATAATTCTATACAGAAACATTTAAGGACATCGACGGTTGACATAGTTCTATTGACAAACACTTGAGGACATCGACGGCTGACATAATTCTATACAGAAACATTTAAGGACATCGACGATTGACATAGTTCTATTGACAAACACTTGAGGACATCGACGGCTGACAGTTCTATTCACAAACACTTGAGAACATCCATGGTTGACATAGTTCTATTAACAAACACTTGAGGACATCTACGGTTGACATTGTTCTATTCACAAACATATGAGGACATCGACGGTTGACATAATTCTATTCACAAACATATTAGGACATCGATGGTTAACATAGTTATATTCAAAGAGTAATTAAAAGTCTTCTAAAATTTAAATATGAGACGTGTGGGTTACTGTGTCTGCTATTTGTCCAAACGGACTGAATCTGACGTCCGCTACCGAATAAATGACGTTATTGCCTAGACAGAATGAGAAATGTCTCTATATTTGTTTACGTCAAACGAAATTGGTCCGTGTCTGCGTGTGTTTTATGTTGGTCGTGTCATTTTATTTGAGATTGTTGTTACAGGCTTGACATTTTGTGTGTGTATGCTGTTTAATAATAATTTTATTTGTGCATATTAGGGGTAGAGAAAATACAGCCCGTAAACCGAGACCGGCCCTCGAAGTCATTTCTACTGCCCAGCACACTAATTTAAAATTACTATAAGCAATTGCTCCGGATCTCATGTAATTCTGAATAACAAATGCTCGCAGTCTAGACTTTAGACAAATACGTTAAACAATGAATAAGGACTACGACAAATATTTAATGTCGCGAATTAAATACATGTTCAGAACTAAATTTTAAAAAAAGAACTTGGGGAGCAGTGTTTGTAAAAACCTTTCAATATTGAAACAACTGTTGCTCACACTTAGTTACCCACGCAAGTCACAAGGTAGTTAAGTTTTAACGAGCAGAAACAGATTAATTAACTGGCTGAAACGAAAACATATAGATAACAGCATTCAAGAAAGGCTAAATCAACGTTTCGCCTATAAGGTTTTTATCAAGAGAAATGGAGGACGAACATCTAGTGTATGCTGTTACATGATCTTCTTCTGAATTCAGCAGCAGAAGTCAGCAACGGATATGTATTTCATCAATGAACTGTACTCTTATCACAGGCAAAGAGACACAGCTGTAGAGGTTATTTGTCAGTACTGATTTAGAGGTCATTGATGTAGATGGCCATTGATGTAGATGGCCATTGATGTAGATGGCCATTGATGTAGATGGCCATTGATGTAGATGGCCATTGATTTATTTTTGTGGTCTGGGCAGTTCAGCAAAATGTTGTTCATTTTCTGGACATTGTCCACAGGCGTAGATGTCGGTGTCACCAACTCCAAACTTCCCATAAATGTGTTCTATTTGTCTGTTGTTGCCTGTTCTGACTCTAAAAATGATTGTTTATTCCTATATTTCAAGTTGTTAAATAGCATTGTCTATATGTCTGCATGGTTGAGTTGATTTCCTTTCCATGTTATGGTTTTGTATGATAGACTTCATCTCCGAAAACGATGCTAAATCTTCTATTAACTGTTGGCAGTTACTTCCAGTTTTTGTTAGCTGTTATTCTTTCTCGTTTCCCCTGATTTGTGAGTTGCCTAGAATTCATTGGAACACTTCTTTTGTGTGTTGTTTTCTTCCTCTTCTTCAGCGTTCATTCTCAAACTCCCGCTGGATCTCTCTTGTAGCAGGACAATAGTCCTACCAGATTTAAAGCATGATGTAGTCCAAAGAATAGAAATGTGTTCTATCGCCGTTTTATTTGTGCCAATGGGCCGACACATCCGTCTTCGACAGTTTGTGTGTGTTATTTAATATTTACTGTTTTAGTTTGCATGTTTTTTTTAATGAATTGTCATTTTATTCTCATGTGTTGGTTTATGAGTTGGCTCAAGGCATTTCGCAGGCACTGCAGCTTTACACAGGCGCTTGAGGAAACACAGCTATGCTCAACAACTGACTAGGCTTCTGAGCACTTATGGGAAACCGTTTGTTGTGACGGTTGTTCATAACTCAGTTTATCTTTACCTGTACATTTCCTTCATACAAAGACCTTCATTCATGCTGTTACTGCGACAGTAAAGACCTTCATTCATGCTGTCACTGCGACAGGTTTTTAAGAGCCCGAAAAGGACTGCAATCATCTGAAAATTTCTGTCATTTGAAGACTCACAAACAGCAAATGTACAAGATCAGTGTTTTCCAATATTTTTTAAACCATGTCCCACCTAAGTCTTTCTAAAATTCTGATGTCCCCTTATGTAAAATATACATACATTTTATATATTCAAAATTTGCATAAACTCGATAAATTTGATATTTTTTAGTTGCCCGCCTGAACAATCAAATTGCCCACTTGTGGGACGTGCGCCCCACGTTGGGAAGCACTGTACTAGACAGTTTTCAATGCTAAGCTTATCTTCACTTGCATATAAGGAGTGGCGTCATCAGTGTGTGGGAGATAATATCTATTAACTCAAGACGCGAGTTCATTTTGATTATATCACAGTGATTGACCATCAAATATTTGAAGACGAGGTTCAGGTAACATCTCCAGTATATGCTAGTACATGAAGTTGCTATTTCAGTTTAGAAATGTGTGTTTGCCTGCAACTGATATCTTTATTAAACAGTGATAAATTTGCGCTGTGTGAAAATACAGACAGGGCTGATCTGACTCTCATGGACACAAAAGGAAAAAACACCCGGTCCACCAAGGATGTTTTCGTCACCAGGGAAATTGTTGAAAAAATGACACATAGGGTCGCAACTACGGGGAATTTGTTTGAGGTGAATCAAGTAAATTATCCACAATAGAGCAGAACCACACAAGAATCCGCGTGCTGTGTTGAGCTGATATAAAGTGTGCATCAAATAAAGCATTTGTTAAAACTGTCATCACAGATTGAAATAAGGATCATAATTTCATTTATTCAAGTATTTACTGTTAGCTCCGCTCATGGTACCTCATAATACAGACTTATTCTGGTAACTTAGATACATGGATGTTTGCTAGTTTAACAACAGTTATCTAGATTAGTTCAACCCATCTCTGCCATAGGCTTAAACTAGACATTTCCATACCGAGTTCTCTGTTTTTCTAGTACAACATACCGAACATAAATCAACATATTACGAATTACACAATTTAATCTTATCCAGTAAATCTCGAGAAGTCATCCAATCCGATTTAATATAACTGTCTCTGACGTCATTCAAACGTATCCACTGTCTGCATATATCAATAAAGCTAGTATTCCACGCGACTATCTATCCATCTTTCACTGTTTCTCTATTCCGTTGTCAAACGTTACTCTCGGACATGAGTTATGTATATTCTGTTTATGACAAATTTGCTTTCTTTGGTCTGTCATGACAATAGCTATCTGACGTTAATCACAGTCTGTCTATGACATTAGTTATCTAATCCTACTCTCAGTCTGCCTATGACATTAGTTATCTATTGCTACTCTCAGTCTGCCTATGACATTAGTTATCTATTGCTACTCACAGTCTGTCTATGACATTAGTTATCTAATGCTGCTCGCAGTCTGTCTATGACATTAGTTATCTAATTCTACTCTCAGTCTGCCTATGACATTAGTTATCTATTGCTACTCACAGTCTGCCTATGACATTAGTTATCTATTGCTACTCTCAGTCTGTCTATGCCATTATTTATCTATTGCTACTCTCAGTCTGTCTATGACATTAGTTATCTATTGCTACTCTCAGTCTGTCTATGACATTAGTTACCTAATGCTACTCTCAGTCTGCCTATGACATTAGTTATCTATTGCTACTCTCAGTCTTTCTATGACATTAGTTATCTATTGCTACTCACAGTCTGCCTATGACATTAGTTACCTAATGCTACTCTCAGTCTGCCTATGACATTAGTTATCTATTGCTACTCTCAGTCTGCCTATGACATTAGTTATCTATTGCTACTCTCAGTCTGCCTATGACATTAGTTATCTATTGCTACTCTCAGTCTGCCTATGACATTAGTTATCTAATGCTACTCTCAGTCTGCCTATGACATTAGTTATCTATTGCTACTCTCAGTCTGCCTATGACATTAGTTATCTAATGCTACTCTCAGTCTGCCTATGACATTAGTTATTTATTGCTACTCTCAGTCTGCCTATGACATTAGTTATCTAATGCTACTCTCAGTCTGCCTATGCTATTAGTTACCTAATGCTACTCTCATTCTGCCTATGACATTAGTTATCTATTGCTACTCTCAGTCTGCCTATGACATTAGTTATCTAATGCTACTCTCAGTCTGCCTATGACATTAGTTATTTATTGCTACTCTCAGTCTGCCTATGACATTAGTTATCTAATGCTACTCTCAGTCTGCATATGACATTAGTTATCTAATGCTACTCTCAGTCTGTCTATGCCATTAGTTACCTAATGCTACTCATATTCTACGTTGTAACATTTGTTATATAGTGCTACTCGCCGTTAACATAATTCATAATTTAACCACACGTCGTTTGTTTGTTATTCATGACATTTGAAATGTATTCCTTGAATTGCGTTCTCTATTTTAGTTATTTTGTTAGCATTTCAGTTAAATATTATAAGCTAGAATCACAAGATTGTGTATATTTCGCCCCTCTAATCAATTGTTTCATTGATTGTGTTTTAACTCATTATCTGTGATGGAAGGTGTTAGCAATGTTATTGTGTGAATCATAGACTTGCAACTTGTGTGAATCATAGACGTATAACTTCTGTGCATCATACACTTGCAACGTGTGTGCATCATACACTTGCAACGTGTGTGAATCATAGACTTGCAACTTGTGTGAATCATAGACTTGCAACTTGTGTGAATCATACACTTGCAACTTGTGTGAATCATAGACTTGCAACTTGTTTGAATCATACACTTGCAACTTGTGTGAATCATAGACTTGCAACTTGTGTGAATCATAGACTTGCAACTTGCTGAAATAATAGACTTGCAACTTGTGTGAATCATAGACTTGCAACTTGTTTAAATAATAGACTTGCAACTTGTGTGAATCATAGACTTGCAACTTGTTTAAATAATAGACTTGCAACTTGTGTGAATCATAGACTTGCAACTTTAACCTCTAAATTGCTCCCATGTATAAGTTTATAGAGTAACCAAAACTCTGAAACCCCACCGAGCTGTGCATCCTGTAAACGGATACATTTGAACATTGCGTAACATCTCAATGCAGCCCATCATGTCATGAGTTTTCTAACAATAGCCAGAGTTTATTTATGACACTATATAATGTTATAGATTGTCTATGCTATTCACTATCTTGTGGTACTTTCCATTTTTCTGTACCATGAGTATTTTAATGTTATATCTTTACTGCTTTGTGTCAATAATTACCTAATGTTATCTACTGTCTGTCTATAACATGAGTTATCTAATGTTATACACCTACTGTCTTTAATAGATTAATCTGATGTTTGTTCTTTAATTATTTAGTTGTATATAATGTCTTTAAGGGAGCCGCGTAGTGCAGTGGTTAGCGCACTAGCTTCGCATATGAGTGCTCCAGATCGCAACGGCTCCCTGGTCGACCCAGCCTTAAATGGGTACCGGATTAATCCAAGAAGTAAAGACTGCGAGGGAGAGGAGATGGCTACCGCCCTCATTTACAGAGCCACTGAAATGTGAGATCGCTAACATCTCACACTCTTAGGCATTAGTAGATGCTAATGGTTACTTTACTTTACTTACTGTCTATAACATGATCTATCTAACCTTATGCACCATCAATCAATGATATGACAATGTTATCTCATGTCTGCAGGTATCTACTAATATCCACTATGAATCATATCACACGATTTATTTCACTTTGAACTATCTCCACAACAAGACAAAACAAATTTGCTGTACTTACACATTGTAACAGTCTATCCATGACTACTACGAACCAACGCGATAGACTAACATTTTACCAACAGCCCGATGTCAAACAATCTTCTGTAATAATAGCGGTCTATCCACTGTCTATGACACAAGTCACGTTACATGGTTAGCAATTTCTGTAGAACACTGTAGATTTACACAGACAACTGGAATCTCGGCACTAACTTGAGTATTGATCCTAACGGCACACGACACTGGCGACACAGGAGACGAAGAATGGCCACAGAGCTCTTTGGCAGCAGCGTTTAGCTAGTGTAATTGCACTTGGAATGATCTACCAGCCCACACAGTATACATACGTTACGGAAAGCGAGAATGGAGTATAAAATATCTGAAATGTTCATTTATTTTTCAAGCACTGGAACTAACTTTCTTAGATGTTATCATTCAATAAATTAATTAAATGTCCCATTTATTTATTAGTTATATTCACCTGCTCATATGTCCATTCATTGATCGATCTATTTATTCTACGGCTCATCTATCTCTGATATATTTATTTATACATTGATTTCTGCATTATATATCCTACACATGAATTCAGGAAACTTGATGGAAGGATTCTAAAACATTAAAACAATTGAAAAATAAGAGAACACCATATAAAAATATAACATGACACACATATCAATTACAATCAATACTATATTTCATGATCTATGCATATTGATAGCTATTTTTTATGATGTTTGCAAATTGACAGCACAACAATCAACACAAACCTCATATCCAAAATGGGTTAAAGTAACAACAAAGATTAACATTGTCAGTTCTGTGTATGTAATCCATTATGTGAGTTAAATTCATGGCACAGCTGTCACATTGGAATGGTGAGCTTGCGAATGAAATATTGGTGCACTGCCTGCCACTGATGATGAAGTACCAGAAGCAGCCCATGCAGTGTCGCAGGAGATGAATGCTGATGATTAACTCGCAGCCCAAGCTCGTCCACAAGATATTCTATTGGATTTATATCAGGAATGTTTTCACCATATCCGTTCTATAGACACCCGCTTGTTGCAGTGCAGCATTTACTGCACGAAAAAGTTGTTATTGCATTATTATCTTGAAGGACTGCATTGTGTCCAATAACTAGCAGTGATTTCGCCCGTGTGTTGCCTGGACCCGAAAGGGGAGCAAAGAATAGCAACACTATTTACCTTCCATGCATGTCGTAAAAGGCGACTAAGGAGGTTATGGGATAAAGGGTCAGCGACCCAAAGCCATGCTGAAGTCGGATGTGTCAGGCCGAAATGCGCAGATATCGCAGCAATGATTTAAACCATGACACAACGCATTCCGTTCTCCGAACTACATCCTGCTAATCTGCAGGAGTTTGAGAACGAACGCAGAAGAAGAAGAAGAAGCAACAGTGATTTATGACACTAGGCAGTAGCATTTCCTCACGGAAATGGTCACCATTCAGACTCCCAATCACATGATATAGAGGGAGGGTTTTGTGGAGTAAACTAATATCTCCTAACATCATCACTGATGTCTTACAATATCTGATGTGTTTGAGGACTGCCCATTACTGAAGCGTTCACCAGGATGACTCCATATTCTAATTCGGGCATCTGTAGGCTCCAAGACAATGATTCGTGTATCTGTAGGCTCCAAGACAAAGATTCGTGTATCTTTAGGCTCCAAGACAAAGATTCGTGTATATGTAGGCTCCAAGACAAAGATTCGTGTATCTGTAGGCGCCAGACAAAGATTCGTGTATCTGTAGGCTCCAAGACAAAGATTCGTGTATCTGTAGGCTCCAAGACAAAGATTCGTTTATCTGTAGACGCCAAGATAAGATTCATGTATCCGTAGGTTCCAAGACAAAGATTCCTGTATCTGTAGGCTCCAAGACAAAGATTCGTTTATCTGTAGGCTCCAAGACAAAGATTCCTGTATCCATAGGCTCCAAGACAAAGATTCGTTTATCTGTAGGCTCCAAGACAAAGATTCGTTTATCTGTAGGCTCCAAGACAAAGATTCGTTTATCTGTAGACGCCAAGACACGATTCGTGTATCCGTAGGTTCCAAGACAAAGATTCATGTATCTGCAGATTCCACGACATAGATTGGTGTATATGTAGGCTCCAACACAAAGATTCGTGTCTCTGTAGGCTCCAAGACAAAGATTCGTGTATCTGTAGGCTCCAAGACAAATCGAGACTCATCTGTGAACATAACGTTAGCTCAATGTGCGTCTTGCCAATGCACGTGTTAAACAAGATGTTCTTTGAGCAGCAGTCAGGTGTGGTCGAATGACTGGACAACAAGCACGAAGGTGAATATCTTGAGGGCGATTCCGAATAGTCTAATCACTGACTATATTATTGGTAGCATCTGCGATGAACTGTCTGATAACAGTGCTTACCGATGAATTACTGATGTGTTTGAGGACTGCCCATTACCTACTTGAAGTGGAGTGACTCTATAACTATCTGGACTTGAGCCGTTTCTAAACGATCCCGGTCTGGACAAAGCCCTGCTGCAGTCTGACAATAACTAATTGAGATACTGCAAGCTCCTGAATCACATCTCGGACAGTAACATCTTCCAGCAACCAGGCAATGTCTCTTATTTTATCCACGACACTCAGTTTCCGTCATCGAGATATATTTGTTATGCACTGGTTATGCAAAAATTTGTTGCTTTCTATTTTCTTTCTATTTTAAGTATATATCTGATTTAAGTCCAGCATTTTCTTCTTATTGTTGTAGAAACATATTGCTCTTTGGTGTCATCTCTATTTTCTTGTTTGACTGGAAATCGTTCCAGCAAATATTTAAGAGTTGTCTAAGACTGGAAATCTTCACAGCCAATATTTAAGAGTTGTCTAAGACTGGAAATCTTTCCAGCAAATATTTAAGAGTTGTCTAAGACTGGAAATCTTCACAGCAAATATTTAAGAGTTGTCTAAGACTGGAAATCTTCACAGCAAATATTTAAGAGTTGTCTAAGACTGGAAATCTTCACAGCAAATATGTAAGAGTTGTCTAAGACTGGAAATCTTCACAGCAAATATTTAAGAGTTGTCTAAGACTGGAAATCTTCACAGCAAATATTTAAGAGTTGTCTAAGACTGGAAATCTTCACAGCAAATATGTAAGAGTTGTCTAAGACTGGAAATCTTCACAGCAAATAGTTAAGAGTTGTCTAAGACGTGGATTTAAACAACAAAACAAATGAGTAGGAAATACTAAATAAAGTAAAAATGTTACTAAAAATACCTATCAATAATAACCAATAAATAGCTAACAATAAAACATAGAATAATGACAATTATCTATGCTGCGGTCCAACTGGGACCTTTTTTCAAGAAACAAATAACTATCAAAATAACAAAACCATAAAAATATTGACAACGAAAATCACTTGAACCTGTTTCTCTCACTACTGAAAGTTAAGTATTCTTTAATAACCTTTTTATTTTAATTAGTATTTTCTACTTATTCGCTTGTTTACTGCGGCACTCTTCCATTTTGTCGGTTATCCTCCGATATTTTTGTTATTTATACAACAAAACAAATGATAACATATAACATCAACATATAGCCATCAACACACAACATTTTTTGGCTGTAGTTATTTTCTTAGCAGTATTTTTGAACAATAGTTTGCCATTGATTTCTGAAGGGTCCGGATGCACAATTGCTTGCAACGTAGATACTTCCATGTTAAATAAACACGTGATTTCCTTTCGCTAACTGAAATGCATCACGTGATAATAAATCTTCTAGAGCAGGAGATTTTTAAATGTATTGTTGCATTGTCGAAATCAGATGTCTTATTGAAATCAGATGTCTTATAGAAATCAGATGTCTTATAGAAATGAGATGTCTTATGGAAATCAGATGTCTTATGGAAATTAGATGTCTTATAGAAATCAGATGTCTTATGGAAATCATATGTCTTATTGAAATCAGATGCTTGTTGAAATGAAAGAATGCTTTGGAGAATTGCCATAAATCACCCACACTTTTCAGCATCTTGTAGACATGAAACATGAGAATATCTCATAAATAGAGGAGATAAAAATGATTAACAACATGCAGTTTTACATCAGAATGTATATTTCCTGATCTTTTGATAATGCTGCGCACATCTGCTTGAAGACATTAGTTGATATCTGAATTGTGGGTTTATATCATGAGTGCTTAGATACAGATCGCGACATTAGCATCACACTATTAGTTTAGATGTGAAGATCAAAGCAACGCTTACAGAATGGTTCTTTTCTGTAGTAGTCTGTATAATTTCTTTAGAGATGAAGTAAAGGAAGAATACAAATATTACATGCGAGTGTTACGCAAATGTTGTACAGGCAGTGATGTCATAATTAGGATTTTTTTCCACACTAAGTCTCAGTTTTTTTCTTCAAAATAATCTGGTATCTTGTAAATAATTTATAAGTGGTAACCATGTGTACAGGATATAAGACAAACGTTGTATACAGGATAGTTCAAATAGATAATGCACATGTAGGTAAACTGTTGGCAGTTGTCATGCATGATAAACTGACTTTTTTGGACATGTTGCAATGCATTATTTCGTTTTAAAGGTCACTCTGAAAAGGGCGAAGGGGGTAGTTGTAGTGGAAGCAGAAGATGAGAGAAAAAGAAATCCTAGTTATAATATTAAGGACAAGCCGGGAATAAGCTTTTAAATACCTATAGTAGGACAGATAGAGGATTATGGCAGCCTTTTTGTGTTGATATTTCCAACAGAAGGAAGAGTAATACGGCGGACTTGTATTGATATTTCTAACAGAAGGCAGAGTAGTACGGCCAGTTTATTGTGTTGATATAAAACAAATTCCTACAGAAGGAAGAGTAGTACGGCGGGCTTGTTGTATTGCTATTTACGCCTACAGTGGTCGTTCCATGTCCGAACTGCCCAAGAACATTTGCAGCTCCAATGGGGCTCATTAGCCATCTACGAACTATTAGACATGGTCATAATTCTGAGTTTTCAAAAGTGGATGTAAAAATGGTCATCATCACTTGTGATGGAGGAACGAACATTGATATTTCCAGCACAAGGATGAGTAGTATGACTGGCTTATAGAGTTTATATTTCCAACAGAAAGTTCAGGAATATGGCTGCCTTATAGAGTTCATATTTCCAACAGAAAGTTCAGGAGTATGGCTGGCTTATAGAGTTCATATTTCCAACAGAAAGTTCAGGAGTATGGCTGGCTTATAGAGTTCATATTTCCAACAGAAAGTTAGTTAGTTAGTTAGTTAGTTAGTCGTCGGATCATCATCACTGCAAACTGGACACGTCCATAGTTGCTCCGATCTATCCTTGAGTGTTTCCACCATTACACTTCTGCTGACAGTACCGGTCTATGCTGGTTGACCATCATTCTTCTGCGCCCTATAAAATGTTCACTTCTAGCAACACCGCATTTCAATCCCTGATCTTTAATCCTAGCCATTGAAAAGGAATCATCATCCACATTAGTCTCACTCTCGCGTGTTATATCTCTTAAGGAGTTCAAAACGTCAGCGCGATCCAACTGTTATCGAAGGTTACGACTACCGGATTGTATAGATAATATGTCATGAAGCTTCTATAAGAAAATAACCTCAAAATAAAGGCATGTCATCTACTAAGATTTTATGTTGCATGGGTGGTTTGTGTCTAGTAAGTCATTGGTGAGACCCACAGACGCAACCGCATGCGCACGGCGACTATATTCAATGCATTAACACAGTCAGGTTCATACGGAGACTCTATTCAACGCATTAATACACAATCAGGATCGTAGGGTAAACACTTGACATCGTTATACCGGGAATGACAAGGTTGAACGTGATACGATAAAGTAAAATCAGTATCTTAGTAAAGATCAAACTATACAAGTTGTTAGTACTATCTTCTTCAGGGTTCATTCTCAAACTCCCACTGGATCTCTATTGTAGCAGGACAACGGTCCTACTAGATTTCCAGCAGGAAATAGTCCAGAGAATGGAAGTGCATTATGTTGCCGTTTTATTTCTACAATGGCCCGACACATCCGTTTTTGGCGGGGCTAGTACTATCTATTCTTTTGTTAGATACTTAACATCCATTGGTTGGATAAAATATCAGACAGTGAAATAATGATGATATCTAAGCCTGTAAGCATGCGTACAATGTTGATAAAGGTGCAGACACGCTGGGCAGGACATGTGGTTACATGAAAGATTATCGTCTACTAAAAAAGTTGTTATATGCAGAACACTAGACTGGCTCCCGCAAGGCCGTTAAACAGTAGAAGTGCTTTAAAGACACTCTTAAGATACCATTGACTCACTTTAATATTGACACAAATCCATGGGAGAGTCTTGAACAGGACAGATCCGACTGAAGTCGCAAAATCAAGAATGGTGCAGCAGCTGCAGACATACTGCGCAACAAAAACGCTGTTAGAAGAACGACAACAGCCCCTCATTGCTTCACAGACTTCTTCCAGACATGCTCAGAGTCCAGTACACAATTTCAGGTCCGTATAAGACTCATTATTCACAGACGGGCTCACTACAGACATAATCATCTTCATCATCCCAGTTTAGCTGAATAGTTATCGTCAACTACAACGGAAGAACAACACAACAACATAAAACTATATATTCTCTCATATTAAAGTTAGAGATTGGAGCTCGTTGTAGATACAGAAGGAAGGAATAAGACGCTTGAATATAAGTGCCATGGACTTCCGTTATAAATGTGAAGATCATAAAACGAATGCATTTATCTGATACACAAATTGCTCAGCTTGCAGGTCAACAGAAAGGGTTGTTGACAGTGGTGAAACGTGTGAGATTACTTGAGTTGACATGTCACAAAGATGCCATTCACTTTCAAAGATATCTTTATCCTTTAGGAGTTGAGAGTGGAAGTAGCTGTTGTGTTAGCTGGTAGAAAAATATTCAGTTATTAACATGAAGAAATTGTCCGGACATGGTGTTACCACAGTCGTGTGAACGGCTGAAGATAGGGATGTGTGGCAGGATTCTTGATTTCATGGCTCCAATGTGGCACCTCTACAACTCTAATTGGTTATGGGTTTCTTTATTATTATTATTATTATTATTATTATTATTATTATCATTATTATTATTATTATTACTATTATTATTATATTACCCACGTTTAATTTCAACTGAACATACACCTATGATTTATTATGTACTATTGGACATTGACCATACAAATGTGTGCAGTTGGTGATAGGAACAATCATTTTATGATTGAGAATAAACCACAACAGATTCAAACACATGCACTTGGAGTTTGAAGCTGACAACAAGAAAAAAAACACGTTTTACTGTGAACAATCACCAGAAAACATATAACATATTTGTGTGTTGCGATCATTTCTATTCGTCGTCTTTTGATGTTTTGCGCGCATCTTGATAAAGGCTTTTTGGTCGAAACATTGAATATGTTTTGTGTATTGTAATTTATCTGTTTTCTTGTTTGCATATCACAATCCCCTAGTTTTAGTGAAAGTCCGTCGTGTCTAAGTGACTAAGTGTCTAAGATGTTCTCAAAACCTGCGTTTTACGTAAACATATTTTGTAGAGCCAACTATAGGACACCACAAGAAGAAAACTATGGCAATATGAACCAGCTGTGCCATCAAACTCTACGGCCTTATTTTGGGGCTGGTGATCTCAGCACATTTCATTGATGAAACCCAAATAAACATCTAGCTTCTACTGGAAAACAAGGAAGAAGAAGTGTAGTTTAAGTTGGTGCGACGGTTCATTTCTCAAGATTTACATAAGTTATTGTTTTTCCCCGATTACAAATGAATTGAGGGGTGTCTTTGACCGTGACGATAGCCACAAAAGGACAAGCATGCGTGACTATGGTTAGCCTTCAGATTGGTGACCAGCGTGAACTGCCATAACTATAGCACGTTTCACTAGATTTTTCCAACATTATGTTCAAAATGATGTATCTCAGAAAATATAAAAAACATATAATTGAACACTTACGTGTTTGATTGAAATGTTATAAACCATATGAATTATTTGTTTCTGGTTTGCAATTAGTACCTACCTACGTATTTTATGGTTAATTAATCTAAATATCATATCATTAATTAATTAATAGTTAATTCAAATATGTATTCTTTAGGGTTAGAGTTAGGGTTAGGGTTAGTTATGTTTTGCATAACTAATCCTAACCATAAACATATTTATATTTAATTTAATAAATGATAAATATAAACTGATAAACATAGCCACGGGAAATAATCAAATATGTAAGCACTAACTCCAAACCAGTTCCAATTAATTATTTTCATAAAAATGCAGCCAATGATTTCAATTTTCGATTCTATTCGATATAGATGAAAAATCTACTTCGTAACACATAAATTTAATGTTTTATAGTAAATTATAAGACGCCATTTACACATGATTGATTTATAATACAATTGGCAAGATTTAATCTAGAAAATTGACTATTTTGTACTCTCGAACACAAGACATCTACATATTGCAGCGTCTACTATGGCAAAGCGCCCTTTATTTCCACAGCCCATAGAAAGCCTCCCTGCACTCCTTCACATGAAAATATGCAGTAACGAAAGAACACAAGACAGACGGTGTATCCGGTGTCACGCTCACATTCACCCTCAGAAGTGGTTCTAGATAAAGTGTGTAGTTATTATGAAAAATAAGTCTGCCAGTAAATTCTATGAAATTAAAGCACATCACAAATAAGAATTTTTAAATATTTCTGGAATGAGGCTACTCGGTCACTTAAGAAATTACCTTCCATGAGTATTCATATGCAAACATATTGAATACATTTTTGTAATAGTGGACACGCCTATGCCTATTCAACTCAGAGTTGTTTAGAGTTTAATTCTTATTAAACATCAGCAGCACTTATATTCAAAAGCCTGAATCATCCTTCCGTCTTTGCATTAAGTATCCAACTTTCACATCCGACTATCAATCTGGGTAGCTTTATCATTACTGTAATACTAATATTACTATTACAAATCATATTCAACTTTGCTTTGACAACGATCGCCATCTCGAATCATTGTGCAAGTTGCCATCATTATATATTTTGAACTTGAGATATTTGAAGAAGTTAATATATTCAAGTTTGTGACCGTTTAACCGGTTTTCCGCGCACTCCTGTTAGATATCACTAGTCAAGGTACTACGTCCTGCTGGTAATCTACTAGTCACTGTACTACGTCCTGCTGGTAATCTACTAGTCACTGTACTACGTCCTGCTGGTAATCTACTAGTCACTGTACTACGTCCTGCTGGTAATCTACTAGTCACTGTACTACGTCCTGCTGGTAATCTACTAGTCACTGTACTACGTCCTGCTGGTAATCTACTAGTCACTGTACTACGTCCTGCTGGTAATCTACTAGTCACTGTACTACGTCCTGCTGGTAATCTACTAGTCGCTGTACTACGTCCTGCTGGTAATCTACTAGTATCATTGCCCTGTTATAAGAGACTGTAAGAACAAATACACAGACAAATAAAGTCATAGAAGGTACTGTAAGACTGAAAGTTTGTAGGAATATTGTTTCTGTCTTTATAGCCCATACTATCTTACCGTCTGTCTTCTTCTTCTTCTTGTCCTCATGTACCTTTCGGTGTTGAGGGGAGAGTGAGTGTACGGTCTTTTGCTCTTCTATTTGCCTCTTCTGCTGTTATATTTCCGAGTGTCTCTAATACACTATCTATCCACCTTTTACGAGGGCGTTCAGTAGGTCGACTGTTTTCGTATCGTTTGTTAAGTGTTTTTTTGGATAATAATACCGTCTGTAATATATCTTATATAGCTCATATATGATATTTTAAAAATCCGTTGTTCATTTTAACTGACAATAAGTGTGTGTTGTGTCACTGGAACTAATAAACAGCTAGAACTTCACGGGTAGACCAAAAACCATCTGCTGTAGTTATCCCATGTTCAGGTGCATGTGTTGCTCAAATAGGGATCATTAGCCATCTACAAACATACTAAATGACATCGTTGTAACTGAATGTCAAAAGTGGATGTAACAATTAGTCATCATAACTTGTACTGAACAAACAACAATAAGCAGCATACAAAATGTGAGGAATTTTAGTTAAACAGCTGCACAGTTACAGATTTTTAAACAAGTGCACTTTTTTTTAAACGAAATCTGCAGTGCGTTTATCTCTCCAAAATGTCTTGTTCCGCTAGATGTTGTCCTGATGCTTTCATGAGTGACTCGACGTTTTTTTCCCGTGCGAGGTCAGCAAGTAAGATCTATGTTCTAGTTAAGGGTTTGTATATTGCTATAAGAGATAATTATCTTGATTTATAGATATAAAATATAATCATCATATTCTATAGCTATAAGGTAGAAATAACGCAACTAAAGTCACCCTTTTAAGATCATGTGTTTTCCCAGAGGCAACATATGGATGCGAGACTTGGACAAGACAATATTCAATGCGAGACTTGGACAAGACAATATTCAAAAGAAAAAAAATCATTTGAAATGAAGTGCTACAGAAAGATTATATAAATATCATGGACAGAGAAGAAGAAGAACATTGAAGTTTTGAAATTACTGAAACTAAATGAAGGCTGGCTTCTAAATACCATCATAAGAAGGAAGCTACAGTATTTGTGACACTTAAAGCGACATGATGGTATCGAAAGAAGAATTCGGATGGCAGAGTGCCAAGCGAGAGAACAAGAGGAAGACCAAGAAGATGATGGACCAGCAACATCGAAGAATGTATGCCCATGTCTCTGGCCAATGCAGGCCTGCTAGCCCGAGACAGAGAGGCGTTCAGAGTATCCACGACGAAGACAACGTACGTTCTGGAACACGAGACCTCTTGAGCACAATGAAAATTGTTCACCCTTATTCCAGAGAAACCCCCCTCTCGTCCCCCCCCCCAAAACAAAATGCATAGCATAATCATAAAATTAGAGATTGACAACGGCTGTAATGAAATAATTATCTCAAAATTATCTGAAACCACATTGTAAGAAAAAAAGAAAACAACAATAACTTTAATGGAATATTGCAAAGAAAAGCATTAATGTCTGAGAACTAGATTTTCATTGGAACAAAATAAACAAGAAATAATCGATGAATGTAATGGGCTATTAATTATGAAGAATAAATGTCTGTAGGAATGAAAACAAGTTTGGAGTAACTATAAAAAAGGAATATAGCAAAGATTAAATTGTTATTTGTATAAAGGTTTTCCTTTCTTCCCGTAATATATCTGGCATGTTGGTTACGCTGGTCGATTTGTACATATAAGGTCGCCGGTTCACGTCCAATTCGCGACATCTTATTTACAAAGTGCATTTTGTCTCATAGATCACAAATGATAATCACTTAAAGATGCGGAGTTACGAGCTATGAGTGGTACTCTTGGCAATAGCCGTGCTACATCGTTGTAAGGAATGGAGTATATACTTTGCAATCCGAGTAAAGTGAAGTCAATTCTCTACGTTTTATTAACTGATCTTTTCCCCCAAAATTGTTTCTATATATTGATGTCAAAATGTTTGTTCAATCTCCAAGAATCACGAGCCTGAAATTCTTGTTTCCTGAGAGCAATGAGGTGTTTCTCTAGAACTTTCTTTCATACATAAATGATTCCAAAGTCTTAACTGTATGTATTGGGTACAGGAGACGTTTTACTCAGTAGTGCTTTCTGTATGTGTGTGTGCATGACTTGATTCTTGATTAGAAACTGACCTCACAGTACATAGGGCATTCCCATAAGTGCTCCGCCCTATGTTCCAGCAGCCATCGACTCGATGGTGTTTCGAGTCTAATGCCGCATAAACAGACGTCGACATCAGGGCACAACTCTGGCCCTTGCGACACGTTTCTGTGTTGTTCCGCCCAACCACGCGGTGCCCGTAACTAGTTCAAGCACAACGTCGGCCTGTCGAAACAACATTTGTCGTAACTGTTATCGAAGGTTACGACTTGGGGATTGTATAGATGACGTGCCATGAAGCTTCTATAAGAATATAACCTCAATATAAAGACATGTCATCTACTAAGATTTTCTGTTGCATGGTTGGTTTATCTAGTGAGCCATTGGTGAGACGCACAGACGCATGTGCATGACTCCAAGTCTTACCTGTACGTATTACATACAGGAGACAATTCTTTACTCAGTGATGTTTTGTGTATGTCCGTGTATGAATGATGACTCCAAGTCGTAACTGTACGAAATGCTTAAAGAAGAAGAATCTTACTCAGTGGATGATGTCAATAATACTGTTTCATACACCAATTAAAATCTAAAAATTTGATTCAACAAATTTCAAAGAATGTGAAATAATTTATTTAGCTATTTATTGGACACTTTTCAGCGAATATTTTTTAGGGGAGGGGGCGGAGTGTAACAATTTTTTTGGGAAACTGTTAATCATGAGGGAGGGGGGGGGGGGCAGAAGTCAAGACATCTATTGGCAAGGGGGAAGTAAATACAACACATGACGTAATTTTATGACTTCCCCTTATAGTGACGTAACTTCATTCACTCGCGGGCGTCAGTCCAATGTGACTATGTTAGAGCTTTTTACCATAGACAATAATGAATATGGTGGTTGGGTGAGCTCTAACCAACGGAATATGTTAATTATTCAATTATAACAAACTGAAAGTATGTTTCAATATTAAACTATAACCACCGGAATATGTTAATTATTAAACTATAACCTCCCAAGAATTTTAATTATTAAACTTTAGCCTCCCAAGAATTTTAATTAATAAACTTTAGCCTCCCAAGATAGTTTATTTTTAAATTATAACCTCCGAAGTTAATTATTAAGGGGGCTAGGCATACCCATGGTTATAA
Organism: Meghimatium bilineatum; assembly: GCA_034231615.1. NCBI lineage: Eukaryota > Metazoa > Mollusca > Gastropoda > Stylommatophora > Philomycidae > Meghimatium > Meghimatium bilineatum. The sequence goes on along the minus strand of CM067312.1, from coordinate 17,643,170 downwards.
AAAACATCACATTTCTATGCTTACCAAAACACGTTATATTTTCATAAATCTCAGAGTATCTATTTTATTACACAGTTTACATTTCATGTCTATTGTAGCTTTAGTTTTTGCGTTAAACAATTTAAAATTAGTAGGCATATCGGTAGAATTGTTCATCATCATTAGGTGCCGTCTCCGCGACGAAGGTTGACTGCAACAGACCTCCAACACTCCCTGCCTCGTGTCTTGGTAGTGTACTCAACTAGTCTGTAACCTGTCCTTCTGGTGATGATAGTCTCCGATTTGTATCTCTACCTACCTCTTTACCGCCTCCCCTCGACTTTACCCTCAACAAGGTCTTCAATAAGGTTTCATGTCTGTTAATGTGTCCACAATATTTTAATTGCTTGATCTTTATTTCCGTGAATAGCTCCATCGTGATACGAAGCGTTGTTAGACTATCTATGTTTGATACGAAGCGTTGTTAGACTATCTATGTTTGCTTTCTTCTCTTTCCATGATGGTTTCACTCTTCTTCTATATGTCCACATCATATAGTCATCAATACTGTCCTCTAATAGTTTCTTTATTGTCCATGTTTCTGAGCCATACATTAACATAGAATAGATGTGGCTTGTTTGCAATTTGTTTTGATGTTTATATTTTCCTCATGTCATTGAAAGTACGTTTAATCATTCATATTCTCCTTTTAATTTCTGTTTCACATCTGCATAATTCGTGATTATGTGTCCGAGATATTGATAATGTTCTATTTATAGTTTCTCACCATGTATTTTTATGTTTAGAACATGTTCTTCTGTGACTTTGCTGATTATCATGGTTTTTGTTTTTTAGATATTTATATTGTCCATTTTCTTTACTTGATTTATCGACTTAATCTATTAGTCTTTGTAGTTCACGTTCACTTTCTGCTAAAATGACAGTGTCATCTACACATCCTATAATTATATTCAAACTGATCTTGAGTTCTGGCATTTCTTCTTTATGTTTAAAAATATTCTCTGTGTAGATAGTGCAACTGTTTGTATAGTCTTAACTTTTGTAAAGCGAGTTTTGCCCAAAAAATGACATATTTGCGTGATTTGTACACCGTATCTTCCATATTTTGATAATGTAATCACATGAGATTTTCAGTGATTCTACATATGTTGTATAACAGGAACATGATACAAATTCAATATGTGTTTTTTTAAAGAAAAATATTTATAGCACTATTTATTTATAAAAATCGGTCAATTTTTGGGTAATTTTTCAGCATAAATTTTTAGAATTGCTTACTACATAGTCTTCTTCTTCTGCGTTCATTCCCAAACTCCTGCAGATTAGCAGGATGTAGTCCGGAGAACGGAATGCGGTTTGTCATGGTTTACAGCATTGTTGAAATATCTGCGCATTTCGACCTGACACATCCGACTTCAGCATGGCTTTGGGTCACTGATCCTATATGGGATGGGACAGCCAACTCCACCCCATAACCTCCTTAGTAGCCTTTTACGACATGCGTGGAAGGTAAACAGTGTTGCTATTCTTTGCTCCCTTTTCGGGCCCCGGCAACACACAAGCGACACTACATAGTTTTTTCCAAGGGTCATGATTCAGAAAAGCCAAATATAAACTTAATTACCTGATTTTGAGACTAGACACTAAAGAAATGATTAATTCAAAGCGTAAAGACCAGCATCAACATATTCGGATATGTAAATTCGTCTTAATTGCATAATTAATTATTTTATACTAGATACGTGACATACCTTTCAAATACAATATATTTCTACTATATACGAGACATACCATTTAAATACAAGAAATAAGCATTAGAGAAGACTTACCCATCAAATACAAGACACAACTATCAGATATAAGACATATCTTTCCAATACAAGACGTAGCTAATCAGACACACATAAAACTATCAGACAAGACACACAAGACATGTAAATACTCTTAAAAAAGAAAGACATAGCTAACAGATACAAGACATATCTATAAGATATTCCTTCAAACACAAGACATATTATTTTGTAAAATATAAGACACAGAAATTCACATCATAGCTATTACGTACGAGACATGAAGATTTAGCGACAATTCTGTGACATAATAGTGACACATTAGTCCGGGTCAATAGCGCATGGCTATTAACCAGGTATATACAACGAGCCCCCGTCAACTGTACAGTCATGTAGACTCAACGGTTTAATCTTTGAAAAATGATACTATTTGACTTTTTTCCCATTATAATTTCATTGGTCACATATACTTTGTGTCGACAGTCAATGAAAGTCCCTTAGAAAGTAAAACAGCGTCATTTTGATAGGATGGTTATCATTGATTCCTCAAGACTGTATAATAGACGATGTACTCGGTCTACAGTGTGGCACTTAAAAGTAAGTCTCATCATTCATGCCTGAAGCATGAAACAACACAAACACACATATGCTCAGACGCACACACACTCATTCTTGCAAACAGGCAAGCAAGATCGACAACAGGTCCAGGCTTGGAAAATCGAAGTGAGATAATCTAGAATTAGGTTCGCGGGTCGGCTTGCTCCAAGTTCTCTACCATTTATAAATTCTGCATTTTTACTCAAATTCCTGAAGATTAGCAGGATGTATTCTGATGAGCGGATTGCGATGTGTAATTCTATGCGATATATGCGCCTTTCATCATGATACATCGCACTTCAACATGGTTTTTAGGTTTCTGTGAACCCTCTCTATGAGATGCTGCAGCTAACAAACACACTCTCAAAACCTCCTTTGTCGCCTTGCCCGACTTTTCTGGCAAGTAATGGTGGCATTATTCCCTGATTTCATATTGTGTCTTGCAATACACGTGCACTATTTATAACTTCAAGGAAACTATATTTTTAATGAAACATGCATAATTGCAAGGCAACTATAGGGCCTACCTATAATGAAACATTTTTAACTGCAAGGGGAACTATACTTTAAATGAAATATTTATAACATCAAGAGAAACAATAAATGAAATATTTATAACATCAAGAGAAACAATAAATGAAATATTTATAACATCAAGAGAAACTATAAATGAAATATTTATAACATCAAGAGAAACTATAAATGAAATATTTATAACATCAAGAGAAACTATAAATGAAATATTTATAACATCAAGAGAAACTATAAATGAAATATTTATAACATCAAGAGAAACTATAAATGAAATATTTATAACATCAAGAGAAACTATAAATGAAATATTTATAACATCAAGACAAACTATAAATGAAATATTTATAACTTCAAGAGAAACTATAAATGAAATATTTATAACTTCAATGGAGCTAAAATTTCAACACAAATAAATAAATGAAGATGATTGTTGCATAACTTCGGGGGAAAGTTTGACAAATTACGAGAATATTCAGTGAACTGGAACCCAAATTGTGGTTGTTGTAGTACGTCTGCCACAAGTGATGATGACCATTTGTTATGTCTGATTTTAAAATTGAGTTGGTGTTATGTCCTTCATTATGATTTCATGGATTGTTAATAAGCCCTATTCTGGCCACAAATATCTTTGGACAAATGTCATTGTTAGGGCATGGGATGACCACTGTAGATGGTGTTTTAGTCTACAAGTGACTTTCTAGCTACTCTTAGCTGTTGAGCAGCTGCATTTCTCCTCTGTTCACAAGATGATGCGCTTATTTTGATAGTAGTTTTGCTCTATTTTGTTCAAGTGCTTCACATGTGTCTGTTTCACGGGTTTTCAGTTAGGTCTCTAGCGAGTCCTTGTAGCGCTTCTTTTAGTCATCTTGAGACCGTATGCTCTTCTCACCGTAAAGCTCACTATAGATAAGTATTTTTGGTAGGTGATGATTTGACATAAGTACCAGATGACCTGACCAACGAATCTGTGTGTGCATCAGAACAGTGTCAATGCTAGGAATATCAGATCTGTCAAAGACAGTGGTATCCGGAATCTTGACGTGCCATCTGATGTTCATACGTTTTCTAAGAGAAGTTGTGTGAAAGTGATTGAGATTCCTCACATGACGTCTATACACAGTCCATGTTTCACTAGCGTATAACAGCACTGGAAGTAACACAGCTCTGTAAATGTTCAGCTTAGTCTGTAGGTTAATGCCATTTCTATGCGACACATTTGCGTATAATTAACCTACGTTTTAGGAGAAGAGTAAAAAGGATGAAAATAAATGTAAGAAAAAGCATTATTGAATCCAAACTGTAAACCATTACACAGTACATTCCGTTCTCCAGAAAAGTACTTTTTTAACCAGAAGAGAACGAACACAGAAGAAGATGATGCAGATCATTTTAAAAAAGCTAAAAATCATTGGTGAGACACAGAATATAGTTGTACAGTACAGCGTTTCTCAAACTGTGGTCACCTGATGTACTCATGAAGACGTGACCAGATATTATTATTAGAGCAGTATTCCCAATAGTCTATTTTCGCGGTTACTTTGTTACCAGAACCGCGGTCTACACTATTTTCTATGGTTAAATGTCTGATATAACCACATTGAACTAACGTTCGCGGTTGAAAGCCGCGCACTTTATTATGAAACACATTTCTTTACTTTTAACAAACGGCAGCAGGGCTGTAGGTAAGTTTCCAGTAAGGGAAGTGGGTGGGTTACCTAAATAAATGTCATTATTCCGTTTCCATTTTCCCTCTCTTGTATCATCTATGTGATGTGAATGACCTTTTTTATGATCTATGTGATGTGAATGACCTTTTTGTGAGAAATTGTTAAGGGAGGAGTTTTACGCAAATATTTTTGGTCAAATATTTAAGTATTAAATGTCATGCTGTCATGTGTAGATTTGCTAAGGTGGGGAAGTGGGGATTTGAACACTCCAAGCACCCTTCCACTTCTAGGGACTTGCAACCAAATATTGTAAACCGTTACATTTAATTATACGAATACTTTAAGCCATTATATTTATTATACAAATACTGTAAACCGTTACATTTATTATACGATTATTATAAGCCGTTACATTTATAATAAAAATATTGTAAGCCGTTACATTTATAATAAAAATATTGTAAGCCGTTACAATTATAATAAAAATATAAATGGACAGATATTTTTGGGATTCTCGGATAAACAAAAGTGTGGTACAATCACATATCTAAGGCCTACCTAATAATTAAAAACGTAATGAATTCAGTTCTAATTAACTCTGTTCAAAGATCATCTATAACTAAGACTGTCATGGCACGAACTGACAGTGTTTGCGAGGCATCACTGGCTAATCACTCTATCACTGAGCCGACATTGTTTAGTTTGGTTAAGTAACATGGACATATTTTGAGAACGTACGCTCTTTCAGCTGCGGAAGTTAGTCAAACTTGGTTATATCAAAGCTTTAAAACCATCACAAATAGTGGAGGTCACGTTTCTGGTAAACCAGCCACGACCTCCGGGGATACTGAGCCGATAAAGGTAAAGATACGGTTAAATACATTTCATCATCACGTGACTTAGTTTTAGCTGTAATTGCACAGCCGCGTGGTTGATATGAAATGTTCGTACTAGTACCGCCTTCGGCATGCACCGCCTTACTATGCAGCTATTTCTCTTCGATCATTTAAGAGAGAGATCCCTGACTTTTCCTTTGTGCTAGATCGTAACTGTCGGTGGAATTAAAGACCTCTGTACATAAATTAAACAAGACTTCATGCGTTACATGTTTTATTATTGTTGTAATTTTAGCCAAAAAGCAAAGGCTGACCAACGACATATACGGAAATAATCACAAATCAACCTTTCTTGTCATGTTTACTTTCTGTAGACATGTTTTTACACGAGTCCCGTCATACCTATGTGAACAAGAAGAGATTTTTCAAACGACGAGTGATTCGACTGAAACAAGGGAATAAGAATGTATCATCTGGCCGGCCTGTGAGGGATTTATTTTAACATTATCTCCGTTCCACTAAATACAAGTCGATAGTGTGTCATGCCTGAAGCATATGTCACACCCTGAACATAAAATGCCATGTCACGACAGAGTAAAATTGAGTTGTATTTTGACAGAAACACTGCAGCCGCAACAGGTTACAAGTTGATATATCTCTATCGCATCTTCCTATTCACCAGCAGCTATCATCTCGACATTTGTTGTTATTGTTGTTGTTCTTGTCGAGAAACAACTACTGAAAAGAGGCAGTTGATTCCCTGGCGTTAGACTGAGCGCCTATTGTTTCTAGCATCAAATCAGGTGATCTACCCCAACTATCTGATCTAACTATCACTAAAAAAAACTGTTCAAAACTTGATTGACAGTCACTATACATCTATCCTTCAAGTCAATAGTTCGCAGTTGTCGAGGTTAATTGTATGATTAGTCCGGCTATCCAAACATGATCGAAACGAAGTTAGTGGTGACATTGATAACGCAGACATTGACATTGTTCATAAACTTGTCGAATAAGTTGCCGTGTTAATTTACACAAATTAACACTGTGTGTGTGAATTTGATAACGTAGTGTTCACAGTTTATTCACTAAGCCATCCCATTGGCTTGAAACGGAGATCTCCTACTCCCGAAGGTAGTACTCCCAAGGTAACATTGACTGGCTGGGTCTTCAAGAAAAGACAGCAGGTTCAGACAAATTCAAGGACTTGGACTGGTTATATCCCGAAACAGGATCGAAAGTTGAGTAACCTTTCACACAGACAGACAGACATACAGACAGACAGACATAAAGACAAAGATGGAATGATGGATGGATGGATTGGTGGGTGGGTGGGGGGCTTGGATGGATAAATGGATGGATGGATTGGTGGGTGGGTGGGTGGGTGGGGGGTTTGGATGGATGGATGAATGAATGGATGGATGGATGGATGGATGGATGGATGGATGGATGGATGGATGGATGGATGGATGGATGGATGGATGGATGGATGGATGGATGGATGGATAGATAGATAGATAGATAGATAGATAGATAGATAGATAGATAGATAGATAGATAGATAGATAGATAGATAGATAGATAGATAGATAGATAGATATATAGATAGATAGATAGATAGATAGATAGATAGATAGATAGATAGATAGATACGCTACATTTTTCTCTTCGGATCTTTCGTTTGTTTTCCTTGATGATATATCTCACTTATGCTGTCTACCTACAGTACTCTCTTTTATTGATGGCAATAGGGTGTTTTCCAGGCTTTTTATCTGGCCTTTCTCCTCTCTATAACTGCTTCAGCCGGTTCAGGTGTCCAAGAATGTTTATTTTTATTACTTTTCCCCTAGAGATACACTTTTTAATGGCTGCTAGAATTATGGTACAGATTTAACTGTTGTTGCGTTTATGTTGCTTTTCTTCTCATTTCGCTAGTAAAACCCACTATCAGTAATTTGGCTCTATCTGGTAGAATTGGCTTTCTTAATATTCCAAGATGGTGTTCCCAGGATCTGTGCCATCTGTGGTATGGTACTAGTTGCTAAGATTTGACCGTTGTCACTCTCCACAACCTCTTAGACTTTGATGGCGCTATTTTCTGCTATTCTAGCTGAAACGTATGTCAGTTTGGGTCTGATGTTCGATCCGTGTGCCCTGTGTAAGAATGTCGATGTAGTCTCCATGGTCTGTGATAGGATTAGGTTGGAACTATTGCACATGTCTGCATTCTCTAGTCCTCTTTCGTAATAACGTGTGTAGCTAAATGCTGCAATGTGTGCTCTGAAGTCGCAAGCTATAGTGATTCTCTATAATGTGAACTCAAATTCTGGAAAACATTTGGATGATGTTGACCGATAGTAAATATTGTGTAGTGTGTACCAAACGTTATTATTTCCCATTTTTTCAAATTTTCTAGTTTTCTATTTCTGCTTCAGAGCTGTTAGTTACTGTGGCCTGAATGTCATTTGTAATTAATGTCATCATGCCTTCACACTTTATACATTTACATTTATAATGCATGTGGCCAGAGATGTTGATTTATTTCCGTGGCAGCATTGTTTCCTTTAGGAAGTCTACACGTACACTATATTGATGTAAGGTTTTTATAACTTCATTGATCTTATTTTGTATTCCTGCTATGTTGAATTGTTGAATATTTTATTCCTCCTCGCTGATTTTTTGTAAGGTGCAGGTGAGTGGTCCCTCTAGTGCTGGTCTTGGCAAGCGAGACGACTCCCGAGCTCGTACGGTAAATTTGGTTTGAATGACAGTTTGGTTATTTACTGCAGATTTTTTCTCCCAAAGAATGACATGCAAATGTCTTTCTCTATCAGAAAGTGGTCGTGTGGTCAAATGCCCTCATGAAGTCTCCATGAATAACTTTGCTTTTGGGCAGTTCAGATGGGGTTGACTATTCACGCTAAGACAATTAAGTGAAAAACTGAAAAAGCAAACGAATACAATCAAGATCTAAACATAGTATTTTTAGACCAGGAAATGTCATTAGACAGATTAAATAGAGACATTCTCTGTGAAACTTTAGAAAATCTTGAAACACCAGAGGTTAAACAAAGTAAAAGTATTATAAGAAAGATGCCACAGCTCAGTAAGAACAACATATGGAATGACTGAACCTTTCGAAATATGATCTGGAGGAAGATATGACTTCGAGATGTAATCTCTTCTTTTCAACATATACATAAACACCATAATAGAAGAAGCTCTCATGAACAAAGAGAAAAACATTTCAAATAAACCTGATGGGGTCTTTAACAATGTAATCAACGAACTACTTACTATTCGTCGTCGTTCAGTCAAATAAACCAAAATTAAGAAAATTAGCTAAACTAAATTAATAAATTGCTAATAACATGTAGGAAATACAACATACAAATTAATGTTCAATAAACAACAGTTGTGAACATTAGCAAGTATACAATACCAATGGAATTAACAATTGATAATATCAACGTGAAATAAGTCAAAGTATTGAAATATCTATGCAACATTTTATTTCCAAGAATGAAAGACTAGACAGAGAAATAGAAACAATGTTATCTGAAAGTAAACAATATGACTTATACACTTTCACCATTACTTTTTAACTCAGATATCAAGATGGAATTAAAAAGAAAGATAATATCTACAATTTGTATACCAACACTCTGCTACCAATGTTAAACATGGTCTTTAAAAAAACAGTCACGCAACAGAGGAAAATCGTTACATATGAAATGAAGTGTCTGAGAAGCTGCAGTTACTAAACCAGATAAAATAAGAAATGAAATTAGAAATAAAGTGTGTCCATTATCGTGTATTGAGCATATCGAAATACAGCTTGAAGATTGGTTCGGTAATTTTATGAGAATGATCTCAAGCCAAATACCAATAAGAGCATATTAACAAAAGAATATCTGGATATAGAGACAAAGGTAAACTAAGAAAGCAGTGGTTAGAAAACATCAATATAACCTTGAAAACATATGGCCTCAGCGCACAAAGGAGGCACATCTGGCCTTGGATCGACAACTGAAACGTTCACTCCTACGATTAAAGGCAAGTGTGGATACGATCAACCATTATTTACTCGTGGAAATATAATAGGTGGGGTTCACAGCGGAGCATTCTCCGCTGATCAGAAGAACTCAAGAGGCTCGCCATGATCCTTTTTTTCTGTGGCCGAGTATTTGTTGTTGCCGAGATTTTGCTGTTGCCATGTCACGTTCTGCATAATATGCATTCACGATTCTTCTCAGCATCGAATTTTTAGATCCCTCATTGTGTTTTCTCGGCTGCTTTCAATATCTTAAGATTAGGACATGTTCTGACTGTGAGTGTTATATCAGTTTGCAAAACCCTTTCACTTCAGCTGGGACATTGAGCAGATCCACTCAATGTAGAGGTGTTTCTTATCACCATTCATAATGATTGATGTGGTCATCGAGATTAGACAAGGAAACTTAGTAGACAAGAAAATAGAAAGAAGGAGAGAGTTATACCGCCAAGTAATCGCTCGCTCCTATAGCAAGATTTGTGAAAACGGATGTACCGCGGAAAGGTGTTGCTATGGGCACGTTTGTACATGAGACTCCTGTTGCTAGAAGCTTATTATCAGACCGGACGTTAGCTATCGCGGCGATCAGCTGCAAGTGGATGTGTGTGTGTGTGTGTGTGCGTTAGAGAGAGAAAGACTGTGGATTCATATTACAATCATCGTCCTGTAATTGGGACGTCTGGACCAGGTCCTACGTGTTCGTCCCCTCACCAACTAAAAAAAGAAAGCTTTTACTCTCTTGAAAAAAAAGACCATATAATCAACTACTGACTGGGAATTTGAGTCTACATATTCATGGATGATTCCTGGAACGGGGAAAGAAGAACGGATCACTTTTAGGTCTGTCCTATGTGGCAACGGTCCTGCTTTCTAATCAAAAATCAAATTACCTGAATGAGTTCCCCACCCCATTTACAAATATTGTGGGTAATAACACCCCCCAACCCCCCCCCCCCTCCCGGTCACAGCAAATGCATGTCGCCAACAGGGAGGTAACGAGCCCACGTTAAGATCCACTGAGATTATGGATGTGAAGAAATAACAGGAATGATGAAAGTAATTGTACCATTCCCATCTACAATATAAGACGTATTTGCTGCTAGGAGATCAATCCTCTACAATGTCAATTGACTATTCCCACGATTGCCATTGGATGTCACACAAAGTAGAATCACAGTTATGTTATGGTATGTTATGTTATGTTCCTCCAGGGCCATAGGCGGCGCATAGGACAGAAACCATAGCTTTATTTTTCTGGTTTTGTGTTGCCATGTCTTTCAGCTCTTGGGTATTGTTTAGGTTCATTGACATGCCTTCTCTATTAATGGTTCTTCGTAGTTTCTCTAGGTCTCCCTCTTCTTACTAGGATCATAGTGCCCAATATAAATTACGGAAATAGTCAAATGAACAATTAAGAGGACTTGATTACCTATTAATTAGTAGCTCGTCTACTGTAGACCAGGCAGTCTCAACCTGGTGCTCCGTTGCACCGTGTTGCTCTCTTAAAGGCGTGTTCGCACCATGCGAGTTAACCCTCTATTACATCATTGAAAAATTTGTTCTAAGAATATGTTTACTCAATATTTCAAATATATTGGATTCAGTCATGCACATTATGTAAAATAAAATTGGAAAAGTTTAATAATATTTCTATGGGAGTGGTACCCATTTCTCTATAATGTGTTTTTTTGGGGGAAAAGATTTATTTCTCTAAAACTGAGTGCATAGAAAATATGAAGTAGTATCAATAATGACTACTTCATTTTGAGTAAACTAACCGAGTAAACTAAATTTTGAGTATATACACAGGTAATATACGAACGCTTCAATCAGGCACGACATACTATATCTAAAACTAGTAGGAAATGGTGTGCACACAAGAAAACATACAAATTACATGAAGCGTTCATATAAACCTGTGTAATACGTAAGTACAATTGTTGTTACGTTTCACGCAGTTACCTTGTATTTATTGTCGTCGAGTAAACTAGCTAAAGTTAAACTACATAAGAGAAATGTACCTTGTAAAATGCACACAATAATTTTTATTTTCGTTATTGTTTAGAATATTTGTTTAAAAAAAATGTAAATACATGCAGAATATAATGCAAATCATGAAAAGTCGAATTGGTTGGGTTTTTTTTTAAATACACAGTGTAATATAGGCTTTGAAAAGTGCTCGCGAACACTAACGATTGATTACTCGTGGTGGTTCTCGCCGTCTGCAAATTTTGAGAACCCCTGATGTAGTCTGTCACGCGTGTACTGAAAAGGCTGAGGACCCTATTGTAGACTCACGCTTGTACTGACATGAACCCAATCGCTATCGTGAAATATTATTATTTTTTTTTTCAATGTCACTATGCAATAACCCAAGCATGCAAAATATGAATACTGGATTGGAAGAAACATTTCCGTCAACTCATTAATGCAAATGAAAAAGTTATAGAAAATCAATTGTATCCGATGCTCAACATGATCATACACACAAGCACATGGAATAAATGCATCCATCAAACAGCTAATAAGCTTGATAACTAAGGCTAACATTATTTATTTTAAAAAGCAACTTACGAAAACGACTTTGTGTGGACGCAGGTTTAATAGAGAGCAAACAGAATATCCAAACTGCATGTGATCTGCCATATATGTGCAACAGGCGAGTAAGGAGGTTTGGGGGTGATGTTCGCTGTCAGATCCCATAGGTATCGTTGTTGTTGTTTCGATTCAAACTGGATCCTGGGATTACGAGCGATTAATTACTTCCTATGTGGAATGAGGGTGGGGGTTCTCCTGAAGAGGGCCGTAGATACGTCTCTGTTAGAGGGAAGTTTTACATGCGAGAAAGCTAGAACTAGGAAATTTCTTCATTTTTGTTGGGCTTTTGGTGCCCTTTTTTGGAATACCATTAGTGGAGGAGGAAATGGTGACCCTTTCATCGCATTTCTTCCTAACCCAGGTGTCACGTTGTGACTTCCTAGCGTAAGTGTCACGTTGCGACTACATAACCCAGGTGTCACGTTGTGACTTCCTAACGTAAGTGTCACGTTGTGACTACAAAACCCAGGTGTCACGTTGTGACTTCCTAATCTATGTATCATGTTGTGACTTTCTAATTTACGTGCATTATTGTGATTTCTTAGTTCATGTGACATGCTGTGACTTCCTAATCCAAGTGTGACGTTGTGACTTCCTAATACAAGTGTCATGTTGTGGCTTCCTAATACAAGTGTCATGTTGTGACTTTCTAATCTAAGTATCATGTTGTGATTTTATAATTTAATTGTCATATTGTCATTTCCTAATCTAAATGTCATATTATGACTTCACAATGTAAGTGTCATGTTGTGACTTCCTAATCTAAATGTCATGTTGTGACTTCCTAATCTAAATGTCATGTTGTGTCTTCCTAATCTAAATGTCATGCTGTAACTCCCTAATCTAAGTAAACGGTAAAGTAATGTAACCCATAGCATTTATTAACATCGTAGGGGTGTGAGATGTTAGCGATCTCACATTTCAGTGGCTCTGCAAATGAGGGCGGTAGCCATCTCCCCTCTACCTCGCAGTCTTTACTTCCCGGATTAATCCGGTACAGATTTATCGCTGGGTCGACATGGGAGCCATTGCGATCTTTGAAACATTTCCGCCTCAACCGGGTAATTAATCCAGCACCACTCATATGCGAAACCTGTCCGCTAGTAAAATTAACGGTGTGCAATATCAACGGTATGTAAAATTAGCGGTGGGCAATATCAACGGTATGTAAAATTAGCGGTGGGCAATATCAGCGGTGTGCAATGTCTGTGGTGTGCAATGTCAGTGGTGTGCAATGTCAGTGGTATGCAATGTCAGCGGTGTGAAATAAATAGAGCGTATATAGTTCACACATCAGCAATGCAAGATTCACAGAATATTAGACACACAAAAATGTAATTGTATAGATGAAATACTGCGGGGCTTCCACAAGAAAATATTTTCCATTATATTGTCATCTACTGAGAGGTTCATGCCTTCCACATGTCACCTACTAGAGGTTCATGCCTTCCACATGTCATCTTCTGAGAGGTTCATGTCTTCCACATGTCATCTACTGAGAGGTTCGTGTCATCCACATGTCATCTACTGAGAGGTTCATGTCTTCCACATGTCATTTACTGAGAGGTTCATGCCTTCCACATGTCATCTATTGAGAGATTCATGCCTTCCACGTGTCATCTACTAAGACTCTACTGTTACATAATAATTAGTTTGGTAATAATACGATAAACACGTTGGATGCCTTGGCTAAAACTATATCTTTTTATGGATGCAAACTGGGCAAATTCAAAAGAAAACGTGTTCACACACATATGGCGAGACGAACTTGTGTCAGCTAAACACAGAGTTTGAAATCTCGTGTACTTTTTCTAAAAGATCAGGTAGTAAAATAGATAAATCAACAAACCACTAGAGACTACAGGACGGGATAGCATGATAGGGTTGAAAATGCGTAGAGGATTGACTTTATTGTTGTTGAGTTACCCATCTACCAAGTGATAATTCCCATGAATCTCCGATTAAATTAACTTCGTAAATAGAACGTAGGTCCCGGGATTCAAACCCCCGACTTTTTATACGCAAAACCAACGGCTTAACCACTACATTAGGCTGATTCCCAAAATGTTGATAAATAATCAATGGACAACAAGACAAGGGTCATATCAAGGGTTCCATTATAAAGCATAGTTTTACAGTTTCATTATAAAGCATAGTGTCTCAGTTTCATTAAATGACATAGTGTCACAGTGTCATTATACAGCATAGTGTCACAGTTTCATTATAAAGCATAGTTTCACAGTTTTATGATACAACATATTGTCACAGTTTCATTATACAGCATACTGTCACAGTTTCATTACACAGCATATTGTCAGTTTCATTATAAAGCATAGTGTCACAGTTTCATTATACAGCATAGTGTCACAGTTTCATTATAAAGCATAGTGTCAAAGGTATCAACATCATAATTCTATCAACTAACAAAAATCGAACTATTGATCCCTGCTTATTGCCTCTTGCAATCTCAATTCAGAACCAATGATTGCGATGCAGGATGCGATTATACAACCATTTCACCAAGGGCACGTTTCATCCGCTCAAATGAAGGTGGTCAATAAGGCCCCGTTTCCAATTTAAATACGTATCCAGCATTCTATCTGCATCTAATTCTAAAACTGACTTTTTTCAAATTTTCTGGTTTAATCGTGCAACGCAACTTGGCTAAATAAAGCTCCAGGGCGTATGAATTTCCGTAGTTGTTTGACGTCATAATTGAATCTAATTTGCTTTGCATTTTCCCCGACTCGAAAATACATTAATTCTTCGATTCCGGTGTGAATAACAATCTATTCAATTATTCCCATTGTATTCATGATCCAATTACATGTCGGATTCGCCATTGATGTCTGTCATCATTTTTCCAAATTATTTATTTTTATTTGATAAAAAATTGAGACACGACGTGTACTACAGATGCAATCAAGGTGTTAGACCAGTTGAAAGGTGTAAGATGTGTTTCTTGTGTATGGCTAGAATACAGGGCATTGAATGAAGTTTGGTGCAAGAAACGAGCGAAATATAGGAATCAGGTGACACAGAACAGGAGCAGACAGTTACCACATTCTAAAGGACATACTCAATATAATATCGGAGCACCTACATACGTGTCGCGATGTTTTGGTGGCTAATTAACTAGTTACAGATACAAGATTTCACGATGTATGTACATATAGTTGATTCTTGATTAGCAACATGCGTCACAGCAATGGGGGTATTCCCATATATGCTCTGCTTGCCGTTCCGTCATCCATCTAAAAGTGTAAACGCTCAGTGTCCCAGTCTGTTGTTGATTACATGTTCTTCTGATCTTTCCGGATATCTTCACTTTCTCTCATTATCTCTAGTCACTCCCATTTCTACCATTCTCTGAATATGTACATTGTAACGTTCGTATTCCTCGTAGGTTACAGAATATCTCTAACAGGTGACATTTTTACAGATACATCCATTATATATATAACATATTTCAAACCCTGCGACTGCAACCGGATTCTCAAAGGGTTTACGGTACTATTATCGCAGCACAGCCCCCGTAGCGCCAATTAGTGCCTACCTTTGTGATTATTTCCCTTGCCTGTGTTTAGCAGTTTATGTTTAGAATTTATTAATTTAAATATAATTATATTTAGGGTTAGGGTTAGTTATGTAAAACATAACTAACCCTAACCCCTATCGCTAAATAATGGATATTTAAATTAATTATTGATTATTTATTGATAAAATATTTAGATTAATTAACCACAAAATATGTAGGTAGACACTAATAGAAACGAGAAAGAAAATGGGGGTTGGACTGCGTTCATTGTACCGTAATACTCTTAAACTGTAATACTCAAGATGTATAACAGATATCAATAATATTCCACATCACCCCATCACCTCACTGTAACGCCCACAATACTATTTTCACTTCAGACGCACATCACCTTATGTCACAATGTAAATAATCATATTTTGCTATTGTCATGTTGAAATGATACGAATAAACCCTTAAAAAAACAAAAGCAAAAAAGAATAGTAAACAAAAAAATAATGTTGATTTTAATAGTAATTACAATGTTCAATTTGTATTTGAAAGATTTGAACAATGTCATAATTATGTAAAATATCCAGTACCGCCATGATGTATATGTCGTACATTGGCGCAAGTAAATGGCGACATTACAAATCTCTGGTCCCTGGACTACATCTTGCTGGACAACTAATAGGATTATTGTCCTTCTATTAGAGAGTTTGAGAAAGTGAGAGTTTGAGAGAGTGAAAGTTTGAGAAAGTGAAAGTTTGAGAACGAAAGCTAAAGAAATAAAGAGATATATAATATAGCCCATAAAAATATAAATATTTATTAATTTGTGTTGTCAGTGAATGCACGTAACACACCCATAGTCACGTGTATTAACTCACGGACCTCACAGCGTTCACATAACCTGCACTAGTCACGTAGATTAGCGCACGGACCAAACAGCGTTCACATAACCTGCACTAGTCACGTAGATTAGCGCAAGGACCAAACAGCGTTCACATAACCTGCACTAGTCACGTAGATTAGCGCAAGGACGAAACAGCGTTCACATAACCTGCACTAGTCACGTAGATTAGCGCAAGGACCAAACAGCGTTCACATAACCTGCACTAGTCACGTAGATTAGCGCAAGGACGAAACAGCGTTCACATAACCTGCTTTAGTCACGTAGATTAGCGCACGGATCAAACAGCGTTCACTTAACCTGCACTAGTCACGTAGATTAGCGCAAGGACCAAACAGCGTTCACATAACCTGCACTAGTCACGTAGATTAGCGCAAGGACCAAACAGCGTTCACATAACCTGCACTAGTCACGTAGATTAGCGCAAGGACGAAACAGCGTTCACATAACCTGCTTTAGTCACGTAGATTAGCGCACGGACCAAACAGCGTTCACATAACCTGCACTAGTCACGTAGATTAGCGCACGAACCTCACAGCGTTCACATAACCTGCACTAGTCACGTAGATTAGCGCACGGACCAAACAGCGTTTACATAAGTAGTATTTGGGGAAACAAAACAATCTTGTCATGGTATCCTACACAAAGTCTATCTCTGTCTATGTCTCTCTCTATGTGCCATTGTCTCTCTCTTAAACTCTGTTTGTGCTATTGTCTGTCTGTCTCTGTGAGCCATCGTTTCTCTATTTATCTCTGTCTGTGCCATATTCTCTCTATATATGTCATTGTCTCTCCCTGTCTCTTTCTGTGCCACTGTCTTTGTTTCTCTGCCACATTGTATCTCTCTGTTTCTGCCACTCCGTGACATTATCTCTCTCATTGTTTCTGCATAAATGTGACATTGGTCCTTTACGTTTCTCCGTGACATTATCTCTTTCTGTTTCTCTGTGCCATTGTTTCTCTGTCTGTATCTCTATGTCATTGTTTCTCTCTATCTCTGCCTCTCTGACTCTGTTTCCCTGTGTCATTATCTCTTTCTCTGCCTCTCTATGCGATTGCCAAGACTAGGTCTTTTTCTGTCTCTCTGTTTCTTTTTTCTGTCTCTCTGTTTCTTTTTTCTGTCTCTCTGTTTCTTTTTTCTGTCTCTCTGTTTCTATTTTCTGTCTCACTTTCTCGCTATCTTTGTCTTTGTCACCCTTTTTCTCATTCTCTTTCTGTCTATCTTTGTCGTTGTCCCTTTATCTTTATGTATCTCTCTCTATCTGAGTCTATATCTTTGAATTTATCTCAGTCTGTCTATTTCTGAATCTCCAAGTATCTGTCTGTCGCTCTGTCTCTCGCTCTCTCGCTCTCTCTCTCTCTCTCTCTCTCTCTCTCTCGTGAACGTGAACATACCAACATATAGTACTACTTTAGCATAGAAATTCAATTTCAAAATATAATACTACTTTAGCATAGAAATATCAAAATTAGTACTACTTTAGCATAGAAATATCAAAATTAGTACTACTTTAGCATAGAAATATCTAAATTAGTATTACTTTAGCATAGAAATATCACAGTTATTACAACTTTAGCATAGAAATATCTAAAGTGTTTCTATCAATATTTGTCTGCTAGTGGATGTAATTGAGAATTCTGAGATAGTGTTCACACGTCTGTTCATGTTACATCTCTCAAGCCTAACACGCATCTTGGTCCTGGATATAACCCTCAAATAGGCTTAGACAATTTCCTTTCTAGGTGGATTACAAAATAGATAATGCATAGACTAAGTGGAAGCGACCAGGTTGCTGATCCAGCGTTTCATGGGCTCGTGTACATCGATTAAAAAAATTATTGGTGGGAAGTAAAGCAACCAGGATACTCGACATGGAACCATTTCATCATCATCATCAAGTGTCGTCTCCACAAAGAAGGTTGACAGTAACGGACTACCAACATTATCTGTCTCTTGCTGTGCTGCCCACTCTGCTAGACTGTAACCTGTCCATCTCGTGATGTTTTTCTCTCACTTGTATCTCTATATTTCTGTTGCTCGCCCCCCTGTCTCAACTCTATCTTCAAGCGAGACGGTCGACAGTAAATACCTCTGTACAGAAAGTAAACAAGCCTTCATTCATTATATTTTTGATTATTGTCGAGATTTTTGTTGGTTACTATTTATATACTTGGAGTCGCCTGACAAAAAAAAAAGGCCAAGTCTGACCAACGAATGCAGGACACACAAAAAATCAGCCTTTCAGATCATGTTTGCTTTCTGTACACATGCATTTACTGTAGGAAGGTCATTCCTCAAGTAAGGTCTTCATACAAAATTATGCACTATTCTATTATTGGAACCAGAAAGGATCCCCTTTCCCACACAAATAATATTATAAAATATGATGGGTTATTTAAGAGACGAATAAAAAGGTAGGGCGTGGGCTTGGCTACTCCACACTATAATCTTCGCTATGATGAGGTCTTCTGAAGACCCATGCTGGACTTGGCTACTGCACACTATAATCTCTGCTATGATGAAGTCTTGTGGAGACCCATGCTGGACTTCTAGGGAAAATATCGATTCAGCATGCAACGAGAATGCAAAATATCTCGGTAAACTCCCATCAGGAATAGAAGCCTCAGCTCGATACGTTACCTCAAGCAGTCACATTGCGTGGGGAAAACTTTCTCTGTGACTTGCAGAATATGGTCATAGAAACTTCACCGACTGGCACAGGGAAGTAGAATTAGTTGAAAGTTAAATCTGACCGTCAGGTGTAGAAAAACTCTCTCTCTCTCTCTCTCTCTCTCTCTCTCTCTCGGTGCTCTATCAACATAACCCAACCATCTGGTGTAGGGAAGCAGAGATAAAAACGATCTCCCTCTTTCATGCGCTTCTATAAATATAACTTTCATTTCGACTGTATACAAATGGAAGTATTTCTATTCAGGGTTTAACCACCAATCCAGTATTTTTAGGATATAGTGATTTTGTTGGTACTATTTATGTTTAGTAGTTTTCCATTGCTTTCTGAACGGTTCCGGATGCACAACTGCCTAAATGGGAAATCAAACTGGTACCTTGGTTAACACAGACGCTATCTCTACTCCACCACAACGACGACCTCTACAACGTACTGAAGATTACAACTACAAGACATTTATGTCAGTTCACGTTGACTTCCGACTATGGTTGTCATGGTAAACAGCCAGCAGATGGCCAGATTTCATCCCACAGTATAACCATATGCTATTTATTTATCTCAGCTAAATTATTTAGCTCTGACATCGTGTACATGTCTTATTCTGTATTTACTCGACGCAGGATCTGATCATGCAATATCATTCATTACTTGAAAGACGCAATCCACGAGTTAACTTTTATATTGTAATAATTAAGTTCTTCCCTTATATCTAACAAGGAACGTTATAATACACAGTGGAAGTGAAACAGACGCGCGAGGAAATGGCGAGGGAGGCTAACAACTAAGGGGTGTTTATAGCAAAGATCAGAAGAGGGCAACGTTCGGCAGATAAGAATTAGAGAGTTTTGGTAAACATTTAAAGCGAACCCAGTTTGTTATAAAATAGACGAGACTAAAGTGGTAGGATAGAAGCAGAGGAAAGAAAGAAAGAAATAAGGATTTGAATTGGTGAGAAAGAGGAGAATGGAGTGAATGAAACCGAGGAACAAGGTAAAGAGTAAGACTTGAAAATGTGAAAAAGAAAGTGGGAAAAAGGGAAACTGTGAGAATAAGAGAGAAAGGAGGTAGAAATGGGGATGAAGAAAGATAGAGACAATAAATCATAGTACAATAACATGACTGAATGAGGAAATAACAATTTTTAATAATTGCATAATGTTTTGACGCTTTACCATTGACAAATATATGTCCTGTTGTATCATTGGGAATCCTCCATCTAAAGTTACACAGTTGAATTGTCCGGTGATTTTCATTGGTCACGTGTGTATACCTTGTACAGACAGTTGATGAAAAGAAACAGCAAGCGTAAAATAGTGTCACTTTAGGAGAATGATTTCTCAATGATCCAGTAGGTCATATATTTACGATGGTCGTGTTTGAAGGTTCTTAGTATTCTACGTTAGTTAGAATATCACTTTTATAGATTGAGAGACACAGAGATATATAGATAGAGAGAGAGAGAGAAGAAGAAGAGAGAATAAGATTGAGAGATAACAAAAGAAATAACGAGTGCGTATATAAGTAATAGAAAGTGGAAATTGGTAAGACAGCAAGTTAACTGGATAATTATGTAAACATGATATGGTGGTGATGATAGTGCATGATGATGATGATGATGGGGATGATGATGATGATGGGGATGATGATGATGATGATGATGATGATCATGATGGTGATGATGATGATGATGATGGTGATGATGATGATGATGATGATGATGATCATGATGGTGATGATGATGATGATGATGGTGATGATGATGATGATGATGATGATGATCATGATGGTGATGATGATGATGATGATGGGGATGATGATGATGATGGGGATGATGATGATGATGATGATGGCGATGATGATGATGGGGATGATGATGATGATAATGATGATGGCGATGATGATGATGATGATGATGGGGATGATGATGATGATGATGATGAAATAATGATGATGATGATGATATAATGATGATGATGATGATGATGATGGCGATGATGATGATGATGATATAATGATGATGATGATGATATAATGATGATGATGATGATATAATGATGATGATGATGATGATGATCATGGGGATGATGATGATGGCGATGATGATGATGGCGATGATGATGATGATGATGATGATGATGATGATGATGATGATGATGATGATGATGATGGGGATGATGATGATGATGATGATGATGGCGATGATGATGATGATGATGATGATGGCGATGATGATGATGATGATGATGATGATGATGATGATGATGATGATGATGATGATGGCGATGATGATGATGATGATGATGATGATGATGATGGCGATGATGATGATGATGATGATGATGATGATGATATTTTACGGTCAAGATGATAATGATAGTGATGACGATAGTGATGATGAAAATGATAATGCTCATACTTATGGTGATAATGATGGCAATAATGATAATGATTGTAATGATTGCGGTAATGGTGAAGGTGACAAAGATAATGAAGGTAATGATTAGTGATGATGATTCTGGTGATAATTGATGATCATGATAATTGATGCTAATGATGATTGATGTTGGTAATGATGATGACTGATGATGATGATTTTGATGATAAAGATAATGATTGATGATGTTGATGAATACTGAAGATAATGATTGATGATGATTGATGATGATAATCATGATGAAGATAAGGTGATGATGATGCTTGATGATGATGACGACGGTGACAATGATGATAGCCGTGACAGAACTCCGACCTGTAGATGTTATGTGCAGTAACTAACATTGCTAGTCAAATATTGTCAGCGTATTGCAAATGTCAGGTTAATTTTCATTTATGATTTAATCAATTGCATTGTGTCTGCCCAAGCTTGTGAATGTCATTCTATCACACGTTTACACTGTGACAGGGAAACACAAAATCCATTATATATATAGGAAACACAAAATCCATTATATATATATATATATATATATATATATATATATATATATATATATATATATATATATATATATATATATATATATATATAATGTAATCAAATATTACATTCTTTACGCCATAGACCATATATATGTCAGATATATATATATATACATATGTTGCAATGTTTATTGGTTTTTCTATAAAGTTGCTTCGCAATCATTAACATTGCTAGTGACCCTCAGCATCATCTGGTGACATATTATTTTCAGAATGTAGTCTTCCCTGTGGATCTGTTGAATTCGTCGCGGTCTTGAGCAAGTTGTCCCGCCTCTTTTAGCGACATCCGCAGATATTCTGAATGTCTTTTGTCCAACGGCGTCTTGGTCGGCCTTTGCCCCTGTCGCTTCTATCATCACCTCCAGTAACACTCTCAATGCCATCGTGTCTCTGAATGTGACCGAAAAAATCTAGCGTTCTATTAAATATGCTGTTTATAAACCAGGCTTCCTGGACGTTAATTGTTCTTAACACGTCCTGGTTTGTGTTCCCTGCTGTCCATGATATTCTAAGAACTCTTCTATAGCACTTTAATTCAAATGATGTTATTCTCTTGACCACGTCGCTAATCCCAACACGAATTATTCACCACATCCATAGAAAATTTCTACAGCAGATTTGAACTGATTGCTATTGACATCAATCCTTTTTTTTTTTTTTTTTTAACACACTTTTTGGGAATCTTGAAAAATTCAGTTATGAATACTGATACATATCTGTTATGAAATGAAGTACATGTAGTTCAGTGCATCTTGCTCCCTCTTCCTCTGTCTTTAGCTATTCAAATATTCATCACCAGTATAATTGTGATTTCAGCCGAATATCGCTGTTGCTTGTTTTAAAGTGATGTTGCGTTAATTGGCTATTTCGGCCCAGTGCATCCGATTTCGGAATAGCACACATGTAATCACGGAATATTTGTCTAAAAATTGTAACCAAATTACAAAGAGAATGTTGTGCAGCTGGAAATTAGGCACACATGTTCTAATACCCCCACCCATATATTTACCAGCATTATTCATCACCTGTTCTACCAGAAATATTCCATGTTCTTGGTCATCGAATACAAATTAATCCTGCAGCAAATTCTACAGCTAATTCTGCAGCAAATTCTACAGCTAATTCTGCAGCTAATTCTACAGCTAATTCTGCAGCAAATTCTACAGCTAATTCTGCAGCTAACAGTATTCTGCTTCGTCACGTTGTATACTGCAGGTGGAAATAATACTACAATTAATGGCGTCATATTGAATACACATATTTCATTTCAAATTATATGCACAGCTAATGTACAGACAACCTGTCTCTGTCTATTCCGCAGCGTGTCGTGTGTGTGTTTGTGTGTGTGTATATATATATATATATATATATATATATATATATATATATATATATATATATATATATATATATATATATATATATATATATATATCAGTTCTACTAGTAGTAGAGTAGTAGTATTTGAAGTATTAGGTATTAGTAATTATTACCTCGTTTCAAACTTTACCTGTTAGGTGTTAGTAGTAGTAATAGTGGTAGTATAGATACTACTCTTGAATGGATACCTACAGGCAAAACAGCAAGGGGTAGACCAAAAGAAACACTCAGAAGAACAATACTTAGAGAAAGTAAAACAACCAATATCCATACTATTCAAGAACTGCACAGAATAGATTTGAACAGACAGAATTGGAGAGATCTGACCTCTGCCCTAAGCGCTAACTTCAACGCAAAAGGAAAATGAATGAATTAATGAATGAATAGTGGTAGTAGTGGCAGTAGTGGCAGTAGCATAACAGTGGTAGTGTTAGTAACAGTATTAGTAATAGTAGTGCTACAAACGTAGTAATAGTAGCAGTATCATTGTTAGTAGTAGAAGTGGTAGGTAGGCAGTAGTAGTAGCAGTAGTAATCTCTGCAGTAGCAGTAGTCATAATTGTAGTAGTGGTGGCAGTAGTAATAGCAGTAGAAGTGTCTGGAGTAGTTGTACTAGTAGAAGTAGCAATAGCAATAGTAGCAGTAGTAGAATTAGCAATAGCAATAGTAGCAGTAGTAGAATTAGCAATAGCAATAGTAGCAGTAGTAGTAATTGTCGTTATAGCAATAGCAGAAGCATTAAAAGTAGTAGTAGAATTAATAGCAATGACAGCTACAGAAATAGTAGTAGAGGTAGTAGCTGAATTAATAATACAAGTATCAGTAGTGGCTGGATTATAGAAGTAGTAGTAGTGACTGGATTAATAGTACTAGTAGTAGTAGTAGTAAGTAGTAGTAGTAGTAGTAGTAGTAGTAGTAGTAGTAGTAGTAGTAGTATTAGTATTAGTAGTAAATGTTGCATTAATAGTACTAGTAGCAGTAATAGTTGGAGTAATAGTACTAATAGTAGCAGTAGTGACTGGATTATAGTAGTAGTCGTAGTAGTATTACTCGTAGTATATAACCAACAAACTATGCACACTCGCAGAGCAAATTGGCCTTCAGATCAACACGTCCAAATCAAGTATAATGGAACTTAACAGCTCAACAAATAACATCTTAGTAAATAACCAAATACTGGAAAAAGTCTCCAGCTTTAACTACTTGAGCAGCCGAATGTTTGTTGACAAAGACTCAATGAAAGAAATAAACACACGTATAGCAGTGGCAGCTATCACATTTGTTAAATTAACTAATATCTGGAAATCAAAAGATCTAGGGACAAGCACCAAACTAAAGCTATTTAACTCATGTATTGTCTCAGTGTTAACGTATGGTAGTGAAAGCTGGAAATCAACTCAAGCAACAGACAACAAACTAAATAGTTTCGAAGACAAATGTCTTCGCAAACTGATGAACATAAAATGGAGCGACTTAGTCACAAATAGTGATCTAAGAGACAAAACACACCAAGAGTATGTTTCAAACATCATAAGAAAACGAAGATGGAAATACCTTGGTCACGTTTTACGACTAGGTGTACACAGAATAAACTAACAAGCCCTTATGTGGTCACCTGAGGGAAGAAAAAGAGGAAAACCTAAAACAACCCTTAAAAACACCATTCTTAAAGAAGGGGAATTAATAGGCTGTAAGACCATCCAGGAACTAAAGCTACAAGCATCGAACCGCATCATATGGAGAACCAAAACCTCTGCCCTATGTGTCGCTTGCGGCACGAAAGGGACAAGGAAAGTAGTATTAGTGGCTGGATTAATAATACTACCAGCGTCACATATAATAGTTATATAGTAGAGTTTGGAGTATCAGTAATCGTAATAGTAACATAAACTGTAGTAATAGTAACATAAACTGTAGTAATAGTAACATAAACTGTAGTAATAGTAACATAAACTGTAGTAATAGTAACATAAACTGTAGTAATAGTAACATAAACTGTAGTAATAGTAACATAAACTGTAGTAATAGTAACATAAACTGTAGTAATAGTAACATAAACTGTAGTAACAGTAACATAAACTGTAGTAATAGTAACATAAACTGTAGTAATAGTAACATAAACTGTAGTAATAGTAACATAAACTGTAGTAATAGTAACATAAACTGTAGTAATAGTAACATAAACTGTAGTAATAGTAACATAAACTGTAGTAATAGTAACATAAACTGTAGTAATAGTAACATAAACTGTAGTAATAGTAATATTAGTGGCAGTAGTAGTTATAGTTGTAGTAGTAATAGTAATAGTTATTGCAGTAGTAGTAGTAGTAGTAGTAGTAGTAGTAACAGTAGTAGTATCAGTAGTAGTAGTAGTAATAGTATTAGTAATAGTAATAGTAGTAGTAATAGTAGTAGTAGAAGTAGTAGTAGTAGTAGTAGTAGCAGTAATAGCAATAGTTAAAGCAGTAGTAATAGTAGTAGTAGTAGTAGTAGTAGTAGTAGTAGTAGTAGTAGTAATAGTAGTAGTAATAATAGCAATAGTTAAAGCAGTAGTAATAGTAGTAGTAGTAGTAGTAGTAGTAGCAGCAGCAGCAGGAGCAGTAATATTAGTAGTATCAGTAGTAGTAGTTGTAATAGTAGTAGCATTAATAGCAATAGTTAAAACAGTAGTAATAGTAGTAGTAGTAGTGTTAGTAGTAACATAAATAATAGTAGTATCAGTAGTAATCGCAATAGTCGTAATAGCAGCAACAGCAGAAGTTGTAAGAGTGGACATATATAATTTATCTTTCAATTGATTAGCAATCATTTTATCCACTTGACAACGCCAGCCACTGGACAACTGATCATTCTTCGTGTAACCACTTCTAACAAAACATGCGGCTTTATCCAATTTAAATGGCATCGATCGAAATGATCAATCACTTGATCAAGTCATTGAATTTAAAATCTGAGCAGCAGAGTAATCAAGCAATATGAGAGTGTGAGCAGGCAGTGAATATGAGTGTTTGGGATGCTAACATTAAAGGTTAATTAACCAATCCTTCAGTTCTGTTAGGCGACTGCAAATAGTTCTATTGACACAGCCGATATCTCTTGTTAATATAAGGCAGAAGTGGGCAACATTTAGCGCCAGCAGGGCCGGACAGAGCGTATTTCGTGTGACGTTAGGAAAACATGCTGTTCTTTCGTCTTATGAAGCTCAAAATTAGTTAGCTCTGCAAACGAGATATGGACAAGAGCATATGTTTATTTTAAACTACAGTAGCCGGCAAGCCGGATATGTCCCACTTGCAGTATTATATTTGCCCCTGATTTACAGCGATGAAACATATGCCCCCAAAGGGTCACATAATATTTGGTGAAAGAGGCGCGCTAAGCGAGGTAAATATATTAAACATTTTGTGGGCTGTGTATTTATGTGTGTGAGTACTATCATGGTCGTCTACAACAGGTGTTCTCAACCCGGTACTAGCGACCACCATGTTCCTCTTGTAATAACATGTAGTGCTCACACCAAACAAATTAAAAAACGCTTACACTCACCAACGATAATGAATTCCCTTTACAATTCAATAGAAATTGAAATGATACAAATATAAATGAATCATTTTAGAAGGCTTGATTTCCTATGAGTCAATATGTCTTATATAGCCAATGGTCACTGTACTATTCATTCATTCATTCCTTTTCCTTTTGCGCTGAAGTTAGCGCATAGGGCAGAGGTCAGATCTCTCCAATTCTGTCTGTTCAAAGCTATTCTGTGCAGTTCTTGAATAGTATGAATATTGGTTGTTTTACTTTCTCTTAGTATTGTTCTTCTGAGTGTTTCTTTTGGTCTACCCCTTTTTTTTGCCTGTAGGTATCCATTCAAGAGATTGGTGGTGTATTCTGTTGGTATCTGCGCGTAGGAAATGCCCGATGTAGGACCAAAGCGTTCACAAAATAATTCGTTTGAATTAAAAAGAATTGGGAATGAACTGACTTTCTGTTACACAAATCGGTCTGGACTTTATCACTGTACAATAATGGGATATAATTATAACAGCAGATAGATAACTCAGTGAACACAGACAGAGACCATCAGTATATCCGGTAAAGAGAATATAGTCAACATGCCAGTATTTGTTGGTTACAGTGATTTTCTAATTGGTGTTTACTCGTCAATATCCATACTATCTAAGAACTGCACAGAATAGCTTTGAACAGACAGAATTGGAGAGATCTGACCTCTGCCCTATGCGATAACTTCAGCGCAAAAGGAAAATGAATGAATGAATGAAAAATGTTCACACATAGTAGGTTGACATTGCTTAATGTGCAGTTTGGGTGTCCAACTAAAGGAGCTAATATCGAGACAGTTACTTTGGTCGTCTGAGACCTACAGCTGAAGTATAGAGGTAACGGCATGTAGGAAATGCGGGCTGATTGTTGTTATTTCGATCCCCATTAATTACGAGCGATTCCTATGTGATGTTGGGTGATTTCTTAAGAACTTCATTTCATATCAAGAAGACTCCAACTTTAAGGAGTGTGCACTGCTTTTAAACAAAGTATTTTTTCTCAGAGGGGGTACATTTAGTTGGTTCTGTGGATTTTATATCTTCCTACATCATGCATAATTGGAGTCGTCAGCTTAAACTTCCCGACCAGGCATTCTTTCCTCTCAGAGGTTCCTATAGCAATCCAGCTCTTAGTAAAGTGCACTGGGATCGGTGGGGCAGTCAGCTATGACATTCCCCACCTTTCTACCAAGGACACTTCCCATATGAAATATCTCTGCCGTCCTGCACCCGATTTTGACAGAGCTAACCAGGCTATCATCTTCAGCATTAGGACAGAACACACCAGAATAAACAGTCACTTCAATAGACTAAAGCTGGTTCCATAAATTATGTGTCTATTTGGGAAGGCAGCACAATCCGCGGAACATATCCTGCAATACTGCATTACACTAAGAGAGCTAAGGTAGGAACACTGGCCTACAGAGACTGACATCTACAGAAAGCTGTATGAGAGCACTGCGCTCCATTTAAATACAGCGCATTTATTAAGCAAATCGGACTTTCTTTGTGGACATACTCAACTGCGAACGAGAAGAAGAAGAAGACATCATGCACGGAATAGGTTTTCACCACATCTTCATGTACCACTGTACCACATTGTACCACATTGTACCTGAAGTTCAATGCCGAAATACCGCGTATATGTTAGCAGAGCAGAATGCGTGCATATATAGAACCACAGCTCAATAACACACATATGAGCTTTCAAAAAAATAAAAGTTATTCAGATGCAATCTTCACCCTCAAACAACTTTCAGAAAGAACAACAGAACATAACAAAGACATATCTGGCCTTCGTGGACCAAGAGAAGTATTTTGATAGAGTGCATAGAGTACATATATAGATAGCACTACAGACATATGGAGTTCCCCAACATCTGATAAGCCTATGTCAGAGCAAATACGCCAATAGTCAATGCTCAGTAAGAACAAGCGCAGGTACATCCGATAATTTCCAAATTCACTCGGGAGTAAGACAAGGATGTGTATTATCCCCCCTATTGTTCATAACATATATAAATTACATCTGCAAAATAGCAAAGACAACGAAAGAAACAATCTGAAGGATAACTTAAAGGAATTGCTATTTGCAGACGAACAAGCACTAGTAGCATCATCAGAAGGGCAGCTACAAAGACAAATAGACAGATTACATCAAACATGCCAAATCTTTAACATGAAGATAAATATAGAGAAGTAATGAAAATAGGAAGAACACAAATACCAATATATATTGGAAACAATACACTTAAGCAAGTGGCAGAGTCCACATTCCCAGGAAGTAATATAACAACAGGCGGCAAGAACAGCAAAGAAATACACAATAGATGTTGTAAAGCATACCAAGCCCTAGGGCAAATGACACCAATCTTCAGAAATATAAATGTAGATTTAAATACCAAAATAATACTATTCAAAATGATTATTATGCCAAACGTGTGCTACTAAAGCCAAACATGGACAACGACAGCACAAGACAAACGTAAATTAGTAACAGCTGAAATGGCATGCTGACGCAGAGTCCTATGAATATAAAGAGACAAAGTGAGGAATGAGAACATTAGACAAAGAACGGGTACCACCCCAATCTTGGAACATTTTAAGAGACAACAAATAAAATATTTTGTACACATCAGCAGACTATCACAGACAACATGTCGCAGCAAGCTATGCTACACAGATACAGTTAAGGCAGACCTAGAGGTCGACCACGAAAATGATGGACCACCTAAATAAAAGAGGTGACACATTTTACAATGAACCCAGCACAAAAGAGGACCGTCTTCAGAAAACTCTTCTAACCCTGTCGCTGAGAGGCAACAAAGAGTTTGGCAAATACATAGAAAGACAAACAGACAGACTGGACAGACCGGACAGACAGAAAGACAAACTGGACAGATTGAACAGACAGACTGACAGAATAACTCTAAAAACGAACTCTATTGGTTCTTGGTCTGGGTAGATTATCTTTTTCCATTGATCTAAACGGGATTAAAAAGTCATGTCAAACAAGGAAGAACAATGAAAGCCGACGACTTTGACATAGATGTCATAAGACGAAAGATATGAAAAATGTTTGCTAAAATGAACATCAGAAATTAAAAGTAAAATTTCAGATTGAATGC
The DNA here is from genome assembly GCA_034231615.1 of Meghimatium bilineatum. Classification (NCBI taxonomy): domain Eukaryota; kingdom Metazoa; phylum Mollusca; class Gastropoda; order Stylommatophora; family Philomycidae; genus Meghimatium; species Meghimatium bilineatum. Next base: position 17,612,925 of record CM067312.1, on the reverse strand, counting down.
GATATTGAAATATCTAATCGTTGAAAAATTTTAAGAACCGCCGGCATCACTTTCAGAAATACCTTAGGCGGCAAGAGTATTATTTGTCAAAAGCCACACTTGATTGTTATCCGAAGTAAATACTCAAGACAGATCTGGAGCGGAGAAATCAAAGTTTTGATATTGTATATTTAGCTGCCGCCGAAGACGGTTGTGTTGGGCCATTGGCGCAAATAAAACTGCGACATAACGCATTTCTATTCTCTGGACTACATCCAGCTGGAAATCTAGTAGGACAATGGTCCTGTTACAAGGGAGAACCAGCAGGAGTTTATGAATGAATGCCGAAGAAGAAGAAGAAGAAGGTATATTTGGACGAGTCCTGGGTCAATGCTCAATACACAAATACTAAAGAATGTCGATCAGTGAACTGTGTACATAAAGTAAACATTCCAAGCATCAAATTTCAGTACATTATACTCACTATTAAATTAAAGGCTGGAAGTAGCAATAGCGGCGTAGTCCATGAAGCTGAACTTATTTTCCAATCAAAATATACAGTAGAACAAGTAGAACATTATCAATATCTTGGACACATAGTCACAAATGATGGCATATGTGAAACAGAAGTTAAAAGGAAAATAGTAATGGCTAAATGTACTTTCAATGACATGAGAAAAATATTAACATCTAAACAGATAACAAAGAAGCTAAAACTGAGAATTATGAAATGCTACATCTATTCTATATTAATATATGACTCAGAAACATGGACATTAAGCAAACAATTTGAAGGCAGAATTGATGCCTTTGAGATGTTGATATCTGGAAGAATTTGGAGAATATTATGGAAAGATAGGAAAACAAACAGAAAACAAAGAAAAAACAACAAAAGAGGTTGTAACAACACTTACTACGAAGAAAGAATTATTAAAGGAAATAAAGATCAATCAAATAAAATATATTGAACACATTAAAAGACATGACACCTTGTTGAAGACCTTACTTGCGGGTAAAGTCAAAGGAAGGAGTGCAAGAGGTAGGCAGAAATACAAGTGGGAGAGTAACATCACAAGATGGACATGTTACAGTCTAACAGAGTACACCACCAAAACAAGAAACAGGGGATGTTGGAGGTCTGTTGCAGCCAACCTTCGTTACGGAGACGGTACTTGATAAACGCAGCTTAAAAATAGTTCATCTTTTGAAAGCAATATAAATATCACATCACTGCACTTGTGTGATCGTTCCTCCTATATTTTGTATGAAATTTGGAACACTTCCGCAATTTAGGGAACGAACTGATATAAATTACTGAATTGTCTATTCATTCAACCACTGATTCTGTTTAGTACTCTTAAAATGCAAACCTTCTCTGATTATGATGACATCAGTTTCAGACCTGTGAAGTTGATCTGGTGTGTGCGGATATGACTTAAAAAGTCAACATCTGTCATAAAATTATCTGCTACATTTGAGACATTTAGACCTATAGTCAGAGTTGTACAATTGTATGTTTGAACGTGTATGTTTTCGGGCAGAACGATTTCTCTTTGCCTCTGAAATGTGATGTTTCTCAGTGAAGCGTGCAATTTTGCTGACCATGATGTGCCACAGTGGGCGAATCTGATTGATGGATTCACAAGTTTACATCAATGTTAAACTTCATTAGATACACTTTGAGAGGGTCATTGAAGCATTTCTGCTTTTCACCCTGCCTTTTCTTCTGTCATTTGCCTTTAAAAGCTCTTCAGACATCAGACCGCTTGGGCTACTTGGACTATACTACCGCTCACGCTAACAAAGAAGGTCTTCTACGTGCTCGTAACACGTACAGTATCAGTAGAATCATACACAAATATTTTTTAAAATAATTCTTCATACACTTTTTTATATGTATTATAATACCAATTTATTTATATCATATGATAGATAGAGCGAATAGTTAGGTAGGTAGGTTAATGAGTTTGCCTCTCTTTTGGAGAGGCGTGCCGCTTTCAACCAGCGGACAAAGTCCAATTAGCTTATATCAGGACACACTACCATAAAATATTAGAGGTAACAAATACCGCGTGTATCTTAATTAACTTAATATTATAATCGAATAGTCTTACCACAAAGTTAAGCTATTTCCTTTCCCTGTGTAATAGGGTTGTGGGATACTAGGAGTGAATGCTATCCGCTGATAAATTTCAAGGTCTGTTTTCTGATTATTCTAAACTTTTTTTCTCATGTAATGATTGATTTTTCGAAATTGATCATGTTCTAACCAGTCGTGATTTATTTCTCTGCAATAGTTATTATCGCAATTATGGTCACAAGTCCTCTCGTCCGTTCTATTTGTGCCAGCATGCCATTTCTTTATTGATTTTCGTAACCCACGTATGGCAGAATTCTTGTGCAGTGGATGTCTTTTGCCTGTAGATTCCTGTCTTGATTGTGAATGAATTAAGACACATATACGCAAAGAAATCGATAGCTCATTATCTTCAGTAACATTCGTGTATAAAACGTATGTGATAAAAGGCGTGGAGGATTGACTTCGTTGTACACGGATTACCCCCATAAGTACTCAATTCTTCTGAAAGAAGAGGAACGCTGCCTGTCCCGCGAGTATCACTTATAGCACGTAATTTGTTGCTTAAAACGATAGTCCTCAGGGGGGCTACAAAATATATCCACTTTGTAAACAAGACACCGAGAACGGAAATCAATTACGCATTCGCATGAGTAAAAATTGAACGCCTTAACAACTACGTAAGGGAGATTTTCACCATGGGATAAAACATTAGACTAGGGATAACTTTGTCATGGGATAAAACATTAGACTAGGGATAACTTTGTCATGGGATAAAACAATAGACTAGGGAGAGCTTCGCCATGGGATAAAACAATAGACTAGGGAGTGATTCGCCATGGGATAAAACAATGGACTAGGGAGAGCTTCGCCATGAGATAAAACATACGACTAAAAGAGATCACCGCCATGGGTTAAAACATGCGACCACGGGAAATTCTAGACATGGTATAAGAAAGACGACCAAGGGAGATCCCCGACATGGGATAAAACAGACGACCAAAGGAGATCCCCGACATGGGATAAAACAGGTGACCAAGGGAGATCTCCACCATACAATAAAACAGACAATCTAGGAAAATATATGCAATGGGATAAAACAGACTAGTGGATATCCTTGCCGAAAAGCAGACAACCAAGAGAGCTCGTCATTAGATACAACAGGCGATCAATGGTGATCTTCGCCACGGGATAAAACAGACGACCAAGGAAGATCCCCGTCATTAAACAACAGACGACCAAGGGAGAGCGCCGTCATTAAACAACAGACGACCAAGGGAGAGCGCCGCCATTGGAAAAAACAAATGACCAAAGGAGATCTCTAACTTGCGATAACACAGATGATCAAGGGAGATCTCCGCCATGGAATAAAACAGATAACCAATGGAGTTCCTCACCGTTTGCAAAAATAGAAAACCAATAGTGATCGCCGCCTTGAAATAAAACGGATGACCAACGGAGATCCGCGCCCTGGGATAACACGGACGGTCAAGGGAGATCCCTCCCATGGGATAAAACAGGCCAGCAGGGAGATCCCAGCTGTGGGATGAAACAAACGACCAATGGAGACCCACACCATGGGATAAAAAACGACAATGGGAGAGCTCCACCGTGGAATGTAACAGACAACCAAGGAACATATTTTTACAGTCTAAAAAATGCCTCATTTGGCGTTTCGACGACAATATTCCATCACGAAAATTTAACACATGAGGACGAAATGATATAACCTTATAGATATAGCTTTGTTGTACAAACAGTCTAACTATAATTTTTCAATAACAAAATACCTTTTTAGTCCTCAACAGGATTTTTTTTTTTGTGCAATAAAGTCCTTATTTTGAAAAGCCGATTCCGCTTTTTTTAAACTTTAAACTAAACCACTTTATATTCACTGTTCTCGCCTGTTGCCTGCTATACAGCCAATAATATCAGCTTTGCATCATATAACAGAAAAACTTGCAGTAATGAAATCCAAACTGGCTTGGTGTTTGAATGATGAACGTGTCCATCGCACAATCACATCTCCTGCGAACTCGCTAGAAGATCGTACACATTGCACTGGAAGTGTGATTGTATATATTCAATTGCACGTAAAATTCAAAACTCGTTGATGGATCTTGCTGATGAAGAGGTTAAACCTTTCGTTGTGTGCTTACGTGGTTGCAAGTTCGGATCCTACTTGTGACGTCTCGCTTACAAAGTGGAGATTTTCAGAGATTCCTATGTATTATCACTTGAAGCTACGGATTTACGTGCTATGAGTTGTACTCTCAGTAGGCGGAGTGGCGCTTCATTGAATAAGACGGAGTACATATGTAGCACTCACGTACAGTACAGTTAATCATCTACATCTTTTCAACCCCTTTACAACTTTACAACTTTACAACACTTTTGTTGTTGACCAATTGGTAAATAGAAATGTTGTATACGAAACTTGCTATAATTATTACTACACATAAGATCTATACGGTGGGTTTGAAATATTAGCCATGGAGAAGATATTCCAGAAAATAGAACAAGATGCAGGTCAAGACTACGACGGATGGAGGATATCGAAGACCTGGAAATGACACTGGAAGAGGCTGAACAGTTTGAACATAACTGAGAGGCTTAAATAGCGCAGGTGAGAAGAATTTCTAGAAAGGGCAAGTGATGTAGAAGAAGGTAATAAAGTATTACCGCAATCCTGCTCCAACATTCACAAACGGACTCTTTAAAAACTTGGACTTTCCAAAACCAATCCAACAAATTTTCACAACTCGTATCTCTAGCTTTTCAACAAATTTTCACAACTCGTATCTCTAGCTTTCCAACAAATTTTCACAACTCGTATCTCTAGCTTTTCAACGTTCCCTAATACACATTCTGAAACTCACTATCTATTTTGCCTTTAGTCTTTTTCTTGTCGAATTCGATGCCCTAAAATGCCCCGTCACTCTTCGTTAATGTGTACCTTGATCATAGATCTTCAAAGACATTCTTTAATTTACCATCACAAACTCATTTTGCTGACCTCTGATTTTCCTAGACACTTTCCTAGCCTAATTTCCCTTCCGACATTTTTTCAGCAGCCAATTTCCCCAGCAATCCAACAGAACAGAGTGTTTCTAAATTTTGCATCTTCAGCGATCAATAAACATGTGTTAAAATTTTTTCACAAGCTAAATCAGGGTTGCCAGAACTTGGCCATTTTATGGCTAAACTTAAAAATATTCTCCATGTTTAAGTGTCAGTAACAACGAAAATTATGTTTGGTAATTCTTTCTATTATTTGTCAAATTTAGAACGTATTAAAAGTTAGGAGCTTTGTCATTTAAGGTCATATTTTACCCAAGATATTACTTGTAAATAATCAATTTCAACTATCTGGCAACACTGCGCCATATCGTGTTCACAAGCCTCTTACTTCTCCTGACATTGTTTCTAAGTGCAGACAGAGAAACACACTTACGAGGCAATGAGCACAATGATCTTTACAATTGAGTGTCTAGGTGTATATAAACCTTGATGTACAATTATAACAGTGGGGCAAGGTACCAGGTTCAAATATGTCACATTCAATTGATCGTTGAGAAGGCAATGGCAAACTACTAAAAACGTATTTATATTGCCTAGAAAATCACTACAGCTAAAACGTTCTGGGTTGATTACTACTTCCTGAATATGACGTGTTACCAATAATTAATATAACAATTAATTCTAGTTGGAGTGCGCAGAAGGTGAGTCAAAAAACATCTAATAACACCTAGTCTTGTAGACGTCAAGTTTCCCAGTCTTTTAGACGTCAAGTTTCCTAGTCTTGAAGACGTCGTGTTTCCTAGTCTTGAAGACGTCGTGTTTCCTAGTCTTATAGACGTCATGTTTCCTGGTCTTGTAGACGTCGTGTTTCCTAGTCTTGTAGAAGTAACGTTATGTTTTGTATCACAAAGTCTACGCATAGCGACAAATAAGCAGTAGAACAGCCACGATGAGTGACGCTGTTAAAAATCAGCTTCCAGCACCTTTCTGGAGAAGGACTCGTTAAATAATGTACAAGAAATCCCAGCAATGATTGTTGACACTCGACCGTTATTGTGACCGTTATAGTTGGTCCTCTTTTAAAAACTTAGATGTACATGCCTAATATTGATTATTAGGAATATCCGTTTAACGAGCGGACGAGAAAACCACTTGATAATGATATATATCAATTGAAGAGAAAAGTATACAGAAATGAAAACATATAGAAAAATGTGTGTATTTTGTAAAGTATTTTGTAAAGGAAACATTGTAAAGTAAAAGTAAAGTAACCCATATCATTTATTAATGCCGTAGTTGTGTGAGATGTTAGCGATCTCACATTTCACAGGCTCTGCAAATGAGGGCGGTAGCCATCTCCTCTCCCTCGCAGTCTTTACTTCCCGGATTAATCCGGTACCCATTTAAGGCTGGGTCGACCTGGGAGCCGTTGCGATCTGAAAACATTTCCGCCTCAACTGGGGAATGAACACAGGACCACTCATATGCGAAGCCAGTGCGCTAACCACTGCGCTAACGCGGCTCCCAATGGTATACTCACAAATGGTATTATTATTATCATTATAAGATTAATTCTCATTCCAGATTAGAAGTTACTCCGATAGGGTCTACTCGTATGTCCATACATCGCTGTGCACAGAACAGAATAGACTCATCCAACAGATTGTATTATTTAAGTAGGTAAGAATATAATAAAAGTACGGGGGACGGGGGGGGGGGTGATAAAATGTGGTCAACCAAACATCAATGAGATATGTGATCGTAAAGAAGATTATTGTCGTAAATAGATGAGATGGTTGTGATAAAGGTGATCAATAGATGAGGCGGTTGTGATGGTGGTGGTCAGTAGATGAGATGGTTGTGATGGTGGTGGTCAGTAGATGAGGCGGTTGGGAATGTGAACGTCAATAAATGAGGTAGTTGTGAAAGTGAACGTCAATAGATGACGCGGTTGTGAATGTGAACGTCAATAGATGAGGCGGTCGTGAAAGTGAACGTCAATAGATGAGGCGGTTGTGAAAGTGAACGTCAATACATGTAGCGGTTGTGAAAGTGAACGTCAATAGATGAGATAGTTGTGAAGGAGGGTTCAATGGTTGAGATGGTTATGAAGGATGGTTCAATAGATGAGGCAGTTCTGAAGGAGGGGTCATTATATTTGATGATTATGAAGGTGTGGGTAAATAAATTAAAAGGTTGTGAAGGTAGAGGTAAATAAATTAAATGGTTGTGAAGATGGAGATAAATAAACCAGATGATTGTGAAGGTGTAGTAATATAAATGAGATGGCTGTACGTGTGCACTAAAATTACAAATATGAAATTATACACAAAGATAACTTTAAAAATTGATTTAGCCTGCTTATCGGAATTCCTAGCTTCCTTCGTGGAACCCAGTTTGAAAAACGCTATCTATGGGTTTGCACATCCAAGTTCAGCCCCCAACCACATGAGTTGTCTTTGTGGCAGGATGCCTGGCAGGTAAAATTTCCGCTATTCTTTGTTCCCCTTTCAGGCATCGGAAACAAGTTGGCTACTTAACGTATTAAAGTTTCATCAACTTTCTTGACATAGTAATGAAAGGGAGCGTAGTGTGTAAGGTCATTAATAAAATATGCCAGATTTTCCAAATGCTGGATGCTTAACATTCTCACTGCCAAGTTGAAATGACTGATTGATCAATCTCTTTTGATGGAGTGATCATTTCTTTCACAACTATGTCACGCACAGAAAATACGTCAGTAATTGGTGCATACATTCTGAAGTTCAAATTCAAGAACAACCACTTTCAGTCACAGATGATATTAATTGAACTGTATACAAATAAAAAAAACTCCTTGTTTGTGAAGTTTATTTTAGATGAGCACTTAATTAATAAAATGACATTGAAGCTAAGACATGATAATTATGGAGCAGAACAGATTCTTGATTAGAAACCAGTAACATGGAACACGGGGCATTCCCATAGGTGTTCCGTACTCCATTCCAACAACCAACCAAGAGTTTCACACTCAAAGTTCTAGTCAGATGCCCATTACGCGGTCTTCGTATTCTTGTACAGATAACACACTTTTTCCTCTCACTTCTGGCTATTCCCATTACAGTCATCCTCCTGCCTTGTTTTCTTCACTCTGTACTAAATCAACGACTGTCCTTACAATAAAAATAAAAATTGTTTATATGATCCTAGAGCTGTAACAAAACTGGAGATGTACACAATAATAAAATTGCTTATACTATCTTAGATCTATAACATAACTGGAGATTCACACAAAGGTAATATTGTTTATATGATCCTAGATCTATAACAAAACTGGAGATGCACACAATAATAAAATTGCTTATACTATCTTAGATCTATAACATAACTGGAGATGCACACAAAGGTAATATTGTTTATATGATCAATAGGATAAATACAAAAGATATGTGTTACCACTCCTCAACTTTATAAAATTTACTGTGCAAGCATTTCAATATATTTGTGGCACACCGCAAGTAATCTTTATTTCACATTGTTGATATATTTTATAAAAATTGGTAGTGTATCCTATTCAGGATGTAGCCACCAACCCAGCATTTTTTGGCTGTAGTGATTTTCTAGGCGATATAAATACGTTCAGTAGTTTGCCAGTGTTTTCTGAACGGTCCGAATGTACAATTGTCTCTGGTGAGTATCGAACTCGGAACCTTGTTCGTCACAGACGCGATCTGTGCTTCATCGCCGCAGAGCCGGATAATATATTTTATAGTCATTCTTAATTACTGTGGTCATATTCAGTTTCGTGTGATAAACAAGGCACTTCAAGCAAGTCGTGGCTATCTATAGTACTACAGGCCTTCTAACTAAATTAATTTGGATCCCGTTCGTTACGTTTTTGACTATTATTGTGCTTTTGATTGGTCGCTATTTACATACTTGGAGTCCCATGCCAAAAATAGTCCAAGACCGACATATGCAACTTTAAATTGCAACTGTGGATGGAACGCTGGACCACTGGCTCAAATGGAACAGTGCTATATGCAGAAATACCCCAACCAAATCCACACGACAGCATAATTAGACTACACAGCATAGATCAAACAAAAATATTTAGGCTGCGTACGTCCATGCGCAGCTTAGCAAACATCTACAAATAACTACCGCAGACCATACTGCAACCACTGTAACAGACAAAAAGAGGAAACAGTAAAACACCACCTTATTAAATGCACTGCATTACAAGAGCTACTAAAACAACTGTTGCCACCAAAACCCTCCATCACCAACATTCTTTATACAAACACAACACAGCTGAAGAAGACATGCACCTACCACCACCTGGTACATGGAAGAAAGAGTGAAATCTCGCATTCCGGGGATCGGATAAGTAAGTATATATATATATATATATATAGAGAGAGAGAGAGAGAGAGTGAGAGAGAGAGTAGAGAGAGAGAGGAGAAGGTAGCCTAATGGATAGTGAGCTTGCTTGCTATCATCTGGTTACAGCGTGCCAGGTTCGAAACCACGTCCGGACATTAAAAATATTTTTTAAATCCGGGTTGTGATTTCTCACTTGACACGACCACTCCTCCAGTCGATTCAGCTGTAAATGAGTACCTGACGCATGAGTTAGGGAAGGTAAAATACAGCAAGGAAGGGAACTGACCACCCCACCTAATAGTTGCTGCGGCTTAGTACATGAAGAGTTATCTTCATCCCGATGGGACCTACCTTTACCTTTACTTTTATATATATATATATATATATATATATATATATATATATATATATATATATATATATATATATATATATATATATATATGCATATATATATATATGCATATATATATATATATATATATATATATATATATATATATATATATATATATATATATATATATATATATATATATATATATATATATATATATATATATATATATATATATATATATATATGTATATATATACATGGAATAATTATAATATGAAACTTGTACCTGCACCAAACAGTTCAAAATCCATATTGAGGCAATTGTTTAACGACGTTAATGATGATTACATTCGCTAATGCAATCTAAATTGTGTTCATGTAACCAGTTTTTTTAAATAATTTCCCAGTCGAATTTTGATGTAAGAATAAATTAGAGATATAAACATAAAAAACGTAATTTAAAATTTTATTGTAAGCCATCAACATTTTGTGTAACTTAGTCCAGGTTAGTGACGGAGAAGCACAGAACGAGTCGTGGATGACTAAGGTAATAGGATCAAACCCAGCCACTGACAACTGTGAATCTGAACAGTTTGGGAAGCAATGGTAACCTGCTGTTGTCATTTTTATATATTTTTATAGTCCAGGTTGTGTGACGTTGACTATCACGCACGTCTGCATCAGTGACGAGGTATGACCATCTCAGACCTGTAATCAACAATAGGGAACCCAACACATGGGAGGCGTGACTTTCTCAGACCTGTAACCAACAATAGGTAACCCAACACATGGGAGGCGTGACTTTCTCAGACCTGTAACCAACAACGGCGAACCCAACACTTGGGAGGCATGACTTTCTCAGACCTGTAATTTAAAAAAAAATAGGGAACAAAACACCAATGTCGACTTTATCCACAGATATCTAGATAAATACAGCTATATCTATATAGATCTTGATAAATACAGCTATATCCATATAGATCTTGATAAATACAGCTATTTCTATATAGATCTTGATAAATACAGCTATTTATATATAGATCTTGATAAATACAGCTATTTCCCGTTAGAACTAGAAGCTATTGCTTTATCAAACCGTGCTATTTTTATTTTCCACATACCTATGCAAAATACCTTCCGCTAAGATATAGCGTAGAAAATGAATGTGCTTAATTTGTGTGCTATTCCATAATCGAAGTTCCTCCTGAAAGCAATGACAAACTACAGTAGTGATGTGCCCAGTAATTAGATTACGGAAAGTTGAGGATTTTGGTCATACAAAGAAACATAACAGTATGGAAAGATTAATAGCTGAAGGCAGAGTTAATGGCAGCAGAGGAGGAGGGCGTCCAAGATGACGATTGTGCAGTGACATATCAGATTGTTTAAACAATCAGGTCGACAGGTCGACAGACCCAGAACCGCTGAATGCTCAGAGATTCCATAAGGAAGACCACATTCTAGAAAAATATGTCACATGATGATGATGAACATACATTATATGGACTATCCACACACAAAAATAAATCCTAACGAAAGCAGAAAGCTGGACCTTCAGTTCGAAAACCGGCTATCTAACCGCGTGGCCATGTACTAAATTAATTTTAAATTTAAAAATTGAGGTAACGTGTCGATTCAATTTTAATATTTGGCTTCAGAATTAATTGACACGTTACCTCAATTTTAAATATTTGACAATTTCTTACAAAGATTATATAATTTAGTGTGTTCCTCTACTGTATGAAAAAACATTATTCTATTATCGGTAAGTTGTAAGCGTTTGCAGAATGTGCTTACAATGTATGATAAATTGTGATAGAAAAATACAAAGACTTTTTTTTCTGGTTTTTTTTTTCCATGAGCTTTCGAGTTATTACTCAAATATTAATATTGCAAAATGTATACGTTTTTAAAATGACTACAGACTAATAGAATTTTATACAACATTTTGTTACTTTGTAAGATATGTAACCAAATTGATTTTGTAAGCATTTCTTACATTGCTTACGTGGACGCCTCGTCACTAGTTCGCATTATTCTGTTTCGTGTGTTATCAATTATTTTCAATAGTGTTGTTCTACCATGCTTCAATGTCAAGCTGACTAGTATCTTCTCTCTTGGTTTCCCTTCTTGTTTTTCAACTTGCCTGCTGTAATAATGTTGGAGTCTTGACTAAAATCGCATCTGTATGGCATCAAGGAGCCAGGTCAATGAAGGGATTCCTGTGAAAACAGTGAACTTTTCAGATTTCCATAAAATATTTCCCCTGCGTAGATGCACAGACATCTATAGATATACTAACATAAACACTACGTACGTCACAGAAAGAGTCATTTGTCAACAATCTCTGTCGAGACTCTCGTACATTATTTCTTCGTCTTCTTCTTAAGCGTTCATTCTTAAATTCCCACTGGGCCTCTCTTGTAGCAGGACAATGGTCCAACTAGATTTCCAGCATTGTGTCGCCGTTTTATTTGCGCCATGGTCCGACACATCCGTCTTCACTGGTGTACATTATTTACTAGTTCTTCTCCAGAAGAACGTCACGCAAGGTTTATGAGACGTATCAAGTGTCTCTATGCGTATACATTGAGTCGTCAACCAATGAAAATCACGGGGAAAAATCGGATATACCAAGATAAGTTATACTGTATGAGACCCGCGCGCAAAACTGTCATGGGGAAGGACTTTCTTGTCTATGTGTAAAGCTAATGAGAACTGATTCATAATGAGAAATTTAGAGTGACAAACCACCCTTTCCCATAAGTGTGATGCATGTTGTCAGCTAGTATCTTGATGTCAATGCTTTCCTCGATGATGTAAACGAATGTTAGAAATGTGTGTACTATATACTACTTAATTCAATATGTACATCAATCGATCAATTTCGAGCATGTCAGAAACTGGAGTATGGTAAATCAGAGTTAGTGTTAGAATGTCAGAAACTAGAGTATGGTAAATCAGAGTTAGTGTTAGAATGTCAAATAACTAGAGTATAGTATCCCAAGGGGAGAGTTAGCATGACAGAAACTAGAGCACAGTATCCCGGCGATAGAGTTGGCATGTCAGAAACTAGAGTAGAGGTACTCAGTGTTAGAGGTTAGCATGACAGAAACTAGAGTATAGTATCCCAGGGATAGAGTTAAGATAAAAGTGTCTCAGAAACTATAGTAGAGTAACTCAGGGTTATGGTTAGCATGTCAGAAACTAGAGTAGAGTAACTCAGTGTAAGCATGTCAGAAACTAGAGTAGAGTAATTCAGTGTTAGCATGTCAGAAACTAGAGTAGAGTAACTCAGTGCTAGTATGTCAGAAACTGGAGTAGAGTAACTCAGGGTTATGGTTAGCATGTCAGAAACTAGAGTAGAGTAACTCAGTGTTAGCATGTCAGAAACTGGAGTAGAGTAACTCAGGGATAGCGTTAGAATTAAAATGTATCAAAAACTAGAGTAGAGTAACTTGGGGTTAGAATTGCGGTTACCGTGCCAGAACCTAGATTATGGTAACCCAAGGTTAGGGTTAGGGTATCATGTCTCAGAAATTAAACATTAACAATCACACATATCTTTTCACTGATAATTAATTACTACAAATCAGTGTCAAGCACAATGGCATGCATCACAATCTCGTCGCTAGCAACTTATATTTGACCGATCGATCGACCTACATTTTCTATGTAAACATGGTCGGGGAATATTCTGCTTTACACAGTTATCTCTGCCTAGCATACAGGAGATAGGTATAGAAACTAACGAATAAATCTGTATTTAACATATAGGAGATAGGTATAGAAACTAACGAATAAATCTGTATTTAACATATAGGAGATAGGTATAGAAACTAACGAATAAATCTCTACTTAGCATAGAGGAGATAGGTATAGAAACTAACGAATAAATCTCTACTTAGCATAGAGGAGATAGGTATAGAAACAAACTAATAAATCTCTACTTAACAAACAGGAGATAGGTATAGAAACAAACTAATAAATCTCTTCTTAACAAACAGGAGATAGGTATAGAAACTAACGAATAAATCAGTATTTAACATATAGGAGATAGGTATAGAAACTAACGAATAAATCTGTATTTAACATATAGGAGATAGGTATAGAAACTAACGAATAAATCTCTAATTAGCATAGAGGAGATAGGTATAGAAACTAACGAATAAATCTCTACTTAGCATAGAGGAGATAGGTATAGAAACAAACTAATAAATCTCTAATTAACAAACAGGAGATAGGTATAGAAACTAACGAATACATATTACATACTATACACAGTATGTAAACAAAAGATTGAATCAAATATAAAGACTAACACGTGTGTGTAACACAAGGTGTAAAGAAGAATTATACAAATATATCACTGATGCTAAACATGAACTCGTTTAGCATTGACTGCATATTAATATTATTGTATAGTAGATAAGTGTGGCGCATGGCCGAGAGGTTAGATCATGAGGTCCTGAGTTCGATTCCTGGTAAGGATTGGGATTTTTCTATCGGAGTGTATATTAAAAAACTCTCCCTAAACATGTCATGGCGACAGCAAGGGCTTATGACCATTATCACTCGAATAGTCCTTGTAACTTCTTACCGGGAAAAATACAGTATGATAGGCTTATAGTGTAAGGGTTCTCAATATTTTCAGACAGCTAGCACCATACCATATAGGTTACCATCATCTGTAGGTTATCATCAGCACACACCGAACAAGTCTATAGTTGATCCAAACCCCATCTTGATAAATACATCAGAGTGTAGCAGCTGACAGTTCCAGTTCGATATTGATTTATCCGTTTCTTCATATATTTCTACTATGTTTCTATTTTCGAGCTGTTACAATCCTTATACGAATCTCAAGCAATCTTGAGAGTGACCCAGATTCACAATTTTGAAAAAATAATTGAATATATAATAGGATGGAATAGAAAGTGAACGTAACGTGAAAACTATGAAATAATCCACGTAGGCAATAAAAAAACATTTTCATTGCAACATACACGCCCACTCGGTCGTTAATTTCCTCTATAATCTTGAATTAATCTTGTAGTGCAATAGACTTTGAATTGTAAAGATAATTCATGATTGTTAGTGATTGTTAGTACTTTTTAACACGCATGGCACGAGAGCTACACGTTACCACCATGACCACATCGGTGCTCGTGAGATATGGTTGAGAACACCTGGTCTAGTTGATAGTTTCGGACGGGCATACTGTAATCCATAGACGGGCATACTGTAATCCATAGACGGGCATACTGTAATCCATAGACGGGCATACTGTAATCCATAGACGGGCATACTGTAATCCATAGACGGGCATACTGTAATCCATAGACGGGCATAATGTAATCCATAGACGGGCATACTGTAATCCATAGACGGGCATACTGTAATCCATAGACGGGCATACTGTAATCCATAGTTACCAGGTGTGAAATTATTGATACATTTAGACAATCGTACTCCACAAAATTGATGATTGATCATTTGGCTTTAGCCTTGTCATCAAGTTATTCGGTACTTAGACTCGTACTGAAGCTACCTGATTATGCAACTCCACCGATCCCTAATCTTTGCAACTCCACCGATCCCTATTCTCAACAACTCAACTGATCCCTGTTTTAAACAACTTCACTTATCCCTATTCTTAGAAATTCAACATAAATCTGAACTTCCATGTTTCAGCATGCCTATATAATGTACATGTTTCAAGGACATTCTTGTTTTCTTTATTCCTCCATTAGACTGTCCAATATGCCACATTTTTTTAGCATTTATAGCGACTTTTATCGATTATACAATCCCGCTGGCTCATCTTGAATCATCCCTCTAAGCTGACACATTTGACTTTCCCGTGGTTTTCATTGCTGACTGTGCATACTTTATATCGATAACCAATGAAAATCACAGGAAAAGCCAAATACATTATTTTAGAAGGCTGAATTTCAATTTACTCCACATGTCTTATATTGTCGAAGGTCACGATTATAAATCCCGATATAATATAAATTGACTCACGTTTGCAGTTAACATGAGCGTGCCCAGTCAAAATGAAGCTGCCATCTCCAGCAGCTAATTGTCAAACAAGCGCCTACACGTCGACTCTATTTTATAGGTTAATCGCCAAGTGTATTATGCCTTTCTCAACGGAATAACTAATTGTTTGTCCAAATTTTTTTTTTCTAACATCATTATAACTCCACAGCTCAAGAAATAACTGGCAGAACTGTAGTAAAACTATGATGTAGTGATCAAATATGCGAAAATTAATGCAAACAAACGGTATTGTAGTATTTTGAATCCTTAAAGGAGCACAGAAAACGTACGTTTCTATCAAAATGCCTTTATCAAGAACAAACCACAAGTAAAATATAGTACTGTATATGAACACAAACTACACGATCAAAATGTCATAAATAATACTCATGCGAGCCAGATGTCCGAGATTAATTTAGAATGCGTAACATTATCAACACAAATTCTACGGATACTTTGTCATAGTGTACTCTCACCAAGTTATTTTTATTATTAAACCTCCTTGTATCATATTATTCTCATTATTAAACCTCCTTGTATCTCATTATTAAACCTCCTTGTATCTCATTAGTAAACCTCCTTGTATCATATTATTCTCATTATTAAACCTCCTTGTATCATATTATTCTCATTATTAAACCTTCCTGTATCTCATTATTAAACCTCCTTGTATCTCATTATTAAACCTCCTTGTATCATATTATTCTCATTATTAAACCTCCTTGTATCTCATTATTAAACCTCCTTGTATCTCATTATTAAACCTCCTTGTATCATATTATTCTCATTAGTAAACCTCCTTGTATCATATTATTCTCATTATTAAACCTCCTTGTATCATATTATTCTCATTATTAAACCTTCCTGTATCTCATTATTAAACCTCCTTGTATCTCATTATTAAACCTCCTTGTATCTCATTATTAAACCTCCTTATATCTCATTATTAAACCTCCTTGTATCATATTATTCTTATTATTAAATCTCCTTGTATCTCATTATTCTCATATAAAACCTATAGAACTTCTTTCATTAGACAAAGGCGTTTGACTTACATCTGCCATGTTCTCAGAATGAACAGCCTAAGAATTCCCCAGCAGTCACTATATTGGGTGCCACCTGGAGTAAGAAGAAGAGGGAGACCTAGAGAAGAACTCTACGAAGAACCATTAATAGAGAAGGCATGTCAATGAACCTAAACAACATGCACGAATTGAAAGACCTGGCAACATAAAGACAAAAATGGAAAGTCATGGTTTCTGTATGCGCCGCCTATGGCCATGGAGGAACATAACATAACATTTTTATTAGTATACACACTCGAATTTAAACTCTTAAAATACGTCCTTGCTAATTCTACCTCTCCGTAGTACCCTCTGCATTCTTCTATGGAACAACATCTCTAGTGCCTTTAAATTTCTACTATCTTATTTCCACTGGGATATATATTTTGTATAGGACCATGTCTATAGTTAAGTCTGTTGTGTTGAGTTCTCTCGGGGAACACAATTATACATACTTGTTTTGCTCGATCAATGTAGTGCCTGGTCGATACTCCTAATGGTCATAAATCAATATTTCTTCTTCTTCTAAGTTCTTCTTTTTCGTTTTGCACCTGAATATAACTGAAACAGTACAAATGTTTTCATTGTCTCCACTTCAGATTTCTTTATACCATAATGTTTTTTCAGATCGCAATGGCTCCCGGTTCGACCCAGCCTTAAATGGGTACCGGATTAATCTGGGAAGTAAAGTCTGCGAGGGAGAGGAGATGGCTACCGCCCTAATTTGTGGAGCCTCTGAAATGTGAGATTGCTAACATCTCACACCCCTACCGCATTAATAAATGATATGGGTTACTTTACTTTTAGTTTATACAATATGGTATGTGTGAATTTTTACCCTTGATACGTAAGCCCCATCTTCCGATACTTACAATAAATGAAAATATACTGCCACTTAATGCATTAAAATAGGTACCGGATGATAAAAATTAGAGAGAGCGACCACAAGAAACCTCGAAACAATCACAGATGGTATGTTTATGGGACTCAACAATATACAAGGACTACACACTGAAACATGATATCGCTCACACTAGAGAGCACTGGTTTCTGCAATAAGTACAGTATTTAATGATGAAGGAACATATAGACAGGCAGGCAGGCAGGCAGACGGACGGACACGAACGGACGGACGGTTAGACAGATAGAGATAGATAGATATATAGATATAAAGATAGACAGACAGACGGACGGACAGACGGATATATAGACAGACAGGCAGGCAGACAGACGGACGGATAGACGATTAGACAGAGAGACAAACAGAGATAGATAGATATATAGATAGAAAGATAGACAGACAGACGGATAGATAGACAGACGATAGATAGACAGACAGATAGACGGACACACGGACGGATAGAGACAGACGGATGGATGGATGGATAGACGGATGGTTGGATGGATGGATACACATACATAAATACATATATTGTAATTTTGCTTTTTTGTGGGAAATTTGTTAAATTCGTATTAGATTTCCGTGACCTTTGTGAGCTGGTGGGTAATTTCATTGTTGGCGTGCTTCCTAGTACTAAGTGTAATTTGATTTCCAATACTACTTACGTAGTACGTAGGTTCTTGATGTTTCAGTGTAATGTGATTTCCAATTGTACTTACGTAGAACGTAGGTTCGTGATGTTTCAGTGTAATTTGATTTCCAATACTACTTACGTAGAACGTAGGTTCGTGATGTTTCAGTGTAATTTGATTTCCAATAGTACTTACGTAGAACGTAGGTTCTTGATGTTTCAGTGTAATTTGATTTCCAATAGTACTTACGTAGAACGTAGGTTCTTGATGTTTCAGTGTAATTTGATTTCCAATTGTACTTACGTAGAACGTAGGTCCTTGATGTTTCAGTGTAATTTGATTTACAATAGTACTTACGTAGAACGTAGGTCCTTGATGTTTCACTTGAACACAATAGACGGACTATCACTAAGACTAAGGGGTTATGAGGTGTAAACACCAAAACATACATATTAAGATACACAAGACATTTTCAACGTTTCTGATCGTTAGGTCTTTCTCAAGAATATATAAAGCAAACAGTGAAAAACAATGAAAACAGTAAAAACAATGTTACCACGACCATGTTATGTCCAGGGGATTGGGGGGGGGGGTGGGGGGGAGGGTTGAACCCTATGATCCTTTTATCTTCAAGCTTGGTTCAGATTAAAACAGCTAATAACCTTTAATGCATTCTTTGATTATTGACAAGAGAGATTTAATCAGTATATTATTGATTTGCAGAATGATTTAATGAGATTATTGATTTACAGAATGACTTAATCAGTAGATTATTAGATTTGAAGACTAAAAGATCAAAAAATTCAGGTGGATTAAACAGATGAATGATTTTTGGACTCAATGAGTGAATTTTTAAAGCATGATCAATAGAATAAAAACTAGTTTGGATGGATGTAACACATAACAAGAAAATAATGAAGATAAATGAAAGACCAATCGATCGTATCAAGAGTGTATCGATCTTGTAGCTGATTATTGTGATTGACTGCTTGTACTTGAGATGTAGGAACAGCGTGAATAAAAGAATATTATGTTTATCAGAGCCGATATAAAGTATTTAAATGTTATAACAGTGTACACCTGAGCAGCAGACATGGCTCAGGTGTGTTCCATAAAACGTTTTTAGCATTAATACTTACACCAGATGTTTTCAATATTTCAAACGGCGAGCACCACAATTATGTAATCATTGGCACTGTTAACCTCGTATAACGTAAGTACATGTACTTACGAGAGCACCAAGCTGCTCGCCAGTACTAGGTTTAGAACGCATGACTTCTACAACGCAAACTGCTACGTTAGGATTGTTTTGTGACTTGAAAAAACTCATACGAGATCAATCTCTCTCGTAAATATCTATTGACACGTATGATATTAATTCTCACTCGTAAATATGTATTGACACGTTTATATTACATAAGCTGTTTTATAGGTAATGACAAATATGATATTATTATTTTTGTGGGTGGGCGGTAGGGCGGATGGACGGAGAGATAGACAGAAATATAGACAGATAGATAGATAGACATACAGATAGATAGGTATGTGTATGGGTGGACAGACGAGAGGGTAGGTAGGCAGGCAGGTAGGTTGCGCATGCGGTTGCGTCTGTGAGTCTCACCAATGGCTCACTAGACAAACCAATCATGCATTAGAAAATCTTAATAGATGACATGACTTTATATTGAGGTTATCTTCTTATAGAAACTTCATATGGCACGTCATCTATACAATCCCGTAGTCGTTACCTTCGATAACAGTTACAATGTTGTTCCGACAGGCCGATGTTGTGCTTGAACTAGTTATGGGCACTACGTGGGTGGGCAGAACAACAAAGAAACCTGTCGCAAGGGCCAGAGTTGTGCCCTGATGTCGACGTCTGTTTTTGGCGGCATTAGACGTGAAACACCGAGCCGGATGGCTGCTGGAACAGAGGGCGGGGCACTTATGGGAATGCCCCACGTGCTGTGAGGCCAGTTTCTAATCAAGAATCAAGCAGGTAAGTATCATTGGTAGGTAGATAGATATATACAATTTAGCAGATTAGGTAGAATAGACAGACAGAAGAGAACAGATAGATAGGTAGATCGATTTATTACCAGCAGCCCATGTTCCACTCTTTGGCACCTTTTATCACAGCAGAGATCATAGGGTAGGGCAGAAATCTCAAACCCAATCTCCTTCGTCGCTTCTTGTGATATACATGTCAAGCTGCAGCAGTATTCTTTGTTCACTTTATGAAGCAACCCTTTATCAGAATATCTATTGCAAGTAGGTCATGAAAATATCATGCATTATCCACCTGTCAGTGGTTACTAGTTAGTGGTTACTAGTCAGTGATTACTAGTCAGTAGTTCTTTTGGGATTTAGTCAACAAGAGTTCCTAGCAACAGAGCTATATCTATCCCTTCGTGCAAAGGGAAAGTATCACATAGTTTTGTGTCATACTCCGAAGAATCATACTCTCCGCGGTATGTAATGGTCTGAGAAGTTAGTCGTCGTATTATTATCATGTGTGCTCTGGTCTCTAATTGAGTGTATCCACCATTACACAATGACTGACAGTCTCAGTTATTTGCTGGTTGACAAATATTCTTCTAAACCCGCCACAGCAGAGCTCATTTTTGCAATGTGGCATTTCAAGTCCAATTCTTTTATTCTGACAGACTATATGACAGATGGTTCACGCCCAGTTTTTTTATTCTGACAGACTATATGACAGATGTTTCAAGTCCTGTCCCTTCATTCTGACAGACTATATGACAGATGGTTCACGCCCAGTTTTTTTATTCTGACAGACTATATGACAGATGTTTCAAGTCCTGTCCCTTCATTCTGACAGACTATATGACAGATGTTTCAAGCCCAGTTCCTTTATTCTGACAGACTATATGACAGATGGTTCACGCCCAGTTTTTTTATTCTGACAGACTATATGACAGATGTTTCAAGTCCTGTCCCTTCATTCTGACAGACTATATGACAGATGTTTCAAGCCCAGTTCCTTTATTCTGACAGACTATATGACAGATGTTTCAAGTCCTGTCCCTTCATTCTGACAGACTATATGACAGATGTTTCAAGCCCAGTTTCTTTATTCTGACAGACTATATGACAGATGTTTCGATTCATTTCATGGACACATTAGAAGAACTCACAAACAACAAATGTCTAAAACCCCTGTCGTATAAACCTAAGGATAGGTGACGGGCTGGCGAGCTGAAAATTTATGGAAATGTTCCTAGCGCTGTGGTGTCGGTTCATAGCCAAGAATCAAGAATCTTTGAATTGTCATTTTTAATCGTATTTCTTTGTATGCAAATGGACGTAGCTGTTAGAGGTGTACTCTTGAGTCTAATTCTTCTTATGGTCCATGCCGTGTGGTGTTGGTTATCATGTCTTTCCACCGCCTTCTATTTCCTGTGCTATAAATCATTTCCTATACAGAAATTCTCCAATGCTGGGTTGTCGAGAATTTTCTCTTTTGGTCTTCCCCTACCCCTTTTGGTCTTTACCTTGCCTTTTCTTACTATGTGTTCCATCTTTCATCTTCGTGTGATGTGTCCAAAATATGTGGACTGTCTCTTTCTGATGCTGGCAAGCAGTTCTCTTTTTGAACTAACTTCTTTCAATATATCTTCATTACGTTTCTATCTGTCCATGGTGTTCTCAACATTCTTCTATAAAACCATATCTCTTCTGCCTCTATTTAATTTTCCACTGTTCTGCTGATTGTCCAAGATTCACTTCCATACATCAAAACTGGTAACTAGTTGTATAGTTATTCTAGGAACTCTCTTTCTAACTTCAACTGACAAAGATATATTACAAGGGATGTTCTTCATCATGTGAAATGCTGTCTTTACCTAGGAAATTTCAGACTCACTTCTTTAATACATCTTCCATCTAATGCTATTACTATATACCTAAATATTTGAATATTTTTACCTGCTTCAGACTGATCCCAGCTACTGTTATGTTGCATTCTGGAAGACATTTATTCTTTGATATTACCATTACTTGAGTTTTTCTCACAATAACAGAAGTTATTGTGTTGGAACATAATAACTTTACATTCATTCTCACAGTAGGTTTCCGCTTCAGCTTGAGAACAAATCCAGGGATAGAAACAAATGGATAATCCTAGTTCGTGGCCTATAAACTTGAGATGTGTAAGCATTATAGGGGAGACCAATGACTGGGGTGATTGAACACATCAATCAAATTACATCACCAGTGCAATGTAGATTAATGGCTTTCGAACCACGAGCAAGTTTTTAGATGTGATGTGACTTAGATGTGCTTGTAAGCAGGGGTCTACTATCCATTATATCACCGAGCCGACATACCTCACCTCAATATCTCAGAATGTTTGAAGTTTCTTCCTACCTACATAATATTCTACAAAATATACACTCTATCAAGCATGAAGTGACATACAGCTTAAATCAGGAATAAGGTGATGAATACATTACACAGACATCTATTTATATATTGTCTTTTCTCTGTTTATGCTGTAAGACGTCGCAGGATTTATTGACGATCAGTTTTCGGGCTATTGCACGTCTGGTCGCTTGAAATGCAGTAATACTGTACCGTGTCAGAATGTTGGTGACTGCTTCAATCCACCTTCATTTTGGTCTTCCCCTGTATCTTGCTGTTTTAATTTTCATGTTGTAACTCATGCTTCTGGCCAATACGAGTTTATTCTCATTAGTTGGCCGAACTATTTCAATCTCTGTTTTTCAATATATTTGACTATAGATGCTGTTCCAACAGTTCCTGCAATTTCCTCATTTCTCGCATGATCTCTTCTCTACAAAGACATGGCTTCCTCAAACTCCTAATACATCTTATTGAAACACTATGCCACGAACAACAAGCAGCTGTAATAGTGGAAGCAGAAACGTCACTGTGGTTCTCTGTATAAAATGGAGTGAGACAGGAAGCACTCTTTCCACTTATCTTTGTAACATCTATGCAGAAAATATAATGCGAAATGTAAGAGAAGAACAAGAGAAAAATGAATTTAATCCATTAAATATCGGTGGATACAAGTTTCCAGAAATAGGACATTCAGACGACACAGTCCTCCGTACTACATATACTGAGGAATTTAAACATCTAATCACAACAACAAAGAAATACAGCGAGTTACAAAATCGATATATAAATGCAGAGAAACAAAATTATGACAACAAACAGAACAGATATCAAACCAATAATCATAATAGACAATATAGAAGTGAAATATGTAAACAGATTCGAATATCTGGGAGAAAATATAAACAGCTCTGGAGATTGTTCAGTTGAGATCAAAATAAGACTCCCAATTGCAAGACAATAATTAACACAAATGAGACAGCTGTGACAAAGTAGTAATAACGACACTAATGTAACCCTTTTAAGATCATGTTTTTTTCCCAGTGACAACATATGGATGCGGAGCTTTGACTTTAAACAAGACAATTTCCATAAGGATAAATTCTTTACAAATAAAGTGCTACAAAATTATCCTACCAATATCATGGACAGGAAAAACATATTGAAATTTTGAAATTACTGAAATAAATCAATGGTAGCTTCTATATACAATCATAAGTAGACGCTATAGTATTTTGGACACCCAAAGAGACATGACGGAATCGAGAGGCTGATTCTGGAGGTCAGAATGCCAGGGAAGAGAAGAAGTGGAGGACAAAGAAGACGATTGATTAGCAACATTCTTAGAACGTATGAGCATATCTCTGGCCAATATAGACCTGTTTTACAGGGACAGAGAGACGTTCATAGTATCCACGACGAGGACAACTTTCTGGAAAGAATACGTTACTTGATATACACTTAACAATTTTGGTAGTCACGTGATGCCTAGTCAACTACCGGCTAGGGAACTTATGGGAAAACCATGTGTATGACACTGATTCATTAATATGCTAACCTTAACCTTGTTACTAACAATACCGTGTAAGCTGCATATCTACATTTGTTTATTATTATCCCACAGATGTTTAGCCATGACATCACTTTGATTTTCTTTGATGATGTGTTTATATTATGTGTTAAGGACACACAAAGATCTTTGCCCCTTTTGTTTATTTCCACTTTATGTCAATACATGATGAATAATAAATGTCATTTCTTGTTGCCGCTACTTGTTCCAAGTATAGATTACTGATTAGTTTGATGTGATTTACATCTAAACAAACTTCTTTAAGGCACCTCAATCAGTCTTTCACGCAGGATTCTGTAAAAAAGCTTTCATGTAGTCAACGGAACAAACATATGCACTTTTCTGGTCCCTGATACTTTTTTGTAATGGTATCTTGAAGCACGATATTGATTTATTTTGGTTGTTTGTGTTCGAGAGAACCAAGTTACTTTTTAACCAACTTCTGTATATGTCAAACTCTCTGGTATAGAGGTTACATGTTCAATTTCCGCTACAGTCATTGTACATAAGAACCATTAGAAAACAATAATAACCTACTGAAAATAAAAATTACCTAAATGTAACAGACACCAATTATGAGATGATAGAATAGTCTTCAATAGGATATGCAACCATCATTTGTTCCACTCATTTATCTATACTAGCAACCATCATATGTTCCACTCATTTATCTATACTAGCAACCATCATTTGTTCCACTCATTTATCTATACTAGACACCATCATTTGTTCCACTCATTTATCTATACTAGCAACCATCATTTGTTCCACTCATTTATCTATACTAGCAACCATCATATGTTCCACTCATTTATCTATACTAGCAACCATCATTTGTTCCACTCATTTATCTATACTAGCAACCATCATTTGTTCCACTCATTTATCTATACTAGCAACCATCATTTGTTCCACTCATTTATCTATACTAGCAACCATCATTTGTTCCACTCATTTATCTATACTAGCAACCATCATTTGTTTCATTTATCTATACTTGCAACTATCATTTGTTTAACTGGTTTATCTATATTAGCAATAATCATTTCTTTCATTTATCTATACTAGTAACCATCATTTGCTTCACAGATTTATCTATACTAGCAAACATTATTGTGTTCACGATTAAAATGTTTATGTAGGTAAGCGATTCATTCACTCAGAACCGTGCAAGTGATGAAGTTCGTGCAGTCTCATTGTTTTGTTGATGTGATGTTTCTTTAGCATTTTTCGTACTTCATGTGCAAAACAGCAAATAAACATATTCTGATTCTATTAAAAGTCAAAACAGGCTGAAGATTGGCACACTCATAAAGAAAGTTTAGCTGAGTAAAAGGCATTATCATTATCGTTTTCATCAAAAGAACGCCTTTTTTTCATGCCTCGGCTGACATTGCAAGAGCGATGGCAAACTGCTGGTATACTTGTCAGTGGAATGGCTACCAGAGAAATTGCCAGATATTTGAATTGTGAATAATCCACTATAGTAAGACTGTACCAACGATTCCTGGTGGCAAGTACCACAGATGAACCCGCCAGACCTGGTCATCCTTGAGTAATAACACTATAAATGAAAATATAAGGTTTGGAATACAATGTGCAACGTGAAAATATGAGGTTTGGAATACGATGTAAATATGAAAACATGACTAAAAAGAGACAAAAGGTGTATGAAGAAGACGAAACTGAATAGTTTAATAATATTGCATGGTAGAATTTCATCATTGGAGAAGATCACACGCTAGTGCTACTGTTGTGAAGATGCAATGTTGTGTGAAGATGCAATGTTGTGTGAAGATGCAATGTTGTGTGAAGATGCAATGTTGTGTGAAGATGCAATGTTGTGTGAAGATGCAATGTTGTGTAAAGATGCAATGTTGTGTGAAGATGCAATGTTGTGTAAAGATGCAATGTTGTGTGAAGATACAATGTTGTGTGAAGATGCAATGTTGTGTGAAGATGCAATGTTGTGTGAAGATGCAATGATCCCATACGTCAACCGGCACGGAAAAGCTCCTTAGTTGTATAAATATCGATGTTCTTATACGAAATTTATTGACCAGACTACACGATTCTCGATCCTTACTTTCATTTACGTGAAACGATTATATTTTTGTGACATTTACGTGAAACGATTATATTTTTGTGACATTTACGTGAAACGATTATATTTTTGTGACATTTATGTGAAACGATTATATTTTTGTGACATTTATGTGTGTTGTACGGTCCTTTAATTTTGTTTTATTGTTTTCATTGAACCTTTATTTTCTATCCGAAGCTTTTGCCGCTGATTATTATTGCTAAGTCTGTATTGTTATGAACTATCTCAGTGGTTCCTTACCCACTGGTCGCGTCCATATTTGGGATTGTGAAGGGATATCTGTGGGATCGCTGACTGTATCGTAAAGTAGCAATGAATATTGGTTTTAAAGCAATTTCTATGTCCACTTTCCTTTGGTTCTACATTCCTGAAACAGGCTTGATTTTAAACGCTTCTTCACTTGAAAATCAAAACAATACACATATTAAATGGTCAGAATGACATGAGGTTGATATTAACGAAAACTCAATCGCGTATTTTGAAGCGTGTTAAGGAGTTACAAGCTCACTCATTGCATTAAATATGTATTGAAATGTCGTAAGGTATAATTTTATTGCACTAAACACTCTAGTGTTGATTTGTTTTCCGTTACCTCAATGAAATGGTGTTTTCTATGTATCGGGGTAACGTGTCATTTAGCTTTTAGAAAATGGGATCATGAGTCGCTTTGCTTCCATAAAATATAAACGGGGTCGCGATTAAAAAATTTTGGGAATCACTGCGCTATCTGATTCAGCACGATCATAGATATAGACTTATATGTACATAAAATCAATCTAGATGTTATCGTGTCTGCTTTTATATTTCACGGTCCCACCAGATTCTTTATTTCATTGCTTTGATTGCTCTTCTGAAGCTTTTATCTGTGCTCATTTTTTACTGCTAAGTATCTGCTTACGATCTCGGCTATCACTGAATAAATCACCTACTTAATAAATCTATCTGCTTGATCTATCGATCTTGTCAAATAATATTTACTTAATACGAATAGTACACATGTGTGTTGTTGCCGTGACCCGAAAGAACAGCAAAGAATAACTCAGTGACCTACCACGGATGTAGTAAATAACTCAGTGACCTACCACGGATGTAGTAAATAACTCAGTGACCTACCACGGATGTAGTAAATAACTCAGTGACCTACCACGGATGTAGTAAATAACTCAGTGACCTACCACGGATGTAGTAAATATGTGACTAAGTAAGTTTTTTTGGGATGTAATAGTATTGTGTATTGGGATGTAATAGTATTGTGTATTGGGATTGTAGCAATATAGATATACTCTTAGTGAGTTTAGTAAAGAAATAAATAACGCCCCGTTCACAAATGAAAGAAGCAGCGAGAGTAGGTAATTGAGTAAGTAGTAAGACCTAGTAGTATATGGAATGAGTAAGTATTAAGATCTAGTTGTATATGGAATGAGTAAGTATTAAGATCTAGTTGTATATGGATTGAGTAAGTATTAAGATCTAGTTGTATATGGAATGAGTAAGTATTAAGATCTAGTTGTATATGGAATGAGTAAGTATTAAGATCTAGTTGTATATGGAATGAGTAAGTATTAAGATCTAGTTGTATATGGAATGAGTAAGTATTAAGATCTAGTTGTATATGGAATGAGTAAGTATTAAGATCTAGTTGTATATGGAATGAGTAAGTATTAAGATCTAGTTGTATATGGAATGAGTAAGTATTAAGATCTAGTTGTATATGGAATGAGTAAGTATTAAGATCTAGTTGTATATGGAATGAGTAAGTATTAAGATCTAGTTGTATATGGAATGAGTAAGTATTAAGATCTAGTTGTATATGGAATGAGTAAGTATTATAGTGGAAATATAGATAACTCTTAGTAAGTTTAGTGAAGAAATTAAACAACAAAACGTTCTTAAACGAACGAAGCAGCGGAAGTAGGTAATTAGTTGTCTCAGGACTGCCCTGTCGCAGATGTATAGTAGCCTCATCATCATTAAGTGCCGTCTCCGCAACGAAGGCTGGCTGCAACGTATCTCCAACATCTCCTGTCTCTTGTCTTGATGGTGCACTCTGCTAGACTGTAACCTGTCCATCGTGTGATGTTACTCTCCGACTTGTATCTCTGCCTACCTCTTGCTCGCTTCCCTGTGACTTTACCCTCAAGTAAGGTCTTCAATAAGGTGTCATGTCTTTTAATGTGTCCAAAGTATTTTATTTGCCTGATCTTTATTTCTCTTAGGAATTCTTTCTTCATAGTAAGTGTCTTTAGCACCTCTTCATTTGTTTTCTTCTCTTTCCATGATGTTCTCCCTATTCTTCTATATATCCACATCACAAAGGCATCAATTTTGTCTTCTAATTGTTTATTTAGTGTCCATGTTTCTGAGCCATACATTAATATGAAATAGATGTAGCATTTTATAATTCTCATTTTTAACTTGTTTGTAATTTGTTTAGATATTAATAATTTCCTCACGTCATTGAAGGTACTTTTAGCCATTCCTATTCTCCTTTTAACTTCTGTTTCACATCTGCCATCATTTGTGATTATGTGTCCAAGATATTGATAATGTTTTACTTGTTGTAGTTTCTCTCCCTGTATGTTTATGTTTACCTCCTGTTCTTCTGTGTCTTTGCTGGTTATCATGGTTTTTGTTTTTTGAATGTTTATTCTCCTGCATAGTAGCCTAGGAGAGGTCAAACACCTGGACGTTAGTGAAATAGAATGATCTATATTCTAGGCTGTATCACGACCATAACCCCCCACGTGAATCTCTGTCTATCTCTTAACAACATCCCCTTAACTGTACCTTCAGTGTGCGTGTGTATGTGCTGGTGTGCGTGTGTATGTGCTGGTGTTTGTGTGCTGATCGACCGGTCCATATTCATAGTAATATGAGAATATACACGATGGAACGTTTGACTAAAATGACAATTTTTTTAGAGATGTGATATGGTAGAATTTTTTAGAGATGTGATATGGTAGAATTTTTTTTAGAGATGTGATATGGTAGAATTTTTTTTAGAGATGTGATATGGTAGAATTTTTTTTAGAGATGTGATATGGTCGAATTTTTTAGAGATGTGATATGGTCGAAGTTTTTAGAGATGTGATATGGTCGAATTCGAAAAACATGTTGCCTGAAGCTACAAGCCAACTAGGTGCCAACTGAACGGACCTAGTTCAAATCCGGTCTACCGCCTTCTGATTTGTTTTTAATCATAGTCATGGAATATGAAATATAACTTCTTCCAACTGCCCTAACTTCTTGGTTGCATCCAGGGTATAAGCACTGTCTATTGAACTACCACTAGTCATTGTGAAAACGCTGTTAAGTCTGTTGACTAATTTCCCCCAACACCCGCGTGTATACTTGCGTATAAGGAACTCACTTCAACATATACCTCTGCATCGTCCAGTCACTGAAGGCGTAGATAACTCGACTTACGCATTCTACAGAACCTCATATACAAATTACTCTACTAAATGATCATTTGTTTTAAAGTTCTGTAGTCCTGAATTATATATCACTTTAACTCCGGAAGAGGTATGCATCCGCGTAGGATTAAACCTTAACAGAAACGTTTCCAATGAACACTTCAGTCGTGGTGATAGCACCGATTCTATTTCAGAAAAAAATATCAATAAATTTCAAAAGTATAGTTATAGATTATATTTTCACTCATATTTTTATTGCGAGACCAGAACTCAAAATACACAATAGCTCTAACACTCAAGAATAATATACCTCTGTTAAAAATAGTATTCCAGAAAACGGAAGGCACTCCATGCAAGAATTATTGTGTCAATATGGTTAAGAAAGGGTTGTTTCATAGTAGATCGATAGTCATATCACATGAGAGATAATCACAATTAATCGATAAACAAGCAGCAATATGACTTGTTCCCACAGAGATGTCAACTTGCAGGACAATGGATTGTGTGTATTATTGTGTCTGTGTTTCAATCAGCTGGGCTTATATTTCTACGTTGTTGGAGAAACTATTATGTCATGAAAATACCGTGAGATGAGCTTAATTACAATACGTAGGTTATCTCCCAGTGGTAAAGTAATCTACTCATTAGACCAGGGTATGTTATCTTTCAGTAGTAAAGTAATCTACTCGTTAGACCAGGGTATGTTATCTTTCAGTAGTAAAGTAATCAACTGGCTAGACCAGGTATAACCAAAATTGTTCATTCATGCCCCATTTTTTTCACGCACTAGTTCAAATTCACCAATGTTTTCACGCTCTAGTTCGAATCCACCATTGTTTTCATGTTATAATTGCAATGCGCCAATATTTTCATGTTCTAGTTCAAATGTGCCAGTGTTTTTCACCATTTTCAACATCTTCTAATTTGAACGTTCTAATTTATATTGCGACCTGCTCCTTAATTTTAGCCCAGACAAATCTATTAAGTTTACCTGAGAATGTAAGGTTGAAGTATTTAATATCTATGACCATATTTCTGGATTGCCATGTTTATAAGAAATATTTTTGTATGATATATCTTATTCACAATTCCAAATAATTCAGGCTTCATATAAATTTTGTTAAATGAAATGTCGTCTTTGGTCAGCCAAATTTTTATTACGTATTTAGTACTTGATAAATTAGGAACTTTATTTTCTGGTGCCAAGGCATTGTGATATGAAGCACTGTCCATTATTAAACATAAAGAACTATCCAATGAAGAAAGTATATTGTACATGATCCAATCTTGAAATATCTTGCCATTCATCTATTGTCTATTGTCTGTTGTCTATCCCCAGGTGAATGATGGCTCACACTTGCCGTTAAGTGTAGGGGTGGGAGCTTAAGCTGTCGTTCCAAGGCCAAATGTATCGCCGAGGTTGCATTTAGTCCAGGTGTGTTCATGGTTACCTTGATGTTTTCTATCCACCGTTTTCGTGGTCTACCTTTGGCTTTACCCTCGGATATTCTTTTATTATATGCTCTTATTGGTATTTGGTTTGGCTTCATTCTCATAAGGTGACTAAACCATTTTACTTGCTGTCTCTCAATATGTTCGATACATGATATTATACCAACTTTTCCCCTAATTTCTTCGTTTCTTATTTTATATAGTTAAGTAACTATTGCATCTTTTCTCAGACACTTCATTCCACAGGAAAAGATTTTCCTTTGCTGTGAGGCTGTTAAAGACCATGTTTGATATTGGTAGCATAAACATTGTAGATATCTGTTTTTTTTATTTCCATCTTGATCTTTGGGTGAAGAAGTAATGGTGAAAGTTGGTAGGTCACTGTGTTAGCTTTTTGGCACTTTTTTTCTAATTCTCTGTCTAATTTTCCATTTTCTGAAAAATTGCTGCCTAGATATTTAAATTCATAGGCCTGTTTGCCATTCATCTCTGCATTATAATCCCTATATCTGTAAATTTTCAAACAAATACGAGTTCATTATCATTTAGAAGACCATGATGGCTGCTTCCTGCACTTATAACTATTAGGTGCTGCACTTTCCCGCTTGATACAAGTCTCTTAGTTGTTACATCGAGATTAATATTCTCGTTCATTGCAATGGTGTGCATCGATACAATTTTCATCTAATTACACTAAATCATAACAATCCCTTCTCATTTCTCTGACCTCGCGTAAATATTTGCATCTCATTGCAACTATATGAGGCTTCTCTCACAAATAAGGTTTCTACAATTAACAAATTTTCTACAAGTGATTCTTAAACTCCTAATAGTCTTCCATAGCGTAGATTTGGAAATAGTAATGGCATTATTCTTTCTTAACCAACTTCTCCATTCCCTTCAAGTCACTAACTGATTATTGTGAAACATATTGCATATTTCTCTTCGGATCAATACTCTGTCAAAATTATTCACCAATCTTGGCCTAATTTTCGTGTGTAAACGACTAGAATTATAAATTTCAGATTTCACTATCCAACGGTTCAATGATCGTTTGCTTCCCATATAATGATATTTATTTTCCTGGAGTAGCTTCAAGATTCTAGATATACAGTCTTATTTGTGATTTGTTCTAATGTCATAAACTTTGCTCGCAGATTCATGTTCCTACTAAAGTACAAAACACTTGTTGTAGAAACACTGCTAATGGGCGATGTGAGCCTGACACCGGGTACAATCTTACACATCGTCTGTCTTGTGTTCAATTGTGCAAAATAGTGTAATTTCACGCTTCAATCATATCAATTGTATAATAAACAAAGCATGTGTAAATGAGATTTTATAATTGACTGTAAGCATTTTTTTAATGTGTGAGAAGTGTGTTGGCAAGCCGACATTTGATATACAGTGAAATCTCTATTTTCGTTGATATCGTTTATCGTCACTTTAGGTTTTCGCTGGTTTTTTTCCTCGAAAAAAGTGTCTCGGTTTTCGTCGACTGTGATTTTTGGCTTGTTCTAGTGCCAAAGAACAAGAACGGAAGTGACCCCAGAAAGTGCCTCGATACCTAAGGTCCTTATGGATGGGGAATCCCCTTCTGTACAATTAAATCTCCCCTCCACGCCGTCTTCCATACGCCAAGAAGAGTCTTTGGAAAAGTACATTTCATGTTAAAAGTTCATTCATTCTTTACATTAGTATTTATATACATTTTATATTAATTTCGTATTTTTTAGTATTAAATGGTTAGTTGGTTGCTGATCCAGCGATCCATGGGCTCATGCCCTTTGACCTTAGTATTAAATACTATATTTATTCTCTATAAAATGTGTGTTTGGTATATATTTTGGGTGGCATATAACGAATAAATTGAATTTACATTGATTCATATTGAAATAATGGCCTCGGTTTTCATCGGTTTCGGATTTGGCCGATTGTCCTCATACAGATTACCGACGAAAACCGTTTATCGTAAATAAATGAAAATTCACAATAATGACTGAACTGTATTGAAAAATGTAATTCGTAGGATCTATACCACATCCAATTCAGAAACAAAATTTCAGTTATATGTGTTATATATTTGCTGAGATACGTCACTTCTTATTTGGTCAATGATAGTGAAAAGTGCTATAGTTAAAATGTACCAATTTATTCAAGATCTAGTTCAAATGTGCCAATGTTTTCACGCTCTGGTTCAAATGTGCCAATGTTTTCACGCTCTGGTTCAAATGCACAATCTAAACACGTACTGACATGGATATACGAAAAAATTTACATAACGTTTATTTGTTTCAATTAGTTCATGTTTGTATTTCTTAAAATTGATTAATAATTCATACATTTTATTTAGTTTTCAGAACTAGCACTGGTATGTATGGAAATACCTTGGTCACGTTTTACGACTAGATGTAAACAGAATAAACCAACAAGCCCTTATGTGGTCACCTGAGGGTAAAGAAAAAGAGGAAGACCTAAAACAACCCTTAAAAACACCATTCTTAAGGAGAATTAATAGGCTGTAAGACCATCCAGGAACTAAAGCTGCAGGCAGCGGACCGCATCATATGGAGAACCAAAACTTCTGCCCTATGTGTCGCGTGCGGTACGAAAGGAAAAAACTAACTAACTGGTATGTACAAGTTATATAAAGTATTCTTTCCAGAACGTGGTTTTTCATATGAATCTCCTGAAATCCCCTCGGTCTCTGGCAAGTAGTCCCGCTTCTTCTAGCGACATGTGCATGTATTCCTGAATATCTCTTGTCCAGCGACGTCTTGGTCGATCTCTACCTCTACTGCCTGCTATCGTCTCTTCCAACAACACTCTTTCCATGCTATTGTGTCTCTTCACATTGCCGAAAAACTAACTTCCATCTTATGAGTGCGATTATTGCACCTTTTATAATCGTGCAATGCGCCACAAATGGTTTTATGTTACATTGGGTTGGCCATGCATGGGTTAGAC